>JAQMRL010000003.1:54445171-55647671 GCA_035578175.1 Catonia carolina | reverse complement strand
TCCCGCGCTATTTTTAATTTGTTAACAATGATACCCGTATAGTTATATATAAAATTAATTAAGTTTATTAATTATAAATACCAAATATAAGTTACCAGAATACGGTCAAATACAGTTAAAAATCTTTTCAAAGACATAGGTGCACTGTGGACAATTCGAACTGGCAAAATTCTTGCTTTACGTGTACACACAGTTCCGCATAAAGTATATCCATAACCTATTCTTTCAATAAGGTATAAATTTTACGGTACGCAAATGCCTACCAACTTATTTCAATGTGCAAACATACAAATTATCATTTCATTTTTATATTGTATTAAATTTGTCCCTGTAAAAATTTAAATTATAAATTACAAGAACTAAACTGCAAAAACTTACTAAACTATACTCTACTGACGCATGCAACAAACTAAACAAATTTGTTTGAATATATTATAATGCACAGAAAACCATAATATATGAAAACAAATTAGTCTCATCATTATATCTGACAGATTTATTAATAACAACAGTTAAAACAAGGCGTGTGACCGTGCGCGAGTCTCACATTACAGTAGCTATTGTATACTTTTTGGACTGTACTGTCGTTGCATGGCGACGGGCGAAGAGTGGAGTAGATAAACACCGAAGCTGCTTGTGCCAATTCGAATTGTCCAAGGTATACATAGTACTCTTCGTGGTTTTACTTAATAAATTTATCTGGTTTTCATTACATGTTTAATAATGTGGCAGTTCCAATTTTACTTGCATTTTTCAATGAGATAGCCAACAGAAAGCATTCGTAGGTTTTATCTGGATGCTTCTTAATTTTATCCCCCAAACACTTATATCAACACTTATACCCCCTCTCTCTCCCTCGTCTTGGGTTCGAATCCCACTCGGGCATGGCATTTTTTCATACGTTACAAAAAATTCATTTCATCCTTCACCGTCTGCATTAGCAGCAATTTGCAAAACAGTCGGACGTTAAACCAAAAAAAAAAAAAAAAAAAAAAAAAAAAAAATCTCTCCCTCGTGTGTGTGTGTGTGTGTGTACGTGTACGTGTGCGCGCTTCATAGAGAGATTGAGGGGGAGACTCACATTGAACACTTTATAAACGTGTACGAATAATTTCGAGCACTTCCATGATCTGTTGTTTAGGTCATCAGCCGAAAGGCTGTTTTAAACCTGTAGAGGTTTTACTAAGTAAAACGAGGAATGAGGTGGTTTACCATTGCCTTCCTCACTGAATGGAAAATACGCTTATCAGTAAGCTGGGCCCTCTGAAAAGCTTATATTTTCCACTCTGCAAATGACACCTTCACTTCATTCACCACAGGGTCTGGCTGTGTAATGAAATTCATTATATTCAGAGGAGATAACCCTGGTTAGTGTCTTTTACACCTCTGCTTCTTCTGTTCTTAAATGATTCAGTCATTTAATTGGCTGACCATGTGATAAGAAACAGAACTATTTATTTTAGCCTGCAACTAACAGATTGAATGTAAATAATTTGACACTCCACCTGTCTGTTATGGGGAGATGATCTTACGATCTTATACAGTTTTATTCGTTAACCTCTTGAAGTTTTACCTTTTAAAGCACTATAGATTGTGCCACAAATTGATCGAAACTTGTTAAGTTTGACTTCAGTGTCCTTATCGTACTAAAGCATTTTGTAAAATACACTTATTAGTGTTTGTCTGTGAACATTTTGGCCACTGAGGTGTCTTTAAATTTGTTTAACTGGCTGACAAAAATATCTTATCTGGTACCCATGTATCTGTATAATTGAACTTCAGAAGCACTGAATAAATTTGTGCTCATCAAATGTTTTAAATTTTATAAGTAAGGTATACACTAGTACATGAAAAAGAGTTATTAGTTGTTCTAGTTATTGTAAACACAAATTTAATTTTTACAGAAGTGCCTCAAGTTTTTTTCGGTGTGATCAGTGAATCCAAATTTATTAACGGGAAACTTATAACCTTAGGTTTTAGATAGAATGCCCTCTGGAGATTAAATTATTATCATTGGTATCCTGTTGTCGGAAATCCTATGATAAATCATAATTCTTGAATTTTGCCTGAAAATTAAATTGCTGTAATTATAATGCAATTTATCATTGATGTTAGTTAACGCAAAATTAATATGAATTATGTTTGCATGCGCAAATATTTAATGTGCAATTGCTGGTGCCATTTACCCGATTGCGTAGCTGTATTTTTCATTTTGTAATAAATAGGCGTGTGAGTGTAATAAAGCACATTATTTTATAATAATGGCCGCTAATTCACTGACAAAATCATCAGGTTAGCTAACTACTCTTACCTCTTTCTCTAGGCTTCTTCTTCCTCCTCACCGTTTCTCTTCCGGTACGATGACTTCTGACTACCAGTCTGTAACGGAAGATTTCTCTTCGTACCATCATCATCATCATCATCATCATTCAGTATTGTTGTTGTAAACGTATTTATTTGTAAAGTATTCAGAATTCTAAAAAGTAGTTGTTTATTCTTATATTTTTGCCGTGCCATGCACTTTAAATAAAAATTATTAAATTTTTATGTACGAAAATAAATGTGTTATTTTGTTAATAGTTATAAAATTATTAAATTTCTTTTAAATCGGTGCTACGAGCTCAATGAGACTAGCTGACCATTGAAAACTAATTCGTACGGTAATTTTGATTCATGAACTTAATTTATTCTTTAAATAATTTCACAATATTACATTAACACGTATAAAGGTTTTGTCAAAGTATTTTAATATAAGTATTAGCCTATATTGAAATAATCAATCTTATATCAGACACTTAGCCACTTTGGTTCGGGGAGGGGCTGAGTCTGGAGATTCGAACCAGGGGCCTGAAGCCCCTCCTGGGTACGTGCCTTTTATATAACAAAGTGTTGTTTTGGTCAACAGCCGAATGGCTGGTTTGAAACTTGAGATGTTTTACTAACTAAAAAAGAGGAGTGAGGTGGTTTACTATTAACTTCCTTACTGAGTGGAAAAGAATGCTTATCAGCATGCCAGGCCCTCCGAAAAGCCCCTACTTTCCATCCTGAAAATTGCACCTTCACTTCATTCACCACAGGGTCTGGCTGTATAATTGAATTCGTTACTCTCAGAGGAGATAACTCTGTTTAGTGTCGTTCACATCTCTACCGCTTCTGTTCTTAAATAGTTCAGTCATATAACTGGCTGACGTGTGATAAAAAACGGAACTATTTTGTGTAGCCCTGGAACCAGCAGATCGAGTGCAATTAATTTAACACTCCACCTACCCGTTTTAGCCATGTATATATATAACTGTTTAATATGATAAACTGATGTCTAATTTTTCCCGAAACGCATTAAAAATAAATAACCACCGAGAATAAATAGTGGTTTTAGAAATGTGGTAGTGAATTATAAAGAACGGTTTTTAAATTAAAGTTACCTGAAGAAGTAGATTCTATTACAACACGCTAGCACTATCATTACGACCCTTTAAAACAAACCGATAGGCTGTGTTTTTCATTCAAACTTTGCAATGTCACCGCCGGAATAGTAGCAACATCGAATCTTTAATTCAAATTAATTTGTTATTTATTTGCAGAATCCCGAAAGTTTCCTCTTATAAAAGAATCTCCATTTAAACAACATTTTTAGTTTTGAATGTATATTATTGTTACGTGAATGTAGTATTGTGTCTATAAATTTATCTCTTATTCGACCTCGTTCACGATTCATCAATATCTCGGAAAAATTCAAGGCATTTATGTAAAAAAATTGTCAGTTTCTATTCATTAGTTTTTTTTTATAAATAGTTAACGTTTTTATTAATTTATGCTTGATATCTTTATGGAATGTTTCAAGATTACTGAATTGTTTCACTGTTACTAAAAACAAATGAAGGCTATTTTAGATTATTTTAAAACTTATTGCAAATGGTCTCTTTTTGTCTAAGATTTCTATTCTCACTTCAGATTTATTTAAAAAATCATAGTTTATGAACTATGATATTTTGACTAAGTGTTTTTTCTCAGAAGAACATTCGAACGGTCTTATTAGGCCTAATAAGGAATTAATTTACTAACTTTTTTGTTTTATAAGATAATCGTCTGCGAGGTGATTGTACGGATTCCACCCTGGTATCATTTGTCGATAGCATATGCAGGGTATAACATTTTATTGCTTAGGTTAAATTCTATTTCCCAGTGGTTTGACGTGTTACAATTTATTGTGGGGAGACTTATCCGTGAGGGATGCTTTAGGTGTGGCGCCCGTTCCGTGTCACTTTCACTGTTCGACTTGGCACGGGACTACCCCATGCACGAGTTGTGAATTGTATTAGGAAAATCAATTTGGCGTGTAAATGTTGATGTCCGTCCAGTTGTTCATAAAATAAAAAAAACTTTCCTTCCCTATATATTCACGTAGGACAAGAGAAAGTAAAAATCGATACGTTGGTTACCTCGGGAGATCTTGAAGTACCCATTTGTTGATTTATAGAATCGAATACTGATTGTTTCGGTACTGCACTGTTATCGGTGCGTTAAAATTGGGTGACGTTGATTTAGAAATTATTTTTTATCAAATATTTAGAATTTTTCTTTAGTTAAAAGGATATCTTGCGTAATTTTATTTTGTTTTGTAGATAATCGTCTCATTTATATTTTTCGTAATGTTCGTTTGTTTCATAAAAATGTATTCCTTATATTGGAATAGGCATCTAATTTTGTGTTGTAGGTGTTTTCTTTTACCTCATAATATTCCAGCAAGGCAGGTAATAAAAGTGGTGGTAATTCTTGTCTGTGGTTTTATATTTTTCTTTTTTGCGGTGGAATTGGACGGCGGCATCTGGTGGGAGAGACAAAATAAATAATGGAGGGGATGAATCGGAAGGACAACAGCCAATGCTTAACCCCCTCCTAACTCGGATCTCACAATTTTCTCGTTTTAGAATCAGTCGGATTGACGAAGTCCTGTTGTTTGGTTCGTGTGATTCTGTTTTGTTGGTTCATACTGTGATACTTTGTGTTCCGTCATCGTACAACTTTCACTTATAAATATTTTTCAATTGAATTATAATTTATTCGTTTTAGTTTTGTGTTTGTTTTTGTTCAAGAATTTTCAAACAGTGTCGGAAAGTTTATCGGTTACCGTTTTGTGTTAATGTTAAACACCTTTATAAATGTGCTGGTCAAGTTGATCTAAAAAAGAAAAATACGTTGTATATTGTCTTCACCTATAATCTGCTTACTTCAAGGTAAAGAAAATATGAAAAATCCCTTACTATTCATCCAAGTTGTTTAAAATTGCTTAGAGTTCATCGGTGATGTCTTTACCTGTTCTGTGAACTGGTGTTTACTGTGTTTAAAACAGGAAATATCTAGTTGTTAATACTAGTTTCGAATAGTAAAATGTTATGGTTGTTTCCAATACTTATTTCTTCCTATTTATTTCATCTGCTTTCACTTTTATATTCTTTTTTAATACATTTTTTATAGTAGCCTATATTAAGTCGTGTATTTTACTGAAAAATTAATGGAATTGATTTACTTGAAATTATTTCCTGCCCGAATGTTACTTAAAAAAGTTGCTGTAACTTTGTTTGATTAAAATACGATTGTAATTCGATTCTCTTCCTTAATTTATTGTTTTACATTAAGTACAATTTTGTTGAGGTACTTAAATTTTAACTGTTTAATTTGTAGTAAATTTTTTCCTTAATTTACAATTTAAGGTAAAGAAAACTAATTATTTTATGTGTTTATCCAATTTTTTTGTTGGTAAATTGAAATGTCAATTGCGAGTTGAGCTTGTTATTAGCAAATACGTTATCGAAGATCAGTTTTTGTTTTGTGTCCACCTGTTGTGTTTGTATAATTATTGGAAGTAATCCTAAAGCCTGATAATATGAGTTCCTAGACAATCTTAGTAACTTTAATGCATTTCTTTAAAAATCTAAACTTCATCTACACGATCAAGTTAAACGTTTCCTATGTAATAAACCCTGTTATGGTATTTGGTGTTCATCATTTTTTGTTCTATTGTTTTTTCTTATTGTACATAAATTTAGGTAATTGGATTTTATATTATTTATAATGAGATTATATTATGTAACTTAATTCTAAAGCTGTAATTTGACTCGCTTTGAATTTTATATCAGCATTGTGATATTTATTTATATAAATGACCATTAAGTTTAACATTAAATGACATGGGGCTTATTCCTCTTGAAAACTTCTGGCAAAGAATCAAGAATGTAGTGTTAGTCTTCGCAAAATTATTTTCGCTTTTTTTTTAGTGACAAGTTGTTTTATAATTTGTCAGTAATGAGAGGATATTTATTTTTGTTTCAATAGGAAGGCTTCAATAACGAAAAATCAGTTCGATCTTAATGGCTGAGATGAATAATAAAGAAAAGATGTTTTACTAATAGATTTTTTTTGCAGAATCATCCTATTTTGGAAGAAATGTGAAATTTTTTTATCTCTTTTAGATACAGAGCTTTATGTATTGTTTTTCTAGGTAAATATCTAAAAAAAAATTGTATTTTCTTCACAGTAGTTCTGTTCGAATGAGTAATCGGAGAAGCTCATCGTTATCTTATATACAGTCGAATATTTGTCAAAATTGTTAAATAGATTCAGACCCATTAAATGAACGTGCTAATACTTAATCAGATGTTTAAGTCGTGCACTTTTGACAATAAATTCTTGAAAGGTTAGTAATTGGTTGAGTCATTGCTTATTTGTTTGGCTAGGTACTTTTTTACGTTGCGAATTAATTGTGTTGTGAAATTCTTATTAAATAAAGTTGTCTATTAGATATCTTGGAAGTATATAAATTAATTTATTATTATTGAATATAACAGATCGCAAAAAGTTTATGTTCGTGTTAATTTGAGAGAAAAAAATGTTGTTCGAACTATCCTGAAGTGAAACTCCCAAGTTAAATGAGCAGGAAGTTAACGTGTATTATTGCTAGTATTTTGAAATAGTTTTTATCAAATACAGTAGTTGTAACACTTGCGGTCATATACTGTTGTTAGATTGCGAACATAGGAAGAGGAAGTATATTTGTGTATTAACGAATAAATTTTGCAAATTCAAGGTGAAAAATAAACTGAGTTACTTGATCAGTGTTTTATTTGAAAAAAGAAACAGTATAATATTCTGAACTCATTATGCCAGTACTGGTTCGATTTTTATCGTGCGGTGAACTGACAAATTAAACGTTTTTATCAGTTTAACATTCTGTATAATTTTTTTATTTATTAGTGTTTATTTTTAGAAAAAAATTAGTCAATTCTTACTTTTCTTTATCGATATTTTGTTAAGTAAGAAAGAGAATGACTTGAGATAAAATTGTGAAATGACAATGGTGATACCAAGGGTGGGGAGAAACGGGTTTATTATGACGTCACATATCGGAGTAGCCAAAGCTAGCTACACACTACACAGGTTATGATGTTCAATGCAATGTGTGGTTGTGTTGATGTAAAACTGGTTTTCTATTCTTTTCAGTACTCTTGACTGCTATACCAGACTGTTATCTGTCTGATTCATATAATATTATGTCGAAGAAAATGTAACATCATTAGTTTATTTTTAAATATTAAGGAAAAGTGAACAGTTTCAAGAAATTTTTATCCATGTTGATAATTTTACAAAATCAGTAGAGAATATTACAAATCATACTACCCTACAGTGATTTAAAAAAAAAAAACAGAAAGATGATTTGTAGTCAAATGTAGATTGATAAATTGTTGAAAAGAAGGTAAATGTAGTGCACAGCTAACTTTTGATTGCATTGTCATTCGAAAGTATAGATTTATTTAAAAGACTAATACTGTTGTGTATGAAATAAATGTTCAGTAGAAAAGAAATATAATGACAGGAAAACTGCAGTTTAAATTACAAAATGGTAAAATCATGCAGAATAAGTCTTAATAAAATAGCATATAACTTTATTTCAAAACGTTTTACTATGGTTTTGTGTTTTGTCAACAGATCATACTGTAAAACATTTTAGATGGAAATTTTAGTAAGTAAAATTCTATTGCAGTTAGCTGATTTTCAGAGATGAAGGTTCTGCATGTGGATCTAATCCTTATAAAGGTAGTTACTTTTATAAGGTAAATAAAATTTATCTTTATCTTACCTTTGGTTACCTTTTTATTTTAAAAAAATACTTCACGTTTCGGTTGTACCACCTTCGTCAGATCAATATTGACTAAAATAAAAATTTAGAATGGAAACACCATTCTAAATTTTAATTTTGGTTATAATTTGCTGTGAAGAAGGTGGTTCTATCGAAATGCACATAAGGTTTTTTTAAACTAAAAAGGCAACCAAAGGTAAGGTAACGATAAATTTCATTCAAATGAAATGGTTAACAGGATGCTTTTCAAAATTTGTTTATGAATGACTTATAGGATTTGAATATTAGATAGTGGTTACCAGTATACAAATGGTTAGGGTTCAATTAACCATACTCTCTCAGGAGTGGTCGACATGAGTCTGTATAAGGCTACTACATCTCATTTGCACGTCACCCATATCATTCTCATCTCATTGGGTCATGGAGTTGCTTATTGTTCTTAAATTGAACTGATTGCAATGGACACACACATTAAAAAAAGTCAATGAGCAGAGTATCAAATCAAGCAGCAATCAAAAACACAGTATCATTTTATAATACTGTAAAATATTTCCAAATTATATATATTTTCTAAGACATACTTTAGTGTTTGGGGTTCAGTCAACCATACTCGTTCAGAAATTGTCGCCCTGAGTCTGTACAAGATTACACCTCATTTACATGTTATGCGTTAGGGTTTAAAAAAATGTAAGATTTTACATTAAGGTCATAGTATAGTTATGATTCTTTTTAAAACATTATCTGGTCAGTTTTTGAATTTAATGGTTTGTTTTTGTGAATTTTTATCCTGGTGGTTCATGGAGGGAGTATCAGGCGATTGAAATCTATTAGCCCAGTTTTCATCAGATTGGAAGTAAATTATGTTCCGGTACTTTAGTGAATTTTTTTTTCTTTAAGGGAACTTAAAAAACATTCTTTAAATTGATTTTTGATTTGGTCATGATTTACTTCTCAATATGTAAGAAAATATCGTATTTCAATTGAAATGGATTGTTAGAACTGACTTATGTAAATTATTTTTTACTGCATCAATTGGTGTCATTAAATGTAGACTTAAAAATTATTTGGTTGGTCTCGGGGTTGCTTGAGCTCGTCCATGGATCAGTTGGTTTAGGTTTACCTTGTTAATTTATAGGTAATAGTTAATGTCGTAATTTACTTTATAATTTAAAAATTTGTTATATAGAATAAGCAAGAATATTGTAATCAGTAAACTGTAATTAATTCATAAGGTATTGACAATTGTAAACATTAACTTATTATTTTATATTATTTCATCACTGTCCTTTCCTGTACACAAGCTTTGCTTTATTCAGGAAAGTAATTTCTGTTCAGTTAGCTAAGAAATTGTACATATTGTAAAATTAATATAATGGAAATAAATAATACTATCACAAGCGCTAGTAAATGCAATGTGATACATTGTTAGAAAGCATTTGTATTGTCAAAACCATGGTACGAAATATTAGATTTTCTATTATTTGCATACAGCTTGTATTCCCCTTCATGATGAAAATAATTTTTCAATAATTGTACATATGTACGATTGTGTATCTTTGGGATTGTTTAGACTTGTGATACAGTGTAGTTTGATTTAATCATATAATATAACTGATATTTATACATGCTACTGTTTGCTTAATTACAGTAGTCAGTAATGTTATTAATATGATAACCATTATATATTACACAGAATTTACATTTTCAAACTGTAAATTGATTTAGTTGTCAGTTTTTAATTACGAAAAATATGGTGACGTATTCAAGTACAGAATGTATATTGGTTCAGCGTTACTAGTTTTGTTTGGACCTTTAAATATAATTCATTATAATTAATTATAAATTACATATTTGGCTTTAAACTAAATTTTTAATTAATAATTAAATATTTTTACAGATTGATACATTTGTAAGAACTTAAATAAAATTTTGTCATTGTGATGTAATTTAATTGCATAATATTTGAATTTTTTTATTATTAAGAAAGAAAATAATTATAAATTTGTAGTAATTTTATTCTATACTTTATAGTATTTGTATTAATAAATTTCGAGTGAAAAAATAGGATTTTTTATAGTTTATCATATTACTATTGTCCTTTTTTTTTAGAGAAAATTCAACTCCATAAAATATATCTTCCTACTTGTTAGCATTGGCCTAAATCATTTAATGAAACAGAGTGAAAATATTTATTAAAAGAAAAGTATAGTTTTTAGTTTTAGTTTTATAATTTAGTAAAAGAAAAGTTATAGTTAAATAACCTGATCGTATTGTAAATTAGGCTTAAATTGTTAAAATTATCTGTTTTATTATAAGTATTTATTTATTTATTTTGGCAAAATTCTTCATTCGCCACTTTCTATATGTTATTTTTTGTATGGCATGCTCCCAACTTAATGAACAATGCCAATAAATGAAAAGTAAAGTGTTTATTTTCCAAGTATATTACTTTCTCTTGCCTATATGAATATAGGAAGGGAAGTATTGTTTTCATGTCAATATTTTGAAATTTAGTTTTCACTGAATATAAGTTACATGTTTTTAGACCTGAACCGAAAAAAACATGTTTTTAGCAATTGGTATGTGTGTGTGAACAAAATATCTCAAGGAAGAAACATCGTACAAGTTAAAACTTGAAACTTAAGTTAGTAGATACTACTAGAGGACCTGACACAAACATTTTCATCAAAATCGTTCAACCGGAAGTTTATTCGTTTCATTTTTCACTTTTATGTGATTTTCTTGAAAATGGCTCCTCGTCTCATTTACTACAGTTTTTTATGTTGTACAAGGTAAGGTAGGCGCCATGTCTGCTGAAATTCTTCGGGAGGCTGTTCTCTCGTAGAAAAAATGGTTTTTTAAGATTGCAACCTTAATATGCATTTAAGCGCAAAAATGTATATAATAACAGTTGTAGATAATTTAAAAACCTACAACTTTTATTTCAAACATTTTTTTGTGTAACGCTTAGTTTAGCGGTAATTAGTAATTTCTTGTTTTTTCCCATAAAAATCTGTAAAAAAGTGTTTTTTTAAGAAGATTTTAGCCTTAGTATGCTTTTTACGACAAAAGTGTACATAATCAGATTTATAGGGAATTAATAAAAGATCTACATCTTTTATGTTGAGCATTTTTCTGTACTGAGCCTAGTTTAGCTTGATAGTGATTTTCCGTATTATTAAGCCAAACTGAGGTTGAATTTCATTTTGCATCATTCACTCATTATTAAAATAAGGTTATGTTTTTTGAGGTTAGTGTTTTTGTTTATTTCTAATGTTTTATTACTACTGTAAGGTTATATTGTTTATTTTTGCTGTAGCAAGAAAAAGTAGTGTGAGCGTTTCACACCAGATTTTGTTGTTGTGAAATGATTGACTTTAAATGTTCGTGATATTAATGTAATTTTACTATTTAGTGTCAAAACAATTAATTATTGATGTTTATTTCTTACTGTGTACCATTTTGATTGTGAATAGCAATTGAATTTTTCACAGGTATTTTGTAGTTTCAATTTCATATCTTTACGTAGGCCTACTTGTGTAGCAAAAAAAAGTGTATCTGCTGTAGATGTTGGTTTTTAACTTGGTAATTTTGATTGTAAACTTTTGCAAGGAAGACCCAAACATCTGTCTTGTAGAAACCAAGATACTTTAAGAGTCATTTAACTCATTTAAGTTGTCTTATCTTGGAGGAGAAATTGATGTGTTTGTTTCTCTTGATGAGTAATGATTTGTACTTCTTAACCCAATCTCTGTATAGAATTTCACAGTTGGTTAAATGTTCCACCTATGAGACATTTTGTATAATTGTAATAAAATTACATTCAAAATACCTGAAGCCTTTTCATTTTAAGAGTTGAAGATACAATGTCATGAACCATTGATGAAAGACAGCTTCTTAAAATTCTCTTATTCATTTCCGTTTTTAATTTTGGTGCAATGTATGTTAAAGAATGTTTAGAAAAAAGCTACAAGTTGGTTACTAAACAAGGCCAGCTCATTAATGTAGAGGTCGAAGCATTTGGTTTCTATGGTACGGGGTCCTGGATTTGATTCACAGTTAAGTTTTGACATTTTTTCATCTACCTCATATCATTACATAGGTACATGCCACGGCTTTTTAGGCATTGTCACTCAATTATAAAAATTACCGCTCTAGGATCATTCTAAAAAATTGTTTTGATAGTTTTCTTTTTTTATCTGAGGCAGTGAGGAAAAACTCAGGTTTACTTCCCGATAATAGGAAAGTAGTATTCAACTCGATTAAGGCATCCTATTCCTATTCCGGAGGTCGCAACTGCCTACCAATCAAAAACCCACTACCTGGACACTAGAAAACTCCAAAAACCTTCACCTCCCTCAGAACTGTTAATATAATATTACAAGGGAAATGTAAATACTAAAGAAAACTGTCAGTGGGGTGTGGAAGAAAATTGTGGCCTAATTCCCTTCTTGCTGTTACCAACCACCCATTCTCTCATTTTCATTCACCTCTTTCATCACCAGCTCAAGAAAAAAGTTTTTTTATATAATGTGATTACGACAGGATTCATTTAGGGTGGGATAGGGTGATTGTACTGGTCTCCGGATGTATCCTCACAGTCTCCCGATCACCTCCTCTGCAAACAGCGACCAACTTCCAGCTCTCATCATCTTAGAGCATCACTGCTCCTATACCTAATTTGCTTTTTTTTACAGTCATATAAACATCTGTGATATTATTAACTGTGTTGTAATATTGTAAATGTGTTACACTATTATATTGTTTAAAATGTTTAAACCCTAACTGGGAATCTGATTCAGATCTTATCTCAGTTAATTGACCGAGCTGTCTATCAAAGTATATTTTACTTTTCATTGACACATTATTTATTAATTGGTATTAGATGTAAAGATATCAGCTTCATGGTGTTAGTGATAGCTTGTTAGACCAAGCCGGTGTTCTTGTGTGGGAAGGGGTTCTCTAAATTTTTAATATGTTAAACCCACTTATACATGCTTTTTAATTCTCTGTAATATTTAAAGCCAAGCTGATTATTGTGATTATAAATAATTAAACAGAAGAAATTATTGTGAAAACACCTGTAAGTGAGTATGGTCTAAAAATGTAAAATCCTCACCTGATACGTGTAATTTACTCTTTAAAAATATATAATTTGTACAGTTTAATATAATGTACAACAAATTTTATTAATGACCCTAGTAGTAATTCGATATTAATGTAAATCCATTAACTTGGTAACATTATTTTCTTACGTTGTATACTGATCGTAATTTTAAGTATTTTTTTAATAATTGTATGTGACAGCAATTTACAAAATTAAGGTTTCATATTCGTTATGAATTCATTAGTATTTTAAGTATATTGGATCGAGTTTGCGTTTTGTTTATTCAGTAACTGATAAAAAAAAGTGCTGGTATTGATTAAATTTGAAATGGGTCAGATAAACAACAGTGGCTTATACATTAGGCTCATATATTGTTTTCCTCATTTGTTAGGCGATGCTTTGCCGTGTGTAACTAACCCATCCTCCTCTTTCAAGACTTGTCTGATCTTAAGGTATAAAACCAGAAGAACAATGTTCTCTCGCTTAAATTGTTCTTGCTTTATAAAACAAAATCATGTTTATTTTATTTTCCATTGTTTTTTTCTTTTATCATAAATATCTCACCAGTTGTATTTCAAATATTGTCATTATCCATTTTGATGATTTCTTTTAGTAATAAAAGAAATATAAATTAATCAAAGTACACAGAATCGATTGATGTGTTAAAATCATCAATTCTCAATGTTTTTCCGCTCGAGTAAATTCCATTGTATCAATTTTACCCTGTGTTTAACTAAAATGCTTAACTAAATGTAAAATTTTGAAAATTGAATTAATTGATTCTGATCAAACAAATATTAGTTTAGTTTTATTTTTACAGCTTTACCAATACAGTAGAGACCTTTTTAACCAGCTTGTCGGTTGGATTAGTTATTCGCACTATTTTTCTTTGTGAAGTACAAAATTGCATTTGTCAATATTTCCAGTAATCTTATTTGGCAGTAAAAAATTTATGAACACATTTAAATAACTACTCATGAAGAATGAACAAGATTTGTTGATGAACTCGCTGGTTATTATAACACAGCTTTACCCTGCGTACCTATGTACCTGGTAATATAAATAGGCCATAGAGGCGCCCAATATCAACTTTACTTGAAAGAAATATTTTCCTTTTTCTGAAAGACTTGATTTTATGACAGACAGTTTTTGTCCTTCACTATCTAAATTTGTCACAGTAGACTTACATGCAATTTCAATGATAGGACTAAAATAGGAGTTGTATTTATGCTTTCAAACATTTTCATGGCTGGCCTGTGGTGTAGTGGTTAGCCCAACTGGCTTCTATGCCGGGGTCCTGGGTTTGATTTCCTAATCAGGTCTGGCATTTTTTCATCTGTCATTCTTGGTGGCTGATTGATTAGGTGTTCGCTGTGTTCAACAGATATTAGTGGCTTTTTTCTTTATTAGGAATGGTTGAAACATTACATTTATTGTTCTGCAGAACTTATCATTTGTAGTATTTTTACTAAGTTTTTTTGATGATTATTTTTCAAGATCTCTAGAATGACTTAATTTATACCCCCAGGATATGCATACCATCTCACTAATGCGGTAGATAGTAATCCAAAAGTAAAAAATAAATAAATAAAAAAAAATAAAAATAAAAGGTAGAAGTCAGTTTTGCAACAAATGTGTTAATTGGTGCTAATAATTTTGACAACTTAACATGTAATTTAGCTGTGTGTTAAGCTTAAATTCAATGATGTATCTATTTTTGTTTTAAACCAATTGGATGCACCCGCTGTGTTTGTGTCTCGATACATGTTCTGTTATTTTAAAGTTTTGTGTCTGTGATAATGAAATGGATGATTTTAATGTATGACTCGTTATGTTGTGCGAACGACTAAAATTTTTAAATCAGTTACGCTGTTGCAATTAAGTTTGTTAACCTCAGTTTATGACTACGCATAATTTACCCCAAGCGATATGCTATTTTAATTATTAAATTTATTTGTGGTTATTACAAATTGAAACACCAAAACGAGCTATAATAATTATACAGTTTAAAAATGTGAATTTACAATTTTATTTTTAAGTGCCAATTGTTGTAGAAAAAATAGTATGAATAATTAAAAGCAAAAATAAGTGTTGAGTGTTATTAACATTTATGTCTATTGATGAGTTAATAGTGATGTGATACTTATTGTAAGAAAATAAATTGTGTCGTCAATTTTAGTTATTGTAAACGTTTTATAAACAGAATTTCTTTGTCAATTGTCTATAAGAAAAGTTAATTCGTGTTATATGAGAGTATGCTTTAATAAAATTTAAAATTGATAGTGTTAATGTTATGTAGTTAGCTGTTAATTTATTTTTACTGTGTCTCTGGCCTGTATGAATATGTAGGAAGGGAAGTGTTGTTTTCATGTTGATTTTTCAAAGTTGAGATTTCACCGGATCTACACGTTTTCAGACCCCCTGAACCCAAAAAACATGTTTTTCGTGATTGGTCTGTGTGTGTGTGTGAACAAAATATCTCAAGAACGGAACATCATACGAAGTTGAAACTTAGGTTAGGTACTACTAGAGGACCCAACACAAACATTTTCATCAAAATCGGTGAACTGGACATAATAGTTTATTCTTCTCATTATTCACTTTTATAGAGATATTCTAAAAAACTGCTCCTAAAATTTTTTGAAACCTCGCCTCATTAACTACATTTTTTATGTTCTACAAGATAGAGTAGGCATCATGTCTGCTGAAATTCTTTGGGAGGGTAAGCGCGATGTTGCTGAAATTCTTGGGGAGCCTGTGCTCTCGTAGAAAAAAAAAGTTCTTTTTAAGATTGGGGCTTTAATATGCATTTTAGCGCAAAAATGTTTGTAATAAAAGTTGTAAAAAATTTAAAAACAGAACTTTTATTTCAAATTTTGTTTTGTATAACGCTTACTTTAACGGTAATTAGTAATTTTCTGTTTTTTTTAAGATTTCAGCCTTAGTGTGCGTTTTATGACAAAAGTGTATATGTATAATCAAATTTATTGGAAATTAAAAGATCTACTACTTTTATTTACAGCATTTTTCTCTAGAGAGCCTAGTTTAGTGTAAAATAGTGATTTTCCATATTATTAAGCCAAACTGAGGTTGATTTTCATTTTGCATCATTCACTTATGTTTAAAATAAAGTTATGTTTTTTGAGATTGTTTTTTTTTTTGTTTATTTTCTAATGTTTTATTACTAATGTTAGGTTATATTGTTCATTTTTGCATTGGCAAGGGAAAGTTGTGTGAGTGTTTCACACCAAATTTTTTTTTTGTTATATGGAAGGATGCCATACAAGCTGTAAATTCACTTAGGTAGAGATGTGCGTGTACTTTATATATATTTTATTTAAAACATTAATTGTTGTATATTGAAAGTGCAGTATGCATTGTAATTTAAATTAGTAGTGACTAAAATAGGTGTATTTATGGTTTCATTTTAAAATGCCATTTCATTTCCCATCCCAAGGTGACTTTTTCATTTATGTGATCTGTTCATTAGACTTGGATTCCATTATTGCATTTTTACTTTCTCTTGCCCTCTGCGAATATACAGGGTGGGAAGTTATTGTTTTCATGTTAATTTTCTTTTAAAACAAGTTTTCACCGGAATACATGTTTTCAGGCCCTATGAACCCGAAAAGACATGTTTTTACTGATTGTCTGTGTGCGTATGCATGCCTGTATGTGTGTGTGTGGAAAAAATCTCAAAAATAGAGTAGTGTACGAAGTTGAAACTTTGAACTTAAATTAGGTATGAGGGGACTTAACATTTTCATCGAAATCAGTCAACCGGAAGTAGTTGTTTATTTGTGGAATTTTACACTAATTTGCTGGTTTTTTTTTAAATAACTCCTACGATTTTCTCTAAAATCAGTTTATTTACTGCATTTTTTGGTGCTCCTCTCGTAATTTTTCTTATTTTAGAATTTCAGCCTTAATATGTATTTTATGACAAAAGTCTTGGCCATAACAGGCAGATGAAGTGTTAAATTATTTGCACTTGATCTGCTAATTCCAGGGCTACAAAAGACAGCTGTTCTGTTTCTTATCACATGGTCAGTCAATTATATGACCAATGCAAACCATTTAAAAACAGAAGAGGTAGGGTGCAAACGACACTAGTCAAGAGTTAACTCGTCTAAGAGTAATGATATTCATTATACAGCCAGAAAGATTGCAGTCTTAGTTAAGTCCTACAAAGGTTGATTTTTATTTAACGCCTTTCACTCATGATTGTACATAAGTTATATGTTTATTATTTACATTTTCAAGAAAAATTAGTGTGAGGGTTTCACACCAGATTTAGTTTTTTCAGGTATGCTCCCCTTTGGGTTTGTTACATTCTTTTGCTGATGACTACTTTGTATCTTACTTTAATTTTCCCTGAAAGTAGTTTTCATTGTTGCATTTCATTCCTAGTGGTATGGTATATGTTTCATCTTGTATTTAAATTAACCTACTCAAGAATTTTATATGGAGAGTATTATTAGATTATATTTATGACATGTAAATATTCAAGAAATATAAATAGAATTAAACGGTGGAGCAACAAAGTTATTTAGTCCAAATTTTAATAGACAAAGATAGTAAAGCTATGACGTGACAAATTGTGACATTCCCTAATGGTGTATCACATTCAGTTCAGAATTTAAATAGTGTAAGGCTGTTCAAATTGTTTCCGTGAATTTTATTTATGTGGCTGTAAATTCTAAGAATTGTTCTTTTTGTAAGAACTGTGTTAGGTTTCTAAATATTTATATAACCTATTTTTTTCCTATTTATAAAGAGTTGTTACAAATATTACATTTTTTAAATGAATGTCTACATTCAACTTTTGTTCTTTTTGTGTCATATTTAGAAATACGTATTTTATCTATTGATCACACTTGTTTGAGTGTGATAAGAAAACATTACACTTATAAGTTTTCGCATATTTTATTTTAAACACATATTAAAACTGTAATTTTAGAAAAACCGATTTTCATGAATTTTCCATTTTATTTCATTTAAATGTAAAATTTCTTGGCCGTATAATTCTGGAGATATCGTGGTGAGTGGGTGGAATTTGTTTATATAAAGATTGGTTGTTGCTGTTTAGGTCTTCAGCCGAAAGGCTGGTTTGAACCTTTAAAGGTTTTGCTAAGTAAAACGAGGCGTGAGATGGTTTACCATTACCGTCTTACCGAGTGAAAAGAGTATGCTTATATCAGCATGCCAGGGCCTCCGAAAAGCATCTTCCACCCTGCAAATTACACCTTCACTTCATTCACCACAGCGTCTGAGTGTATAATGAAATTCATTACTCAGAGGAGATAACTCTGATAATTGTCGTTTTCACCTCTATCCACGTCTCTTTTTAAATGTTGTAGTCGTATATTTGGCTGACCATGTGATAAGAAACAACTATATTTTGTAGCCCTGGAACTAGCAGATCGGGTGCAAATAATTTAACACCACCTACTTGTTATAGGTACGATAAAGATTTATCATACTATATTTTGTACTTGTTAAATGTTTTGCAGATTCTTGTAATTTGCAATGCAGCCATTAAAATTTCTGATTGGTTGTACACTTCAATTTTTTTATAATATTGGTATGTAAAAAAATCTTTTTTATTTTGCAGACATAGCGGGCTCTATGCTTATAACCAATATAAAAGTGTAAATTTTTGTATTTAAATATGTTGTAAAATGAAAAAAATTATATGTTACACCTCTTTAGAAGTTTTTGCACATCATGAATGAATTTTTTTTAAATTTTTGACATCACATAATATTGGTATATAAAAATATAACCGGACTGTGTTAACAACATTTTACTATGTCCAAGTCGGTCAAGTTGTTATAAATAGATATAAATCTGACTTTCTGTCTCTCTGAATTTGGCACCTCTTGTTACATCATCTACTAAATTTATATTGTTTTATCTTTTTATTTGTATCACAGGAATTGTTGTCTTGTATATCATGTTTCAAATTAGTATTTCTATTTTTATAAGGTTATTATATTTTATAAATTGTGTTATTGATCATGAATTTGAGATGAGCTGTTTCTTTCTACATCATTCAAGCTTGAGCTCCTTATTGGCTCTGTTAAATTCTTTATAATAAGGAAGGTTTGTTTCACGAAAAAAATACATTAGTCCTATTAATATTTATTCTTCCTTTTTTCTCTTCATGGTAAAAGCCACGTGTCCCTGTTCCAGTACCAAAATGTTTTATTTTTATTAAAAAACTAATAAAAATAAATTAATCCTAAATGTAGAGGTCTTTCCTCTGGTCAGTATCCCAAAATCTTTTTTGTAAGTCTCACCATTAAAAGCTTACTAAGACCCAAGCCTTTTATTTGTGTATGCTTGATCAGCTTGCCAAGCAAATCCTACTTCCACAAGTCCTTAGTTCAACCTCTTTGTGCATGGGAGCATGTGGGTTGTTGTTATGCAACAGGATGGAAGAGGGTGAATGGCGAGTTCTTAGCACCTCCAAATGGAGACAGTTTGGTAATTTTGATTTTTGATAAAAGTCCCTGGATTCCTCGGTAGGGGGGGAGTTAGAGTAGATGTATTGGTGCCCTTCCTTCATTAAATGACGTAATTCATAACCATCAAAGTGCAGTATTATATTAATCTATACCATTTACATGAAAATTTATATTTTAATAAAAATTTATTAAGCAGTCTTCATAGCACAGTGGTTGATGTGATAGTCTACAAATCAGAAGCCCTCTGGTGCAGTTATTTGCTAGGGTCTTGAAATTGTTACAAGTCAAAAACCACCGTTCCACTTCTGTAACCTATCATAGTCGTTGATGTAACTCATGATAAACTAAAAACAAAAACCTATATTAAAGATTCTATACTCTACAAAATTGTATAGCTGTAGTTATTGTTGTACAACATTATTTAATAATTGTTTGTATATTTTCTCTTGAGTATATGTTTTTCTGAGAAATTTTAATAATATTTTAGTTATAAAAGTTTGCACTGTTTATGTTGCATACTACGTGATGGTTATGTATTTATTCTCTGCATATGAGTGAAGTTTTGTTGTAAAGATTATATACTATACACAAGCTGTAAAAAGTTGTAGCCTGTCATGTACACTTGTGACAGACATTTTAACTTTAAAATTTCAGTTCAATATTTAATTTTTTATTTATTTTTATTAGGGAATGACATATATTTAGTTAATTTCTGCTTCATGTTCTAGATTTATGTAGTAGGAACGAATAAATAAATTCTTTTTTAATGTTTATTTAAAATTACCAGTTGTGTAATTTATTGGTTTAACTTATTTCTGTAGTCGTAGTAAACTAATATTTTGTGAGAACACCTATTTTTTTTCTAGGAGGTGAAATGCTGTAATAAAATATTTTATTTTATGTGTATGTAATATACATTTTAATTGTACGAAAACATCAGAATTTTATTATTTTAATAATTTTTTTTGTTTTTCCTTGTTTGTTATTTGAAAGATAAATTAATAAGATAAGATAAAAGTATTGTTTTATTGTTATCTTTTAATAAAAGAATAATTTTTTATCTGGCTGTAAATTATTTGATTGTTGATAAGTTTTATGCGAATATATTAAAATAGGAAATGTATATGCGGTTTGTTTGTGTATTTCTTAGTAAATGCGTTTAATTTTGTGTAATTTTTTGTTGTTAACATTTAATAATAGTTACTGAAATAATAGTATTCAATGTTATGAAAGTATTTATTTAGTAGTAAAATTTGTTTCGTATACGTGTTGATGTTTTTAAGTCATTAGCCGAAAGGCTGGTTTGAACCTTTTAAGAGGTTTTACTAACTAAAATAAGGAGTGAGGTGGTTAACCATTTCTCATTGAGTTGAAAAGTATGCTTATCAGCATGCTTGGCCCTCTAAAAAGCACATATTTTCCACCCAGCAAATGACAGCTTTATTCACCACAGGGTCTAGCTGTATAATGAAATTCATAACTTTCAGAGGAGTTAACTCTGACTAGTGTCTTTTACATCTCTACCTCTTCTGTTTTTGAATGATTCAGTCATTTAATTGGTGACCATGTGATAAGAAACAGTACTATTTTTTGTAGCCTTGGAACTAGCAGATTAAGTGCAAACAATTTAACACTCAACCTGTCTGTTATGGCAGATTCCTTTACGTTCTAAACAGATTAAGTCCCTAAATGTTGTAGTTCATTGAATAAAGTTAAATTTTATTCCTTCTATTTGGGACTTACAATATTGCGTTTGTATGTGTTAAGTTAAATTTGTTATGCAATTTAGCTTCGAGTTAGATTAGTGGTTCAATTTTTTTCAAATTGTCCCTTATATTAATTCATGAATAAATCTTGAAAAAGCATCCTGCAGCTTGCAATCGATTCAAATAGCTATACATTATTAGTTTTTACTTACCTTGATTTGCCTTACTGCTGCTTTAATTTAATCTTCTCTATTTAAGCCATGTGCAGTATAATGGTAACTATGTAAAACAAATATTTGAAACAAACTTTACACCCATTTTATGTACATCAATCCCTCATTATTCACCAAGGTTACACTCTGCGAACTTGCTGCGAATATGGAAAATTTATAGTTAAGGTTGGGGATATGTTCGTATACAGTAAATTTAAACAACTTCGTACTATATCCTATTATATTATACAAAAGTATTTAGTGCGCGATTTTTTGTGACCTTCATACTGGTGAAAGTGCTTGTTCAAGCTCTCATTTAAATTTTGACTTCATTTTTATAGAAGGATCGATTTCCGAAACATAAAATTTCACAAACAGATTTTGAAGTAACTCTAAACATCATTGTCGGAGTTGGATACGGTTGCTGGATGTGACTCATTGTTTGTTTTTCGATAACTATGACGGCAGTGTACCGCTGATCATAAATCATAAAATACAGTAGTATTTGTAAAGCAGTGTGTTCTGTAACATAATGGATGTTTGGACAACTATGTAGCCACACATCTTTGTGACGAAGTACTAAATATATTATGAGAATATAACACAATGTATCAAATTATGGCACATAAAAACAGAAAATGCGTTGCATTTATTAAAATTTAAAGTAGTTAATTTACAGACCACGAATAGTAAAGGACGACTGTATTTAAAACACCAAATAAAATAAACAAGTGTGTAAAATAGATTATCCATATGTTTGTAAATTTTCAAGGCTTGTGTATCTTGTTCAGCCATTAGGTAAGGTAGATTGTTGCTGTAGATAAAATGGTGGTTTATGGCTGGAAAACATTTTGTTATACATGGTAGCAACGGTATTTTGGAGTTTTGAACAGTAAATTTTACAAATAACATGATTCCAGTGCGTTATTTTTATGAGTCTCCTATTATTAGATTATACTATTTTGTAAATCTTAAATTTAATCAATTTGTTAAAAATGTTTCTAGATGTTGTCTCCTCTTTATATAAGTGAATGAAGAAAGACAACATCCTCAAAAAACTTAACTGTCAGTAATATATTGTAAATAATCAAAAACAAACATTAGTGTTCCCAATTTTACGCTATTATTGTTTGGACATAAGTTTATAATCCTGTTTCAACTTGAAAGGTGCAAGAAGTGATCATAATGTAAATTCTTTATTTGTAAACATAACTTAAAGATTACACATATTGATTTGCTGGCAGGTATAGAAATAATTAATATTGCATCAGGGTTATATTTTCTTACACCATAGGTGCAAGTGATCAGAATGAAAAGTTTTCATTTTTGTTCAAGCCTAAAGAACAAACATGCCAAATTTCAGCTCTGTGTGGCAGGAAAGTTGAAAATTATTGATTTTAAGTGAGTTAGTTAGACTTCTTTCATTTTTGTACACAGATTGTTTGAAGTAATTATTATATTACTAATACATGAAATATTTCCTATAATGTCAGGGTGAAAGTGTTAAAAAATAAATCAATGTCATAGTTTAATACCATTTAATTATAAATTCAAATGAGGTAAATAATTATTAATTTTTTGTTTTTTTTTTGTTTTAGTTAAGTCCAATGACAATCCTATATGATACAACGCGGAAGAAAGATCCTGCGCCGGGACCCCAATTTGCATCAGAAAGAGAAACTTGTTTAAAATATTTTGAAAGATGGAGCGAACAGGACCAGATAGAATTTGTCGAACACCTTCTTTCCCGAATGTGTCACTATCAGCATGGACACATAAATACCTACCTCAAACCTATGTTACAACGTGATTTTATTTCCTTACTACCAAGTAAGTATGACTTGAATCAATGGTACCGTCATCATTTATTTGTTAGCAGTAAAAATGGAATTCGATGTTGATTGGTCCAAAAGTTCCTTGACATTTTCATGAATGAAACACTTTGAAGAATGAATTCATTCTTAAAAGATTTTTCTCTACAACAGCGATAATGATAATTGTACTTGTAGGCAGTAGATTCTGTAGAGGATTTGCGATGGATGTAGGCTGTTTTATGAGGATAATAGGAATGTTATGTGATAATAGGTCAACAACAAATTTTCTATATTCTCTGTAATTTTTCCATTCCCCCTTATGATCTTACAGAAGAGGTTCTTTACCTGTATTTTATTGCTTATTTATTCTGGACGTTAGTACATTCTGTTTTCTTATCGATAAAAATAATGATGCGTTAAATTGAAATTGGTTTTTGTACGGTTTTGTAACTAAATTATCAAACTTCCTCTTTTGTTGTTTTTCATTCTTTCAATTTTATTCTACCTAAATAGCATTTAGGTCTCAGTTCATCCATCAGTGTCACGATCAGCTTTTCCTAATTCTCTTTGTGACCCAGTTTGTACATTATTAGTTTATATGGTTTATTATTTTCTGTCTCAAAATGAACTTTTGTTGTTGATGTATTTTTAATCTATATTTATTTCATTTTGAAGTTTCTGTTTTACCGTAAAGCATTTTGACTAATTTGTCATGTTTTAGACTATAGGTATGACAAAATAGAGGAAATGATAACATACAGAATTATTAGTGGAAAGCTAAAAAGTAGCCTATGAGTATATTACTTATTTTACTTTTAAGCGGGGGTTCTACAGAGTTACTCTGCACCCCGCTTCTCAAACACCATGACCTCCTGTCCCACCAGTCACCCTCCTCCAAATTCTTGTCTCCATTGCCCGCATCACATCAATCAGCCATGTTTTCCAGCGCTTCCTTCTTTTCCTCCTTATCACCGGACAATAATTCAAACCCACTTGTGACCACCTATCTTCATTCATTCTTTGCACATGCTCATACCAAATCAACTGCCTACTCGCTATTCTTCCCACCGCAGTGTCCTGCACGTCCGCCATTCCCCTCTTTATGTAATTAATTCCTTATCGTTAGTAAACATTTGGTTTGTATTGCTTTTTGTAATTATTCATAAGTATATCTCTACTGTAGTTTTTCCAGGAATTGACTGGTAGTAAAGTGTAATAAATAATAGCAGTTGATAAAAAAAGGTCAATAGAAAGAAGAGCTATGCTATTTAGATTTTTAACAGATGAGTTCAGTAAATTCCTCACAAGGGTGCTCACACCTGCAAGACACCTTACGACACATCCATTAAAATTTTTAATGGAAGTGATAAGTTCCTTATCAGATTGTTAAAACAAATCCTGCTAAATGGGTGTCAAATCAAAGAATGTGTTGAATTATAGAAAGGGTGTTACATTTCCTGGGTTTTTTTTTTAAATTATGTTTATCAGGCATTTCTGCTACCGTGGTCATGAGCCCTCCTTTATTTCCCCTTTCATAAATTTGATCGGTGTAATTTTTCAAAATATGTTTTCAATAGTCTTATTTTTTAGTTTTGCATTGTGGTTATTTTTTTAAAACTATTGATTAAATTATATTACTTTTGTTTGTAAGATTAACTAGGTCAACCTTGTTTAGTACCTAAAATTTACAAGCTCGGGAGATTAATTCTGGTTGCGCAAGTTAGAAGGACGTGTTGTGTGAAATTCAAAGAAATATACTAATTTTTACAATAACTAAATGAATAGACAAAAACTAATTATGTGATTGTGTAATAAAAACAGATTCAGTTCCATTTCTATAAATTGGTGTTTGACATATTTAGTGTTATATGTGGTGTGTATTGAATAATCATGAGAATTCCTTTGAAATATGTATTGTAAATTTACTGTATTATTATGTCTGTTTGTAGCTTTTCTTTTTGTTTAAATGAATAGTACGATAAGTTCATTAAACATTTTAAGTTACGTAGTTTACTTCATTGTATTTTTTATGACTGTTAATATTTTAAATTCTGTTATTTATAGTTACCGTTTATCTTTAAATAAAGGAAATGATGACCTGTATGTAGTTAGCTGTAAAAAAAATTGTGCAATAACTAATAAATCCATTTTAGACATGTTAATTATAGTATAAGTCAACCTTTGATTTGTGAAACAATTTAGAAAAATTATTATCTCCCACAATTATATAACACAAATTAAACCTAAAAAAATATAAATAATATAACTTCGCTAATATTAATTTAATGTAAGTATCTGTCTCCTACAACTTACCCCATAATTACTCCGTAATCTTTATATACTCTGTATTATTTTTGTGTATCAATAATAAAATTATTAGATACTACAGTGCAGTATAATAAAGGACTTGTAATGAATAATGCGTTTCAACCCATGGCTTGTGTGTAGTTTATGGAATATGATACAAAATAAAACTTAATTATTGCCGGTTATTTATAATAAATTATTGCCATTTGAACTGATTGTTATCTTAATGTTTTTCTTTTATCATTTACCCTGTGAACAGTGTGTGTCATTCTTTGTGAATTTTTGTTGTTTATAATTTATTGTATTTTTATTATATAGAAGATAGAAAGTTAATAGATTGTATTATTTGGTGAGCAGAGAAAGGGCTGGACCATGTAGCGGAAAGCATCTTATCATATTTGGATGCTGACTCATTATGTTCAGCGGAATTAGTTTGCAAGGAATGGTACAGAGTCATATCCGAAGGTATGTTATGGAAGAAACTTATCGAAAGAAAGGTTCGAACAGATACATTATGGCGAGGGTTAGCGGAAAGAAGGGGGTGGTAAGTAATATATATTTTGTATGATTTTTTTTTATTATGGATAGTATTTATTTATTTATTTACAACAATACAAAGGCTAACAGAACTTATCCATATAAGCCTTATTGACATAAAAAATGTTTACATATTTACAAAACAAATTTGCTTATAACTATTTTATTTACATAATATACATGCTATAACACTTTTTGTCTCTTTTTCTCAAAAAAAAATAAAATAATGTTTCAATAAAATTACTTACTATAATAACAAATTAATAAGAAAAAAAATAATAAAAATTCCCACGAAAATAGTTTAGCAAAACATGATCAAAAATAATATTCTTTATTAATAAATTAATAAAAGGAAAAGGAAAAAGAAACAATAGAAAGAAGAAAAAAGAAAGAAGGAAAGGAAGAAAGAAAGAAAAAGATGTGAGTCTGCTCTGTGAATTTATATCATTTATTGGTTGGAGAGCGCCTGATAACATTTTGATGAGAATTGTTTGTAATTATCAAAAAAAGGACGAGTTCCAGATTAAATTTATTGAAAAAGGATAGCGTCCGTATTGTTAGAACGAAGGTGAAAAATGTATCAGATACATTATGAAGAAGGCTTAGACTAAGAACTTAAAAGGCTAATCAAGTTTATAAAATTCATATTATGTAATGATATACAAAGAATGCTTGGTGGAATTAACTCATGGTTTTAGCAACAATGCGAAGCTTTTGAAATGTGATCGAACCATTTTTTTTACTAATTGCACTTTTATCAGGACTGTAGAGAATGGTTTGTTTCTTCTCTTTTACTCAGTCCATTAAATGATTCAAAATGTCAAAAACATATATGTTAAGCGTAAAGGTGACCGATATGAATCAAGAGTTACCTCCTTTTATAAGTAATGGATTTCATTATCCATTCAAATCCTACAGTGAATTAAGTAAAGGTGTGAATTACAGAGCTACGAAGTAAATGTTTACAGGAAGTTTAAAACATTTACATTGTAAACTATTGAGAAAGACAATAGTAAAACCAATTCTTCATTTTACCAGGTTAAACGTATAAGGATTTGAACCAGCCATTTTTGGCTGTTATAAACAACTGAAAGCTATTACCTAACAATAGATTATATTCTGAGCAAATGTACCGAGCTTCATGTTGTACATTAACAATTTAAATACAGTGCGTTCATTAAGTCGCGCACATCAAAAAGGTTGTGAAGTAATGTATTTTATTTGGTATTATTTATTTGTTATTGTTATAACTTTTATACACATATATACTTATTACTTACATATATACTTATTTCCAACATTTTATGTCTTATAACATATGTTCAAAATGGCTGCCTTGTTCATTAATAGACGCACAAATTCGTTTTACCACGTTTGTTGACACTTTGTGGAGTACGCCTACACTAATATTGTTAATCTCCGTTGTAATGTTCATTTTCAGTTCATTCAGTGTATGAGGCCTATTTTTATAAACCCTTCCTTTGAGATAACCCCACAGGAAAAAATCTGGAGGCGTTAAATCGGAAGACCGTGGGGGCCATAACCCTTTAGAGATTATACGCTCGCCAAAAAACTCATGTAAGAAACTCATTGTTTCATGTGACATGTGGCACTGTCCTGCTGGAATCATACATCACGCTCATCGGTTTCCAACAACGAAATAAACTGTGTAATTATGTCTTTGTATACACCACTGTTCACTGTAGTTTCAAAGAAAATAGGCCCCACTATTCGACGTGACGACGGCACACCACACTCCAATTTTCAGACAGTGCAATGGACTTTCATGAAAAACATGAGGATTTTCAGTCGAACAGATTCTTGTGTTTTGGCTATTCACATATCCAATAAGGTGGAACCAAGCCTCATCACTGAAGAAAACACGGTCTAGCTCTTCGATTCCATGGTTGTCGACAATGGACCGAAACCATCTACAGTAAACAAGGCGCTTTTCTTTGTCTGGATCTTTCAATTCTTGAACACTGCGAACACGATATGCACGAAATTTTAACTTTTTCATAGCTTTATGAGCACTACCCAATGAAATTTATGATTGTGTTGATAGTCTTCGTAGGCTTTTTGAAGGCGACTGCTGCATAACATTTCTAACCTCAGTCAGTTTACCGTCAGTTAAAATGACTGGTCTCCCTGATCTCTTCTTGTCTGCAACTGTTCCGGTTTCACGGAAACGTCGAATTAATCTGGTTAAGGTCGACTTGTTAGGCACACTTACATTCGGATATGTCACACGAAATTGCTCAATAACAAATTCATACGAATGACTGGTAAAATACTGTTCAAGAAGGAACACTCGTTGCTCTTGGGAAAACGACATGTTTACCTTATCGTAATCTAAACAATACTGCAGGCCTGTTGTAACATGTACACACAATAATGTGCTTCACATCTGTTGTTTATATTACCAGTGGGTGCTATCTTGCGGTAGCCACTAGAACTAATATAAAAACCCGCTGTTTACAGACTCGTTTATTTGGATGTGCGCAACTTAATGAACGCACTGTACATAATTTATTGTGATATTTCACAATATAGATAAACGGTACAGTTTCAGTTTGTGGGAAAATTATTTAATATATCTCTTACATTGCAGCCTCATTTTTACTTTTGTATATGCATGCGCATATTGATTTGCAATTTTTCTTCTAACCAGTTAGTTTATTTTTCAATTTCTTTTTGTTAACAGGATTCAATATTTATTTAAACCAAAGCCTGGAAAACAACATCCAAATCATAAATTTTACAGAACACTATTTCCTAAAATAATTCAAGATATAGAGGTTTGTATTTGTAGCGTATATTGTATTTTAATTTATAAAACTTTTGTAGCATATATCCATCGTTTATGAATTTTTGTATTATGAATAAAATTGTTAAAAGACCACCAGAAATGGTCTAAGTATAATAATAAGTAAGAACACTTAACAATTGAGAAGTACAGAAGTACTTTGAAATTCAAAGAAATATACTAATTTTTACAATAACTAAATGAATAGACAAAAACTAATTATGTGAATGGGTAATAAAAACAGATTCAGTTCCATTTCTATAAATTAGTGTTTGACATATTTAGTGTTATATGTGGTGTGTATTGAATAATCACACCATAATCGCTTGAGATGCGTTCCGTAGCTATAGGGCGCTAAACGAAACAGCACTGTACGGAGTTGAGTGATTATACATAATCACATCGGGTTCCATACAACGCTCGTAAAGGCCAAGCCAATTGCTGTGAGCGCTGGGTTACGCATGCGCATACTTGACTTCGACCCTGCATACCCCTCCGACCTACAGTTAGATGTTCAGTCAGAGTGTTGTTGAAAATTGACAACACCCATTGTATTTTGAAGGCATGTTGCTCCATTGTTGATTACATACGCTGCACTATTGCAGTACGTACAAGACTATACTAATGCAGACGCACGTTTTACCCAGCGCGCTCTCCTTACGAAAATCAGGCTATACTGCACAGTACATTTGTTTACATATACTCTACATATATATATATATATACTACATATATATTCTACAATACATTTGTTTACTGATTGTTTTTTGGTATTTTTTTGTTTATATACTTTTTTATTTATGGGGTTCAAATATTTATTTATAAGTACAGTATAATATAAACAACAAATTAAATACAGCATGTCAAATTATACATTGAAAATACAAGACACAGTGTGTTACACATTAAAGAATATGCCAGTTACTACAACGCATCGCATCTTTGTACAAACCTCTGATGAACTTTTGAAGGCTTCATTAAAGTGTTATAACAAATCAGCGCTAAACGGGGAAGTGTTATGCGAGGTATTACTATACTTAAATGGCTTTAGTACTTAAGGCCTAAGTGTCTTACCGTCAGCTTGTTTCAATATTCAAATTTAACATTTTTTTGAGATTTGAACTTCTTGGAATGATATATTATAAGAAATAAATTTTAAGTTGAACAGACAGGAACATTTTAACCCTTAACTGGTGAGGTGGTATTATTGTAACACTCACAGTGAGGTGGGGTCTCACAGACCCCTCAAATTTTTTTCATTTTTTACACAAATTAAATGTTTTTATTTTTATGCAATGGCTTAAGTACATTTTTAAACTGGTATAGAAAAGAGGAATAGAGCTAGAAACAAAAAACACTTCGGTAAACCATTTCAAAAAAATATTTTTTATTTTATACTCGGAAAAATGAACTCAAAAACATTGTTTATTAAAATTCTATGTAAAATAGACAAAAAAAATATTTGATAATTCAAAAATGTTTACACCTTTTAATTATGAGTTTAAAATCAATTCACATAAATCAGAATAATTCTTAAATAAAACTAAAAAATTCTGCACGGTTTTAAAGTTTGTAAAAATATGCTGTTATTACACTGAACAAACACTAAACGTCTCTCAGTTTTCTCCACAAATAGAGCAAAGATCAGCTCTACAATCCAGGCAGTATGGTTTTTGACATCTTCTGCATTGAATCTGGGTCGATAACCCTAAACTGTTTATCTCCAGACGCCATTTTTGTAAATCACTATGAGAACGAAACTAATACACTCACGGTGAGGTGGGGTCTGACAGACCCTAAAGCAACTTTAACTTGTTGTACCGACTATAAAATCAAAAACTAGAACGGAAACAGATCGTAGGGGAGCTCAACTCCAACTAACTTGAAGGTACTGAACGCGTCAAGGTCATCTGACTCTCACTGTTGCCAATGTTAAAAAATGAAAATTCCCTGGGGTTTGGCAGACCCCACCTCACCAGTTAAGGGTTAATCAAAATTGGTCAACCGGAAGTAGTAATTTATTTGTACAATATTTCACTTTTTGCAATTGACTCAAAAACTGATTCCTGCAACTTTTTATTGAAAATGCCTCATTTACTTCACGTTAGGGTAAGCGGCATGTCTGCTAAAATGCTTGGGGAGACTGCGCTCTCGTGGTGATTTTTTTTTTTTTTTAATGCGATCTAAATGTGCATTTCAGGGCAGGGCAAAAGTCTATTAATTAAAGTTGTAGAAAATTAAAAAACCTACAACTTTTATTTCATACATTTTTTTCTATAATGGTTAGTTCAGTGTGAATTTCTGATTTTCTGTAATTTACTAATCAAAATCGGTAAAAAATGGGATTTTTCAAAATGTTGGTCTTAGTATGCATTTTACAACAAAAGTATTTTGATTTTTTAGTTAAGTGTGCTTACAGGAAACACCATTATACTACTTATGAAATCCATTTTATTCATCCCATTTTAATTAGTAGAATTATGGGATTCCCAGTTTTCTGAATTTCGATTGGTAAGATTTGATTATGTTGTTTAGTTTGATAAACAGTGAGCAATCTTAGTCTTGACTCAGTTTGTTAGTACAGTACAACTTTTTAATTTAATTCAAAAAAATTTTTAAATATGTTTTTTTATTTGTTACAGAGTATAGAAAATAATTGGAGAATGGGAAGGCATAATTTACAACGTATTAACTGCCGATCTGAAAATTCTAAAGGTGTTTATTGTTTACAGTACGATGACCATAAAATTGTTTCCGGCCTACGTGATAATACAATAAAAATATGGGATAGAAATTCATTACAGTGTGTTAAAGTAAGTACATTTTGGTTTTGGAACAAAATTGTAGGATATACTGAGTATATTGTATTTTCTTTACATCCTATGATTACAAAAGATCTGTTTTTACAAGAATATTATTTTATAAATAATCAGCCGTCTGTGTAACTTTAAACCTTTTCATGAGGTATCAATAAAATTTGTGTGCTGTCCACTAGAGCCACCATCTTCCTCCATTTTTGTAAGAACATGAAAGTTACCAGCAGGCAAAAAAGCAAAGAAAAACTACTGGATATAAATAATGTAATAACTGAAAGGATATTATATTAGTTAACTGTACACTAACTATTAATGAATTCAAATCAAGTGCTAGAAATAAGTGACGGAAAGCTAAATCACAATGCACTTGTAGCTAACCAAATAGCCAAGCGCAAAATATTGCTTCTTATTGTAAACATCTTACGATAACAGGATGCATATAAAGTAGGAAAAACACACAAATAAAATTCTATTTTACTCTGATTACATTTTATACTATGTTTTAGTGATGTGTCAATACCAAGAAACAAGAAATCGACTCTCAAGTTCGAAACCAAAAATCAAATATTGTGAAAATAAAAACAAAAATTAAATTAAGCAACAGAAATTCAAAATGCTTCCACACTTCAGAATCCATCGTTTTAGTGCCACTAATAAAATAAAACTATTATTAAACTTAAAATTATAAAGTATAATCAAACTAAAACTAAAAAATTATTTTTTTGTATTATAACGTTCACGATACTTGCAATGAAACAAGACAAACACACAATGAAATACGTTAAACGTGTGCTTGTAAACATCTCTGGAAGTTCTACTCTTACTACTCTACAACAACGCAAGTCAATCAATGGAAACTCCTATAAAAGAAATCGAACAACTAAGAAAATCCATGCAAGCAGTATAAACATATAACGTACTACAATTTATTTCATCCTGAAAGCTTAATCTTGTGAACTGGTTGTATAGAATTGTGATTGATTTCTTCCATAGTTTTAAAAGTGACTCACTTGTTCCTTTTTCTAATAATCATATTCGTATTAAAATGAGCGGGTGGACTTTGGTATATGATTGAGATTTGTTGAATCAGTTATTTAATATGAACAATTTTTTTTACTCCCCCAAGCCAAAATGACCCAAGTAAATTAATATTTAATGTCTTAGAAAATTACGGCATTTTTGCCAAAGTTCGAAAACTAGAGAATTGGTTTCAAAGAATCGACACATCTGTATTATGTTTGATGCTTCAGTTATTGATCTGTACTGCACCAGTCTAAACTGTATTAGCGAATACCGTTTTGTTGCCCAGATAGTGCAGTGTACGGTAGGCAAGGTATCTCACCAATGCCCAAGGAAGGGTAGAATGAGAGTGGTAGAATTTTTTAAATTTAATTTTTTCACAAACTATTGTAAAATTATAAGGAGGTTTTTCATTGCATAAATGTAGAAAATTCTATTATTTTTGTGCAACATTTTTCTTGTTGCTTTATTTAGTTAAAATTTGGAATTTTCGTAGATCTGCATAAAAACTTTTATTCGTTTTAAACCAGTTCTTTGTAATTAATGAGATAAAATTATTACAGTTGTAATGACGTATTTTAATTTCTATGTTTGTTAAGGCAAAATATAAAATGCCTTGAAATTAATCCAGACGCTCTGGATAAAACGTAATTGTTGGTAAGCAGGGATGTAACAGTAGGACATTAACAAGCTATCCACGACAAATAGCCGATTAATGTAAAACGAAGCACAAACGAACGTTCGGAGAACCAAGCTAACTTTATAGGGGCCTTTAGCTAGGGCCAATTCGACTTTTAAGAAATGCACGAAAATAATGAAATGCACAAACAGCAACGAGGTAAGGATGGAAACTGATGGTTTAAGGAACATGAATACAGAATAAGGAATACATTTCTGATATAAAACACACAATATATAAATAATTACGCTTACCTGATGAACATAACTTGACTGAAGCAGCGAAGACCACGTGAAACGTACTGGGTTCGAATACCGCTGTAACTGATTAATAATTGTAACGGAACACATAAAAGCAATTGCATATTAATTAATAACAACCAAAACATGAGCAACGAACATAAGACACTGAGTCAATACACGCACAAGTATTGAACGAAAGATTGCAACATTGCAACAAGCGACGCCACGCTAGGCCGTAGAGACGAGGCAAAACGCATCTTCACATATTGCAGTTCTATATCAGAGTGGGAAGAAGGAAGTGAACTGGAGCGGGACTCAGGGAAGAGGGGGAAGAAACGTCACGAGATGAGGTCACTGAAGGAAACAACAGAGATTAAGCGGGATACAATTAGCGGGGAAATATGAATTACTTAACGGGGGTGCGAATGGCCTTAACATACCGCCCGCCTAAATCGATGAAGGCGATTTACAGAGATACTTGCAGCGAAGAACATAGCCGCCCGCCCTGAAACAATCAGGGAGCGGAAACGCAGGAAGAAGACGAAGAATGAAGCCGCCCGCCCTGAAGCAGCAGGGAGCGGAAAACGTAGCAAACGAAGAGCGAAGCATCGACGACGGTAGTAAACGTAGAAACGAACGAGGAGAAGAACGGACACATCTTGATGTGGCGTGACAAACGCACGGGTTTGCCCGGCCAACGACGTACGGAACATCTTCCACGGCTTGCGCGGAAGCCAACGAGTAACGGAACGATCTTGAGGTGATTGCCAACAAGGGTTGACAACCAGAAGCGACGCAGAAGAAGAATCGAAGAACAACGGAGCAAGGTAGAGTTCCAGCAAGGGAACAGGCGAATGAAAAGACGAATACATGAATGTGTATTTGTATGTGTCAGGAGTGAATTCTTTAAGTTGTTAAAGGAAACTTTTGTTGAAAGATTGTATGAATCAATACATACAATATACGCAGCGGATGATCAGGAGCAGCCTACTCAGAAAATTGAATCTCTAGGAGAGAAATAAGACGACATAGGCGGAGCAGACAGCGGTGAGAAGAAGACGTAGAGTTGAGAACGAAGGTAAAGCCTAATTGTCAGGCAGGACAATTAGCTTTGACACGGGTCGAATGTAAGTACCATGAATAGTTCTTACCTCGGCGGTACGAACGGTGCGGTCTCTGCCAGGAAAGACATCGGTAACTGTGCCTAACGGCCCTGAAGCAGGAGCAGTGTCGAGGTTTTGCACGATGACAACACGACCAATTTGTAGGTTGTCACGAGCACGAGTCCATTTGTTGCGTTGAGTTAGCGTGTGTAGGTAGTTCAGGGACCATTGTTTCCAGAACGATTTAACTAGAACTTTGACCTGCTGCCAGCGCGACGCAGGCTGGAGTTGATCGATTGCGCTATGTTCAGGCGGTTGTAACAGAGACGATCCGATGAGGAAATGCCCAGGAGTCAGCATACATCTCTCCTCACTGGGGTCAGATGAGAATTGAAACAGAGGTCGGCTATTTAATACGGCCTCGATACGAGCGAATAAAGTTATGTACTCCTCGAAGAGCAGCGGTTTGTCTCCGATGAGCCGAAGTAGACAATGTTTGGCCGATTTGACGGCGGCTTCCCATAATCCGCCGAAGTTTGGCGCAGAAGGTGGATTGAAGTGCCAAGTAATTTTCAATGCAGCGAGATGACTTCCAATAGCAGGAGACGAGCGACGAAGCAGATTATAAATTTCGACAAATTTATTTTTGGCGCCAACGAAGTTGGTGCCGTTGTCGGAGTAGATGTCCGAAGGCAGACCTCGACGAGACACAAAACGATCGAGTGCAGCAAGGAAAGCATCAGTTGAAAGATCAGACACAAATTCGAGATGAACAGCCTTGGTAGACATGCACACGAAGACGCACAGGTAACCTTTAGAGCAGGAAGATTTACGAAGACGACTGGTTTTGACGAAGAACGGGCCGGCATAATCAACACCAGTAGATGAGAATGCACGGGAAGCGGTGACACGAGAAGATGGAAGCGTAGACATCATAGGTTGAGAAGGTCGTCCGTTGTATCTAATGCAGCGAACGCAGCGATGAATTCTTTGTCGGATGACCGTTCTAGCAGATAAAATCCAGAATTGTTGAACGATCAACGCCTGTGTTGTACGAGGTCCCGAATGGAGCGACAGTTGATGATAATAGTCACATATTAAGTTGGTTAAGTGGCTATGTTTTGGCAGCAGTATGGGATGCTGTGCAGTAGTGCTAAGCGCAGAACGGCATAGACGACCGCCTACAGTTAGAATGCCGTGATCGTTAAGCAACGGTGACAAAGAAACGAGCGACTTAGACGGTATTTTTCCCTTGGCGACAGCATTGATGTCGTCGGAGAAGTAGCGCAGCTGAGTCAATTTTACGCAGACATTGGTAGCAGCGCAGATTTCGCTTGAAGTCAGGAACGAAGAAAAAACTACGGAAGGCGTTTTGAGTTTTTTCACGAAGCGCAGAACATAAGCCAGGATTCGCGTTAGGCGAGAAAACGAAAATTTTAATAAAATTTCGTCGGGAAACGAAGGATCAGTTGAGACGGCGAGACAAATTTTTTCTTGCCGGAGATCGAGCTTGTCAGTAGAAACGGAAGGAATATTAATCGTAGGCCATTCTGTAGATAGCGCACGATAAATAGGCGGCCCTTGCCACCACAACGAGTGATTGATCAAATCGGTACAATTGGCACCACGAGATGCAACATCAGCAGGGTTTTGGTCAGTAGAGATATGAGACCAAGAGTCAAGATCGGTTAATGAAAGAATTTGTTGCACACGGTTGGCAATAAACATTTTTAAGCGGTGTTGCGGCGTTTGCAGCCAGGCTAACACGATACTAGCATCGGTGAATAATCGCATGTCACAACAAGAAATAGAGTTCGCAAAATCAGAAACAGAAGAAATTAAACGAGATAACAAGAGTGCAGCGCACAGTTCAAGACGAGGAATTGTAACGTTTTTTAGCGGAGAGACTCGACTTTTGGCTTTGAGCAAAAACATATCAGAAAATGTATTGGTTTGTACATGAAGGTATACACAAGCGGCGTAGCCCTTTTCGGAGGCGTCGCAGAATCCAAGAATTCGGTATTCAGCGCCGTTAACAGAAATTAATCGAGGAAGACGAAAATCTTGTAGAGCAGAGAGATCAGTACTAAATTTACGCCAGGCGTGGTCGAAAATCGGCGGTAACTGGTCGTCCCACTGTAAATTGTTGTTCCATAATTGTTTTAGAAAGTGCTTTACCCAGAAGGTGACTGGAGTTAGAAATCCGAGAGGATCGAAGATTTTTGCGAGATAGGAGAGCACAGTACGTTTGGTGACCGTAGAATCGAAAGGAGTTACGTGATACGAAAAAGAATCGGAGTTGGGGTTCCACTGAAGCCCTAAGATTTTAATCGATGAAGTTTCATCTGAGAAACAGACAGGATTTTCTAGATGATCGTGCGGAAATCGTTGCAGAAGGTCAGGATGATTGGAAGACCATTTCCGTAATTGAAAGCCTCCTTGAAATCGGAAGCACCGGTCAGTATGTCGTCGACGTAAGTACTGGAACGAACAGCCTCGGACGCAAGAGGAAACGAAGAGCCTTCATCTTCTACTAACTGAAGTAAAGTACGTTGTGCTAAATAAGCAGACGGTTTAACTCCGTAGGTGACCGTATTCAGTTCGAATTCTTGCGGTGTGGAGTTTGAATCGGAACAATAGAGAATATGTTGATGAAAACGATCTTCAGGTCGCACGAGAATTTGCCGATACATCATCTTGATGTCCGAGCAGACGACGATGGGATGCTTACGAAAAGTTGTTAAAATATTACAGATGTCCTTTTGTAACTTAGGACCAGGTAACAGTTGACTATTAAGTGAATTGCCGTGAAGATCAGAGAAAGAAGCATTAAATACGACACGAATTTTCCCATTAGGGTCGGCTGTTTTAAATACGCCGTGATGCGGAATTATGTATTCAGCGATAGAAGAAGCAGGCGACATGTGGTTGAGAGTAAGATACTCACGCATAAAATCGTGGTATTTTTGTTGAACTGCAGGCTGCTGAGAAATTTTAACAGCGAATTTTGTAGCAGCACGACTTGCGACATGACGATTAGAAGACAACGATACAGAATTATTTTTGAACGGAAGCGCAACAATATAACGTCCGTTACTATCACGAGTGGTGGTTTCGGAGAATAACTTTTCACAGTAGTCATCGTCCGGATCGGTAGCAGGGGGAGCGAAGATTTCTTCCGACTCCCAGAAGCACTGCATAGTTTGAGACAGCGTATCGACAGAAGTGAGTAACGAGCTAGGTGGTTGGTTATTTGAAACCATAGAAAGTGCTGGTAATTTACCAAAAATTACCCAACCGAAAACTGTAGAAATGGCAGAAGGACTGCCTTTGATTATGGAATTATTGTGTTGAATAATTAGATCAGGAAACACTTCGGCGCCCAGTAAAATGTCTACAGGGGCGGAGTGGATAAATTCAGGATCAGCAAGAATTTTACCGGAGTGAAGCTGTAAAACTTCGTGAGAAATGCAGACAGATGGTAAATTGTTAGTAATTTTAGGAATTACTAGCGCAGTGGTATCGAGACGAAAATCGCTGTTTTGTTTAGAAGCGATGGTAATCTGAGAAGTACCTTGTATTTGAGTAGTGGCAGCTGATATGCCTAACAAGTTTTGACGACACGGAATTGTTTTTGCGCCAATTTGCTCTGCGGCGCGAGATGTTATTAAGTTCACTTCAGAACCGCAGTCAAGTACAGCGCGGAAAGCGTGAAAGTTGCCAGATTGAGTTTGCAACAGCACTGTAGCAGTACCTAGCAAAACCTTTTGTGAACCAGTGCGACACGATAGCGAATTGCTGTTGGAAGAATCAAAAATAGGCACGGTATTTTCAGCAGCGGTACTTAAATGCGCGCTACTGGGTGTAGATAGTCCTGCAGAAGGATGTCTATTAACGACGTTATTGTTAGAGGAATCGCAATCAGAAGAATTGACAACGGGAGAAGTAGTATTACGATTAGAGTTGGTAGTAATTGATTTGTAATTAAAATTACTTGATGCAGAATTACGAGTGGTAGAATCGACTGGAGTAGAAGATTCGTGCAACAGTGTGTGATGATTAGAAGAACCACATAAACGACAAGACTTGATAGATTTACAATCTTTGCGAGAGTGTTTTCCTAAGCAGGCAAAACATTTACGAAGTTGAAACACTTGTTTGTGCCGTTCTTCAACGGACATGGCGAGAAACTCGGTACAATTGAAAATGTTGTGATTAATAGAGCCACAAAACTGACATTTATATAGCGGTTCACTATTTGAATTAGCAAGATTACTACCTAATAAAACTGAATGCTGTTTTTTAGGCGTTGTAGGAGACATTGGTTGTTTACGGAACACCGGTTTGAGGATAGCCGGTTTATCGACGTTGGATTTGCTGGTATAAGAAGAACTAGCGTTATCTGTAGGCTGAGAAGAATTCGAGAGTTCGAAAGCATGCATCTTAGCGGTAACGAATGACATTAAGGCCTCGTATGTAGGCACGGCTGAATTAGGATTTGAATCCTCGAACGCTTGCTTTGTTACAGGATCCAAATTAGAATAAGCTATCTCAAAAAGCAAATATTCAAGTAAATTTATATTTAGCAGACGTAAGGCTCCGATTGATGATTCGTGGATATTAAGAAAACCTTTTAACGATTGATAAGACGGAGTGTCAGATTTAACGAAATTGAATATCTGATTTAAGTGAACATTTGCTATGCGCCTTGCGTTGGAGTAGCGCTCAACAATTAAATTGTACGCTAACGTATAATTTTCAAGCGAGAGAGGCAGGTGTTCTATTAGACGCAGTGGTTCACCGACTAATGAGCACCTCAAATAATGGAGTTTTTGAACAAATGATAACTCAGAATTATTGTGAATTAAATCATTGAATAAGCTAATGAAGTTTTGGAACTTAGTTATGTCTCCGTCAAAGGAAGGCAAGCGAATTCTAGGAAGTTGAACCAGTTGAGAATTATTGGTTTTGACTTGATTCGGTATAATTACCGTAGTGTCAAGAGATTGAATTAATTTTTGTGCACGCTCGATTAATTGAAAATATTTATTTTCGAATGAAATGCGTTCTGATTCGAAATCGGTTTCAGGTTGTATTAATTCAATGTTGGTTTGGACTTGTTCGAAGTCGCACCACAGGTCGAGAAATTTTTCTAAACGTAACTTGACTTGATTAATTTCAACATCAGATTGAAGAAATTTATCAAAGCGAAATAAATGATTATTGACGACGTCGCGTTTTTTAATCAAAGACTGAAAATTATCCATATTGAATGAAATGGATAAGTAAATTAATCAACAAAGCAGAATCAAAACAAAAAACGTAAACAAACAAACAGCTGTAAGAACTAGGTTAGTGACGTTACGATGAATAGCAGACGACAGACTGAAGTAATCCAGTTGGACTGGCGGTCAACCGGACAACGAAGCGAAGATAGAGCAGTTGAGGGTGGGGCGCACATGCGCACCGAAACGCAGGATCAGTTGAGCAAGAAGGCAGAAAAAAATGGCTGCGGAAACCGAACTTTGGTTAAATCACAGCGTACAAAAGCAAACAGGTTTGTGAATGATGTCACGATGACGTCAGTTGAACAATCACAAGAAAATACGTTGCAGACAATGAACTTGTAATGTATTGCATACGTTACGTAATCACACAATTGAATTTTAATAGATGTATAAATGTTTATTATATTATTTTTATTAATGTTTTTTATTGTTATTATTTGAATATTTAATGTATAAATTTGCATTAAATATACTAAATTGTATATATACAAGACACAATGAGAAAATTTGTAAACAACGAAAAATGAATAAATAATTAACTGTAATGATTGAAAACGACTGACTGTATTTCCAATAGGTACTGAATAAATCCGAAGCACGGACGGACCAATCTTGTTAAGGCAAAATATAAAATGCCTTGAAATTAATCCAGACGCTCTGGATAAAACGTAATTGTTGGTAAGCAGGGATGTAACAGTAGGACATTAACAAGCTATCCACGACAAATAGCCGATTAATGTAAAACGAAGCACAAACGAACGTTCGGAGAACCAAGCTAACTTTATAGGGGCCTTTAGCTAGGGCCAATTCGACTTTTAAGAAATGCACGAAAATAATGAAATGCACAAACAGCAACGAGGTAAGGATGGAAACTGATGGTTTAAGGAACATGAATACAGAATAAGGAATACATTTCTGATATAAAACACACAATATATAAATAATTACGCTTACCTGATGAACATAACTTGACTGAAGCAGCGAAGACCACGTGAAACGTACTGGGTTCGAATACCGCTGTAACTGATTAATAATTGTAACGGAACACATAAAAGCAATTGCATATTAATTAATAACAACCAAAACATGAGCAACGAACATAAGACACTGAGTCAATACACGCACAAGTATTGAACGAAAGATTGCAACATTGCAACAAGCGACGCCACGCTAGGCCGTAGAGACGAGGCAAAACGCATCTTCACATATTGCAGTTCTATATCAGAGTGGGAAGAAGGAAGTGAACTGGAGCGGGACTCAGGGAAGAGGGGGAAGAAACGTCACGAGATGAGGTCACTGAAGGAAACAACAGAGATTAAGCGGGATACAATTAGCGGGGAAATATGAATTACTTAACGGGGGTGCGAATGGCCTTAACAATGTTTATTATATTCAGTTTACAGGTTTGATATAAAAACAATCTTATGAAACAGATTTGTTTGAAGTTTCTTTTTAAAGTTTGCGTGGTTTGTTTAACAGTTAATTTCTTTTTATTAATAATTTGTAGGTAATAATAAATTGTTTGTTTTTGTTAAATAGGTATTGACAGGTCATACTGGTAGCGTCTTATGTCTACAATATGATGATAAAGTAATAATTAGTGGATCAAGTGATAGCACAGTTAGAGTTTGGGATGTTACTTCTGGTGAAATGGTTAATACATTAATACATCACTGTGAAGCAGTTCTACATTTAAGATTCAGCAATGGAATGATGGTTACCTGCTCTAAGGTATTTACTCATGTTATTTTACAAATTAAGGCTATTGATACAGTATATTTGTGTAATACAGTGTTAGATACAGTATATTCTTAGTGTTATTTTAAGTGTGATAATTTGACTGTAGCAAACCTAATCTTCTATTATTGAAGTTCTGTCGAACACTAATGTACTGTGTTAAATGGGGGAGGAAACAGCTGTAACGTATTTATTTTTTATTTGTTGATATTTTTGTTTGTGAAGTAAAATTCCTGATGTTTGATAATCATTTATTGTATTTACAATAGAGTAGCAAACACCTGGCCATCATTAACAAGAGAAAACGTTAATTTTTTTTCCCTAATGTGTATATGTTGGAATCTGTTCAATTTTAGAACAATAAGTAACCCCATGACCCAATAAGATGAGGGTGATGTGTATGACGTGTAAATGAAATGTAGTCTTGTACAGACTCAGGTCGACCATTCCTGAAAGAGTATGGTTAATTCAACCCCAACCATCAAAGTACACCGATACCACTGTCTATTATTCAAATCCGTGTAAAAGTAATTACCTCTACTAGGATTTGAACCAGGATCCTTCGTCTCTGAAAGCCAGCTGTTAAACAGCTGACTTACGGCGACGACTTTACCCCTAGACCAACCTGGTGGGTTGTTAATTTGTAGAAAAAGTATAATAATCTCTGAAAATTAGGTCTTCAGCTCGATACCCATCTGCGGTGTTTGGAATAATGACATTCTGTTCTACAAAGTACGTACTATATTACAAAAGTACATTTTTACAAAATAATAGGAAACATTTTTGTAACAAAAGTATAAATTGGATATATATTTTAAAAAAGTGGCGTAGTGGTAGCTTGCTAGCCTACAACACAGAGGTCCCTGATAGGGTCTGGGAATTTTCACAAGTTACAACCCACTGTAGTCACTAATAACTGAGGTGTGGACACGACAAATAAACGAAAAAAAGTGAAATATATTATATTTATTCAATATAATAATGGATGTACATTATATTGTGTAGGAAAGCCTCCTAGTTTCTTGTATTAATCTCAGGCATTATATTTATTTTACAAAAAATGGTGATACGTAAAAGATTTTTTAGAAAGCTGATGTTTTTGGAGAAAATATTATATTCAGAAACATCTGCAGTAGTTTTGTGGTACATTTATAAAATTTTAAAAGTCATATTTTTACGATAAATACGTTTATTTATGTACATGTTCACACGTAAGGTTCTTAACAAAATGTTTATTTTATTTTCTTATTTCTCTGTGTAAAATATTTGCATTTCTTAAAAAAATCATAGAACGTTTTTAAACTTGTTAATGCACACAAATGATTTGTTAATAGTAATCTTGTCTTTATTTAACACCATGTAATTGTTAATGTTTTCAGGATCGTTCAATAGCTGTTTGGGATATGTCATCACAGACTGAAATTACTCTCAGACGAGTTCTTGTAGGCCATAGAGCTGCTGTAAACGTTGTAGACTTCGATGAAAAATATATAGTGTCAGCAAGTGGTGATAGGACTATTAAAGTGTGGAATACATCGTCTTGTGAATTTGTTCGCACATTAAACGGTCATAAAAGAGGAATTGCGTGTCTTCAATACAGAGATAGATTAGTAGTCAGTGGTAGCTCTGATAATACAATAAGGTATGTGTTCTTTTATAATTTATTGATATAAAATTTTTTTGGGCTAGTGCAAGAAAATAATTTTTTTCAGTTTTCAGGTTCATTTCTGTTAGTTATTCTTTGTATCATAATTTTAAGCAGTATTTAATAGTTTCTAACAAAATTAGAATTGTAAATTTGATTTATGGTAATTTAGTAAAAAAATAAAATAAAATAACTTTAAAAACAAAGTTTTATTTAACAAAAATGGGAGGGTTACTTACAATATTTAATCTTTTCCATATTTAGTTCATACATTTTGGAAAAAATTAATGATTATTATGTGATTTATATAATGAATTAGTAATTCAGTAACAAGTACAACCCCCTCTTGCCTTAATTACAGCTAGCCTCCACCTCGGCATTCATTTAATCAAGTTTTGGATTTCTTCCTGGTCAATTTTCTCCCATTCTTCGTTCGCCACGTGACAAATGTTGAAGATTCACTGCATTATGTTGACGAACTCTTTTTTTAAGTTTAACCAAAAAAATGTGCTCAGTAAGATTCAAGTCTGAGGTTGGCTGGGCAGATCATATTATGGTTAATACCTACACATTAAGATACTGTGAAACCATTTAAAATTTAAAGTGATGCGTTTATTTTTTCCATGACTGTAGAATTGTGGTCATTAATTGTATTTCTTGATTCTGACCATCTGAGGTCGTATATCTATCATCCAAGACCATTCTGTGCTAAGTACTGTTACAGTGTGTTTATGTTAATTATTGATATTCTATATAACTGGAAGTATTCTCAATTGCTCTGATAGTAATTAAAACTGTATCTATGTGTAATTAATAAAGCATTTTATTCAATTAATTACATGTAAAATTAATTAATTGTTCATTATTTAACTTCTAGTGGCTTAAAAAATGCCAAAAAATAACCGATTGAAACAACCACAACATGCCATGCAACAGACTGAATAACCAAGGGTCAAATGTTGCTTCTGTTGTAAACATTTTACTATAATAGGACACATGCAAATGGTAGGAAAACTATACAAATTAATTTACCTTGTTTCATTCAGATGAGACAGGTATGTTATATTAGAAGGTTCAATGCAACAGTTTTTGACCTACAGCTCGCCCAAGTTTAAACTCCATTTTGTAAGATGTCTGTGAAAGGGTTAATAAATATTGTTTCACGTTAGCGGCTGAGATTATTGGTCAACAAGTTCTTGTTTAAAATATTTGTTATTTGTATCTTTTTACGCGGATTTACAACTGTTCTGCAAAGAAAAGTTGAAATACATTTGATAATTATGTTAATACAACATTCATCGGGTTATGTTAACTAATTAAAAGTGAATGTGGCTAAGTTAGATTCAGTTAATTGTTCATAAAAACATAATGAGAAGTGAATAAACATGATTGTTAAAAATGATTTTGATAAATTTTGTAATGTGTTCGTTCATATTCAGGTTATGGGATATTGAATGTGGTGCTTGCTTAAGAGTTCTAGAAGGTCATGAAGAATTGGTTCGGTGTATACGTTTTGATAGTAAACGTATTGTTTCAGGAGCATATGATGGGTAAGTATTGTATTCTAAGTATTTTCTTATAGTATTGTATCTGCCTTTAGTCTTTCAAATAGTAAGTGTGTCAATGTTAACTTTTTCGTGGGTTGGTTTTTTAGAATTATTTTATCATTTATTTTTCCACTTGTATTATTCAGAAAACAACTGTATGTTTCCCTCATATTTATTGTAATTAATTTTTGTTGTTGTTTTTCACAATCTGTTCTTTATTATTTCTTATCTCCTGTTGTTAAAGAAACTTAGATTATCATTTCCAAGAATTGGATGACTTTTTTTATACTACTCTGATCTAGTCTCAGACTATTGAGCAATATAATAATTTTCTAACCTAAATTTCTGAAATAATATTCTTAAAAGTTAATGATTTTTAACGTCAACTATTGTTTTTTTTCCAATACGTACATTAATATTGTGTATTACACATGAAGATTATTGAGCAATCTTGAAAATTTTGCATCACTTGATTTTAAATGCATTTTTCTGAGAATTATGTTTATTTGCATTAAAGTTCCTTTACCTCAGCAGACCATAAAGATATTTGGCTGAAATTTCTTGTAGTAGCTGTACTGCATAATGGTACATAGGTTATTGTGGAACTAGACTCCTGCATATCCACTGAAATATAAATCCACAAAAATTTAATTCAGCATCAGTCAAGTTAGATAAATGAAAAATTTTAACTTTACAACATTATTAGTATTGAGAAAAATTTTCGGTTCTTGAATTTGATATAAGGAAACATGGGTAGTTCCCCATAATATTCAAATGTGTTGGTGTCTGATAGTTGTTTAAAGAATTCATAACGGGTCCAGAGAAAACTAAAGTACCCAAGAAAATTTAATGGACCAAATTTGAAGGCTTCCAAGTAGAACATAAGCATAACACTAGATGGGTGGAAGAAAGTCTACAGTGAAAGAGCGCTGAGAATGTGGGCTGCAAAAAAGCTTTCGTAAATATGTAAATTTACTGTATATACGAGGGCTATTCAGAAAGTAGATTACGTTTTCGTCTGTTGCCGCAAGGGGCGGGGCAATCGCGGACATTTTGGTATGTGGGCGTTCTGCCGTTCAGTGGCTATCCAGCCGTGCTAGTGAGAGGGTGATCGCGCTGCTCGTTCCGTTTTTATAAGCTTTTGAAATGTGTGCTGCAATCGCAAATCCCGCGAGTTGTGAAGTACGATCTGTGATAAGGTTTTTGTTGGCAAGCAACCATAAACCAATAGAAATTTACCGGAAACTGTGTGCAGTGTATGGAAATGACATTATCACTGAAGGTGGAGTTCGTCAGTGGTGCATTCGCTTTAAGAATGGCCGAACTAATGTCCATGACGAAGAGAAGAGTGGTCGACCGAGCATTGTGACTGATGAACTGACTGAGAAAGTCAATGAAAAGGTGCGTGAAAACCGCCGTTTCACAATAACGGAGCTTTCCCTTTGTTTCCCACAATTTTCAAGAACTTTGCTGTACGAGATTGTTACACAAAAGCTAGGCTACCACAAATTCTGTGCAAGATGGGTGCCAAAACTCCTTACAGAAGACCACAAGGATCAGCGCATGGCTGCATCATTAACATTTCTTGATGGTTACGACAAAGCTGGTGAGTCATTTCTTGACCGAATCGTAACGGGAGACGAGACGTGGGTAAAACATGTTACCTGCGAGACAAAATTACAGTCTATGGAGTGGGGACACACACATTCCCCTAAAAAACCAAGAAAATGTCTCCAAACATTGTCTGCAAGGAAGATTATGGCGACTGTTTTTTGGGATAGGAAAGGTGTTATTCTTATCGATTTTTTGGAGCGTGGTACAACAATCAACTCTGAGAGGTATTGTCAAACGTTGCAAAACTTAAGAAGAGCGATTCAAAACAAACGTCGGGGAAAGCTGACGAACAAAATTTTGTTTTTGCATGACAATGCCAGACCTCATACGGCAAATCGCACTCAAGGTGTCCTTAATGGATTCAAATGGGAGATTTTTCCTCATCCGGCTTATAGTCCCGACCTTGCACCCAGCGACTTCCACTTGTTTCCAAAGATGAAGAACTGGCTTGCAACACAACGTTTTGATGACGACGTGGAACTGCAGGCGGGCGTGACTAACTGGCTGACATCTCAGGCGGCTGAATTTTACGATGAAGGCATTTCAAAACTTGTTCACCGCTACGACAAGTGCCTCAATTTGTATGGTGACTATGTAGAAAAGTAGTGTTTAAGTTGCTCTTTCAGATGTACATAATAAATTTTTTTTTCTGTAATTTGTTATTTTTTTATTCCAAAACGTAATCTACTTTCTGAATAGCCCTCGTAGTAGTCTAAAATGGGCTATGGAAGAAAAAATTTAGATTGGTTTTCAAAAGTATAGTCGCAATTTTGTAGAAGATATGAATTAATTTTTGTAATGTACTTTTCAGTTCTTACCTCAATCAAGAAAATTTATTGTATTTTTTTCTTTTGCAGTAAAATAAAAGTATGGAATCTAGTCGCTGCGTTAGATCCAAGAGCTCCAGCGAGTACATTATGTCTACGTACACTTGTGGTAATTATTTAAATTACGATCGGTTTTTAATTTTATAAAGGAAACCGTGTGGTGTATCGGTGTGCTATTAGAACACATACATAAAATAATGGATATTTATTATGTACTACTTTATTTATGGATCTTGAGGTGTTTAAATACAACTAATTATTTATTGGAAACGGAGGATTCATTGGGATTAACTTTTCCATTGACTGTTTGAGTGTTAGTTGTGCGTATTTAAATTGAAATACAATTCTGTATATTAGTTTCAAGATTAGCATGAATAAACCAATTTTTTACACTCTCCTGTTTTGCGATTACTGCTATTGCAGACATTAAGAAAGTTTATGGGATAGAAATGAGTAACAAAAATAATGCCAGACCTGACCAGGAATCAAACCTGGGACTCCTGGTATTGAAGTCAGTTGTACTGACTACTACACTACACGAAGGGCCAGCCAGAAAGTTACTGTTAAATACATTATTAGTTATGATTCTGTTTTGTTAATTTTGTTCCTGAGAATACTCCTATCAAGTGTATGTATATATTAAAGAAGAGAGATTGTCGGATAGTGCATATTAAATACATAGTTTAAATTATTAGGAGCTACAAAATCCTAATGTTGGTTGCAGTTGCAGAAGAATTCTAAGATAATATAAACAGTTGTGAGCATACCATTGAGATTTAGATATTAGTACAATTGTACGAGATTATCTTCTTCTTGTCAGCTCATTGTTAGTTGATTTATAAAAGATATTCATGACTGCCTCCGTGGCGTAGTGACTAGCGTACCAGCCTACAAAGCAAAAGGTTCTAGTTTTGATTCTCAGCTAGGGTTTGGGAATGTTAACATGTTAAAACCCACCATTACAGTACCAAAACCGACAGTAGTCGCTAATGACCTAGCTGTTGATGTGACTTAAAAAAACTAAATTAAAAATTAAACACGTATTTTCTGTGTTGTATCAAATAAATGGTACAGATCACACTTTTTGTATTCAGGTGAGAAAATTACACTTGTTTACTCGTGTGAGATTTTGTTTTTAATAAATTGATTTGTGATTATATGGTAATTAAGTGGTTTTATGGTCTCGGCTAGGAGCACACTGGACGCGTATTCCGCCTGCAATTTGACGAGTTCCAGATAGTTAGTTCATCACATGACGATACTATTCTTATATGGGATTTTCTTGACTGTTCTCCACCAGATTGTACGGATCCTCAGCACATGATAGGTAATTTTTAGTTCATCCTTTATATTTTGTTTGTAATTCTGATAATTAGTTAATATTATTACAGTGAATATGATTTGATGTTATCTCGTTTTTAAAATTTTATTTGTGTGCACTTAGGTTTAAATGATCAAAGTATTTCATTTATTATAATCCTTCATATTGATTTTGTTGATAATTTTTTAAATTTTAATTAGTATTTGAATTTTGTTGAGATGTTAGTCTAATACAGCTGACAGCTCTTTTGTTTGTGGAAACAACAGTAGAAATTTAATCCTAATCTGTTTTTGGCATGGACAAATTAATTTTATCTGGTCTAGTTGGCTTTCAATTATGATATTGGTCAGATATTTATTTTTTCTTAAAATACCCTTCTGGGAGAAAAGGAGAGGAATCGTTAAGTACTCATAAAAATGTATCATTGAACCAACCAGATGATTGGCGACATGTGTGAAACTTAAATTAACGAATCATTCTGGTAAAGACATGTTTATTAGGTTTTTTATATTAAACAATAAATAATTTTTCAAGTTATAACTACAGTATTATTTTTGTTGCAATCTGAATTTTTTTTAACTAGATTTGCTTAGAAGATATCAATGACATCCTTTAAAATCTGTTCAGTAGATCAACTTGTAGATGTGTCAGCTCTGTTGAACAAAAAGTAAGTGAATTTGTAAACTGTGATATTGAGTTATAAATCTGTTATTTACTATTATGTATTCATTTGATTAGTAAGTTGATTACATTTTTATTTTGAAGAAGTAAATTGGTAGAATCAAAATTTTACAATTTTGTCTTTGAAGTAATAACAATTACGATATGTCCTGCTCAATTACTGATAGTAAAAATTTAAATGCGTATGTTTTTAATCATAAAGGCTGATACATTTTTGAAAGAAAAAGCCACAGTAACTGATATTTGTAATGCAGTAAATTTATTTTCATAGCATCCCACTTGTCGGAAGCAACGAAAATGAAAAATTAAATGAAAGATAACAATGTGATTCTTTATTAACTGAAATGAACATCTTTTTCAGCTTTTTTAATGTGTAACCTCATGTTTTCTTCTATCGTTTTGGCCTAGTTATAACTCAACTCAAACAAAGTGGCTTCTGAGATGCGCACACCGGCTGTGTGAGAAAGCGATTGAAATACTGTGACAAACTCGGTACAGCCTGATTGAAAATTTAACCAAGAACAAATTTTAATTAAGTTTCGTAATTTATATTTTATTCGCGACACTAAAAACTCAACTAATCGGAAAATAAATATTAATATTTGCTAGAAATCAACGTAATATTTAAGATGACATTTAACTAGAACTTATGACACTCCAAGTTAACTACTCATGCTGAAGGAATATTGCCAAATAACATTGTTGCTGCTGAGATATAGGTCATTTGTTCTAGCTAGAAGCTTTCCGTTCAACGCTCTGTGCCGCTGAGGTGTTCTGTTTAGTGGTGGGGGAAGCACCTCGTAGTTGTAACAGTAGTATACAGTTAGAAAGAGAGGGAATGATGATTAAGTGAGAAGGAGACAACACTTGCCCCATTGAAACTATCCATACTCTACCCACTCGCCCACCCCTTACAAGCTTCTTCCTAAAACAAATGTACTATACTCGGCTTGTAATTGGAGTGCGGACTGTACCAGACAGCTCCGTGGTCGTTCAAGGTCAGACTTGACTACTACGCATCCACCATTGTGAGGCCACTTGGTTTGATTTGGGATATAAGAACATAGTAGATAATTGTTTCATTTAATTTTCTTTTTATCGTTGGTATTTTTTTCATCTTTCCCAACCAATTTTCACTAAAATCTTTCTTCTGACCATTTCTTATTGTCATTTGTCATCTCTTATTTTTATCTTCAAAACTCTCAAATTCTTAAACGTTTGTTCTGAATTCATGTCTACCTCTGTCCTGTCTTACACCTTAATATATTTTTCAGTTTCTCGAAACCAACTAATCTGTGTTTTGTAGTTTTTGTATCTGTCAAATATTTTTGTATCTGTATAATGTTTTGTTAATCTTTTCTCATTTATTATTATTATTATTATTAGCCGTAGAGCTCCCGAAGTGGAAGACACTGAGCATTATTCACGATCATTGATTATTGGACTTGGTGTTTTTCTTGTTTGCCCACCAGCCTTTCATTTTCTGAGAAAAATCAGCTTTTCTTTCCTTACTCCATCTTGTTCCAACTCTTGGAATTTTAACCTCTGGAATAATCTCCCATTCATTAATTTTTGTTCTAAAACTATTTCGATTGGTAACTTCATTATCAGTAATGTTTGCCAGAACTAGATCTTTCTTAACGTGTTTCTCTATTGCAAAATAGTTCTCTATTACGTTTTTACTTATATTCTGCATTTTCATTTTTCTTTAGACTATATATTTTCCTCAGAATTTTTCTCTTTCATTTCTATTCTTTTCCTAAAACTCTCGTGGTGGAAGATCCATTCTGATTCATATAAGTCTTCAGGTTTTATAACTGTATTGTAGTTTCTTAGTTTGACAAGTTAAGATGTCAGATTATATGCTCTCTATTTTGTTTCGTATTTTGTATCGTATAATTCCTTTAATCCAACTTTATTTTTACACTTTTCTAACAATTGCTTTCTTATTGTGTGTGTGCGCGCGTGCGTGCGTGTGTGTGTGTGTGTGTGTGTGTGTGTGTGTGTGTGTGTGTGTTATCCAATCTGAAAAAGCTAAAAGTGTATTTTTTTAATGTTTGTATTGATACACAGTTATTTGTTATTCCTATCCTTGCTAAGTTGTTAATAATGGGATTTTCCCAGTTCCTTTTCAGCCTCATTTATTAATTAAACTTTAAATTAATTTACAATATTTATTTGTTTCAGCTTGTGATTGAATTAATTACATAAGAAATTAATGGGCACCTAGTTTCTCTTGTATTTCCATTTAGGAAATGTACAGTATTCAATAGTAAAACAAATAAGAGATGAGATGAGAAAGTAAATGGAACAAATACCTGTGCAAATGCAATAGTAATATGATCGTCACCACCATTATTGTGTATGTAATTTTAAGTGTCAAAAATTGAAACAAGACTACGTGTAACTCTCCATTATTGTTATGATTAACAGATTACAAAACATTGGGATTATTTAATTAGAAAGAAAAACTTTAATTAATTGCTTCCATCTTATTTATGGAAAATATTATCATAATATAATTTATATTATGTATTATTAATTTAATAATAGTATACAATAAATGTCAAATGTTTCATGCTCAGAAATGAGCGTGTATCTAAATATTTAATTTTTAAATGTAAAAAAAAAGTTTTATTCCTTTTATATAGAAATTAGAAAAAAATGTTAGGTACAGTTAATAAAATTGTTTTTCAGGCAGGTCACGTTTTTCTTGATCAGTTAGATAATGTGATGAAATTGTAAAGCTTATTAAATAAGCATTAATTTTCAAATTGGTGTTCCATTGAACCTAAAACGAAATATTGTGAATTTGTTGACAATTTCCCATTGGAATTAATGGTGATATAATTTTAAAATGTAAGCAGCAATTTATTGTTAAAGAAGTTCCCATGCACTGCTTCACTGCAAGTGCAGAAATAAAATAAACCAAAAAGGAAAAACTGGGAATTAATTATTTACTCAACAAAATTAAGAATGATTTAAAAAAAAGAAACACAAAGACTTTAGTCTTACCAGCACAAATTTCAAAAATGTCCAAAATTTTTCTTTTATGAAAATCTGTGGCAAAGTTAACCTGATCGGTATTATGTTAGTAAAAGTCTCTAGTTTTCTGTATTGAGAAATCGATTAAAAAAGTTCTGAGAGCTCAATATCTTTAACCGTTGAGGAGTTACAACATATTTTCAGATTTGGGGGTCATATCTCAGATTTTGTATTTTTTTCTTGGGGGATGGGTTGAGAGGGTGAGGAACAAAAAAGTTCTTCAGATCTTTTCGCTCAGAGACCTCCTTATGGGTTAGAATTTCCAGACAGCTCGTTTACATTTAGCTTTATATTTTTTATAAGATAATATAGTTCATAGTGTAGGCTAGAATCAAGGTTTTTTATGAATGTAATTTTGTTAACATGTTTTCTTTCGTCCAGTACCTGTTGATTGCTATATAGCCCTTGGCTTGTTTATAGTTAATCATCTGAGGTGGTAGAAAAATATCACCTTATCGGGAATTGAACCTGGGACCCATGATATATAGAAGCCAGTTGCACTGACCACATCAACTTTTTGTAATGAATGTGCATTTTAATTTGTTAAAGTATTGGTTTGATCTGCCAGATTATTGAAGAAAATTATATTGTAAGGATACAAAAACAGTCCCAAATTTTTATGTATATTTACTTATCTTTTACTGACCAACCTACCTGAAATTAACAGTTTTGTAAATTGTACAATTGTAAATAATACAGTAGGAGGTTAAAAATCAGTCTTGTAAAATTAATGTTTGTAATACAATGTATCTTTTTTATGAAAAAAGTGAATTAAACTGTAACTAAACCAAGCATAGTATTTAATTAGCAGAATTAGGAATTAAGTGTGTATACAATCATGGTACGCTAGATATTTAAGTACATATCTATACAGTTTTTTTATTTCAGAATGTACAATACAGTTGTAGTTCCATCTCTTTATATTTGATAGATATCAAAACATTGTTAATTATTTGTATAAAAAATATTTTGCTTGGTTTTGTAATAAATGCCTTGTAATTGTTTAGTAATGAAAGATAAATTTGAAAGAAATTTTTTTCTGTTATTATTTCTTAATGATTAACAATTAATATTCAAAATTATGTACCACAATTTTTGTTTTCCAAAATTAAAATATCTATGATGTAAATCATGCTTCAGGGCCTAGTGGTGGCTCTTGCATTTGTAAAAATACAGCATTGAAGTTTAGCTAAATATTGGAAACTAGAAAAGTTACAAAGATTTTTTTTTTAATTTCAATTATTTTTATACCCAACTGTGGATATTTTTTAAAGTTAAATTTTGTAGACACCTCATTTACATTTTGTAATTTATTATTAATGTATTTGTTTAAAGTAATGACTCAAGTTTAAAAAAAAAATAATTTAAGGGACTAGGAGATCTACATTTGATCTCTAATAATTAAATCTTATTTTATTTGTTAGCAGTGTAATAATAAAAATGTAAACTGAAATTTTTGACCTCCTACTGTGTAGTGTTGAGTCCGTGTCGTTTAAAAACACCAATATTATTTCTAGTAGTTAATTAATAATTAAACAATAATATTATGCTTGTATATTTTATTGATTTTCTCTATGATTTTCAATAAATTAATACGAAATGACTGTTAGGCAAGTTAGTTTTACTGTTGTATTCATGTATGATCGATTTTTAATAATACTGTAAAATAATTTATTTTATTCAATAAATTTGTGCATCCAATCTCTTCATATTCATTTCAAATTGGAATTGCAAAATATTGTGCAATAAATTGTACATGTTCAATTCTTATTATTATGAATCATATTTTTTGTCATAATGTACACCTATTTTTTTCTTCCAATTTTTTCATAATAACTAGGTGTACATTTTTTAACCAAACTATTAATACATTGGTTTTTAATATTTTTTATGCTATACTTATGTACTGGCAGATTTCAACATTTAAAGTTATATCTATTTCTTGAAAATTGATATAAATTATTTTGTAATACTGTAAAATATCTTATATTGTTTTCATTCCATACAATTTATTTTCACTCGCTTTAGCTTTTACATTCTGTAAAAAAAATATAAATTGCTTGATGTTAAAATATTTAAATCTATGTAATCTGTAATAATTATTTGATAAACTTGTACTATTTATTGTTTAATTTTGACAATACCTTCAATTAATAACATATACCACTCTTTGTCATATCCAATACATTTTCATATTATTAAATTATAATAATTCAAGATATTATTAAAGATAAGTAAATTGTTTAACTCATCTAATAGGTGTCTTCTTATTTCAAGAAGCATAAGTGTTCTGAACAAGAGGTCGATTCTTCATGGCAGAAAGACTGCGTTGGTGTAACAGTCGCTTCAGAAAATCATTCCACAGTTAACATTGTATTCAGTATCAGTTACTAGAGCTAACCTAACAATGGCTGCTTGTGGAGTATTTGTTTGTAAAACTATTGTCAAAAGCAGACAAGTGGAGATAAAAGCACTTTGTTTTACATTAGTTATATAGTTGCAAGGAGTGACACAAGCTCACCCATGTAATCTTTTCAACTCGGTTTTAATTAATAAAAATGAATTGCTACATCGATGCGAAAGATTTTTATTAATAATTTACAAAAATGTGGGAAAATTACAACCTCATAATATTTATAAAAAAAATCGTTGAAGATATTTTATGTACGACAGCTTTCCAAAAACCAGTTTTTAATTTTAGGATCTTTAACATGCAAGAATTGTTACAAATTTATTTTGCATGAAAACAACTTTTTCATTATTGAACTCTTAATAAAAACATGGTGTAACATTTTTCAAGATCACCAATGTGGGTGTGTACCATTGGGTTATTGGTTAAGTTTGTGTAGTCTAAAATACTGAAATTGCAGATTTAAGTGGCAACAAATGTTTCTTTTCTTTGCCTCCATAATGCAGTGGTTAGTGTACGAAGCTGCAAAGCAAAAGGTCTCAAGTTTGATTCCCAACTAGTCTTCAGAAAAAATTATTACGTTTCAACTACTATTATAAATTGACTATAACTCACCTATAGTTGCCAATAGTCACAACTTTATACAATTTTTAATTAAACTAAATAAAAAAGAAACATTTTTTTTTCTAATGATCCAAACAAAAATTCGGTTACATATAGAGTATGAAGTTTTGAATTTACGGTGTTATAAAAGGTTTTGAAATTTTATAAAGTGACCTTAGCAAAAACACTTTATTCCAATCATGACATATTTTCCAATATTTTCAAGCATTATAATAACCTTGCAACTTAATCTAATTACAGTTTTGTCCATATTTGCCTATAGATTGAAACTTTTTAATTATTTTGGCAAAATAAGGATAATCTGTCATACTGGAATCATTTATACACGTTTTCAACAGATTTTATTTTATTTTGTATATTTTTTGCTTAATTTCAATATTAGTTTATAACAACAACTTGCGAAGTGTATTAACCTTAGGATTGTAAATAATGGTTTTTTAATACATATTTCTTCATTATAATTATTATTTATAATTCGTTACGATATAGTAATAATGTTTACAGTCTAAAATAATCTTATTAGGTAATATTCCATTGTAAAATATGTTTTTAGGTTAGATAATAAAAATAAATTTGCGTATATATATTTTTTGCGATTTAATCATTTAAGTTTATTGGATTAGAATTTTTATATTTATTAATTTTTTTCTTATTAATTTGTATTATATTTGTACATTATTTTTATTATTGTATTAAGCTGTATAATATTATATCTAATTTTGTATATTAAAAGTAGGTGATCCGTGTATAATATTCTTGTATAATTTTGTTTATGTATGTGCTTTAGTTAAAATTTTATTAGGTTGTGAAATGATCAAACATTTACTATTTATTTCTATGATTACAATGAATATGATGTGCAAGTTTCTATTTTTTAATTAAGTAATAATTTTATTTATTTTTTTTTAAATTATTGTGGATGCAATGTCTGGAATGATTGTATTTAGTGTGTGTTTTAATATGTTATTTATTGTTGATTGTACTATGTTAATATTAAAACATTAGTGTCAAGTAAATTGTTAGTTTACAAAAAAATTCATTTTTACACATGTACATTTGTTATATAACTTTTATATTCATATGAATCAAATTCATTATATTTTCTCATTAATGCAAATAGTTGGCCTGTGGTATAGTAGTCAGCACAAGTGGCTTCTATGCCAGGGATCTCAAGTTCAATCCTAGCTAATTAATAGTAAGTTGAGTAACAGTAATGAAAAAATAACTTCACTTTTTACCATTGGTTATAGATATCATTAATACATAAGTAGATTAAATTTTATGTTCATAATTAGATGATTGTTAAAAAATATAATAAACTTCTGCGATGGTTTTTCATCAATTTGACATTAATTAACAAGAAAATAAACTTTCTTTGATATTTTTTCTTAAGTCCAGTCGTTATTAATATACAGAGTATTGCAAGGTGTTATGAATAATAGATGAAAATGAATGACAAAAATACTAGCCCTCACCAGGAATGTAACCCTGAACCTTCTCACATAGACCCCATTTGTGTTGCATCAACAGCAAGATTACAAGTTGTTGCAAACATTTTTTGCATATTAAACATTCAAAACAAAGTTACAAACATCTTACAAAACATATTTATATTATGTTCAGCATCATCGGCTATTTATGCTATGGTGGGTTTTTGTTTGTTCATTCATAAAAATTATTGGAATGGAGATTTATGAATAGTGCACTTTTATCATTCTCAGTTGTATTATTACACATTAAACGTCAGTTTATGTGATTTTAGGCTGTCTGCTGGTAAAGGTGTATTATGTTGTTTTAATTAATTGCTGGGTACATTACTGCAGAAGAAACTCCATCTCCAAAATCTTCAACTGATCATCAAATTTCTTAAAATATTTAAAACTAAATATTTCTTCATCTGAATCTTAAGTTTCTCCCACCAATCTGATAATTGATGTCTGACATTATATTGGTAACTTTTTGTGTAAATCGTTTACTTCACATTATAAATTTATTAGTCTTCCAGATAACACTATGTATTACAGAGTTTTTACGATTTTTCTATAATTGTCATTTGTTCTGATGCTAGTTTTCCAATCAGTTTCTCTCATTCATTCAAAGTATCTTTCCTAAATGGAGTAAAATTGTCAATGCCATCTACACAAAAAAACTCATTTGACAAAATTGACATCCCATGTTTATTTATGGTCTTCTGGACATTGAAAAAATAATAAAATCATGGCCGGCCCGTAGGTGTAGTGGTTAGCGCAACTGGCTTCTACACCGGGGTCCCGGGTTCGATTCCTGGTCAGGTCTGGCATTTTTTCATTCATTTTCATTATCATTATTATCCACCATCTGCATTAGCAGAAATTGCAGAACAGTCAGACATAAAACCAAAAAAAAAAAAAAATTAAAATCATCCATTTCTGTTTCTCTGAATACTGCACATAATTCGCGTTCCTTTTCTAATTGTCATTAAGTATTCCTTTTAAGGCACTTTATAATTTTAACCTTTCATTTTTAACAATAGCAAATTGCACTACTTTCATGCAATTTCTTTGATGAAATCGTAAACTCCTTGAATAGATTTGCAACATCCTGTATCGTTTGTTATTTCTCTTGATCAAAATTTTTACAACTCTGATTTTAGGTTGGATGCTTTTTCCCCGAGATCACTAATAGATATTGGGACTATTACTTAATAGGCTTAAGCTCTGCATTTGTTATAATATTGTGAATCTCTTGGATAAAATGTCTATTCACGGAACAAAAAAATTAATATTATCTCTATAATCTTTCTGTTGGTGTATTATTGAGTGTTGCTAATTAAAATTATGTAAGTTCCAATATTTTCTTTTCCTATCTTAAAATCTTAATTTATTTCCTTTGGAATTTGATTTTGTATAAAATAAATTTATCCCTGGTGTGTTAAGTACAGGGTCATCATAAAGAATTGTGGGCTTTTGAACATGGATTAAGTGAAAACAGAAATATTCAAAGTTGATGTTGTTTATCAATTGAATTTGTCTTCTCAACTGAATTTCAAGGTTTCTTCTATGGAGCCTAGTTTAATGTCAATTATTGATTTTCTATATTTTTAAGTCGTACAGTTGTTCATTTTCATTTTGTATCATTCACTTATGATTAAAATTAGGTTGTTTTTCATTTTACATTTTTTACCAATGATTTAACATAAGTTATTATGTTTTATTGTTTACATTGACAAGAGAAAGTCATGTGAATGTTTCACACCAGATTTTTGAATTTATTCTGTAATATTAATATTATAGCTCAGTGGAATTATGTTCATTTGGACTGACTGGACATGTGGATATTTTAAACACTTGGATATTTATAGTTTACTTCTAACATGATATTGGATGTAATAGCTTGATTTTACAATTTCCATTTATTATCTGTTATTGGCTACTTTTATCAGATTTTTAAATTTAGAATTTTTACTATTTTATAAATTATTAATTTATAAATATGTGTATATGAACTGCTTCTGGTTAAATGTTGCTAGAACTAGCAGCAGGAATTTTTAAAAGTAGGTATTAATACAAATTACAGTAGGTCCTTAATTTACTGTGCTGAAGTCTGGTCGGACATCAATGTTAAATCTAAACCTTGAAAATAGAATGGGAGAATTTGTGTGTTTGTGTATTACAGTGATCCTATGTACTTCATTAGGATTTACTATAGGACATAAATGGTTATATAGATATGTTACTGAATAGAGATTGAAATATTATCAATAACTCATTGTCCATTGTTAATGAATTTCTCATATTTTATGGAGTATTTTGCCTTTTCTCATAGAATAAAGCCATTAATTGGCGTTCCGACTGCTCGCTCTTGATTTAATATCTGGACATGGCTGTTTCCAAATTTTGTAAGCTATGAAAAAAATCGACTTACAATTTTTCAAATTATGAGTTGAATCTTAGAGACTTGCGAAAGATTAAATATTCGGTACTTTTCCATTATGGGGACAGCACTAATATAGAGCAGGTAAAAACTATGTAAACAAAATAAAAATGACTTTATTAATAAAAAAAAACATTCAAGAGAAACAAAAAATCTCACTGTTTGTCTTCACCTAACTCTTTTAATGGCAGCCCAAAATTTGGCAATGTTGGAGAGTAGCTAAGAGAAGCAATCCTCATCGACTGCAGTCCGCACATATATTCTGTTAAATTGAAATAATATTTCTAACCACCAGAATATGGTAAGGAATAGTCTTCTTCTATCTGTAAATATGAGAATATATTTATATAATAGATATAAGAATCGACTATTCCTTATCTACCATGGTAGGAGTAGGAAGTTTTAAATGTTGATGTGAAAAAATTGTTTAAAGAATTTTAATTTTCTGAAGATGTGTACAAGATACACGAAAGTGCTATAAACATTGGTAAATGTTTTCTGTTACCGTATTCTGGTGGTTAGAAATATATATTTCAATTTTAAATAATACGGCTGTTTACAATCCTACTTAGGATGTTTGATAAAATCAAATAATTGTGTTAAATATGTGTCTAGCATATTTTTGGCAGTTTCTCTTTGTCTTTTGTTGCACCATTTAGCAAATCCTCACATCCTCTCGACATTTTGCGTGTGGGGCCCCTGTGTCAGAGTCAACAAAATTGTATTTGTGGTTGACTATCAAGTGGGAAAAGCCAGTTGCATTAGTCATTTTAATTGTAGGAAACTAACAGCTTCTTCCTCAGTTTTCGGCAAGTCCCGTATTAACATTCGAGTTCTCATAATTACCACACAATATCTACTACAAGTGTAACAGTGGAACGAAATGGCAGACAGATAAGATAGGACCGACCTAAATCATGCATGCTGCATGTCTGAGTTGACCAAAAGAAATGATCGAAGTGAATAATTACGTAAGAGCAAGTGTTGTTTGCTGTATTTATGCATTAACCTAGGGGTATAACTTATCCAATCAAACCTCGCAAGAAAGTGAGAGACATTAAATGCAAGACCGGTAAATCGAGGACCTACATGACAATTTTTAGAGACCAGCAATGATGTTACACAAAGCATTTTATTATGAAAAATTCTTTGGGGACCGAGTTTTCTCCAGTGTAAAAGTACACCAAAACACATCGAAGGTTTCAAAAACTTTGTTATATTTTTTTTTTCTCTTGCTCTGTATGAATATATTGGGGAAAGAAAGTATTGTTTTCATGTTGATTTTTTCTTTACAAGTTAATTTCAATTTTCAAATTTGCAATAAATTTTACTACTCTATCCTGTAAGGCACAGCGTTTTACATTTCTTGTTTATCTGGATCACATCCAGTTCCATCTAGTCCAGATAAACATAATTGTACTGCATATTTTACAACACATTATTTGTAAATATAATACCGTTAATCAGTTGCAATGTATTTTTTTATTGAATAATACTGAGACAAGGTGCTGGCACTTTTATTCAGGCGTTATAAACTTAATGTTTACCTTAAAATGTGCATGCATGTGTTTTATGTCTTTTGTGATTGTGTGTTTATATATTATTGAATAGTTTTAATTGATTAGATATGAAAACGAGTAATTAATTAATTGTAATTATGCTTAATTTATAAGCTAATTGTTATAAAAGTATTGATTCATTAAATAATATAAACGTATAATTTTTGATCCCATTAAAAATGAAGTTTTAAGAAAAGTATATTTTTTTTGATATTGTATGTAGGGTTTTGGGTTCTTAACACAAAATAATACTGCCTGGCGGTACTTTTCCAAATTTGATTATTTAGTATTTTTTTAGCCTTGCAATCGAAAAAACATTGTGGTTATGTTATTGACTTCCATATAAATTTGCTAATAATATCTATTCAAATAGCTTTTCTCCACAGAAGTTTTTTTTATTTTTTTGTAATTGACAATGTTTAACTATTACTTATTCATTCTCATATTGATAGATTCAAAAATAATTTTCAAAGCTGAATTTAAAAACAGTATAACTTTTTCACGTGGTATCAATAAAACATTAGTATCATCAATCAAGGTCATCATTAGCACTTTTTTTTGTAAAAATAAAGTTTCAAGACAAAAATATACTTTGATTTGAATTAACTAATAAGAGTTATGATATTATATTAGTTACCTGTACGCTATTTAACTTTAATAGATTTTTTTTAAACAAGTAATATAGATACTGAAGTCACGAGATTGCCTTTTGCATATGGATGGGCTGTGATAAAGGGAAGTGAAATTTGCAGTGCTGCCAACCTCAACAGTGAGACACTACTCGTACATTTCACTACCATGCAGTTTCTACATACATTTTGTAAGCTGTGGTTAACTGAGAAAATGTTTTCTTCATGAACCTTATGAGAAATAAATGTGACCTGTAATATTGCCTATAGCTTTATTACATGACTAAAAATGTTTGATTTACTATACTTACCAGCTAGCTTATTCCATTGGAACAAAATTTTCTACGAATGAATTGTTTTCTTTATTATCGCTGTCACCGGTGTCTTCACTAAGTCTCACTAGTATCAGGGAAAAGGATTTTTGTTTAGCTTCAACTTCACAGCATTTTATTACATTGCATATTAGATTTCATTCAGCACTGTGAATAGTCTGCCCACATTTTTGAGAAACTAACATTCCTGTTTACAGTGACAAACAGTTATATTCGTACAGTTAACCTACGAAAGGGTCTGCAATATTCTGTATATGCTTTAAGTATAGTATAAGTTGTTGTGTTTGTTGTACTGAAATTAAAGCAGTTGCGCATCCGCACTGATGCTTTTTTCTCTTAACCCCTCGTTGCAAACAAGTGCAAACTCGTAACTCAAGTAACTATGACTGATGAAGAGATATAACAGGGCACAAACAAGGAAAACATATAAGTTAAATTCCCAGTTTCATTTTCATACAGTTGATGTACCTTGTAAAAGTGTGAATTGTATTTCAAGATATCATTGCCCAATTAGGGCAATACACGTGACGCTAGATATATTGTTGAGGCTATTGAAAAGATTTCACTTCCCTTCCTCACAGCAGTTATTTTATTCATCAATATGTGAAATTGAAAAGAAAATGTTAAAATTAAAATATTTGAAAAATTTTTTTAGATAATTGTAAAAATGACGATCACACCTTTAAAAAATTGACTTCCATGAATTTTTTTACACATTTATTAATGGTGGGTACTGCGATATATTCTAGACCCTTCCCACAGGCGAAAAAAAAAACTCACTGTTGGGTTAGGTGTAAAACGCTGTCATGGGTATAGAAAATATATACCATGCCTGCGACATGTTGACTACCACCCAGCAAACAGCGAAATGTCACATTTAAAATGTGACATTTCGCTTCCCATTGAGAATGTGTTAAAATGTTCATTTACGTTGTTAAGACAATAAAATTAATATTCTGTACAATTTATACTATGATATATTTGTGAGGTTATTTATAGTGTACTGTTCTTCAGTCTTTGATATGAAACACAAAAGAACTACATTTCAAAATGTGACATTAAGCAGTTTAGTTGGAAATTTTATGAACACTAAGAAAGTTATGTTTTCATTTAATAATAGGAAATTCTATAAACATTTAGTTTGTATCATACTTTGGCTAAAAGTTCTCTTTTTCAAATTCTCTGGGTCGGGCAATAGATATGGACTGCTGTTGACATAATACCTCTTCTCTGGATGTTGTTTTATTTTGCTATCCATTTTTTCCTGCGTCTGCCTGTTTTCCTTCCACTTCCTGGATAACATTTTGTATGCTGTTTTATCTGCTTCACATTTCCATACATATCATATTATCTTTATTGTTTCATTCCAAAAAAACTGCATTCGTAACTTTATTTAAATCTACATTTCTGATCCTGTATTCCTTCTTGTGTGGTCTACCACTAGGAACTTCATTTACAGTATCTGAACCTTGCTTTTCTTATGTTTGGTAATCCATAACTCTGCCCGTACAACAGTACATGCGTAAAGTATATCTTAAACTATTTATATACTAGATAAAATTTCTCAAAACCCTCCTCGTTCTGTAACCATCAAGAATTTTAAAATATCATGTCCTAGTATAAAGCTGACAGTAATGTCGCTTTTTAAAATTTGTTATTTGTGATGCATAATAAACCATTTTACCAACATTATAACGTATGAACTAGATATCACATTATAAGAAAATTTTTATCTTGCTTCTAAGTTTTTTAAGCATTATATTAAAGGATTATTACTCATATGTTTTAATTTTTACACTTGTAATTAATTAATTTTTTTTTTTTTTAGTCTTCAATATTATAATCTTATTAGCAGTTAAGGTAACTATTGATAAGTTTGTATTGTGTGCATTTTATTGAGTGTAACTGAAGATGCTATGCAGAGTATGTGGAAGTGATTAAAAAAAAATTAACACACTTATTGATCTCAATTTTACGAAAACGGTTGCTTTAATGCAAATTTGAAAGAAATTTGTTAATGAATTAATATTATTATATAAATTGTATATAATATTTATATATATGTATGTATATACTGCCTTTTCTACTCTTACTGTAATTATTTCAACAAGTTAATTCGATTCACAATCTTTCTTCTTGTTGTGAATTCATACATGTATTTATTACTTACATTTGCGATTGGGCGAGCGGATGACCTATCAGATCCAATTACATTAATAAGAAAATTTTCAAAGAATGAATTCCTTTTACCTGTATGTATTTATTAATATTATAGTGCTACCGTCTATTCGAAATAGCATGATAGTAAGTCTCTGAATGGTGATAACTTTTTTGAATAAAAAGTCAGTTTTTAAAAGTAAAATTTTCCTTTTAATTCTTGGTATTTTTATTATTCACAGATGCATGAGCACATTATAAAATTCCCTCTGTTCTTAATTCCATTGAAGTAATGCTATCATGCTATTTTGAATGGACAATACTAACTCATTTATTATGTGGACTAATTGAGACCAGATGCAGTCCGAAAAATTTATTATCTGGATACACGGAAAGTAATAGTAAATCAATAAAAACAAAATATAAAAGGAAACCTTACTTCTTTGGACAGAAATACATTACAATATTTTTTTTATATAAGTGTTTTTAGTTTTTCTTTACCAAGAAATCATGTATTTTTTTTTTGTTAGTTTTATTTTATGGTATTTAAAGGCAGCATATCTGTGTAATAATTTCACCATCATAAGTTCAGCAGGCGTGGTGTCAGGCTGCTGCTCCAAGTTCCCATGGTGTTGTTCATGACAATTTTATGAATAAAAAATTTCGATTCAGATTGGTTTAGATATACGAGGTGGTACTGTACATTTAAAATTTAACAATATACAATTAAATTGAATAACAAAAATAAAGTTTTTTTATTGATTATTATTAATTTCAGTTTGTATATTATTCATTTAATTCAAGTTAGTATCCATCTAATATACTTAATTAGTATTATTTAACCCTTTTAATCCCACCGTCTCATCCATCGATTGTCAAATACGATAAAATTTAAAAGTTATTACTCATGATATTTACACTTAATTTTTTATATTGGTGTAAATAATGACAAACCTTCATGATATGTTATATATCGTATTGTTAAAAGTTTATTTCATTTTAATAAAGACACTTAGATTTTATGTTGCGACAGTGATCAGCCCTGTGCAACACCCCAGGCTGGCTGTGGTGTAGTGTTCAGCAGAACTGAACATTATGCTGTGGTCCCGGTTTGATTCCCAATCAGGTCTGGAAATTTTAATTGCCATCAAAATACACCTGTAACCTCTGTCTATTATTTAAACTTATGTAAAAGTAATAACCTTTACTAGGAATTTGACTGTGGAATATTCATCTCTGAATTTTTTTCAGATCTGAAATGAACCAGTGGGTTAAGTATAAAAATAATATTAAAAAATATTTAATTGGTAGAAAGATGCAGTGATTTTAAACACACCACGCTTATACTATACAATTTTTAGTTTTGATGAGCGCTGAATCTATGCATTGCCCCCCTATTCAATTTATAGCAAATGACTAGGCAGGATTGTTGCCAATACTTGTTCTCATAGCTCTGTTATATATCATCAGCCATTTTTTTAATCTTTAACAACTATAACCTATGAACATAAAACCAGCTGATTATATTATAAAGTATTGTATGTTAACGTGCTTTATAATCAAAGTGTTCAGTACAAGATGCAACACACGAGTGAACTACTGTGGCTCACACATGCGGGTGTAATGTTTGTCAGGCTGATACATTCGTACAATCTGACAACGCTGGCAAAAGTTCTGATTGGTCTAAACACGTGGAACAGCAGAGTTCATCATTGGTCAAAAGCATTATAGTTGCTATTGTTAGTATTACCTTGCAAGGGGGATGAAAATCCCATGGTTCAAAAGGGTTAAATATATTTTACACTATATTTTCTGTTTTTGATGGGTACTTAGTTGAATTTGTCAAATCAAAATTGTAAAATTATTAAAAAAATTTTTGTTACTTATTAAATTGGGTACTTATTTTTTTCAAAATGGGCATTGAGACTAAATTAAATAAGATCAGTTTTAGACTTTTTTTAAATTTAAGTAATCCATAATATAACTAGTTACCTTTTGTGTAGAAAGAAATTGTCTTATTAGAAATACTTATTGGTTTTTCTAATCATAATTTAAGTAAAACAGAATTCTATTATAATGAAATATGTTTAAAAAACACAGATTTTAAAAAATACTCTGCAGAGAAAAAATTATATTTATTTCATATAGTAATGTCTTAAGTTATTTTAAAGATTTTTTTAACCAGTTGGCACATATCATTGTATTATATAAAATTTCTATGTACTGCATGATTTAGTAACCATACTCTTTTTTTTCTGGCGCTCGTCCAACCTTGAGTTTGTTGGATACTTACCAGTATAAAAATTAATGTGTGGGTTAGGTATGCTTGAATGAATCGTATTACTACATAAACAATGGAAAACTGCATTAAAATTTTTATTTTCGCGATACATAATTTAATTGTTTTAATTCTGGTGTTAAATGAAAGTAAAAGCATGAGATAATATCAATATAAACTTAATTAAATTTTGTTTGTTAAAAAAACTTTTACACCAAAATTAAAACAGTTTATAATAATTACTTGAAATTTTTAAATATAGATTTTATCAAATAAAATAATTTAAATGTATCCAACAATCTTTATTTTACCCCTTTCTTATTATGAATAATTATAGTATTTTAAATTAAGTTGTAATAATATTATAATAATAATTATGAATTATTGTAATAATTAAATAATTGGATTACGTTAGTAAATTTTTAAACAAAACATAGCATTACTTTAGTAGTCCTGTGTATTATAGTAATGCGTAAGTCTAAAGGAATCCCCCCAGTTAACTGTGATCAAAAATGTTAAGCAAGTAATGGTTTAATATTATTAATTTAATTAATATTTTTGCTTGAAGAATGTTATGTTGTTAAAAACACACTTTCTAATTTATTTATTTTTTTAAATTGTGTTTTAATTTTTATTTGATTATTAATAATAATTATAATCATTATTGTAAGCTTGTAAAAATTTTTTAGAGACAATAAAATATCAACATGTAAATGTTTTTTTTTTTATTATTTATTTTCAATACATTATTAATAATTTCCTTCTATTTGAATACTATTCGAAAATTCCATCTTGTGTTTTTTACGTTCACATTCCCATTAGAAGATGTAAAAGGTTATTGGATCATAGCACTGAAAATAGCAAAATGTTGTAATACTTTGTTGAAAAAAGTCGAGTTTAAACTTCAAAGTTACTATCTTATGCTCAACTGAACCTAGACTAAATGCTTACATTGTGTGAACGATTCTGAACATCTTTCGATTTGGACTTCTCTGTCTCTCTCTCTCTCTTACGAGTGCCCCCTCTACAAATTAGTCACAAGCCTCCACTTTTCATTTAACTAATCTGCTAGATAGTGTCTTGTACATTTTAAAAATGGATAGGATTTTTTTTATGCTGAAGAAAAATTATTGGGTACCGGTAGGTCTGGTGATATAAACTCAACATTTAATGAGATTATAAAAATAGAACCATGTGTTTTCAAATCTCCATACCTCTGTTAAAAAGTAGTAATCTTCTTTGTTGATGAAAAAGCATGAGCTGGCCAAGAGAAGCTCAAAAAATTTGGAGTTTTAATTCTATTATTTAAGATGGAGTTTAGACTTATCACAGTGAGTTTAAATTCCAGCAGAACATATGCTACGCAATTCGTCTAGATAAAACTTGTGAAAACTACATAAAAATGTTCAGCATGAGTTTAAACTGATTGTTATACCTGTAGATATCATTCAGTGTAGGCTATGGCGGTCTGGTACTTAAAGTCCAGTCACCGTAATGTAGAAAACAGCCAAAAATTGCATGATACATGAACTACTAAAAACCCATTAAATAAAAAAGGTATACCATAAATAAATAAACTTTATTGTCCCTGTAAAATAATATACATTATATATGAAAAGTCCAAATGTTTCTTACAAATGAATACCTAATACATGCGTATTACGTACAGAATACGTATTCTGTACATATTCACAATCCAACTTAATAATTGTCCTTTCAACAATTAGCATTTTAATTATCAAAAAAACAGGGATAAAAAATAATTAAATAAGAATAATTTTATACACAATTTTAGGGGTTACTATAGTATGCGGCCTACCGTGTTAAGTTTAGTGAAGTTTGTATTTGTTGATGTGGTAGTACTTTTCACAATACATACTTTTCTTGTACTTTTACAATAAAAGGATAATTTAAAGAAAAAAGGATAAAATAAGGTCAATTGAAAGAGGATAATTTACAAGAAAAGGGTAATGTATACTAAAGACAAAGCGTGTTTTTTTGTGGAGGCTAATTTCCAAAACTACTCAACAGATTTTTATGAAATTTTGACAGCATATTTGTATTTATATTCACAGCAACATTTTCTTTTTAAAATTTTCAAAAATGATAACCCTGAGGGTCCTAATGAAGATTTTCATAAATATATATGTGTGTGCGTACATGTGAGTAGGTATTGCTCAAGTAGATGAAGGGCTTGTTGATAAGAGACGTGCGAAGGAAAATTATCATAACATCTTATGTGTGTGTGTGTGTGTGTGTGTGTATACTTATTGTTGAAGTAGATAGTTGAAAGGGGAGATGATCAAGAGATGTACGCAGGGGAATTTATCAAAACAATGTGTGTGTATGTTAAGAGTTTATTAAATATAAATTTAAATTTTTTACAGTCGCTCTAACAGCTAGACAATTTCTGTTACTTATTTATTTTAAAAAATTGATTAGGTCCTGCACATGTTTTGCATCCAAAGCCACACAGGCCATGCTCTAGTAATACGATAATTTACAATTGCAAGGGCAACAAAGAATCGATATAAATCCCCCTCGCCTGTCTGGTTTTCTTTTTTCTTCCATGATACTCCCACATCGATCACATGGGCGAGCATTTTGCACCGTGTCAACTGTTGAGTAGTAGGTTGTGCTGGCTCAAAAAATCCACAGCAGTTTCTTCATTAGCATTTCTATGAAAATCTTAACATTTTACATCTAGTTAACCCATAACCTAATTGTGGTTAAGATATAACCTTATAAAATATGTGAATCTTTATGTGTGAAAAGTACTAGTGGATAGTGCTATCACATCAACAAATACAAACTTCACTAAACATAATATGGTAGGCTGCATACATGTAGTATCACCCAATTTTAAATGTATGTTTGAATAAGTTGAACATAAACTTAAATTAATTTGATACTAAATTAAATGTAAAAAATAGGAATAACAAAAATAACTTAATATAAAATTGCAATAATTGTACAAAGAAAGTTGTTTTTGTTTTATATTTGTGTTTATTTATGGTTGCATCAACCTTAAGTCATTTGCCACAAACTGATTACTTTACAAAACATTGATTACTAAACCAAATCAAAATTATCAACAATTTACAAAAATATATAGGATAGATAGTGGGTAAACTTTAAAAACAGTTGAACATTTAAAAAAAACAACAGAAACTGAACATAAAAATCTATGCGATGATAAATATGCTCGTTAAATAGTTTCGTTAGGTAAAAATTCTATGGAGTTAGAAATTTCCAAAAATTTACTATGAACTGTACACACGACTGAGATAATTGAATCCTGTTTTTCATTAATAGATTTCAGCAGATGTTAGAAAAATTCATTAATGTTAGAGAAACTATGTTTATTATTATTATTATTATTATTTACGTTATGGCCTACAAAGGACCGCGATTTCTCAGAATTTCCGAATTTTTAATGTTTTTAGAATCGAATGTTATCCTTCACATTTTTCTATGAAATAGAAAAGTTGAATCGTGTTTCTAGCCCAAAAAATACACCACCCAGAGGACTTGGAAAAAATAAATGTGCTATGCACCCGATGGACTAAAACATGCGACATTGTCACAGTTTAAGTTGCTTAACTTAATTAAAGTTGCAAAATAGCCTATATTGCTCTGGAAGCTATAAGCTATTCAACAATGAAAAATTTTTTAAAATCAATTCAGTAGTTTCTGAGATTACCTCATACAAACAAACAGACGTTTCTTCTTTATTAGTATAGATAAAAAGCAACTGGTGTCCTAGTTTTGTTAAGGTCAACAGCTGGTTTTAACTCCTGGAGGTTTTTTTAAAGCAAAACTAAAGGGCTGAGTTTGGTAGTTTAGTACTGCCTTCCTCACTGGGTTGAAAAGTATGACAACCTATTAATATGTCAAACCTCCTGAAAAACATTTAATTCACACTGTATATGACACTTTCACCTCAGTCACCACAGGTTCTGGCTGAGCAGTATAATTTTATATTTTTCAGAAAATAATTGATTTCTTTGTTACCTCTGTGGCCAGCTGCACATTACGAGCAACGTGACATTTGTTTATGTGTTAAATTGTTACAAAACAGAGGTATAGATACTGAAGTCACGAGATTGCCTTTTGCGTATGGATGGGCTGTGAGGAAGGGAAGCAAAAATTTGACATTTCTGCCAACTTCAACAGTGAGACACTACTTGTACATTTCACTACCGTACAGTTTCTACATACATTTTGTATGTTGTGGTTTATTTCGAGAAAATGTTTTCTTCATAAACCTTGTATGAAATAAATGTGTCCTGTAATATTGCCTATAGCTTAATTACATGACTAGAAATGTTTAATTTACTGTAATTACCTGCTACCTTATTCCATTGGAATAAAATTTTCTATGAATCAATCGCCTTCTTTACTATCGCTGTTATGGCGTCTTTACTATCAGTCTCGCTACTATGTACCTAACTGTTTCCTTTTTTTACCAGGTGTCAACAAAACTGTTGAAGAATAGCTTCTTCACGTCTTTAATTTCCTTCTTTATTTTTTGAATGGTGGAAAGAGAAATATCACAGTAGTTAGCCACTCGCTCATGGCTTTTGTTAAGAGGTAGGGAAAGGCATTTTTGTTTAGCTTCAACTTCACAGCATTTTATTACACTGCATATTAGATTTTGTTCAGCACTGTGAATAGTCTTTTTACGTTTTCAAAAAAATAACATTTCTGTTTATGGTAACAAACAGTTGTGTTCGTACTGTTAACCTACAAAAGGTACTGTGTATGCTCTGGGTATACTATAAGTTGTGTTTGTTTTACTGAAATTAAAGCATGCGCAGTGATGCTTTTCCCCCTTTACCCCTCGTTGGAAACAAAGGCAAACTCGTGACTCAAGTAAATGTAACTGTAGAACTAGCAGATGGATATTGTTTTACTAAATTTTCAAAAAAATTTAGTATCATCAGTTCTTCAAGCGAAGACATAGTTATTAATCAACATTGGTATTTGAGTTTCACATATTTGGGGACTGTTTTCTCATCACACAGAAAATTAGAAAATGAGTTAATTAAAAGAGTAAAGAAAGCAGTGGTGGTTCATTTTTAAAAGTGTTCAGTTTGGAAAGTTATTTCCTACACATTGTAAGAAAATTATTTGTAATGCATACTTTGTGCAGTGAAAACAACAACAGTCAGAAGGAAGGCAGAGGTAGAATGCAGATGGCAGAAATGATGTTCAAGAGGAGTACGCCTATGTTAGGAAAGACAAAAAATTATGAAATTAAGGAACCATTGAAAATATGGACATACAAGGCTATGTTGGTTTGGTTATGTCAATGGGAGGATAAACTGCCTAAAAGGAGTTCTGTACTTGGAGATGGAGGGGAAAAAGACCAAGAGTGAAGTGGGTGGGTTCAGTTATAGATGAATTGGGTAACAGATGCAATGGAAAAGAGATGTTTGGTAATAGAGAGAAGTGGAGGGGAGTTGTTTTGGGCCTGACCCAACAAGGAAATGTAAAAGAGAGATTTAGAGGATGATGATGATGATGATGGGTATTTGAATAGAAGACAATTTGTATAACCTATGCACAGCTCAGCTATTTATGTAGCATTCTTTGAGCGTATAGTTACTAAAACATTGATATGTTTCTATTTGGTTGAAAAAATACATCATAAAACTTGAATTGTCTCCATGATCTAGCGTACTGAGCTATTTGACATATAACTATAAATCTAAATGCTGCAGACTGCCAAAGTTGTCTTCCTCTTTTTCCACATTTGACTCTTTTTGTTTCTGCTGTATAAGCCAGTGTTGTGCTAGTTATCAGTATTTTTTCCCCAACATAGATTTTGTATCTTACAAACAGACATCTCGTAGAACAACTGTTTCGTGTTTACAAAGTCTCTCTTATGTGTGCAGCCGATCTAATTCTTCTATTAGTCGGTAGTTCAGTCAGTTAGTTGACTAACTGCTGTTGGAACGTTGCTAACATAACTTCACATAATTATATTTTCAGTTTTCATTCTTTATTTAATACAATTACAGAATTATTAAATGTATAAAAATAAACTGATGGGACTTGTTTACTTTTCTTAGAAATAATGCCATTTGTGTGTGTCTTTTACACTTCTTGTCCTGATATTCCCAGAACATTAGATGTAAGAAGTGGATATTTAATGCAAAATAACATTAAAAATGAATGTTGATAAGCTTGGTAACAGGACTGCTTGTTTCACCAGTATATTTCCAAATTATAAAGCCACCTTCCTTAAAATTTATAGGTTATTGCTGTGAAAGGATTTAAAAATACCCATAATGTTTTTTTAAGCTAAGAGAAGGTTAAGTATGAAAATTATTATATTATTACCAAGCAGCAATCATTGGCCTCACTAGAGGACACGTCTTGTCTGCAAACAATTCAACAAACATATTATAAACTTGAAAAAAACCACTGTACTATTATTGGTACCCATGTACAGGCAACATGGTAGCAGATTGTTATTATGTTTAACAATGTATTTTCAAAGAAATAAACAAAATTTGGCAGTTTAGTCTTGTGGTTTGGTGACACTCTAAAGACAAAGAAGCATTTTTAACAGAGGTGCTGCTGACTTTTAAAAATGTGGTACCTACAACATCTTTGCTTCAAATCATTTCACTGGTCTTTACCTATTCAGTTGTTGGTAGAAAAATACTTTAACCAGTTATTTTCCCTAATGTTGGGCCAGCAACTAGTATAGGGTGGTCATCAACCATGATGGTGTAATACACAACCTTAATAGTATTAAGGTTGTGTATTACAACGGAAAGAATGCCCAGTAGTGATGGTCACACACTACTAGGTCCCCATTTTAAACTTCTTGAATTTGACAAGAGGGCTAGTTTCAGTAAAACAAAAAAACAACAACTATGTGGTTATAATAAAACGTCAGTTTCTGATTCAAAATAAAATAAAAACAAATAAATTCAGAGTGGTAAGGTATCTAATTGTTAAGCCTATTGGAACACTGCCTGTATTTTGGCTAGCATTTGGGCTGGAGTTGGTAGGAGTTCATTACCACAACCCAAAACAGTACATTTATCTAAATGATTATTCTACAGTTTGATAGATTCTAGAGCATAGTTCGAAAAAATGTTTTGACATTTACCCTCATTTTTAGTATTTTTCTATAAAATTTTTGAATTAATGCTACGGATTTTCAAAAGAACGCGCTCGTACAACAATAACCTGTACCATGAGAGTGATACATAGGCAAAAGGATAATATTCAGTGTGCATCTGTTTCTCTGTTAGCTTTGAAAGAGACTTTTCAGTTACATCGAATTGTTTAATGATTTATGATTTCAGTAAATATCTTATAAGTAAAACCTTCGTTTTCGCAGATGGCGTGAATACTCATCCGTTCAGTTGAGATTTGATCGTTTCGTTATGAGAAGTTGGCCGTAATGGCTGACTCAGATATGTTGTCAGGGTTAAAATCATTAAAGAATTCTAAAATATTGGTTAATGTTGATGAAGTTCTACAAGATATCTTAGTTGTAACTTACGCTTTTGAAAGCAAATTATTTCAAGGTGTATTGCTGGATTCTACAAAAAGGTAAGGTGTCCATATTTCAGTTTTTAGTAACTTGACGTTCAACCTCTTTTGTACAAAATCTTTGTGATAATTCCTATTCAACTGCTATTTAAAAGGTGTTTTCTCATTCCCGGGCAAAGTGTTTGTAATGTTTTTACCAAAATATTAATCAAAACTAGATTTAGCTTCCCAACTTGAATGGATCAGTATTTCAGAAATCGACCTTCCAAGCATTTCTTGGAATGATGGTTTTTAATGTCTAATTATTGACAATAATTTACAACAGCCTGCTTTTTTCAAATTATTTTGGAGTAAATTCCCATGTTTAGGGGTCTAGGGGTGATGTTCGTTAATACCTTTCACAATTGAAGTGACCCAGTCCAGTAATTTAGATTTATAAAATAAAATATTGTAGTCTACCAAGTTGACTCATAATCATAGATTAGGCTAGGCCTGTATTTCATAGAATTCATTGTGCAACTTATGGAACTGGGCTGTTATAAATTTTCTGTAAATTTCCAAAAGCTTGTATTTGCTTTGAAGATGATCCTTGTTTTACTATTCACTGTAATTTTGAGATTAGGTTGGAGTTAAGAAATTTACTGCAGTATTTTTTTACATTGTTGGTGTTTAGTGCTTCATGTTCTAATGTGAGCATTGTAACAGTCTGATTCATTTGTTATTAAATTAACCCTCGTTTTTATTCATTTTAACTGTAACACTTGCTGAAAACAAGTGTCTTCAGTGTGGTTTTATTTTATTGCCATCACGCCTTTTAACCAGTTGTGTCTAAAATAATATGATGTCATGTATCTTGTGGGATCATTTTAAGTTACTACTTAAAATGAAAGTTTTTATGTCATTAAATGAAAGTTTTTATGTCAAACTCTTTTACTGTTATTTACAGGTTGGGTTAATTATTTTCAAATAATTGTGATTTACGGTAGTGTTTAGGTAGGAATTTTAAACTTTATCATTCAGGATGATATCACTTCATAATAATTTATGAAACAAGCTGTTATTTACGGTACAGTTAATGGTTGTAGTCACTTAAAACTTGACATTCCTGGTATCATTCAAATAAAGTAAAGAAAATTCACAATTACATATTTTAGATTAAGGTTATGTGTTAACGTGACGTACAATGTTGTTAAAAGATTTTTATAGAAATGTAATTGTTAATGAAGAATAGCTTTGGCTTTCATGAGGCAGCACAATCTACTCGACACAGCGCAAATTACTCCTCGATGTGGGAGTATCATGAAAGAAAAAACCGAAACAGGCTCGGGGCAATTATACTGATTCTTGTATGAGATGATCCTATTGTATTATCCTTTTTATTATCCTTTTTCTTTAAATGATCCTTTTATTGTAAAAGTATGCAAAAAGCGTTGTTGTGGGCAGTGCTGCCACATCAACAAATACAAACTTCACTAAATATTACGCGGTAGGCAGCATACTATAGTAGCACCAATGTACCTATCTAGTTGTTGAAAATTTTGTTATTATCTTAAGTTGTTGGGCTTCATTTTTTTACTTTACTCCGATTATAGATCTGTTGAATTTATAATCAATCATTGTCGTAGAATGATTAGAATGCCATAACTTACTTTTTAAATTGTATTTAATTTTTACAGATGTAATTAACTAGCTGTGAAAAACCTATTGTGTTAATTTTTTTCAAATAGTAAATAAAATATAAAAATAAAACTTTGACTGATAAAATTCCATCTTGTAGATAAAACTTTGTCACAGTAACTTGTGTTTGTTTTAGGGATGTGCCTAAAACAGTTACTTACACCCAATCATTAATTAGAATCTAAAATATTTTTTTTATTACTAGCTGTGGTATAGCTAACCAATTCAATCAGCTCATCAGGTCTACCAACAGATGGAATCTTGTTTCATGTAGTTTTTCAAACGTTATGGGGACATTATTAGTGAAACGTTCGCATCTGCCAGATAAAACTGTCACTCTTAACTTTTTTTTTAGAAAGTGATCATAGTTGGCATTCTATTAAGTATGAGGGTTATCCAAAAAATAACCTCCGTTTTGAAATAAAAAGTAAACGAGTGAAGATACAAAAACTTTATTATGTACATATTTTAACTACAGTTTTTCTCTGTTTTTCGACATAATCGCCAAACAGATTCAAGCACTTGTTGTACCTTGGAACAGTCTTTGAAATACCCTCTGCATAAAAATCTGCCGCCTGTGAATGTAGCCAACCATTCACGGCGTTTTGAAGCTCTTCGTCATTGGCGAACCGCTGAGACGCAAGCCACTGCTTCATGTTCGAGAACAGGTGAAAGTCACTAGGAGCCAAGTCCGGGCTGTATGGGGGATGATCGTAAACGTCCCATTTAAACTTGGCCAAAAGTTCATTTGTTTTCTCGTCCTCATACAGCTTGAAGAACAAATGAAGGCCAAGTTTAAATGGGACGTTTTCGATCATCCCCCATACAGCCCGGACTTGGCTCCTAGTAACTTTCACCTGTTCCCGAACATGAAACGGTGGCTTGCATCTCAGTGGTTCGCCCATGACGAAGTGCTTCAAAACGCCGTGAATGGTTGGCTATATTCACAGGCGGCAGATTTTTATGCAGAGGGTATTTCAAAGACTGTTCCAAGGTACGACAAGTGTTTGAATCTGTTTGGCGACTATGTCGAAAAATAGAGAAAAACTGTAGTTTTAATATGTATATAATAAAGTTTTTGTATCTTCACTCGTTTACTTTTTATTTCAAAACGAAGGTTATTTTCTGGATAACCCTCGTACTAAACACTTGGGTATACTGTTCCAATTCTGGGTCATCATAGTTTGTCAAAAGTTAGTTCATTTAAAAGATGCGCTCAGATATGTTTAAATTCAGTATTGCCGTACTGTTTGTGATATTTGGAATATCCTAAATGATAGATTTTGTCGAATGGTCTTTTGAAATTTAAAAAAAAATTTTAAACCCTAATGTGTTTATGTTGCATTATATTCAATTTAGAACAACAAGCAACCCCATGACCCAATGCGATGAGGATGATATGTATGACGTGTAAATGAGTTATAGTCTTAAGTACAGAATCAGGCCGAGCATACCAGAGAAAGTATGGTTAATTATACCCCAACTATCAAAGTACACTGGTAACCACTGTCTATTATTCAAATTCATATAAAAGTAACAGTTTTTACTAGGATTTGAGGAATAGAATCTTAGTCTTTGTACATCAGCTGACTTGCGGCAACCACTTTACTATTTGATCAACTAAGTTGACAACTTACCGTATTTTTCGGACGATAAGACGCACCCTTGTTTTTAAAGGCATAAATTGTCTAAAAAATTTTTTGACTGATTTTAATTACATTTTTAATACAGGTAAATGTGATTTTTTAACCTATTTGAAAAACAGCTAGTACAGAAGATACAATATATAAATAATTATTTTATAGTCATAAATTTACAAAAAACCATGGATGTAGAAACTGTATGTACGTAAATTACTACTATCGGTTTCATAATCATAGACACCCTTGCATCTCCATAACTATGAGTCGAATTTCAACATACATTACATCAAAATTTAGCTCATTTTTTTCTGCGTTGACTTATAATAGTCCTATATTTTTAATGTTGTTTAAAAGTTGCCATATCGAGGTTGGAAGACAAAAAGACCCGGTTTTTTGATACCGCAACAAATTTCATGCGTTTAGAGGCGTGTACTCGATAAATATATATGACCGAAAAGTTTAAAATTTTAACACGACATAGACAATTATATTCTTACAGCGTGTACGAAATTTCAAATTCATACGTTATTTAAATTTTGATTTATTAACAATATTCTGAACCCTTGCTATCTCGGTAACCACACGATCGTTCGGCTCGGGCAAACTATAGTTTTATTCAGCGTAAAAAACTTAGTACAGATATGTTAACATGAAATATCGATTGGCCAATGTTGTGGTAGAATTTTTAGAATTTTGAAAAATAGACAGGGTAATGCGGGGGGTGGGTGTTACTATCCATGTTGCTAGTTTGTGTACGTGACATCGTGTCGGACTGTCTACCTGAACTGACATACTGCATTGTCAAATCAGGTAGACAATCAGATTCAGGCAACATGGTTAGTCTAATAGTAATTTATAATCCAATTTTTCAATTGTGCTTCAAGTCGAGGCCATTTGACAGCATGAGTTCAAAATTTACTGGTATGTTTCTTATTATCTGCCTTGAGTAATAAATTTTCTTGTTTCCGCCATTTCCGAATCATTTTTTCCGTTGGAGGAGGTAAAAAATGCCTTTCTACTGCCCGAATGCCATTATCTTTTGCATATTAAACCACTTTTAATTTAAAAGCGAAAGAGTACGAAACATGCTTCAAATTTTAAAATGCTATGCTATTTACCGTAAGTAATATCGATACAGAAATTACTGTGTATGCTTAGAATCTTCAAGACGATACAATTTAAAAACTACGGTACATCCTATATCATTGTATGTTTTGTTTTGAAATCCCTAGTTATTGAACGTGTTTCAATAGAGTAGGGTAGTATTAAATATTATTATAGAAAGCATCTACCCTAAAATGTAGCTAGCGTTCGGACCATAAGACGCATGGTAATTTTTAGGTCATTTTCCTACGGAAAAAAGTGCGTCTTATCGTCCGGAAAATACGGTATGTATTTCTTGATTGCCAAGTTTAAAGATAAGTTGTTAATCAATTTATTGTAGGCTTCAAAAGTATAAAATGTTTCCGGAATTTCTGATTTTATCTAAGAGATGAGTGCAGTTCTAACAGATGTGGTTCAATGATTACATCATTTTTAAATACTACTTCTTAGTCTGTTTAAAGTCTACTGTAATTTAAAACATACTTAATTCTAAGTGTAGGCTACTCCCAAAATTCTTGGTAACGTTAAAATATTAAGCTAAATGCTCGTGTCTTTTTTTATGGTAGGACAAATTTCAGTGGGAATTTTATTAAAAAACTGTACAGTTATTCTGAACATAAATTTGGTAAAATCAAAGTTGATTTATAGATTATTATCATTGTTTTTATAATGCGAAATGTGATCCAATGTATTTTGAATGGATTCTGTTTGCCCTTAAATACAGTTCTACCAAATGAATTAACAATTTTTTACATGGTTTTAAAGAGGACACTTTTCAGGATTCTGCTAAAAATCTAAAAACTAGAATAGTAAAAAAATGTAAGAAGATATTGCGAAGTAAATAACAAAATAATTAAATTAAAATTATTATGGCGCTGTCCTGCAAGTGTGTTGCAAAGTTTAGTTAGTTTTGAGGGGCTATTATGATGATGAGAATTATTTGTTTAGGTGCAGATCCTGTTTATAAACATGGTACAAAATAAGACTATAAGATTAATTTGCATCAGCTAGCTACTTTTATTAAACTTAAATAACATTTTTTTTATAAAGGCCTACTGCATCAGAAATGTATTAACTTGTTGGTTTTCTGTTTCAATGAGTTTTAAACAATAGAATAGAAATAATAAGCAATATTTCTGAGGTGGAACTGAGTATTGTTAATAAAGAGACAATCTCTAGCATTTCATCGTAGTTGTGTTAAAATTAAACTTTTTTTTAACACAGCCTGAATGATAGTAGGAATTAATAAATTATTCATATTATGTGATTGATTACATTATCAAATGTTTTGACATTTGTTATCGATATAGGATATTAACAATTGAATCACTCTTAACTGTAATTTAAAATTTAAAAATCCAAAAAACTAAATGTGATTGGCTGTTGCGTTTTATATTAAATGTTAATCTATTTGGTCATTATGAATAATATTTATTATTCTGTTGGACCATTATCCGTGACTTTTATATGGTTTATTTATGTGTAAAATCCACGTAATGACTTTTTACATCTTTTATTTGCTTAATAAAATTTTGTGAAATGTATGTATGTTTCTTGTGATTAAAAAAATTCTGCAAATGGTTTTATGGAAGTTTTCCCCTTGTATTAACATAAATGTGGTGTTTAAAAAATGTTTAAGTTACTTCTTTTGTAAAATTTAAGGGTCAAGAGTGGGTCCTGACCAGTTTTGTTTGACTGACTGACTCACTGGTCATTAATTCTCTAACTTCCCGATGTCCTAGGAAGCTGAAATTCATTGCATTTATTTTGTAAGGAGTTGAGAAGAAAAATTACAGCTTTGTATTTTGATCATTTGCATCTAAGCGTAAGAAAAGTATTTTTTTAATGCCTGACTGTTTTACACATTACTGCTGACGTAGACGAAGGTGAATACCCTAAAGGTGAATAACCTAACCTTTTTCAGAGTAGCTGATAACATCCCCTTGTGGGCACCGGAGGCCTTCAGGGAGGGTTGGTAGAAGGCCCACAAAAAATTGGGGCCATTTAGGTGGTCTAGGAAGACAATAGTGGCTGATTACAAAAAAAGGCGTAAAATTATGTTTTCCTGATATACAAATACTTCCTGAACCAATATTTATCATTCGACTACCTTTCCAAAGTTCTAAAAATTAACATGCGTGTAAAGCACTTGAATTTCAACCATTCTTTTCTAAGGGATAAATAGAGGGAAACTGCCCTAAACCAGTAAATATTATTTCTGTATTTAGAAAAAATGGCTTGAAATAAAAGTGTAGGTTTTAATTTTTTTTACTACTTTAAAATTACAATCAAACTATTATTATATAATATTCATACTATAATTATAATATTCTTTAACTCGAACCCTCAAGGGGGAAACAATTCAAGTTACAGAAATTTTGAGTTATGGGAAAATAAAAAATCTGGTGTGAAACACTCACACAACTTTCTCTTGCCAATGCAAATAATTAACAATAAACCTAACATTAGTAATTAAAAAAACTAACCTCAAAAACATAACCTTATTTTAATCATGAGTGAAAGACGCAAAATGAAAATCAAACTCACTTTGGCTAAAAAATACGGAAAATCACTCTTTCACGCTAAACTAGGCTCTGTAGAGAAAAATGCTTTAAATAAAAGTTGTAGATCTTTTAATTTTCTATAAATTTTATTATATACACTTTTGTCGTAAAATGCGTACTAAAGCCGAAATCTTAAAAAAATCGATTTTTCACACGTTTTCGTGAGAGAAAATCAGAAAATTGCTAATTACCGCTAAACTAAGCGTTATACAAAAAAATGTTTGAAATAAAAGTTGTAGAATTTTAAATTCTCTACAACTTTTGTTATAAAAACTTTTGCACTAAAATGCATATTAAAGCCGTAATCTTAAAAAACAACGTTTTTACATAAAAACAGCCTCACCAAGAATTTCAGCAAAAATGGCGCCTACCCTATCTTGTAGAAAATAAAAAATTGAATAAACCAGGCGATTTTAAAAAAAATCGTAGGACCAGTTTTTGAGAAAATCACAAAAAAGTGAAAAATTACACGAATAAACTACTACTTCCGGTTGACCGATTTTGATGAAAATGTTCGTGTCGGGTCCGGTAGTGGTATGCAACTTAAGTTTTAAGTTTCAAGTTCGTACGATGTTCCGTTCTTGAGATATTTTGTACACACACACACACACACACAGACCAATCGCTAAAATCATTTTTTTTGGGGTTCAGGGGGTCTGAAAATGTATAGATCCGGTGAAAACTCGATTTTGAAAAATCGACATGAAAACAATACTTTCCTTCCTATATATTCATATAGGCAAGAGAAAGTAATAAAGCAATTATTAAAAACAAAAACAGAACATTCCACATAAGCTAATACAGTACTCTGCAGGATGTGGAATTTGTAGGCCTACTGCTTATGTGTAATTTCGTACATATTGTATACAGTATTCCAAAATTAGGCAGACATGCTGAATACGGGACATTGTACTGACAGACTATGGTTCTATTGTTCTGTGGTCGATCAAAGATTCGTCGATTCAAAGAAATTCATTGTTTTGGTTTACGCCTGTTAGAACTTAGACTTTAGGCAACCATATGACTTTGAAGGGCTGTTCCCTTTTATGGTCGAACATATCCTTTTATAATGAAAGAAGCAGCACTGTACCTACATTTTTCAAAAGATTGAAACCACTATTTTGAGAACTATGTATAAATTTTGTCAAAAGAAACGAAATAATTAGTTTGACTTTGAGAAATGGTGAAATTCGAGTTACAGATGATTTTTTACATGTTAAATGCATGGGAAGGTGAAAGGGGACTGAAATTCAATTCGAGATATAGAAAATTCGAGTTATAGACGTTCGAGTTGTAGAAGTTCAACTATATGTACACTTTTGCCTTAAAATACATATTAAGGCTGTATACTTCAAAAAAATTCACTATTAAGAGCACAGCCCATCAATGAATTTCAGCAGAGATAGTACTTACTATAACTTCTATAGCACAAAAAAATGTAAATTAGGCGATTTTGAACAAAATAATAGGAGCTGTTATTGAGAAAATTTTAAAAAAGGGATAAACTGCCCGAATAATTTACTACTTCTGGTTGACTGATTTTGATGAAATAGTTGTATCAGATCCTTTTTTTGTATTATTAAACTTAGGTTCCAAGTTTCAACTACATATGCTATTCCGTTCTTGAGAGATTTTATTCACGCACAGACTAATTAGTAAAAACATGTTTTTTTGGGTTCAGGGAGCCTGAAGACATGTATTTTTGGTGACATGAAAACAATACTTAATTTCCCTATATACTAATAAATAGGGCAAGAGAAAGTAAAAATTAATCTCAATTTTTAACCCATTTATTACTTCAGTACTTAACTACTTAGCTATTCATGGAGTGGATCTGTTCTAATACAGGCCTAAGTGATTATGTACAGTTAATTAGTTGACACAGTTAATTAGTTATCTTCATTGTTGAATGAATCATTATTTTTATTTCAAATGAATCATTGTGAGTTAATTTCATTGAATTATTTATGCTTTATAACTACAGTCTAGTTAAAAATATTATCTCTTTTAATTTACCATGGTAATATTAGTGACATTTAAAAAGACTTATCTAATTGTGTAGGTTTATGCTTGCACGTGCATAAGTCTTTGTTTCTGTAGGTATGATAATTCCAGCTATTGTTCATTTTATTTACTTGGATTTAGATGTGATTTAGCTAATTTTAGTTGTTTACTCGTGGAATTTGAATTTGTCGAATAGTAGGAAAACTTAGAGCTGCATAATTTTTTTTCTTAGTTTCTTTAAACCCTTAAATTCACTAACAGATGTTTTGTTTATGATGGATTTGGAATAAAATCGTTCTTGTTTCTTGTTTTCAGTACTTCCTTGTAGTCAGTTAATTGACATTATTGACTTTGTGCTGTTTTCCCATGATCGCAGACATTATGATACATTTGATTGAACTAACAATAGTGACAGACCAGAGTCATAAAACATACATTTAAAAAATTGTTACTAGTTATTTTTGAATTGGAAACTTTAATATGTGCACGATGCACTCTTTCTGAACAGTAAACAAAATTGAACTGTCACGTTTCACAAGTAGGAATAAAGATTATTGAAGTGGAAACTTCTTTAGGCGTACCTTCCACTCGTTGTAAACAGTAAAGAAAATTGAACTATTACACATCATGTGTCACACACAGGAATAAAAGGTTATTGAAGTGAAAACTTCTTTAGGCGCACCTTGCACTCTTTTCTAAACAGTGAACGAAACTGAACTGTCACACATCACATACAGGAATGTAAGGTTATCACTCTTTAAATGGAGAAAGCCGAATTTCTTCATTTGAGATGTTTAATATAATACGCATATATTATTGTATACAGGCCTTATCAGTGTAATACTTAAATATGGAGCAACGCTTAAAATAAATAAATTTAAATCTTAAGTGTTTATAACATATTTCAGTTTCCATAAACCTGTTGTTTCATTTGTAGAACATAATGGCAATGAAGTAGTCCAATCAGAGCCAAATTTCACTAAATGAGTAATTCACAAATATAATTATATATTTTATATCTAATATTATTTTATGAGTATAGAAATAAAAATAAATAATTTCATTTTGTATAAGTTCTCATAATCTAGTTGCCAACAAGAATTTAAATTTTAAAATTTGCATCAGACTTTTGAGATGCATGTTTTCACAATTCTCGTAAATAATAATGGAGGAGACACGGATACTCAGTAAAGAAGATATTGACAAGATTCAAGTCTTCAAACCTTGTACGTACCATTGTATTTGTGAGTAACATAAACAGAGAAGAAAACAAATAAAAAAGTCCTGGATTGGATGAGTGAAGAAAGAGAGCTTGTTACGGTTTAAAAATAATAAAACTTCAATATTTTGGTCATGTTACATGAGGAGAATGATGCACTAGCTCTGATTGATGTTTAGGGTAAAATATCTGGCAAAAATAATCTGGGAGATGATGAGCAAACTTAAGAATATGGTATAGCTGTTTTTCAGTAGGGTCTATTCAGAGTAGTGGTGCTCAAGGTAAAAATTGCCATTACGGTAGCCAACCTTCATTAGGAAAATAAACTTTAGAAAGGACAAGTCCATTTTAACAACAATATTGTCATTATTTACAATCAAATACAGTCATTACAATTATTAACAATCAAATGAAACTAATAGAATCAGACCGTTTCTGCTACCAGCTGTTGGCAAGTAAAGAAGTGTGTTAAAAGAACCTCTGGTTGAGGGAACTCAAAAGTTGTTTCAATTCTTTAAGTTATTGATTTTCAGTGTTATTTTATTCTGGTTAGGTTACATCCTGATAAGTATTTACAGAAGTTCTCTCATGGTTAGTGTAGCTGGCTTGTAAGCTCTGAATGTTTATGCACTTCAATCTTAGTAATTAATGTTTGTCTATAATTACAACTACTTATCATAAAGTTTATAATTTCTTATTCCACGCTTTCATGAGTAATTTATCTGTTGCAGGCAATTACCATGTGGAATCATTGGGCCTCCAAATTTTTTAAACCAAATGGTCAGCCCAAAGACTGAAAACAATGATGATGATAAGTTATATAGTGTTAGTCAAAGGTTCACGTATTTTCAGGAGAAGACTCAAGTACCTGGAAATAAGGGGGCTTTGCTCAATCATTTCCATGTAAGACGTGCCATTAAACCCCCTGCTCGTTTTAAGGGGGCTCGTATGACCGTAAGACTGAGGCCACGTCAAGTATTGTGTTCAAAGTGTCGTAGTATTTGTAACGAAAATTCAGAAAATGTGGACCATTCGTCTGGTCGTAAAAAGACACCGCCATTTTCTGAAAACCAGTGTAGTAATCTCGAATCGCGTGATAACCGTCCATCAGAACATGGCCCATCATTAATCCCGAAATTGTCTCGATTACGACCTAATGAAATAACAAATGCAATTAATGGAAAAGTTCCGGTACCGGTATCAGTTGTAAATAAATCGTCTTTAGATTTGAATTACTGGATACATTCCAATAATTCTCAGAATTCTAATAATATTAATGATAGTGTGCATGTTGAAGAAGACAGTGAAGGAAAAATGGTGTTAAGAAAAAAACGAAGTGTAGGATCGATGGAGGATTTATGGGATGAGAGTGTTTTCGAAGAGAAGAGAGCTCGAACAACACCTGTGATTAAAATATCTTTTGGGAATCAAGGGGAAGGTGAAGTGTTGAAAATTCCTTCAAAATTAAAAAATTGTAGTGAAAGTGAAGCAGAAGATAAACAGAAAGCTGCGTCGGTTAAAGCAGCAAAACGTGCTTTAAAAAAGGCTAAAAAAGAAGCCAGAAGAAAAATGAATGGTCCCTCAACTCCTGGAGCTTCACCTGTTTATGAAGCTCTTCATTATCGTAGGCATCGACATAAGGTAAAGCATAAAAAGAAACATAAAGAAATACGTACAAAAGACGATATAGAAAAGGAACAATGTTTAAAACAGAAACTTTCGATTAGTTTAAAAAGATTAAATGCTACAGCCTACGCTAGACGAGAGAGAGAAGAATCGGGGTCAAGCCCTGCTACCAGTCATAGTTCTGAAGAAGCACTTCCAGACTTTCCACCATCTCCAACACCGATAGATCCTCTTAGTTTGGATTCCAAAGTAACCTCCATTCATACTAGTGAAGGACGTCTTTTAGCTGTTGGTGATATTGTTTGGGGCAAAATACATGGATTTCCTTGGTGGCCAGGAAAGGTGAGATATTTTGTTTCTGTGTAACTATAATTTCATTATCTAGTGTTTTAAACTTTGATAAATATTAAAATAATTTTCATATAACTGAATTGTGTAATTTAAAAAAATCATGAAGTGATTCCATGAATTTGTTTTTTCTGATACAATTTAAAATAAATATTTCCTGCACAGTGTTGTAAGGATACAGTTCATTATAAATTAAATTAAACATTTGCTGTCTATTGCCAGCATTGTCTAACTTGCACAATTATTATTACTAATTCTGAAGGAATTATTATTATTCAGCACCATAGAATGTTGGTTACATGACTAAAGTAATTTTTCTACTATTGCTGTTTTCAAAAATAATGATTTTGATGAATGGCATTTTGTGATGTTATTAAATGGTCAATAGTACGTTCAGGTGAATGGAAGGGAATATATTTTTCAACTTTTTGTAGCTCTTATTACTGTTTTTCACTTCCCAACTGCTAAGCCTTTCTATCCATCCAATCACCCTCTTGCTGACCTGTACTACTTGTCGCCTTCATTACTCTACTCTTCTTTTTCTTCTTTCCCTTGAGGTCTAGTTCCATATTGTGCTGGGGCACCTGTCTTTTTTCATGAGACTATACCACAACTGTGTTTTTTGTCAATTTCTTCTAATATACTGTTTAGTCTTTACTACACTTTTTCCCAGATTGATTCAGTTCTCGTATGGTCCAACCTCGAGACCTGATAACTTCTTTGTAATCCCATCTGCACAGCTGGAGTCATCCTTTTACCTCTCCTGTCAATTTCCATGTTTCTTTCTGCACTGCACGCTCGAATGCTTTATTTTATTGTTTTTTCATTCCTCTTTTGTTCTGTTCTGAATTTCCTCAGACCACAAAATAGAATTTAAACCTGTGTCACTATCCTACCATGTGCTACACTACATTTTGTCTTCCTTTGGCTGTTTCCCCTTTTCTTCAGCATTACAATAAGGTACTTATATTCTTCATAAATGTCAATACTTTGTACTCCTTTTTGAAGATCTCATCCAATAACTCTTAATTGGCTGGTACTTCCTTTCTGAGTAGTTAATTTTTATGCCCCATTTTCCTACAACCTCCACCACCTACTTGATCATCCACAGATGTAGGGTATGCAGATACTGTCAATATTATCCAACATATTTTAACATCTAAGCCTACCTACTTGATCATCCACAGATAGTAGGGGATGCAGATACTGTCAATATTATCCAACATATTGTAACATCTAAGCCTAGGTTGATTTAGGATCTGGGTTAATAAATAATGAAAAGACTTTTCTTCAATTTATAACAATTATTATTTATTTATTGACACAATTAATTAACTTTAAATACTAATAAATTACAATTAAATTAATGTCAAAACTTAAAGCTTAAACTAAACTCTTCTATAAATCTGGAAAATTGTTATAAGTTCTAACCTACCTTTCTTCACTCCAGCATAGTCACTAATTACCAAGATGTTGATGCAACCTAAAATAAACTTAAAAAAAATGATTTACCTGTCTCCTACCACTTGCTACCATTTGTACGCACTGCACTATTTACATAATTCAGGACCAGTCTTCTAACGACACTATTTCTACATGGTTTGATAACACTAATTCCATTTACAGTCCAGTACCAACTCACTAAAAAGGCCCTAACTGTTTTTATACCTGCAGCCTGATAGTTAATTGATACCCAGGTTCTAACACTTTCTCTACTTTACAAGAACATGATCAAAGGAGTCAAATTAAAACAAACATTTCTACTAATTTCTATTTCTGAGAATTCCTATTCAAAACATTTCATTCATTGCAATCCATTATCCTTGTTCAATACACTCCACCTCATACAATTCACAATTTCTTATGATAAACAATGTATTCTCTCAAGCATTTCTAGAGTATAGTATATAGCACTGTATAGAGTATAGTATTGTATTGTATAGTATTGTATAGAGTATAGTATCTAGCACTGTACCATGAATGATACAATATTATATTTTTATCCATATCTACACCCATAACCATAAACTTAAGGAAAGGAATTTATGCAATTGCAAAAAAGAACTGATTCTATGAGAATTAATACAAAAGAAAGAAAACCTGAAGTACTTATCCAAAACCTTTAATTTGTTATTCTGATGTAATCTGGCTTGTAATCATTTATGGATCTTTGAAAGGATATGCTGTGCATTGTAAGCTAATCATTTGATACTTAAACATTTTATTTTAGTCGTAAGAAAAATACATTTTGATCAGCAGCTTTAATAGTTGCTTGATCACGTTTCAGTGCATTTTAAATAACACAGTTCTTTCTTCATCTCCTGTTCAAATTTTGTCGTGTCCTCTAGTTTCAAACCTACACTCTGGATATTCGCTTCAACTAAATCGTTAGTTTTAATGTTCATTTTCTCTTAATAAAATTTTGATGGTGTATTAATAATAAAATTTATTTATTTATTTTAGGTTTTGAGCATATCAGTTAAAGAAGAAGGAAAAAGCACTCAAGCACATGTTGCTTGGTATGGCTCGTCCACGTCATCTCTAATGCCCTGTGATCAACTTAGCCCATTTTTAGAAACTTTTAAGGTATGATATAATAGTTTTGCTGGTACAAGTACTGAATTAAATTCGTTGAAATTAGCAGTTAATGAATATTACGAGTTATTTCATACACATTGTCCATAGTATTTTCAAGGTTGTATACTACAGTAATCCTTTGGTATCCGCGGGTTTCGGTTATCCGCGGACTTGGTCCGTGGGCCTAAAACATTAAAAAATACGTACGTTTTCTCACCTTGTGTACACCGTACATGGTTGGGAAGTCATACAATTGTGAAAACATGTGTTTGAATAAATGTTTTGGCATCCATAACATGTTGAGTCACACACTAGTATGGCGATGGCCACCATGAGCCAAGCTAGATTTCCGCGTACTGTACGTAGTGAAGCAGTCACCGGGTATCGGACTTCGCCAGTAACACCCCTCCCTCATCGCCATACGTACGCCCAGGCACCATACTGTAATTTCTGCTTACATTTTCCTCCATGTGTCAGTCTAACTTTTTTGTACGTATGTACAGTTCTTTGTGTGTTCAACGATCCTGAAACGAAGCCAAGCATTTCTTCACTAACCATCAACGAGATCCTCAGCATGCCAACGCAGCTCGCTGGCCACATGTTGGAGACGGATCCCATCATGGAAAGGCCCCTTCAATTCAAAAGAGGACTCAGGAGCTGATGATACCATACAAAGAAGTCCACAAGGAGTTTGAAAAGAAGAAGCTAACAGCCATAACTAACTATTTTAAAGCAATTTAAATTTTTTATGCGTACATTACTATATTTATTAAATATTCATAGATTATAATAATGGTAAAATGTTCCTAAAACTATTAAACACTTAAAACGACTACAGGACTTTACCTTTAGAACCTAACCCCCATCTTTACAGTCATATAAGGTATTATTATCCGCGGTTTTACTAACCGCGGTAACCCTCCAGAACGTAACCCTCGCAAATAACGAGGGATTACTGCACTAAGCGTGAGGAGATCTTTCTGATGGAGAAACGAATAGTGATATGTATATATATCTGTTAATGATCGTTTCTGGGGTGTACCTATATGGGATAGGTCATGAGAAGTTTTGTCAAGACTATTTTAAGTAAATAAAATTCTCATTGTACCTTGCTTATTTATAATGGATTCTGTACTGTGCCTTCAGAAAACCGGCAAGCTTATTTGGCATCTGCTCTACTCACCTCTTAGTTCATCCTTATATTTACAAACTAAACACTAGTTTACAGCCTCCACTCAGATTTCTGTTTTGTTTTGTTTTTGAGTTGCAGTTAATGTTTGATATTTACATATGATTTTACTGGATAGGGTATTGTATATTGTATTGTGCATACAACATAACAAAAACAAGGCGTCAATATGCCACGCTTCTTAACAGTGTACAGGGAAGTTGTGAATATCTTCTGAGATACAAATTTTTTTTTAGGATAAGCTGGAATGTTGGATGAATGAGGTTTTAATTTATTTTCAGTGTCAAATCCAACTGATTACTGACATAGTTCTGATAACTATCATTAACTCTGTAATGATAGCTATTAGAACTACTACTGGTGACCATTACTCGTGGTAGTTCGGTAATTACATACAGTGTTAATTGGAGTGATAGAGAAGATATCTGTTTATAGGGCCATAAAGGGCTTCTATCATTAACTGGAAGGAGGTTCCTTAATTCCTTTATAAAAGGCGTAAGGGGACTGACTGGGATAGAAGGCTAGTGTGTCGTATCCATACATTCACTTTGTATGCCGTGTGACTGATCAGCAGCATAATGACCATCTCATGGTGAACGGAACTGGAAGGACTTCCCATCCCATCCTGGCAGACGATGGCTTAGGGGATTCAGTCTGCCTAGCAAAAAGCTAAATGCAACTGAAGTACACCTTTTTCTGTCTGAATAGAATTAGCGGGGAAACTCACTCATGTATGATTCTGGTTATGCTTACTTAGTATATGCGAGTTTAATAGCTTGGAGAACTTGAAAATATGAATAAAAGACTTGCACCAGTCAGAACAGCCTGGAGAACTGCTTCAAACCAGTAGAGAGACTTATGACAAAAAAGTTAAGCTGTGAATACTTTTACTTATAAAGAGACACGTATATTTGATAATCTGGTGTAGTTCATTTATTTATAAAGATAACAAATTTTGTTTCATTCTGTTTACTTTTTTATAGTCAAGATTTAACAAGAAGAAAAAATCTGGACAATATAAAGAAGCTATAAGGCAAGCATCTACTGAAGCTTCGGGTTTGCAAACACAGTCAACAGCAGTCACTCCTTCAGAACCATTACCTGCCTTACCTCTACTCACTGCTTCTCCAACACAAGTTCATGTCGTATCGTAGGTATTGTCAAACTTATTAACAGACATTTACTGTTTGTTTTGGTGTAAAATTGATTCAAATTTTCATTCGGTAGTAGTATTTCTTAAGATCAGTAGACCATGTCCGAAATCATAAGTTCAAATATTTAATTCTAAATGTGTCAGTTCTTTTAGTCTCATCAACTATTAGACGGTTAATGACTACAATAGGTTGTGGCTCAGTAAACATATTTTATAATTACAATAAGGGATGCATTTATCTGAAACAAGTTAAAATTTTTATTTTGGGTGATGAAGAAAACAAAAATTGGCATTATATATTCATACTATGTAAAGTTTTGCAAGTAAATTGAATGGTTGCTACTTACAAAACGTTTATATCGTTAAGTCACTAAATCATTAATCAATCAATCATTAAAATCGTTTATACCAACAGGTAAGTAATGTGATATTGTTTTATATATCTTATTGATAATTGAAATATATATTTCTAACCACCAGAATACGGTAACAGTAAACACTTACCAATGATTCCTTGTCTACCATGGTAGGAGTAGGAAATTTTAAATTATGATGTGAAAATATTTAAAAAAATTTTAATTTACTGAAGATATGTACAAGATACACGAAAGCGCTATAAACATTGGTAAGTGTTTACTGTTACCATATTCTGGTGGTTAGAAATATATATTTCAATTTTAAATGATACAGCTGGTGATAATCATACCTAGGATGTTTGATAAAATAACATATTGATAATATGCATTTGAGAGTTTGGTGTTAAGCCAGCGTAGCGAGAGTATTGCACCTTTTTACTTAACTCGTTTTCTAATTTACCATCTGATGAGAAAACAGCTTCCAAATAAATGAATTAACTTTCTCCAGCATCCTACCATTCATCTGTATTCCATGTTCCTGGCTTTCCTTCTTGCATCTCTCCTGCACAGGCATTTTACTTTTTCCTTACTGAATTCTAAACCGTATTTTGCAATCTCTTTGTCCCACAACTCCAGTGCCCTTTCCTTATCTTTCTCTGTCTTTCCCCCTGTAACCAGATCATCTGCAAATAATAACTCATGGTATTTTCTTTGAGCTTCTGCTTCATTATCTTGTGTCTTTCATTCATAGTTATAATGAATGGAGTGGGGATATTTGATATCTATATATTTAAAACGCAAAATCGCTTCCAATGTATTTTAAATAGAAATTCTATTAACCCTTTCCACTCGTATTATGTTCACACTGTGATTCCCCTCCACTTGTATTTATTTTATGATATGTTGATACCCTATTACATTATTCATATGCTTAATGTGTTGTTGTTAGTTTTAAGAGCAAGCTATAGTTTTTACGTTTGTTATTACTTTAATGTTAAAAATGTTACATAAAAAATGCTTTTTCTCACGTAAAAACTTTTAAAATATAACCTGTAAAACATACGCTGCTGTTGTAAAAACTAAGATAAAATAAACTATGTAACTAGAAATTGATACCTAAAATCTAATAAAAACACGCAAAATAATCTGAATATTATTTTTGTGTGAATTAGTTACCTAAAACTACCTAAAAACATTAAACTGATCTTATAGCTACACAAAATATTGCAAACTAAACGACACATGTTCACAATTAGGTTAGTTTGTTTACTAGTTTGGTATGGCAACATCGATTCAATTAATTCCATTTATATCGATAATCAGTAGTAGTCAACTATTGAAAACTACAAGAATTAATTTTTTTACATCCCGTAGAGGCCAGCACATTACAACAACTTTGTTAAACGCATATTTTCATATAAAATCAGCTGTGAAAACGGAGTCGGATGGTGTCCGACATATGAGTGGAACGGTAATACTATCGTGTCGGATCAGATCCAACAGTCGAGTGGAAAGGGTTAACTCTTAAATACAGAGTTCTACCGAAAAAAATTTTATATACCTAGTTTTAAAGAGTATTCTTCATTTTAAATGAAAAAGAGTAAATTTCGTTTACAATATAGCGATAATACAGCATAAGTTCTCCCACATTAACTCCCTCTATAGCCATATTCCATAAGCATACAGGATATGTGTCATCTCTCTTCTCATCTCACAACATACTGTCGGTATTAAACATTGTGTTAACATTGTTTTATTAAAAAATTTTCTTTTAAAACCGTTTTTTTTTCCAGGATGAAACTATCGTACTACTGTGCTTTAGTCATTACTCACTGTTTTCTAGAACGGTGAAATTAATTTGCTTTATTTAAATTAATGCTAATAAATAAACAGTATTCTTTGTACTTTTATTTGGAGTATAAATATATAAATTTTTTAATTTTCACCAAGTAAATCATGACAAAGTACACGTACATCAACAAAAACATAACCTCGAACATGGCTCATTGTTTTTCTACATAGTTCACAAAATATTTGGTAGATTTCGCTGCAAGCATTTTTTATCTAACCTCATAAAAGCCTTAATGTAGGATATAAACATTATTTTCAATCCTTTAGGGCTAACTTTTTTAGGGCTTCAATAGCTTAAAACCTGCTCCGGCATCATAGTTACAGCATAAAAAAAACTGCATGAAAATCGGTTCAGTAATTAAGGAGATAAAGGGGAACATACACACATACATAAAATTTTATATATATATAGATAAATTCATTGGTCAGATGGCGGAATGATTAAGTGACTGGGTGTTTCATGTTCTATCCAGTATTACTTTATTTTACCACATGTTGGGAGTAAATATGTGTCAGTTGTCCTCCCAGCATCGATTCATTTATTTGTTGATTGTTAATAATAATGTGTTGTAGTAAATAATATCAAAATAATGTTTAAAAAGTTCTAACTGTATTATCAAAAAAATAATGTTGATTTTATTTTACAGGTTTTTGTGAAGATTTCAGTTAGTTTGTAATGTAATGAATGAAAGAACTGTAAACAATTTTGCAACAGTATTTTTGTGCACCGTTTCAAAATCTGTAATTGTTTTTTGTGCTGCTAAACTTTTTTCTTATAAAGGTTGGTATCGATGTTTTTCTTAAGTATTGTTAAGGTGTGTTGCTTGCTTATACAGGCTTTCTTTAAAAAAAATATTGTTGAACTTTTTTTACATGTACCTTCAGGAATAAATAAGTGTATTTTCTTTTTAATTTATTTTGTGGTAATTATTGTTTACATTAACAAAAAAAATCGAAGGTGTCATGAAATATTTTTGTTATATTCTTTTTTATTTGTTATTATTCAATTTTTAGTTTTACATCAGATTTAAGGTTTATGTTTTTCTGTAATTTTTCTTTTCCAGATAACATAGGTTTTGTAATTCAATCAATATAAGAAAAAATAATTTTTGTTAAAACTGTATCATATCTGATTTACTGAAACCGTTTTTACCAAGAGTAAGTTCTTCATATTTTAATGAAATAAAAGTAATAAATGGTCATATATTTCATAGAAAAATATCCTGGTGTTGAAAGTGTTTACATTATCATCGTTACTGAAATTTTCTTCCGTGAAGTTATAATGGATATTTCCTCCATGCTTAACCTTTTGAGTGGCAGGTGGCAGATTTTAATAGCACTTAGTACCACTGCAGGAGCAGGTTTTTTATTAATGATTTATTCATCACTTACTTTAATTTGGTTAGATACCTACGGGTTGGTCTAAGGGTGAAGTCATCATCACGAGTCAGCTGTTTAACATCTGATTTTCGGAGATGAAGGTTTCGTGGATCAAATCCTAGTAGTTAATTAAGTGGTTAGTGATTTACTTGGTTGGTGTTCAATTGACCATACACTTTCAGGAATAGTAGCCTTCAGTCTGTACAAGACTACACCTCATTTACACGTACATATCGTCATCTTATTGGGTCATATGATTGCGTTTATCATGAATTATTTACTTCAGTTCATTTGTAATTATTTACTTTTGTTTAAATATTCTGAATAAATATGATTGGTAATTAGTTTTTACTTAAAAATTGGTAAGAACACATGCGATTCATACATTGAAAAATCAGTTATTAACAGCCAAAACTAGAGTTGTAACCAACGCGATCTCGTTGTCGTGAATGCATTGGTTGCATCAAAATACTTAATTTTATTATCTCTTTGGAGAATCGTTCAAAATATTTCCCAAAGATAGTATCACCTAAAGACATTAAGAAGCCAAACAAATGAGTACAGGCATGCTCCTATAGTGGCAAATTTTAAAATTATTAGAGTTTGATGCAGTACAAGTATGTACAAGCGTGCCACTCAAAAGCTTAAGAATACTCTTTATCATTTTGATGTTTGTGTACATTTAAATATTTGTTTCATCAGTACATGTATTTACTATTGGAATACTGCATTTTAAATCGTATTCAGAAATTATATTTATTTTTACATTGCACAGAAATGTGTATTCTTATTTAGTAATCTGTTGTGTTTCTAATTTTTATGTAATTAATTTTTTATTTAATTGGAAATTTATCATTGAATTGTATTAATACATTTATGTAGTTATAACTTAATCAAGTAAAGTATTTAGTTGGCAGAATCAGGAACTACTTTTGCCAGAGCGTGTACAGTTAGTTGGCAGAATCAGGAACTACTTTTGCCAGAGCGTGTACAGTCATGTGATACAGCAATATTATGACAGCTGCTGCACTAGATTTGTAAGTACATATCTTTCCAGTATCAATAAATTGCTGAATGTAGGCCTACTCTGATGTTGTATTACCATCTCTTTCTATCACCTGTGCATCAATGCAAAACAGTGCTGCTAATGATTAAATACTTTGCTTGGTCCAGTTATATATATTTAATGGAAACTTATTCAAAACTTCATGGTTTTCTAGTGTTCTTATAGGTTTCAGTATATTAAAAAAATTAAACTATACTTGTTTAAACATAATTTAAATATATTTTGTGTTTTAAGGGTATTTGTTTGATAGTTCTCTCTACCATTTCTGTAAGAAGTCTTCTTGCCATTTTAGAGTGAATATTCTAATTAATGTTCTACAAGATTGCTGATTATTCATGTACAAAATTAAAACAAAAAAGTTTTTACTTGTATAGATTTCTTGAGAAATGTTGATGTATTTATTTTTAAGTTTTATCTATTAAATGTGTCCAGGAGAAACTTTTGAATGGGTTGTTTGCTGGTGTGCAAAAGAGTCAGATATAAAACATCATGGTCATCAATTTAAAAACTGTTCTTGGCAGAATTAAAAGTTAAATTACCCAACTGTAAACACGTATTTAATCTACATACCTCAGAAATGTTTACCCGAACAAAATTATTCCTTAATATTTCCAAATCAGATGTGTTCTCTTTAAAAAAACAAAAACATTGAACTTTCTTGTTCAATGAAGAAATTTCATTGAAATTGAAGAAGTTCAACTTCTTGAACTTCAATGAAGTTGAAGAAGTTGAACTTCTTTAACTTCTAGTTAAAGAAGTTAACTTTACTGGTTTCTCTCATAATTCAGTTATAAGTAAAACTGGTATTCCTGTGCATATTTAAGATGTATAGAATTTTTCTTACTCAATTATGTCTAATTTTGTAATCTTGTAGAGCATTCGTCTAGTGAGAAAACAATTTACGAAGAAAACTCTTTAAGTACAGCCTAAATTTATGAAATTTTAATATTAACTCATTATTGTTATTGAGTCATTTATAATTAATAATTCAGTGTTCATTTATTCTGTTGCATGTTTTGTCCTAATTCTGAATATTACTTTTTAGATTTGTTTTCAAAGTACTGTTGAATGAAAAATAAAATCAGTTGTTTTTTCTTCTTTCTGAAAGATTTACTGTGTTTGCAAAGATACGTGGAATATTTAAATCAGTACATTCCAATTTATTCGTAGTTGTATTTGTTGGGAAAGCTCTAGGTTATGAAAATATCAAACATTTATCCAAAATTTGTTCATAGGGAATAATAACAGTTTTCACTCCATCTTGATATAATTTGCTCAAATATTTGGATAAATTTTGTAATTTGAAGTGTTAATTCTTATTAAAATAAGTTGACGTGGGAAATAAATTATATTTGAAGATGGCGGAGGAAAAACAGGCTTAGTCCATTTTTTCAAAATTTGTTCTTTTAATATTTTGTAACAATGATAACTTAATAAATGCAACCATTCATATAATGGTGAGAAAAACAAGCTCTCAGTCCCTTGTAAAAATAAAAATAAATTATCAATTGCTGGGGAAAAATAAGCTCAGTCCTGGACTGAGCCTGTTTTCACTGTAAAACGGTACTTCAGTTGAATATTTTTCATTAAACTTTATACAGAATTTTTTTATATTAAAAAACACTATCAAACAGTTAAATTAAAAGAGCTGAGATATTAGTGTTGTCATTTTTAAAAGTTTGTTCATTTGCAAATTTTTTGCAAACTGGTTTAAATTTTAAAAACAGTTTTCTGAAAAATGAAGTAATTGTGACTGATTTGTTTCGTTGTTGTTGAAAGATAAGAAGTATGCTTGAGAATCACAAAAGATAAAATACAAAAATTAAGGATGTAAATGATTGATTTTCAAATTTCTTTGCACTACACAATGTTTTTAATTGTCAAGACTAACTCTTGTGTCGATTGCGATTTTTGTATTAAAATACTTCATGCAAAACTCAGCATATGAGATTTCTGAAAATAAAACAGTATAGTGTTATGAAATTTTGTGAACTAACTATATATTTTTGTACTTTATCTCGAGTTTCATTGTATTGGGAGCTTTTAATTTTCTTTCTGCAGAATTAATAGATATTTAATTAAAACTGTTGATAAATGATGATTTCATTGTACAGATTAATAACATTTTGCAATGAAGGTTCTGAAATAACTGTGGTAGTGCAATTTCTTAATGGTTAAATAACTTAGTTCAATTTTTAATGAAACCATTAATTAATTTTTCTATTAAAGTAAATTATTTTGTTGATTTTCTAGAAGGTAAAAGTTTATTTTTTAATCGTTACTTTTTTTAATCACTATTATTTTGTTAACAGTATTTTGTTTATCATAAAAAAGTGCTATAACTTGTATTTTATATTTTGTTCTTTTTTATATTATTCAGTAGTCAGTATGCTTCATTATTATTATTACTATTACTATTATTCTTACATTTAATGAAATTATTCATTTTGTAATTCTTGTAAAATTGTTAATTGTTAAATGTATTTAATTTTATTTTTTGGTATCTATGCGTGCGATATTCCAAGAGCGTTGTATAGTATAATTTATCTAAGTGTTATTATTAATTATAATAATAATTATTATTATTATTATTATCGTAATTGTAATAATTATAATCCGATTATTGGATTGCCAAAGACAAAGAGATGAGAAAAGTGATTTGATAAATTTTAAGATATAGAAGACTGAATTTTATTTAGTAATAAGGTAAAAAGAATGTACGATAGTGTGTGATATAATTAAAATATACTTATTTACTTAAACATGTTTGTATTATTAAAACAAATTTGTTTATAAATATCTATGATAATTTTTTATATAGTGTATTTCTTGACGTATCAAATATCGAGCTGTAAACCTCTTGTAAAATTTATATTTATAATATTTGTGGATATTTTTACCTTTAAATTTATTTTAACAGGTTGGCTGCTACAATAATAATAACTTTATTTTTTTATTTACTGCATGGCTAAAATTTTTTTTTAAGTGTATTTGTAGGACTTGTATTATTTCTTAAGTCGGCTGTGTGAACGGTGGATAGTTTGTTTACACTAGAGTTCAGTTTAAAGTGGCAGCAACGTACAAAGTGTTGCCATCACTTAAGTATTACGCTGTGTTATTTATTTATTCCCTAAGTACCAAATGTTACCAAAATTGCAATTTGTTTCTATCTCATAATTCTTCTTGTTTTGTCAGTTTAATGCGTTCTTATTTTGTCAGTTTTATACATAATATAAAAAGTATATAGTACTAGAGTTACGAGTTTGCCTTTTGGTTTTAACGAGGGGTAAAGGAGGAAAGAACCAGTGCACATGCGCACTGCTGTGGTATCAGTTTGTCAACACATCAACGTAAACTATACCCAGAGGACATAATATATTTCGCAGAACCTTGGAAGAGGGATAAAGCAGAAAATGTTGATGATGATGATGACAAGACAAAATTCCATTAGGATTTTAGTCCTCATCTATTCTGTGACACTTTTTAACAGAATAACCTCCAGAAATAATACATTCTATGTTAAAATAAACCATACACAACAGTAATGTAAATTATACAATAGGTTCACTAGCCTTGTTAAGCTGCCTTGATTTTTTCTATTTGTTATGCGTTGTTGGTAGGTCTACCAAACCACGTATAACAAATTAGAAAAAATTATCAAGACAGCTTAAAAAGGTTAGTGAAATTTATTACGTATATGAAATAGAATTTTTATATCAATAAAAGAAAACGATGCCGACATGTGAAAAGTTATTATCAGTTTTAAAGTAAAGGCTAAATTTTAGTTGGGAACTGTGTACGTTAAAAAAATTTTTAAACGAAATGGGGAAACTTTTAGTGGAAAAAGTTTCAGTTGCAATGAAGTATATTAATTGAAAGGCAACATGTGGTTAACAAATGGTACAATTGCACGGTAGTATAATATAATGTCTCACTGTTGAGGTTGGCAGCACTGTCAGATTTTCTTTTACTTTCCTCACAGCCCATCCATGTATAAAAGGTGTCCTCGTGACTCAGTATCTATTGGAATATCTTATATTTGAATTAACTTATTTATAAAAAATCTCCTTGTTTTCAATTTAATTTAACAAGCTATCTTATTATTAAGTTTTTTTATAACTTTTGTTATATATTTATTTAGTCAAATTACTAAGTGTGATTCTGTAATTTTGATAATAGTACATAATTTTATACCAAAATTACCAGAAAAGTGATTAAAAATAACTATAGTAAAGCTGTATTGAGCGTTACCACCAATTTTTTAATTTTGTTTACAACTAACAATTATGGGATCACATTTTGTTAGTCAATTGTATGAAATTAAATAATGGTACTGAACCAGTGCAAAAAAACCATGACAGTGACAAACAAATGTATAGCTATGTTATTAAAAAAATAGAAAAATAACCATACAGATAGTGTTGGACAATTTGTGATAATTTGTGAATTAGTCTACTTCATGAACAAACTGCCCTAAACAGTTGAGGGGTGTTCTCATTCGCATGCAGCCAACTTGAACTATCAGATAAGTTCTACATATAATGGTTATTTGAACTATTGCCTGAGCAGAAAGTTGTAATATTTATGGTTATATCTCAATGTAAACAACCTTCATCCTGTATTTTTAAAATTTCAGTTTTAAGAATTAGTATTTCAACAATCAAAGATTTAACTTTAAAATTAATATACTGATTACATATATATAAAATAGTCCATTATTCATTCTGTGTTTTACATAAAATAAGGTTAAGGCAAACATATCTGGTGTTAGCTTTCACCGCGCGATTCATTCATGTGTTCTCTGTAACTAAATGAATTAAAGATGATAAAGTTTGTGGAATGGATACTTTGTCTTTTGTAGATTAAAAAATTGTGAAAAAATATCTTTTTAGTTTTGATTAAATATGGTTCATGAGATAGTTCTTGATCTTGTCGCAGTCAGCTTGTTATTATAAATTTTTACCTGTATTATTTTTCCACAGAGTTGTCAGTCAGTTTAACAATTGCATGTTTATCCTACATTTAGTAATACTAATTTAAAACATACTTTCTAATTTGTTACATTATTGTTGCGTATGGTTTATTTTAACATAGAATATGTTATTTCTGGAGGTTATTCTGTTAAAAAGTGTTATGAAGTGTCACAGAAAAGATCACGACTAAAATCCTAATGGAATTTTGTCTTGACATCGTAATCAACATTTTCCTCTTTATCCCTCTTCCAAGTTTCCTCAAGTCTGGCCTTACTCAATTCCTCTCCATCTTTCTTTATCAATGAATCATCTCTCCTCCATTGCTCGTTTGCCATGGTATCTTTTTCCCAATTCTTCCATTACTGAACTCATCCACTTTCTTCTTTAGCTGCCCCTTGTTCCTTTTGTCACCGTCTCCAAGTCCAGCATGCGGTTAAACAGTCTTCTCTCTTTCATCCTATTAACTTGATCAAACCATCGTACTTTTGTCTGTCCTACTCTCCTTGTCAGGCTGTCCATCCACAACTGTCCCCAATAACATAATTTCTGCTGCATGAGTCTGTATTGATTTAAAATATGCATTGTATTACCCAGCAATGTTAAGAAAGCGCAGTGAATGCGCGAAGTGTGGTTAGGTTGCTGTAAGATGCTGTAGTGGAGAGGCAGAGTGAATGTTCACACATTCATGTACGCATGCTTGCATTTACCAACACACTACGTTCATGAATGCATGTGTAGTGACTAGTCTTGTTTGGTTGACCAATAGTAAACAATTTGTTATTTTTTTATAGTATTGTACATTTTTTTTCATTTTATTTATCTAATAACATAGGAAAAGTTGCAAGGAAGTTAGGTGTGCGGATTTTTAATTTACTGGTTCTACTGTTCTATGTGAAAATTGTACACAATATTTCTCAACGCAATTCTTTGAAAGTTATCAATATTAACTTTCTTCTTCAATATTTTGCGAGATTTTCCCGGCGTACTGAAATATTGATTTTTACCGAGTCTATTTGCTTCTGTTACAATTTTTCACTCTGTATGAACGGACATGCCACAAAGGTCAACCACATGAGCTTGAATTTCTAATCGTAACATTTTTGGATTTTCTTCAGTAATTTTTTTCTAAACACTCATAATTACACATTTAGTTGGACTTTTTAAAGCCACTCCCTGTCCTAACCTGCAGTTCAATCTTGGCTGAGGCATTGCAAATACTATTTAAGAAATGATGAAGAGTATTGAAAAATACTGTTTAAGAAACGATGAAGATGTTTTCATTAACAGTATTGAAAAATACTGTTAATGAAAACTATCGAAACGTTGACCACAACACATGTAAATAGTGTGAGTGCAGAGACTGGTTTCTTTTCCATGCAAAGAGGGAGGGCCGCACGCCGGAGACTCAACATTCCCCTCCATTATAGTATAAGCTAGACCAACAACACGTAAAATGAACTAGTGCGCCCCATGTGATCACGCTTTCTTTACATTGATAGGTAATACATGGTTTTCGTGTAATACAAAAGAACTTCTTCATTCCAAACTAAGCTTCTCATACTTTGGAAGAAACCACGTACTTTTTGCACCCTTTTATATAAAACCTTTTCCAATTTCCCTTCTGATTAGAAAACAGTCCCCACATACATGAATTATTTAACTTCCTTCAGCATCCTGATATTTATACAGAGTGTCTCAAAATAATGTGTACACGTTTTGAATGGATATAATTATTTTAAGAAAACATTTCAAACATGATATTTGCATTGTCTTGTAATATAAACTTATAAATGTTCAAAATGATTATCGTTAACTGCAATACATCTTCCACAACGAGGTAATACAGAATTTTTTACCCACGTTTTGATATTTTCATTACTTGTGGAGGTTTTCCTCCACCCAGACCGTTCCTTGCTCACATTTCTCACTATCTCATGAGTGTAACATTTGTCACGAATCCTAGCAATTATTTATTCTTGAAGGTGCTTGGGTTCAAAATTCCATTTGCCATCGTCTTTGAACCTCTTGAACATTCTCAGTCTTCCAGAAACTTTAAAACCCATTTACGTTGAACAAAAGACAACTGAATTTCAGCCATGTTATCTTGTACTAAATGAGAGAAACTTAATGACGATGAGTTACATTTTTAAAAAACAACTGTTTTAAATTGTCAGCTGATGGCAGGTTTTCAAGCTGTAAGTGTTCTCTTCAAATTAATATATCCATTCAAAATATGTATAAATTTTTCTGAGACACTCTATATTTTATCTTTCTGCCTAGAATGTTTAAATTAGCTAGCGTAGTGGTTGTCCATATTTTAAAAACCTTGAAAACTAACCATGAAGGCTTAGTGGAGGTTTAAAACTTTTTTCAAATAATTTCTTGAACCTTTTAAACTTGATGCTATAATATAGTCTGAAAACTGTCACTAAGTTTTATTGATAAATGAAATTCGTAATGTGGTACCAAGAAAGTTTTGAATTTTAATAAATATTGAGTGAAAAAATTTGAAGCAAAACATTAATCAGTCTGGTAAATTGTTAATTTGGTAATGTTTAACTGAGTAAACGAGGTATATTTTGGTACTTATAGTGATTAATTTGAATAATAACATTTGCAAGTATGGAATTGGTTATTATGAAGAGTTTGTTTTCTATTACCAATGCATACAACATAACCTAACAGGTTTATTATTTGAATATATTTCACTTAAGTTGAAGAAGAGATGGGTTTAACAAAACTAAAACGAATCGTGTTTTACTCATTTGGGACTAACATATTCTGTGTTAAAATTTTTATTGGAGAAATTTGAATGATACATTTTTCTATGCTATTTGAGCTGTTGTTGTTTTTTGATTAATATTCCAATGATTCTTACATTAATAATCAATGTTCATTTAATGTGTTTTAATGAGTCTAATTTTCTTAAATTGTGTTTTAAAAAGTTTTTGTTTGTGCCATATGCGTTAGTAACATACTTCTTGTATTTGAGGTACAATTACCATTGCAAAATCAATACTGAAGACGTATTTGTCTTTCTGAGTCTTTGAAATAAGTTGTAAGTCAATAATTGTAAATATGCTTCTTAATGGGCCATAAATATGCCACAATTTACCATTAATTTTTAAAAAGAATTTGAGAAAGTAATAATTTTTGGTCAGAAGATTTCATTACAGCTCTATAATTAAAGACAGCAAATTAACCACTGGATTGAAAAGAAGGATATCAGTTAAATCTAACAATTTCCAGAAAAACGCTAAATTTAATTCTTCTGTTAAAAAGATTTGAAAAGTGTATTTTACAGGTTACCTTTCTGCTGTATGTACAATAAAATACATCATGAATTAATAAACGTTCTCATAAATGGTTTATTTATTTATTTTTTATTACATTTTTAAACATTTTCAGTGTCAAATAAATTTTTCAAAGAACTCCTGTGATTTATATATTGCTCTTCTGTCTAAGAATTATCTTCAAATATTGTAAGGGGGATCTCGATACCAATTTTACTACTGTTAACACGTGACCTCTATTCTCAGCAGCTGATGAAAGATACTGGCTTCCAATTTTTACCTTATATGCAGTGTCATTAAATATAAATTTAGACAAGTGGGTTTTGTAAAATGATTACATTTAATGAAGAAAAATTCATTTTTCATCATTACTGGTGTTGAGTCACTTGAAGTTTCTACAGAACAACCGTAACTGTGATGTAAAATAATTTACTAACAAATCCTCTTATCAATAGTTGTATTGTAACGGGTGGTTTGTTTTTAGAGGTATAGAACTTTAAAATGAAATAAAACACAGAATAATTGAAAAATTGACATGGAATTGGTTTTTTTTAAAGATAATTATTTGCCATTTTTATTTAAAAATAATTTCCAGCATGTGGCCGCCGCGGTTGGCTCGGACGTGGTCCAATCGAGACGTCCAATTTGTGACCACTTTTTGCAGCATTTAGGGTCGTATGTTGGTAATAATGCGGGGAATGTTGCCTTCCAAGTCGTCAATTGTCTGTGGCTTATTGGCACAGATAGCAACTTCACATACCCCCACAGAAAATAGTCCAGCGGTGTTAGATCGCACGACCTTGGAGGCCAATTTACAGGTCCAGAATGTGAAATTATGCGTTCACCAAACGTTTCCTTCAGTAAATCGATTGTGGCACGCGCTGTGTGACATGTTGCACCATCTTGTTGAAACCACAGCTCTCCAACATTAAGGCGATTCAATTCAGGAACAAAAAAGTCATTGATCATGGCTCTGTAGCGGTCACCATTGACTGTAACATTCTGCCCGGCATCATTTTTGAAGAAGTAAGGACCAATGACTCCACCAGCCCTTAAAGCACACCAAACAGTCACTTTTTCTGGATGTAAAGGCTTCTCAGCAATATATCGATGATTACATTCACTCCAAATGCGTCAGTTTTGTTTATTCACGTAGCCATTCAACCAAAAATGGGCTTTATCACTGACCAAAATTTTCATGTGAAAATCGGGATCAAGAGCGATAAGTTTCACGAACCCCGAACCATGATTTTCAAAATAAATCTGCACAATTTGCAAGCGTTGTTCAGGCGTCAGTCTATTCATTATAAAATGGCAAACTAAACTGAACATAAATTACAAAACAGTTTTCAAAATGGCCGCCATGGAAATCAGTACTACCAACTTAAAGTTCTATACCTCTAAAAAAACACCCTTTACTACTGTGAGAATCGCCTAGAAAATTCAAGTCAATAGCTTTGTTAGTTTTTGAGGTATTGTGTATTTTAATTATCTAAAATGCACCATATTCTGGGAAACGTGATAAACCAAGAACTTTACAAATTTCACATGATTAAACCATATATAATATGGGTTGTATACTCTTAACATTTTTACAGAGCAATAACCAATGTTTCTATGTTTATGCTTGTAATAAAGATAGTTACAAGAGTTTTAAAAACAAAACTGGCCTTCGTATAAAAGATAATGGAAAAATCCATGAAGAAAATATTGTAGATTAAGCCCAGGGGTGTAACACTCATTGTCACCATGATAAAGAATAATTTAAAACATTTTCTGCTGCTTGGAATTTAATTAATTTTATCTAATTTTAAAGCCAAGATCAGGATATATAATTTCATAAAAAATAAATATTTTGATCAACAATCCATGATTATCGTATTACATTAAGAAAACTAGAGTAGACAAGAAGGATAATGTCACCTACCTTGTGTTACTTAAAGAGTTGTCTGTTTAAATTTTTGAATTTCAAAAATTGTTTTAATCAGCAACACAAAAAATGTTAAATAATGTCTGCAAATATCTATCTGAAGACTGTTAAATGGACAGTCAGGTCCCAAACAACAGAAAACTTAAGAAAAAAATGGTATGAAACACACGACTTTCTCTTGCCAATGCAAATAATGACTAATATAACCTAACATTAGTAATAAAACGTTAGAAATAAAAAAATCACTCAAAAACATAACCTTATTTTAATCATGAGTGAAAGACGCAAAATTAAATTCAACAGTTTGGCTTTAACATATGGAAAATCACTCTTCACGCTGAACTAGGCTCTGTAGAAAAAATGCTCCAAGTAAAAGTTGTAGATCTTTTAATTTCCTATAAATTTGATTATACAATTTTCTCGTAAAATTCATACTAAGGCTGAAATCTTAAAAAAAATCGATGTTTCACTTGTTTTCGTGAGAAAAATAGAAAATCGCTAATTACTGCTAAACTAAGCGTTATACAAAAAAAATTGTTTGAAATAAAAGTTGTAGGATTTTAAATTCTCTACAACTTCATTTATATACATTTTTGCGCTAAAATGCATATTAAAGTCGCAATCTTAAAAAAAAACAATTTTTTTACGGAAAAACCTTCCCAAGAATTTCAGCAGAAATGGCGCCTACCTTATCTTGTAGAGAATCAAAAATTTAGTATATCAGGCGATTTTTAAAAAAATCGTAGGATCCGTTTTTGAGAAAATTGCAAAAAAGTGAAAAATTACACGAATAAACTACTACTTCCGGTTGACCGATTTTGTTGAAAATGTTCGTGTGGGGGTCCTCTAGTGGTATCTTACGTAAGTTTCAAGTTCATACGATGTTTCGTTCTTAAAATGGTGACTGGGCAAAAACCAATAAAGAAAAAGCAGAAGTATTTGCCGAACATCTCTTCGCTGTTTTTAAACCATATCAGGCTGATCCTAATGTAGATGAAACTGAAATCAATGAATTTTTAGACAGTCCTTTTCCAAAGAGCATGCCGATTAAACCACTTAGAGTGAGAGAAGTTATGACAATTATTAAGAGTTTAAAATTAAGAAAGGCATCCGGTTATGACATGATAACACCCAAACTCTTAAAAAATCTCCCAAGAAAAGGACTAGTATTTATAACTTCCTTATTTAACAGTGTACTCAGGATTACCCATTATCCATCACAGTGGAAGTTTTCCACCATAATAATGATTTTGAAACCTAATAAACCACCAGATTTAGCTTCATCATACAGACCGATTAGTTTATTGCCAGTATTATCTAAAGTTTTTGAAAAGCTTTTTTTAAAAAGACTGCAACCAGTTTTGACTGAATGTAAATTGATACCAGACCATCAGTTTGGATTTCGGAAGGGTCATTCAACGATTGAACAAATACATAGAGTAGTAAAAGTGGTTACAGACAGTTTGGAGGGAGGAATGTATTGTTCTGCTGGTTTTTTAGATGCTGAACAGGCTTTTGACAAAATTTGGCATGTCGGCATATTATACAAAGTTAAAAGAACGTTAAGCCAACCTTTCTTTTTGATTTTACGATCTTATCTGGAAAATCGTTTTTTTCAAGTGAAATACCAAGACGAGCTGTCATCTTCCAGGTACATTACCTCTGGTGTACCTCAGGGTTCAGTTCTAGGCCCGTATTTGTATTCATTGTATGAAGCAGACTTACCAACAACTGAAGGGGTAGTTCAAGCTACATTTGCTGACGATAAGGCATTGCTTGCTAAAAGTGGAGATCCTATAGTTGCTTCAAACAAACTTCAGGAATGTTTAGACCAAATCCAACCATGGCTTCAAAAATGGAGAGTGAAGATCAATACTGCAAAATCGCAGCATGTTACATTTACAATGCGGAGGAATACTTGTCCACCAGTAAAACTTGGAGGTGTTGATTTACCACAAAGTGAAGTTGTAAAGTACCTGGGTATGTATCTTGACAGGCGGTTAACTTGGAAAACCCATGTGAGAATGAAGAGGAACGAATTAAATCTGAAATACAAAAGGATGTACTGGCTGATTGGTGGGAACTCTTCACTCTCTCTTGAGAATAAGTTGCTGCTTTACAAAATGTTACTAAAACCAGTTTGGTTGTATGGCGTTCAACTTTGGGGAACTGCCAGCAGAAGTAACATAGAGATAATTCAAAGAGGCCGAAATGGAAGGCAAACTATAGATTAACTATCGCAAAGGATAATCCCGCGGTATACTGGTTACAGCTGATCATTATGACTGGTTTCTACGACGGGGTCCCGAGTTAAAAACATGGTCAGGTCTGGAATTTTTTCATCACTCGTTTTAATGTATCATCATTCTCCACCGTCTGCATTAGCAGAAATTGCAACCAGTCAGACGTAAAAAAGGGTCATTACGATGGCATAACGTTATAGGTAATCCATGGAACGGATCATGAAATAGTGTGAGCTTGCCGGCCGCTACGAGCGCTGCAGTAGTGTTTGCCGAAAATTAAAATGGTGTTGTAGCATTGAGCCAAATATAATATTTGAGCATTCTGTAGAGTGTAGAATACTCAAAGTGTTGTAGTTTCGGAACGTTCAAAACTGTATACTAATGAAGTATTTATATAAGATTGTGCTTTTATTTATACGGTCTCTTCACAAAACCAGCTAATAGAATTGCAGTAGCTTGAAAACGGAAAGTGTTTAACATGCATAATATCTCACAATAAGTCATTAACCAATAAAGGGGGAATGTTAAACCAAAAAGTATAGTGGAAAAAGAATTTCGTTTTATTTAATAGTTTTTTGAAGTTCGGTTAGACAGTTAACACGTTAAAGAACTTAAAATAAATGGGTTCTCTTTGGACAGAAATTTTGGCATACCTCTTTGTCTCGTACAAGTTTTTAATTCCTTGGGATCCTGGTTTGATTTGTCTGGAAGCACGTAGAGAAAGGTTGTCTGTCAGATTTAAAACCCGACATTTGTGGGTAGAATAGTTAAGAGAGTCTGTAGTGGACTAATTAGTGTCATATGATAAAAATGGAGTTAAATAACAGTTCGAATGATGATGACTATTATAAGCGCTGGATAGAAACTTTAAAATCGAGAGAGCAAAAAGAATCAGCTTTACAAAACGAAGCTCTGCATATCCGAGGTAATATTTTATATCTTCATTATTTCCATTTATAAAAGTTAAAATTTAGTAACTTAGTTGTGTTGAGTACTGATTTGGCGATTTGACCAGTAATTGCGTATATTTATAGATATAGTTAAAATTGCTTAGGCCTGCAACTGTGTTACTTTGTGGTTCGCCTACTTTGTAACATCAAAAATTCGTACTATCTTCTGTAGTTTTTTAGTTTATCCCTGTATTTTCGCAAGATCTGTAATGCAGATTTAATGTATAAAGCGAAATTTTTATAAGGACCACTGTGAGTTTTAGATAATTGTTTTTTAATTTTGAGATCATGTATGTTAATTGAGTTACATTATTGCACTGCCAATTTATGATGTTATGCAAATTGATTTAAATCAGTTAGGGGTGGATTGTCCGGATCCGAAGAAATATTTAATACTTTAATTTAATAAAATCTGTGACAATTTTATTTTATGACGTGATAATTTAGATGAGTAAACATATTTACAAATAAATCTTCATAATGCTCCATAATTTTTTACTAACCTCTTATAGCTGCTGTATTATTTGTTTTTTACTTATGATTTTATTTTTCAACTAACATTTGATGGATCCTCCATCATTAGAGTGTATAAAATTGCTGGCAGTTATGGAAATTTTATTATTATTATCTATGACATTATTATTGAAATATATATTTTCTAACCACCAGAATACGGTAACATAAAACACTTACCAGTGTTTATAGCGCTTTCAGGTATCTTGTACACATCTTCAGTAAATTAACATTTATTACAAGTCAAAATTTAAAACTTCCTGCTCCTACCATGGTAGATAAGGAATCCTCCTCTACCATGGTAGGAGCAGGAAGTTTTAAATTTTGACTTGTAATAAATGTTAATTTACGAAAGATGTGTACAAGATACACGAAAGCGCTATAAACATTGGTAAGTGTTTTATGTTACCGTATTCTGGTGGTTAGAAAATATATATTTCAATTTTAAATAATACGGCTGTTTAAAAATCCTACATAGGATGTTTAATAAGACATTATTATTATGTGATTATAAATTATTGGTAATGTATTTAAAACATCTGTAAAAATGGGTTTTTGTCGTCAAACTTAATGTATTTTTAATGATTGGTTTTTTTTTACAAATAAACTCACAAAATGGTAATAAAACTTTCCTAGACAAAGTTATTTGCCAATGTTATATTGAAAATTCCAAAACCTGGTGAAGTTAAAATTTTTAACATTTGCTTATAACAACATTATGTTAGGTGTTTACTAGCTAAATAAGATTTGATATTATACGGCTGAAGTGGCAATTTACAGATTATTTTAATAAGTAAGTTTTCATAATACATATCTGCACTTATCATATCAGAAACAGTCAATTTATTAGCTGTACGTAGGTATATTATTGAGTATTCGGAGAAATTAGTATAATTTGCCAACCATTTATTTTTTATGTAATATCAATTTCATTCACTACTAGTGTGGACTATGAAATGGTGGGTTTAGCAAGTTAAGTTTTTAGATCCTAGCATGTTAAATTGAGTCCAGAACCATAGTATAATATGTTAACTACTATGGCATCATAGTGGCTGTCATTTAAATATTTATTTTGAATGAGAGGTGGTATAAGCGAGTTCTATTTTTGTAAAAGAGAATTTTTTATGAGTCTAGCACAAAACAGAGATAAAACTTCCATTAATAAAACTGAGTGATTAATCAAATACTTTGACAAAATTATTACAACCTTAAATTCATGTAAATATTTTTATATCTTAGTACTGAAAGTGTTTTGCTTTCCTTGACAGAAGGTTCCCCTAACCAATTCAAATTTTAACGTAATTAACTTGTATTATTAGAGGTTTACTGGTTAATGCACTGGTACGATAACATGTTTAATGGGAACATATTTTCATGGGAATTATAGTGATAAATACAGTCAGATGTATCAAAAATTGACAAGCAATGTAGTTTTTCTTATTTATTTTAAATCGCATGACAGCTTGGTAATCAGGAATTACTGTGGGTTTTAACCTGTTAAAATTTTTAGATTCTTGCTGGGAACTGAACCTGGGACCATCCACTTAGTAGGCTAGCGAGCTAACCACTACGCTTCAGAGGTGGCCATTTTTGTTATTTATTTTCTCACATTGTGTATTTTTCAAATTTTTGATTATTTTACGACAGTAAGTTGAGTTAATGTTTTGGACGGGTCCTACAAAATTTTTTCCGTTTCCAAATCTCTTACAGGTATCATTTCCTGCCTTTGTATTCCTTGTTACTAAAGTATCTTGGATTCTCTATACTCATATTTTCTGAGGGTGACTACTTTTATCATTTTTTCATATGTGTGTTGTCATACTTTAGACATGTCCTTACTGTACCAACTGTCTGGTTTCTATTTAGTCTGCTACGGTATCCTGAGAACAGGTCCACTGCCTTGTCTACTCACTAATTTCTTACATGCTTATGTTATTAACTAAATCTTGTTGTTGTTTAGACTCACATTTACTTTTTTTTAAAACTTTAGTTTTAAAAGAACTAAAGTAAAAAACTTTTAGTTTTTCACCTTTAGTTTATTAGTTTTGTTATGAAACTTATCAACATAGGCTCTGTATTGGGTCTTGTGAAGGAGCGGTGAATTTTTTTTTAGGAAACTTGTGTATTGTATCATAATACAGTCGATTCCAGTTGATTGGTCCACTGGTTAATTGGGGCAGCCGGTTTTTTTGGGACAGTTCTTTAAAGAACAAAAAGAAAATGGGATTTTATAATGATAAGTACCCTACTCCGTTTATTGGGGTCAATTCAATGTATGTACATATATGTTTTATTAAAACCATTACAGGCCAGCGACAAACAACACATGGTTCTAAGCGGAAAGATAAGATAATGCTAAATAGTAATAACAACAGTAATCACACGTCAGTTATAATAGAGATGTTATTGACAGTACATTTTGTGTACATAATCGTCATTGCACAAATTTCAGTGAGTCATATCCACTAATTATGCCCAACCTTACCAGCTGTATAGCCTCATTGCAATTTGTAGTTAGTTTTCACTATTGTTATATTTATCCTGTATGTACGAGGGTAGGCTGATAAGTAATGCACACATGCTTGTAGAAGACGAACAAAAAGAAATAGCAAGATGGGGTAAATAACAAATTAAAGTACAAATCTTAACCTACCAAATTATCTATTTATTTTTCAATATAGTCACCGTTAAGCATTACACATTTCTCCCAACGTTTAACAAGTTTTTTCATTCCGTCACTGAAAAATTCTTCCGACTTTCCTCGAACCCAGGACGCAATAGCTGCCTTCACCTCATTGTCCGAGCTGTAATGATTACCCTTAAGGTCTCTCTTCAGTAGAGGAAAAAAATAAAAATCGCAAGGCGCAAGGTCGGGAGAATACGGAGGGTGTAAAATTGGTTGAAACTTCAGGTTTCTCAGAGCCTCTCCAGTTGCACGCGAAGTGTGTGGACGAGCATTGTCGTGTTGCAAAATTATTGGCGCCAGGTTGCCTCTAACACGACAAACTCGACGTCGGAGGTGTTTCAGAGTCTGTATATACTGAGCAGAATTTACCGTTGCCCCTCGTTCCAGATAATCAGTCACATAAACTCGGCGAGCATCCCAAAACACAGTCAAAAGAATTTTTTTTGCGGACGGTTGTGTTTTGAACTTTTTCACAACAGGAGAATGTGGATGACGATATTCAGCGCTCTGCCTTTTTTCTTCGGGATCGTAATGATGAACCCATGACTCGTCCCCCGTCACAATATTCAAAAGAAAGTCGTCTCCTTCGTCACGGTAGCGCTTCAAAAGTTGTTCACAGCATTCCAATCGACGCTGTTTATTCTCGTCTGTCAGACGGCGTGGTACCCATCGTGCACAGATTTTACGGTATCCCAATTGTTCAATAATGAAGCCAACACGTTCCTTAGATATTCCAATTTGGTTTGCGATACGCTGTTGAGTGATTCGCCGGTCATTTTGAATCAAATCATCGATGAGTTTGCGACGATTATCGTCTGAGGCAGTGATTGGTCGTCCACTGCGTGTTTTGTCAACAATTAAGGCTTTTCCAGGTTGGCAATCACGAAATTTTATTACCCAACGATTCACAGTAGACCTATCAACAGTATCGTCACAATAAACAGCCTTTAAACGACGATAAATCTCACTAGGATTCACTTTCTCAGCAGTTAAAAATTCGATAACAGCGCGTTGTTTAATTCTCGTTGACATAGCACCAGAACACGACGCCATACTTCCACTACTCAAAACAAACTGAATGAAAGCAACGCCTTCAAACTGCGCAGGCTTGTAGAGGAGAAATAGTACTTCCACATGCCACCAGGCGCGCTACTGAAGTTTATTTAGTTGTCTTCTACAAGCATGTGTGCATTACTTATCAGCCTACCCTCGTAGAACGTTCATAATTTCATGAGTGTATTGTAACACACTGTTTTCCTGACTGGTTGTTTCGTTATCAGCAGACATTCTTTTTTATTTTTTTAATTTCCATTTGTTTCACACATTTTTATGCGTAGGCTTACAGTACAGTACCTACTATCGTCTTTGTGAGTTGAAATGTCACATAACAATATGACTGTGTGAACGAATAAAGCTTCTCGACAGAATAAAAATGTATCCTCCTAACTTAAGCTGATATAAACTATCAGAACTAACTGGTGTACCGAAAAGTACGATAGCTTGTAACGTGCTCCAAGAAGATAAAATATGCCAAAAGTGGGCATAAAAAGATCATGGAACATCTCAGAAAAGAAAACGTGAAGGAAAGGATCCACTTGTTGAGAAGCGCTGAATAAATGGTTTGCCATTTTAACTTTGCAGGGTGTTATTGTCAATGGTCCTATGCGTAAAACTAAGGCAAAAGATTTTGCTAAAAAGTTTAATCATTGTTCAGATACCTTTTTATTTTTTTTGTGTGTATATGGATAGAACTTGCATGTAAAATGTATGTGTGTAATATGTTTAATAAAATACAGTGTCACATATACTAGTTTACGAATTCATTTAATTGGGCCAAAGTGCTTCGGTCCCGATTATCCAGAGTTGACTGTATAATTAATTTATACAGGCATTGAATTTTATGAGGCATTTAATTAATTAAGTACAGAATTGCTAGGATTGCAATGGGGTTGCTTGGATTAACTCATATTAGCATCTGTTATTTTTTAGGTCATCAGCCGAAAGGCGGGTTTGAACCTCTAAAGGCTTTACAAAGTAAAACAAGGAGTCAGGTGGTTTACCTTTGCCTTCCTCACTGAGTGACAAAGAATGCTTATCAAAATCCCAGGCCCTCTGAAAAGCATCTACTTTCCACCTTGCAAATAACACTTTCACTTATTTTTTAAAGTAGGGGGGGTCTTACAGAGTTACTCCACATCCCCCCTCTCAAACACCATGACTGCCTGTCTCGCCAGTTACCCTCCTCCAAGTTTCTTGCTCCATTGCCTGCATCACACCACGTTTTTCGAGGCCACCCCTTTTCCTCATCACCGGACAATAAGTCAAAGCCACTTGAGGCCACTGATTTTCATTCATCCGTTGCACATGCCTGTACCAAATAAACTGCCTACTCTCTATTCTTCCCACCACAGTGTCCTGTACATTCACCATTCCCCTCACCACTTCAACATTCACTTCATTCTGGCTGTATAATAAAATTCATTACTCTCAGAGGAGATAACTGGTCTTTTACACCTCTACCTCTTCTGTTCGTAATTGCTTCAGTTGTATAATTGGCTGACCATGTGATAGGAAACAAGTATTTTTTATAGCCCTGGAAGTAGCAAATCAAGTGTAAATAATTTAACACTCCACCTGCCTGTTATGGGCCCTGGAAGTACCAGTTGAAGTGCAAATAATTTAATACTCCACCTGCCTGTTATGGGAAAATTAGCATCTATAATCATAAATAACAGACACTATTGCTATCATTTATTCTTTTTTTTTTTAGAAAAGTGTACATCTGCAGTTATTGATTTACAAGATGTTGTAAATCCGAAAAAATGGTTAATTCTTGAAGAAATAGAAAAGCGTTATCGAGAAGCCGTAACAAAATTAAAAAGTAATACACTTCCTTCTGACTGTAGTTCCTTAAATGTACCTGAGTGTGATAATATGACAGAAAATGAATTAAATGAAATAAACGATTTGATAAAGAAAGCAGAAGATTGTTTAAAGAGTGAAGAAGTTACATGTGGTAATACTGATGAAATAAAATCGTAAATTAATTAACTTACCTATTCTTAACATCCTTTTAATTATTACTTACTATTTTTGTGGTTTCATATCTGTAATAATCTCAGTAAACTTTTGTTTATTTGTTGATTACACTAAAAGCCCGTGGTCAAAGAACTTGTAGGATTTAATTACATAATTTTATTGTTTAAAATATTATTTTATTAGTTTAAAATTATAAGTATATTATTTTATTTTTTAAAAAGAAGTTCTGGGTCATTTGCAGACTGCAACAGATGAAAAAAGTTAACTGTATATAAAATATTGTCTAAAAAAAGCAAATTCACAATTTTACTAAAATGTTCAATTATATTTTGTTTTAAAGGTATTTATAGTTATTATTTACGACTACTATACTTTTTTAATGTAAAATAATAACTATTTTAAATTTTCATATATTTTTTATATTGTAATTTAACAAGTTATGAAGTATGGTAACTATAACAGAGACATTTTGAACAAAGTTTCTCTCTTTAATTTCTTATAATTATTAAAGTATCAATAAAATATTAGTTTTGAGTACTTTTCACCAATTAAAGATGTCTGTAATGAGTATGTTGTTAATGTATTAAGTCAATAAACAGATAGGAGCAGTACAGTTGACAAATGACATGCTAATGCTTCCCTCTCAAGTGCCTAAAACACCACGTCCAAAAAAATTGTCTCATTTAGGAAAAAATGTTTGTTAATCTTTTGTTTGAAACCAAAATCAATTTATTCCAGTACTTTGACTAATTAAAAGTGTTTGTTAAGAGTGTTGCCAAAAACACTGGGATTATGTTATGGGTTCGGTTTAATGTTGCTCACCCAGTAGTACAATGTACCATGTATGTAATTTTAATCTTCGTTGTTTATTAGAACTATTTTCTAATTTTTCTCAAAATTCTGAACTGATGTGACGGGGTAATTCCCTATTTTGTATTTTACTTACTTCAAATTTTGACTATTAAAAACTGTTGGAATATAATTGTGTATTTTCCAAGCTTTTCGAAAAATAATATGTCTCGTTGCTGAATTATTGGCGGGCTTAACCTTTCCATTCGGTATTTTTTTACAAAGAAGTCAGAAAGATGCCAGCCAGTAGCAATTTTTTGACCACTATAATCATCAATCATGATAATTCATGATTAACTGAAAGAGTTAGGGTTTGTAACAAATTTTAATTGTCTAAAAACAAGATAAAATCAAATCTGTATAACATATTTATACAATACATCGTTTAATCAATAAATTACAAAAACATTTTTGTACAATATTCACAAAAAAAGAATATGATGGTAAAAAATTAATGTTACTGGAATGTATTGAACTAAATGGAATGTATTGAATGGATGAATATGTAACAAAAACAAAAGTTGTGTTTTGCAAAAAAAAAACTTTATTTTAACAAAAAGAGTAATTTTAGTTTGTAATTTAGATAATTCCAGAACTAATTACAAATATGGAATTCATTTCATTAAACCAGATGTAAATTAATTGATATTTTTCTTGATTATAATCCTTCAGTTAAAAATATGTCAAAGTTTTACTTGAATATGACATATTGTTTTTAAAAGAAATGCTTATACATTTCTCTTTAGGAATGGTTACATGTAATTCATAGTTAAGACATTGTAATGTTAATCTAAAGCACTAAAGAAACAACGCCAGAATTAGAATAACACCTGTGCCACTGTACATAGTAGACTACTTATGTTATACTGTACAATTATACTGTCATCTAAAAAATGAAAATAAAATTAGAGAGACATGTAGCACTAATAACTGGTTATTTATGAATTACTTAAAACCATACACAAATAAGAAAAATACATAATAATAGTTTTGTTTAACTTAAGGATTTCAAAAAATTATTTACTGTATTTATGAATATGAAAATTTGATTAAAGTGAATCCAGTGGTCTGCAATTTTCATATGAAATAACAAAATTCCATAACAGGAATTCTCGACTCCATTTCACACACTTTAATTGATTGATATGTTGTTGGTTTTTGTGATTGTACTTTTAGTTCATACAAATGACTAATTTTTATTTCACATTTTTTGTTTCATGCCTTAGAAAAATTAGTGAAGTAGTACACATATCAATAACTTTATTCTTATATAAAAAAAACACTGGATACATGTAGACAGGAATCAACACCTGTTTGTTTTGGTTTAAAATTAAGTATTTTGCCAATAAATGGTACCAAATCATTATAAATTTTAATATATAAATAATTTTATTAGAAAAATACTTATCACCAATATATGAACCCAATCTTTATTATCTAGAAAATATGCCTACAAAATATGTATAAAAACAAATCTAAATATATTAGTCAAGCTTCTCAAATCATTTATCATATTATATGAATTTGAGGAACTTATATCTAGTTATTTCACATTAATTTTAACAATTTTCATGGGAATTAGTTTTACTGGCTCGTATAAATAATACAAGTTATTCTGAATTAATACAATATTTACGAGTTAATTAACAAAAAAAATTACATTGTGCTTATTCTCTAATTGCTATAAAGCTTCCAAACCTAGCATCAGAAACAAATTTTCTGTATACAAATCACTTTTGTCTCACATTAAAAATTTACTTAATACTTATAAAGTATCATGGTGGAAAGATTCCATAGGTGTGCTTATCCTGATGCTGAATTTGGTATGATCTGTAAAACTACGTCGCTCAAGTAAGCTTTTGTCTTATTTATAACAATTGGGTTAAAATCAAATACAACAGGCAGGCATTTATAGGTTAGCTTCAGTAACTGATCCTGAATGGATAATGTGGTAATCATCTGCGATCGGAATGGCAGAAAAATATTCATGAACATGCCTACACCTCAGCACCGCAGATATATACAAGACTCAACAATTTTCCGCAGTAATGTCACATCAATATCAGCACACCCATGTATTCTTTCCACCATGGTATAGTATGTAAAAACAGTACTTTATTAACTTAAAAATATTAAAATTAGGTAAAAGAATACACTGAACAAAACAGTCAAAATTCTGTCTCATATGATATTGATTAACTGAAAAATTGTTACCTTTTTTTTGGTTTTTGATGTATTCAATTTTTTATCTACAATTAAAAGGTTTGTAAAATACTATTATCACAATAAATCTAATACAAAACAGAAACGATGATTAAAATATTATTACTAAAACCAGCTAGTGCAGTAAACAAAAATATTAACTAAATTCTAACAATTTACTATATATTGTAACTATAATATTACAATAGATTCACTGTAAACTTTAAGTATACATTATTATTACCCTATAAAACACAATAAATTACAAAATGAATCTTAAGATCTCACTTAATATTTCAATTCTTTTATCTTTTTTTTCTATAACAGAAATAATTTATTAAAAAGCCCCTTCAATTGAATGGAGTGGACTGTGAAACACTACCCATTTGTGGAACAGAGTAACACATTTCCAAACCTTGCCAAAGAGTCCCACTAATACACCAATTCAGGAGCTATCACCTTCACAGTTAAAACACTGAGCTATTGAGGTGGCATCTATTAAGTTGTTTACAAAAATTCCACTGGTCCCTTGGTTGTTTGATTCCGTGAGTAAAAAAAATAGTGGAATTTGTGATGATTATTATTATAATTTTACAAAATGACACTGGGAACTGAAACAACAACCTTTCTAAATTGTCAACTGCCTTCTAAGATCTATTACGTGTACTACTAAAGTCTAATCAAATTTTCTTGCAAGTGAAATTTTTTCAGACTGTCGAGATCCTTCGCATCTTCTCGGCCATCTTTGAAAATCTACTTAAAACCAGTTGTTTTTGTGAAAGCTTTTTCCAAGCTTCATCAAAAACTTGATGTTGAGTCATTGCTCAGTGATTTCATCAAATGTCCTTTTCGATGAACAGTAAAAACAAGCACAATAGAAATAAACACTGTACAGCTCAATATTCAGACGACTACTGACGGCTCATAGCCACCATACTGGATCAGTTTGTGTATTTATTGAACAGATCTTGTATCATCAATGACTCATGATTAAAATTAGGTTTTATTTTTCATTATTTACCTTGGCAAGAGAAAGTTGTACAAGTGTTTCACACCAGATTTTTAGTTCATTTCTTCATCAACAGCTTAGTCATTAGCAACTACAGTCAGATCATTTACAAATTTTCAGAGCCTCAGCAGAACCAAACTTTATGATGACTCTGCAGACCAGCAATCTATCACTATAACATATGCGGCCCCATGATCTTATTACATGATATATAAAGTGAGAACATTTGTAATAAAAGATATTTTACTAACTGCGATAGAACCCTTTTAGAATATAAATCAATGGACTGCAAAAATATTACTCTTATCAGAAAAACCTGAAACTTTATTCACATTATTACTGTGAACATAATTTTCTCAAAATTTTTCAGAGAAATGTGGTCTTAGACCGTTCAGGACATTTCATACTTAAATTGATTGTATCACAAAAACTTGAGTTTGTACAATACATTCCCAGTTATCCAATTAACAAAAATGTCAGTTAACTAGAGTAAAGAAATGACCAAATTTTCCACTTTTATAACTAATTTATTCATAAGTATGTTTTCCAAAATATTTTTCAATTCTAATGATTTTAAAGTTTATGAACCTCTATAAAGAAGAGAAGTGTCTACAATCAAAAAGTAATTTGTTTTTTTGTGTCCTGGAAACTTCCGACAGAGTATGTCAAGAAGTTTTAACACCTGAAATACATAATTCAATCACACATTGATCTCCTAGCTACTGTTTAGTAAGAAATTCTTGTACACTAAAAAGTTTCACCAATCAAATAATTTTTCAGAGCTTTTTAAATGCAAAATATCACATTTTAAAAATTGGGGTAATTTATTGATATATTTTCTCCCTGCATAAGTAGGTTTCTGTTCAAATTTTGTGGTGTGATCAGCCACATAATAATTGTTTGTTTCTAGTGTTATGTTGGACATCAAAATTTTTCCTAACATACATTATCACCTCAAAAATGTAGAGAGAGGGAACTGTAAGCAATTTTAGCTCCTTTAATACTGGCCTGCATGAGGTGAGCTGGTTAGCTCCCACCATACCACCTTATAGCTTTCTTTTGAATTTTAAAAACCCTATCCATGTTACTTACACTAGAATTACCCCTTACTAAAATACCATAATGGATACGAGACAGAATTAGACTATGATAACCTGCCATTAGTAATTTTTTATCATTTAATCTGGAAATTTGTTTTAATACAAATACCCCAGATGATATTTTACTACGAACTTCAATGATGTAAAGATACCAAGACAAATATCTTTCTACTCATAATCCTAGGAACTTTACTGTATCTAGATTCTCTAGGCTATTATTATGAATAAATACATCCACTTCTCTCCTTTCTTTAACGTTATGTTTATTTTTGAACTGCGAGTATTGACACTTTTTCCCACTGACTGTTTCAGTGCTGAAACAATATTTAAGAGTTTGATGTAAAGTGTCATTTAATTTAAATAAGGGTGCACAAAAAGTGCCAGCCCTTATTTTGAAAGCCATATTGCTGACCAAAATGTCAACGTTACAGAAAAATAAAATTTCCTGTTAAAAAATAATTTTTATTGTGTTCATAAAAAAAGAAATTGTTTTAACTTTAAAAATATTCAAAATAGTTTTTTTAAAGTTTATTTAAGTCGCATCGACAGGTTGGTCATTAGCAACTACTGTTGGTTTTGGTACCATAACAGTGGTTTTAACGAGTTAAAATTTCCAGACCTTAGCCAAGAATCGAACCCGGGACCTTTCGCTTTGTAGGCTAGCTTGCTAGTCACTACCCCACGGAGGCGGTTTTAAAATACATTATTCCATTAATTTTTGTTTAAAAGTTTTTTTAAAAATGTTCGGTTTTCTGGACGTTGACACTTTATGCATAACTTACGGACATCCGGTAAATTGGGTGTTACCCCTACGTACAAGATATCGACGTCCTGTTTTCCAGACAGTCGTACTGAAAGGGTTAATAACATTTGATTCAGGAACTGTACTTCAGACTCTATGTTAACATGTGTATTTACTTCAAGAGCATCTTCCAGTAAACTTATTGATTAATGAAGGATTATCAGCAAACAATAATGCTCTGCCATTACGAATGACTTCTGGTAACTTATTAATGTATACCAGAAACAAAATGGGACCTATAATTGATCCTTGTGGAATGCCTGCTTTGACTTCAAGCTTTCCAGATACAATCTTTGTAAGTTTATCCCTAACAACTCTAGTTAACTAAAATCAAAAGTTTCTTTGGATTATTTTTTACTATTGATTTTTTTTCTTATTTATTTATTTAAAGTTGTATCAACTGCTTGGTTATTAGCGACTACAGTGGATTATGCGACTGTAACTGTGAGATTTGACTTGTGAAAATTTCCAGGCTCTGGCCGAGAATTGAACCCAAGACCTCCGCATGTGGTAGGCTAATTTCTACTAATTTAATTTTTAATCTACTGATTTAGATTCACTTTTAATGGTATTATGGTTTTTTACCTCTAACACAGTTTGTAATTATAAATTAAACAATTTTATTTCATTTTTTAAAACCCTATTTTCTTTAATAAGCTATTTATTTCATTTTGTGATTCGTATCGTTTATCTGAATTATCTCTAAGTGAAGCTATCTCTTGATCCAGTTTATTTCTTATTCACTCATTTAGTTAGTAACTATTTATTACAGATTCCCTAATTTTATACACTTCTTTGATTAATTTCCTAAGCGGGGTTCTTATGTTTATTTTGAACACGTAACCGGTGGTGAAGATTTGTTTTGTTCACCTTACTGGCTATTCTTAGCAATATCTATTTAATTTATGTATATTTATTGAAATTAAAACTTTTAAAAACTGTTTAAATTGGATAAGTTTTACCAGGTATGTATGTAACCACAAAATGATGACACTTTGTTTGATAAAAATTAAAAATTCACTGGAAAAATAGAACAATCTAAAACTTCTTTCTTAACTGGGAGCTAAATACACTGTGCCTTCTCACTAATATATTTACGGTATTGTGTATAAATAGGCTAAAGAATTTTCTATGATTCATTATTTACAGAACGCTACTAATGTTTAGTAATGTTCTACTCTTAAACTTACTAATGTAATTCTTAGTGTACAGAACATGATCATGCAGTATTTACGTTTCAGGATTGTCAACATTTTTTATATCTATAGGATAACTTATCGGATAAGTTGGATTATACTGTACTGAATATCTGGCCAATAGTACATTCTAATGGGGTTCTATGATGTAACTTAACTTTTTAAAAATTACACTCTTAACTAATCCCTGTTATGTACCCTCATGTGCCTTTTAAGACTACTCTGCCGCGCAAATGCTTTCTGACAAATAGTACATGAATACGGTTTTTCACCGGTGTGAGTTCTCATGTGAGTTTTTAAATGGCTCACATCACCAAACATATTACTACAAACTGAACATTTATACGGTTTCTCACCAGTATGAGTCCTCATGTGTCTTTTAAGATCACTCATACGAGTAAATGTACCGATACATATCGTACACGAGAATGGACGTTCACCGGTATGTGTACGCATGTGTTGTTGTAGATGACTTGCCTGATTAAAATATTTACTGCACACACTACACGTAAATTGTTTTTCTGATGTCGTTTGAACATAGGCATGTTGGGTGAATAATTTGCGTTCACTTGGCGTTGAAAAATTTTCTTTACATCCCAAAGTTGTTTTCTGTCGCAAACAATTTAAAACTTTTTGATCGATTGTTCCCTGGAACATAAAATAGATTAATATAAAACATAGTACCCAAAATTAAATTTATTCAACACATAATTTTTTTTCACGTGTTCCAATCATAATTAACTGTATATTAAACAATATCTAACTGTTTATATTTTTTAGTTACTAAGATTAATCTTTAAATCAGTGCTAATTCAGTTTCCAATATAAAAATATTAGATAGATAGTCACTTTCAAAATTTCCGATTTGCTGATCTTTCGATAAATATACAGATTTGTTATTTTTAGCGACTTTTTGCCACTGTAGCACAGAAATATCAAATACATAATAATCGAATGAGCGTCTCACCACCAGACACGTAACCAACCAAACACACGTCACACCCCCGACCAAGTCCCATGACAGACTAGTCAGTCACGTGTATGTTTGAAAATTTATTATAATACATACTTTTTTTAAATTTTATTTGAAAATTTATTAGTTTTTAAGTACACTACCCTTACTTCAATGGGTATAAGCAAGAATGGTCTTACAAAGGTATTCAATGTGGTGGAATCAAAAATTCTTGTCATTTAAATCGTAGTTTAATAGTGTATAGTTAAATAAAAACATTTACTTTTTCTGTACGATTAACACTCATTTGATTATTATTTATTTGATATTTCAGTGGTACATTGAAAAAAAAGTCGCTAAAAATACCAAATTGTTAAATAATAATAATAATTCTTACAAATTAAATTTGTAAACATTATTATTGTGCCAGTTTATTGATTTATTTTAGCATCGTTATTTGACATTTGTTTTGAACATTAACATTTAATGAGTAGGACGCTTTTGTTGAATATAATAAAGTAAATTATGTAACAAAATAACTTATATGTAATAAATGTTATTAAGTTAAAAAATACACATGAATAATTTTAAAATAAATATTAGAATGTGACAAGTAATTACACAAGACATTCAATAAGGTGTCGCTGAAATGTAAAAAAAAAGTGTCGAAATAATATCTTTGGAACCATATGAGACATTGATGTGCAGTTTTCACCATTCTCAAAATATCTTGAAATTTTGCAATTAAATTGTGTCGAATGACCGACCACCTTCCCATTTAAAAAAATAAAATTACATACACGATGCATGACAAAATTTTTGATTCATCATACAATAGTATTTTGTATTTGAGTGAAGTTCACATTTGCGTATATCTTGAAATTTTCCTGACATTCAAAATATAGTCGTTCTCGTAATGCAATCATAATATGTAATTACACATGACATTCAATCAGGTATTGCTGAAATGAAAAGACAGGTGAATATCGACCAAACCATATGAGATACTGATGAGCAGCTTTCACCATTCAAATTGTCATGAAATTTTGCACTGAAATCATGTGTCGTGTAACCACCTTCCCATTGAAAAAATAAAGTTACATTCATGATAACGGACAAAGTGTTTTGATTCATCATAAAATAGGATTTTGTATTTGAGTGAGATTCACATTTGCATATATCTTGAAATTTTCCTTACATTTGGAATACTAAGCCATTATCAAACTTTTCACCCACCCTGTAAAATCCAAGTTGTAAAAATTAATAAAACCTACAACTTGGTTTTTTACAGAGGTTGATTTTCATTTTGCATCATTCACTTATTATTACAGATTACAATATTTTCATTATTTACATCGGCAAGAGAAAGTCGTGAGAGTGTTTCACATCAATTATTTTAGTAGAATTGTAAATTAGCTGTAGTTCTATTTACCGACTTTTAAATTATCCTACCGTGACTTGATCCCATCCAAGTCAGTTAAGAGACAGGCAATTGCAAATGCTTAATAATCAATATTTAATAATTTTAATCACTATGTTTTGTACATTTCTGGTACATATTGAAAACACAAAAAAATATCTAGATCCCAGCTGTAATTGATCATTAACATTTGTTTATCAAAGTGTTAAGCGTACAGCGCAGATGACATACTATGAAAATAAACACAGCTATGATTATTTTGTTTTTTCACTAAACCACAATGTTTATGCTAACAAAAATTACATTTAAAAACATTACGACTCACCAAAGCTGTACTGTACTTCACATCAGAATCCTTAATTGGAATATCAACATCTAAAAAATGAGCGATATCATCCGCATCTATTTTTTGACACCATTCTGTTTCCTGTTAACAAATGATAAAATTGTTTCCGAATACTGTTACGAGATTTTAAAACCCACTTAAAATTGTAGAAAGAACATTACGTTTAGAAACTACAAACATAAAACTAATTCGTACACAGCCAATATTTAGCTACATAGAAACAAATAATTCTACATTTTTGTAATGGTTCTACAACATACGACAGATTTTGATTAAAAATATTTTTTATTTAATTTTTTAAAACTACTAAAGTTTGAAGAGTTACTCCTCATAGATGCTTACATTTAGTACAAAAGTTTAAATAATATCTGATACAGAATGGTTAGAACAAAGTTTTTTAAATAAAACATACAAGCATTTGACTATAGTACGAAAATAAAAGATGAAGCCTATGTTTGGAACCACACATCTCACCAAGAAACATAAAAATTTCTGGTACAGCTCGTTTTAAAGCTTGGGTTTTTGTTATTCTTTTCATATAAATTATGAAACACGGAAGTGTATTAGGCATTTTCTAGTGACTTCAAAACAAAATATGTACCTGTTCTGTAGCGCATTTTTCACTTAGTCCATATTTCAGAACATGTAGGCCTAGCACGATCAATTTTTAGAGGAAAAATATGGTGTTTTAGAATAGTGTTTCTGCATGTTTCTAATTAATTTCAGCTAAAATTCAGTCTTTCAGTACAACAGCTGAAGGAATTACAACGTTTTTACAAAAAAATTGTTATTTTCATTCCCGATAGCATAACGAGTTAGAAACAATGCTATATCCCTTTAATTAATAAGGGAATGCTATTACACTACAAATAAATGTTTAAAAATGTGAAGGTTTTTTTCAGTTGCATGGGAAATATTAAAAGAACATGCATTAAAAATGTGCTTTCGGCAGTGTGTTCTTAATGTCTGCTTTATGCAGCAGAGGAACGCTGTACAGTTTGGTTTTGAACTAATAAGAAAGAAGTACCACACGAGAATCTTTCATTTTTATGTAGTTTAATAGCATCTAGCTCATGTTCGACACGAAACGGAGCATACAATGCAACACCACTCACTACCCGCTTACCTGCTACTTAGCCCATTGCCCACTTTAAATTAATAAAATCCTTCTAAAAAGCTACCTTTCCTTTACAAAATCCATAAAATTTAAAATACTGATTTGTCTCTTATTATGAAAGGGATACAACATTGGTTCTAACTCATTACGTCCATCAGGAACGAAAATAACAATTTTTTTTAAAAACACTAACTCCTTTACCCTTTGTACTAAAAGGCTTAATTTTAGCTGAAGTTAATTAGAAAACATGCAGGAACACTGCTCTCAAATGCCATATTTTCCTCTTTAAATTGATCGTGCTACATGTTCTGAAACACGGACTAAGTGAAAAATGTGCTAAAAAACGAGTACATATTTTGTTTTTAAATTATTAGAAAATGCTTCAATTTTTTGTAATTTATACAAATAAAATAACAAAAAAACGAGCCATACCAGAAATTTTTAGGTTTCTTTATTGGTGAGGTACAAGATTCCAAACACAGTTGCATCTTTCGTTTAACGTACTATAATTAACAAATGAATAAAAATAATACAAACAAAACCAAAAACGTTACATAATTGTACAGAAATAATAAAAGAATACAAATTAGCTGAGATCTACAAAATGATACAAGAGTTATTTATGTCGCTCACAATTTACTTAAATTAAAAGAACACTACAAACTTCTGTTTAACCAAGCAATCAATAAGTTAAGAAATATGTAGTAGTATTAGTTTAAAGAAAAGAATCAATTTTTACTTGATTATAGAAATAATTAATCTAAACTAAAAATTGTATAAGAAAACATTTTCATCAGAAAGTAAATTTATGACTATAGTATAGTCACAAATATTACACATGTGATCCAATCCGAACAATGATTTTTCTGTACACAGAGGATTTTGCCATACACTATTTAAAAAATCTAATGTGAAACACTCCCACAACTTTCACTTGCCAATGTAAATAAGATAAAAACAACCTAATTTTAATCATGACTGGATGACGCTAAACTAATCAGTAGAAAAAAAAATTAAAATAAAATTAGTTGGTTTTTAATTTTCCGTAACATTGATTATATACAATTTTGCTGCAAAATGCATCTTAAGGCTACAATCTTAAAAGAATCCATTTTTTACTAGTTTCAATGAGCAAAATGTGAAAAATCACTGATTACAGCAAAACTAAGCTCTGGAAAAAGATTCTTGAAATAAAGGTTGGATGGTTTTTTTAATCTTCTATAACTTTGTTAATATCCCTTTTGCCCTAAAATGCATACTGCATAGGATAGGCTGCTATCCTAAAAAGAAACAACAAAGAAGCACAGTCCCCTCCATGAATTCCAGCAGACATATAATTTGCTGCATCTTATAAATTGTAGGGAGTCATTTTGGAAAAAGTGAAAACTTGGTACTTCTGGTTGACTGATTTTAATAAAAATTTTGGGTCACCTTGTGGCACCTAAGTAAAGTTCAAAGTTTCAAATTTGAATAGTTTTTTCTATTAATGAGTCGGTTTGTCACACACATAGATCAATTTGTAAAAACATGTTTTGTGATAATGAGACCTGAAAAGTGTACGCGCAGTGAAAAATCAACATGAAAACATAACTTTCTTTACAATGTTATTAGGACAAGAGAAAGTAAAAATATCAGTACATTTAAATTCAACAGGGCAGTCATAATATTAAGAAACACGTTAACGTTTTGTTTTCTTTTTGGATAGCTTTAAAACTAATGTAAAAAAATACTATAACGTTTTGTAGAATGCAGAACTCTTTACAGTACAGTTATTATACATAAGATGAGACTTCACCCTGTCTGTATATTGAATTTACTTTTATAATACAGTGACATTTATATGGAATTTATGATCATAGGTGGGGCTTAGTCCATTATGTTATTTTCAGAAAGGGCAACCTATTGTACTACACACCTCATCCTGTCAATGCTATCTCTTTCAAGCAGAACTAAATTTTAAAGCAAAATTTGCACTACTTAATAGTCTGATTCAGAGTCCATGGTAACAGTACACAAAACTTTCCTCTGGTTCTGAAAATTCTCTACTACACAAGTAGGCAACAACCTGAAGCATCTTTCCCCACTGCATACCACAACTCTTAACTATCATTCAATTTTTTACAATATTTCTTTATTAAGTGAATTGATTACAAAATGAAATCAATTTATTCCCAGTGTCCGCGCAATAATGTAACAAGTCCTTTGAGTTTTGATACCGGTTTTTCCACGGACATTTAAGTACAATCTACTCTATCCGTTTGTTATTGTATTCCGCAGATGCTTTTATTTCTTCTGTACCTTTGGTCATGTCAACATAAATGTGTTACTACAGTAAATGAGGAAGAACGTTTAAAACTATTCCACAAATATTGGGGCTATGGAGATGTCATCAAGCAGCGCAACTTCATAAGTAGAAACCTTCTAGAAATCAAACGTAGATATCGGTATCCTAAGCAGAGCAATGAGCGGATAAAACGAATGTCGCGTACTATTTTACAGCTGTTAATGGACAAAAATTACACGAGTGTAAGAAATTTTTCACAGCGACACTGGACGTTTCTGCAATGATTATTAAAATTGTAAGAGAAGAGTTGTTTGATGGAGTATTTGAGGATGATAGCAAGGGTAAACAATGAAAGTGCCTTAAGCTCCCAGAAAATGTCAAAGATGATATTCGATCTCACATAAACTCAATTCCGAGAATCCCATCTCAACATTCACCTGTTCGACAGTTCATTTCTGAGTGTAAACTAGCAGCTATTGAAATAACAGACCTAAACGAATCTAAGATTGTTCACAGAGTACTAAAACAAATAAAAATATAAATATATTGTCCGAGGAATATTGTAACAACCGTGAAATTTAGTGGTGGGGTAATAATATTATCCCCCCCGTTCAGACATAATTTAAAGTACTGATGTGTATGAAACATTAGTAGTAACTTCAGGGAAGGAACCTATAGCAGCATTACACGAAAGTACTTTCAAAAGCAATATCACCAAACCAAATTAAAGGAATGAAAACCTTTAAACTTTGTTTTCTCGCAATTCACAATTTTTGAGTTGTTACAGTATTCCGTGATAAATACGATATGTCTACAAACAGTTTCAATCAGAGAATTAATTGTACAGGTTTAATTTATAATACTAATTGTTTTTATCTCCAGTATGATTTAGTTCACTGCGATTGTTACATTTAATTGAGGTTTCTTCTCTCTAGCTTGTAACAGTGACATTCCAACTTGCATAATGCTGCCACACACTCAGAATCAGGACATATACGAGGGGGTACCCAAAAGTATCCGGAATAGCTCTGCTGTGGGCAGAGCTTGTGCAGTACAAATTCCCGCCACTAGGCTGCTTGTAGCGCTACTCATTGCCAGTTCAATGCCATTTTGTTCGTTGATCTAGCTTGTTCTGTTCTCGTGCAGTGATTGTTCTTGCTAGTGCTGTTTTGTGCTCGTGTCGTTTTTCATGATGGCAAGTTTTAATGAACAATGTGCGGCTGTGAAATTTTGCTTCTTGCTCGGTAAAAACGCCGCGGAAACAGTTGTAATGTTGAACACAGCTTACAAAGACGACGCTATTGGAAAAACCCAAGTGTACGAGTGGTTTTTGCGCTTTAAAAATGGCGACATGTCGATTGAGAACAAACCTCGTTCTGGACGACCGTCGACTTCCCGAACAGACGAAAATGTTGTGAAAGTGAAAGAAATTGTACGAACAGACCGACGACAGACCATTGACCAAATATCACAGGTTAGTGGGTTATCTTGGAGCTCAGTCCAACGCATTTTAACAGAAGACTTGACAATGAAAAGAGTCGCTGCCAAGTTTGTGCCTCGGGTTCTGACAGACACTCTAAAGGAACGTCGAATTGAAACGTGTAGTGATTTGAAACAACAGCTTGAAACTGATCCAGATTTCATGTCAAAGATCATTACGGGTGACGAGTCTTGGTGCTATGGGTACGACCCAGAAACCAAACAACAATCCAGTCAATGGAAGACGTCATTATCACCCCAACCAAAAAAAAGTCGTCAAGTCAGATCGAACATCAAAACAATGCTGATTTGTTTTTTTGATGTGAGGGGAATTGTCCATTCAGAGTTCGTTCCACCAGGCCAGACGGTAAATCAAGCTTTTTATCTTGAAGTGTTAAGAAGACTACGAAACAGCATTCGTCGTAAAAGACCTAATTTGTGGCAGACAGGGGACTGGTTTTTCCACCACGACAACGCGCCTGCACACACGGCAATCTCGGTTACCCAGTTTCTGGCGAAAAACGGCATGGTTTTGCTACCACACGCACCGTACTCACCCGATCTGGCTCCTTGTGATTTTTTCTTGTTCCCACGCATGAAAAGGGGCATGAAAGGTCTCCGATTTAACAACGTTGATGATGTCAAGAAAAAAACGACGGATGAGCTGGCAGCCATCACTGAAGAGGAGTACAAAAAATGTTTTGAACAGTGGAAGCACCGGTGGGACAAATGTATTAGTTGTAATGGAGAGTATTTTGAAGGGGATAAGGTTCTTTTGTAAAAAAATTAAAAATAAATAGTTTTAAAAAATAATTCCGGTTTCTTTTGGGTACCCCCTCGTAAATGTAATTTTACGTAAACACAGCAAACCAACATTTCTTGATAAAAAAACACTGACAGGTTAGGAATTGAACAACTACATCAAATAATACATGCAAACACATTAAAAATATCCAAACAATATTAGATAAAATAAATTAACAACTACTTGGTTTTCTAAATACACTACAATAAAGAATAACAACCAATTCAGGAAATTAGGAACGAAAACGATAAGAAATCACAAAACAACAATTTCAATAATTACTTGTGTAATTAATTTTCTATCTGGTTCTTTGTTGACTGTAGTAGTGCTTTGACTAGGTTCCATTGTAGGAGTAGGTTGTGACTGAACTTCTGAAGGTTCCGGTGGCTGTGTCTGTATTGGTGGTTTATATATGGCCACTTGAGGAGGTAATTCTTGTTGTGAAATCAAACCACAATCCTAGAAAAAAACATAATGAATGTCATAAAATATAACAGATAGATCAACCCTTAGTATGCAACAATCTATAAAATAGAAAAATAAGATTTATAAACATGCTCGGAGGATCTAACACGATAGCACACATTTTAAAATAATTGAGCAATAATTAAAATATTTTACTACAATAAACAATTGTTGTTTAGGTCTACAGCCGAAAGGCTGGTTTGAACCTTTAGATGCTTTACTAAGTCAAACGACAAGTGAGGTCGTTTACCTATGCCTTCCTCATTGAGTGAAAAGTATGCTTATCAGCATGCCGGGCCCTCTGAAAAGCATCTACTTTCCACCCTGCAAATGATACCTTCACTTCATTCACCACAAGGTCTTGACTATAAAATGAATTTCATTACTCTTCGAGGAGATAACTGACTAGCGTCTTTTACATTCCCGCATCTTCTATTCTTAAATTTTTCAGTCATATAATTGGCTAAGCATGTGATAAGAAATAGAACTATTTTTTGTAGCTCTGGAACTACCAGATAGAGTGCAAATAATAAACAATTGTTAATGTAAAACAAAATGTTAAAAATATAAATATTCATTACAACAAAAATACTTTTCAGTGGAATTAAATTAAACAATGCAAATACAATTACGATATCAGACTCATGTTTAAATTCAGTTAAAAGCTATATTTTACTTTAGAATAAAACTTTTACTTTAGAATCACGAGACTGAAAAGACAAATTAAAAATTTTCATAAATTAAACAGTAACTTTATCAAACAGTACAATAAGCGTAGTTATTAATGGGTTGAATATAGTATAAAAAAATGTTAATTAGATGTTATTAATTTTCTTGAATCGGAAGGTTTTATTTTAGACGATCAATAAATAATTTGATAATTCAACTACTTTTGAATTGCATTCAATAAAAATGAATTGTACACAACAGGAAAGTATTGTCTGCTTTCATCTGTGTTGAACTGTTTATCATGAACTCATTTTTTGTAAAAAAACAGAATGGAGAAATGTAAATTTCTCCACTATCTTAATTATACTATTTAGTATATTAGATTAGTTTCCTCATATAAGCATCTGCCCATAACAGACAGGTGGAGTGTCAATTTACACTTACTCTGTTTGTTGCAGGGCTAAAATAAATAGCTCTATTTCTTATCACATGGTCAGCCAATTAAATGATTGAATCCTCAATTGGGAACAGAAGAGGTAGAGGTGTAAAGACACTAATCAGAGTTATCTCCTTTGAAAGTAATGAATTTCATAATACAGCCAGACCCTGTGGTGAATGAAGTGAAGGTGTCATTTGCAGGGTGGAAAATCTTTTCAGAGGGCCCGGCATGCTGATAAGCGTACTTTTCCACTCAGTGAGGAAGGCAATAGTAAACCACCTCACTCCTCGTTTTACTTAGTAAAACCTCTACTGGTTCAAACCAGCCTTTTGGCTGATAACCTAAACAACAAATATAAGCAAAATAGTACACTTACAATTTTAAAATGAAATAGGAAATTTTACATTTTTTACAATTTTGCCCATTGGTAAAGAGGCCAGTAGCGCAAGTGGCTTCTATGCCAGGGGTTGCAAGTTTGATTTCCAATTAGGAATTGCTTTTTTTATTCTTATATCACCTCTACCAACACCAAAGTAGAAGCAAAGACTTATGTACTACCGTTTTATCAGTATGAATATATAAATAACTGATTACATTACATGGGTACACAAATCATACCTAACCACTTTATACAAATTTCCATACATTTTTAAAATAACTACACTGTAATTTATATTTGTGTACAGGGATGTTATGAAGTCATTTCAGTTCTTCAATTTTGTAACTAACTGTTTCTAAAAATTTGATCATATTAAAGCTACAATTATACACATCCACCACTAATCTGTTTAATTCTCTAAAACTTATACTAAATTAGATTTTGATTATTTGTAACAAAATATTGAAGCTCAGAAAAACAATTAATAAATTTAAACACTTATTCTATTAAATAATTTAATACACATTTTTCGTAGATGAGTTACAACAACAAACGCATTTCAAAAAACAAAACATTATAATGAAAAGAAAATTTATTATGTACTTTTAATTAATTCTATTTACAAATGCACACATATTTCACAAAAAAAAAAAAAAACAGTAATATAATAAAAATGTAAAAGTTCCTATAGAAACTTTTACATCCCCACTCCCTGACCTGTTCCCCTCCGTGCCAACACATACATTTTATTGACACCTAAACACTATACACACATGCTCATGCGCAAAAATGAGTTATTGGACACAGTCAACAAATACAATTGATGCGGTAGAATGGGTGAGGGAGTGAACCAATACAGTAAGTAATAATTGCAAAATTCTATATCAGATGGTTTTTAGTTCATATAAGATATTGTACGTATTAAATAAAATGATTGCAGAGAGACAGCATTACATGAATACTATATGTTATTATAAAGAGCAAGTAACGCACTCAAAATATTAAAACAGAACAGGAACACTGAAATCGTTAGAATCAATGTTGTAATACTTTTTTGAGCTGAGTAGTACACGAAAGCTCAAATGTGATAAATTATCATATTTACTCCAATGATATCTGTAGAAAACTGAAGTAACTATGAGCAAACATTCTAGTTTATATTTATAATAAAAGGGGCAGTAGCACAAAATAGAGCCACATTTGCCTGATCAAACTACTTACCACAAAATTAAAAATTAATGTAACAGATCAACAAGATTTAAGAACTACTGCCATGAATATTAAAAAACAAACAATAAATTATGTTTGTTATTTAAATTATGTACATAATTTATCAACTAAAACTTTTGTTATGACATATTCTAGAAAAACGATGAGCTATGTACACAAGTACACCCTTGGTCATGATGAAATCATAAGAAAGACCAGCACTACGGACCTTGGTGTGTTGTTTGCCTCCAAGCTATTATTCTGTGAGCAAGTAGCTTCAATAGCTGCAAAAGCTCGAAGGAATTTAGGACTCTTAGCTTGGATTAGTCGTGATTTCAAATTTGAGAAGTCAGTACTTTATAAGAGCCTTGTGCGTCCTGTCCTCGAATATTGTTCGACGGTATGGAACTATAGAAGAGACGTCACAGAAAAGGAACTGGAGAGCATGCAGAAAAGACTAATTCATAAGTTGGAATGTAGATCTGGGAGAAAATTCAATGGCTATGAGGATGCCCTCATTCTACGGGCATTACAGTCCGAGGACACCATGTAGAGTGATGGAAGTTCTATACATTTACAACATTCTGCATTCATGAGTTGATGTTCCAGATATCTCAAAAAATTTTCTGAGGGTGCCTTGCACAGCTTTAAGAAGTTTCAGGCTGTTTGCTGGAGCCAAAAGGAGTACAATAGCTCCAATCAATAGATGTATAGCTACAGCAAATGAAATAAATGGAGAGGTAGATCTGTATCACAGAGATGGTAAAATTACAGAAAAACTATACAGGATACTGTGAAAGAAGGCTGTTAATATTGCGTGATCTTCATGTTGCTTTACGTATTTTTATGTTAATTATGATGGGCTCTGCGGCTGACTGTTTTCTAGCGAAGAAAGAATGACTATGTTAAGTTATAATGGTGCAGTATACTGAGGTGATATTCTATTGCTAATCTACTGTACCACCTCGCACCCTTGCAACCAGGCATAGTAGTGGGTGGAGATGGCAGGGTGTAGGGGAGTTTGGGAGCCCCAAAAAAAAAAAAATTACAAACACAAGTTAAAAGCTGTTAGTTAAAACCTTTAACGGATTAAACACAATGTTCCTCCATAACGTCAGACTGTTCTGCAATTACTGCTAATGCAGACGGTATAGAACAGCTTAATTTTGTCTATAGGTTATTATAAGCTTTTTTTATAATCTTTACATTCTCAATTCGTCACAAGAAGCTTTAACTGCTAAATGTAATAATTTCTATGACTATAAAATCAACAAGTTGTGTAATGATGATAATGATTACTAAGTTTTGCATCATGCGACATTTTTATGTTTGTGTATTGTTTTTTTAGTTTAGTTTTATTATTCTGTTTCAGTTTCAAAGTATATACAGTAGTTATCGCATCAGTGACATTGGATACAATGACCTATTGGTTAGTGTGACAAATAATCGATAGAAAGGTTGGTCCGTTACTACATGCAATATAAAATACTATAGTTTACAGTGACATCACTTAAAATCATTTATCGGTTTTAGTGACAACTGTATGAATTTTTAACAAGGTCAGTGATCTCACAACAGTATGAGTCAACTCATTGTTTTGTTTAGTTTTAATGTGTTTTTTCTTAAATAGTGTTGTCTCAACATGGATTTACAGTGGTTCGTGTCGGAAGTTCGATTACTAATAGACCTATCCTTTCTTTTTGTGTCTTAAATACAGCACTGATCTATAGTTTTATTATCCTGATTACTGAAGTTAAGTTCATATCTTTTGTGTAAACACGTTCGTTATTTTTGTGTTTTATACTAACGTAAATATGGTGTCATCATGTAGACATTTACAGTGATGGAAAAAACGCACATTATTTGGTGTTTTGAAAACTGTGAAACAAACAAGGATACTGCAAGGAAGTTCAACGTTGGACACTCCACAATATCCAAGATTTGGAAAAAATTCAGAATAGTTTTGATGAAGGTAAAGAGAAATCGAACAGACTTCGATTTAGTAAAAAAACTTAGTAGTAAAAAAGACATAGAAGAGGCATTATTTTTTCATGGTTTACTTTGCAATGGGCATGACCATAATTGGACCTTTGCTACAAGAAAAGGCCATCGGTTACAGCGACTATCCCTTATAGTGGCCAGAACTAGCCGCTCCCTTGGAGGTCACTGTATCCGATAAATGCCGCATACATTTTATAATGTGTATTAGTGTTTATTGTGATTACTAAGGGTTATTTTTATCCTTATTATAACAAAATGTTTTATTTTATTTTCTGATTACTTTTTATTAACATTTAAATTTAATGAAAGAGGAAATTTAAGCTTTAAATAGATGTTAATATAAAGGTAAATCACTAAAAATGCCCGGGATTGGAGTCACTCAATGAAAAATGGTACGCTCCAATGTGTTAATGGGACATTATTAAAAAAAGAACTCAATACATGAAAACAAGATGCGATTATTAACTATACCACCTCTAATACAGCAAATTTTTTATTACTTTTTATGTTAAATTTGTTATATATACATTTCTAACAATTAATTTATGTAAAATAGATGTAACTGGGAAAGTATAAATCTGTGGTGCTTTGAGATTTTACTCTATTTCTTAAGGTAACCATGTGATCAAATTGAAGTTAATCTTTTTCGGTGTATTTGCTGTCCTTAAAAAAATAGTTTTTACACAATGGTTATTGATGATACACTGGGATTTGAAGTGTGTTACTGGTGATTAAAACAAACAGTATCTTGATACTTTTTGAACCTACAAAGCTAATTAGTCAGATAGCAGTCATTTAATCTAATATAAAAGAATGTCATTTGAACATAGATGTACCCAGAATAAAGGATTTATTTCTCTTAGAAACTAAGAAAAAACGAAAAACAAAATCTAGAAACTTGAATAATTGATTAACAACAATAGTTTCCAAAATTTTGAGTTCTTTTTGAAGAAGTACATGTTATGTTAGGTCTAGCCACTGTTGAAGAAGGGCTTCAACATCTAACATGAGCTAGGTAACCACTCCTAGTTAAGATCCTGGGTACACCGGTACATTCAAATACCACAACCTGTAATATCTAGTTGTTTGTAAAAATAAGAAGGGCAACCGTCATTCTAGAAGTTGAAAAATCTACATCCTGTAATTTTAACTAACTTTACTACCGCTAAATATGACAGACACTCACTGAACAAATAAAAATTTAATTTAAAACAACACTGAAATTCAAAATCAACTGAAGGAAGTTTACGGCAACATCAAATTTGGAGAGGTACCCATGGTTAACTGACCTTTCGTTTGCCAAGAACATCAGTGAGGATTCGCTGAACACTGCTTCTTGAAAACCGATGATTCCCGTTACGAGTCTCAAGAGAAAATTCATCCGAGATTATTCTTCGATCTTCATCAAGGATCGTAGCGATTATGTCGGCAGACATATTTTCAGTTGTAAACTTTTGTTTATCAGTTCTTGCAGCATCCGTATTACTCCGACAACTCTCTCGAAAACGTTGTGCCCATCTGGATACTGTACTCCGGTCTACGGCACAGTTGCCACAAACTTCCTTCAATTGACCGTGAATTTCAGTCGGAGTTTTTCCTCTTAAGGTTTCAATTATGGCATATGATTGCTGATCCTGACGTGTTATTTGACTAGATTGTCCCGGTTCCTCCATTTCATAATTCTGTAACATGAGTAAGAAGCTATAAAGTAAGCAAATAAAATGCTTCCTTTATTTGGCATTATGTTCTAACACTGAAATGATTAATTTATATTTAAAATATTACACAGTTGATTAATTTATCAAACTTTGCAGCAAATTATTTGTTAGAAACAGTGTGTCATCTATGAATATTGTACTGTTAAAACATTAATGTTTTATCTTACAAAACATTTCGAAAACCATTATTTCTTAAGCAATATAAAATATTTTAACAGTTACAGAGTCATTTAATACTGTCACTCCTTAATAACTATATGCTGCATAAAATTTTACAATTCATAGAATCTGGTACTAAATCATTTCACTTTAATGAATATTTTAAAGAAAAACTCACCATTTAAACAGCCAATACTCACACACAAACTTTTTTTATATAATAATTAACACAGAAACTAACCAAAATTGAGTACCTGTCTTTATGGAGATATTTACTTTATAATGTAACTCATATTCACCTACGTGTGAACATTCATTTACATGCGTAAATATAATTTATTACACTGATGCACTTAATTATGCATATTAACAAACATAATATGTTTGTTTTTGGATCCAGGATCATATATAAAGAGTTTAATTTTTTTCATTACATACTATGTGTATCAGAACTGTAATTTTTCTTATAGTACATTAAAAAAAGCCTATTTAAAATTTATACTTTTTACCAGAGACATTAAGTATCGTATAACCTAAGATTAATATTTACTATAAAAAAAAGTACTGACTTTCTCAGGGTCAATTTCATGTTTGATATGAAGTTGATTGGCTGGTACACTATCTTCAGTTCCATCAAAACATTTAGGATCGACTTTAACATACAGAACTTCTCCATCAGTTGATATTAAATCTTTCCTCTTATCCTAAAAATACAACAAAGAGTACACACATTTATTATTTAGTAATATATCTATCTCTCGTTATTACGCAGCTGATGCAGTCCTCTTCGCATCCAGTAATGAATATTTGCAGAAAATACTCAACAGTGTCATTGAGATATGGCTAGATGTGCAGAAGAATTTTAATGCAAGTTTAGTAATTATTATAAAGTCTAATAAACACCCCAATGGCAGATTTAGGAATTTATTAACCCCTGTGCAATGGTTAGCCAATTCATTATTATTCTAAAAATTCTCACTTTTTGGCGCGAAAAACAAAATTATTCTACACTTCTGATTTTTGGTACATAAGTCTTTATACCTATTTGTACCGAACCAGTAATAATTATTTCCAAATTTTTAATTCACAAATAAACATAAAAGCTGAGTATTTGTTTAGAATTTTTGCAGGAAAACTTCAAAAAGTAGAACTTTGTTTTTTACTTTTTCGAATTAACAGTACTTTCACAAAAACGGGTTTCGGTGAATGGTCTTAGAATCAAAATTTTTGTCTGCATGTGCTCTACAAAAAAGCTAAAAATACAGTATATATACATTATTTAAAAATAATCCCCTAAAATGATACAATTATATTAACATAATTTAATTGTATTTTTCACAAATTGTTTGTGAAAAATACAATAACGACACAATTCAATTCTTACTATCATTGTTAAAATAAATAGAAAGATGACGTGGGTTTTTTAATCATTCTGCATGGCATTTAGATTTACCATGAATTTTTCAAATTTTTTTGAAGAAAAATGGCTGAATGTAAATTATTCTACATGCATGCTGCATTATATAGCTTGAGACTAATTAAGCAACCCGTATTACAAGGGTTAATGCAATTTATTTAATTGAAAACCTTAGTACAGAGCGATCATTATTCACTGAAACAGTAATTTTGTTTCATTGAATCAGACTTTTGTACTAAATTCAATAAGTAAAAATAGAGCCTTTAGCTCAATTGAAATTTAAAGCCAATTAATGTAGAACAATTTATAAATTAAAGACAAATTAACAGAACCAATAAAACTAACTAACTTCGTCTACTACACTGTGTTATTCTTATTTACCCATCTGGGTAAATCTAGCTAAACCATAAAATGCCCAGGACATTTCTTTTTTAATGGTAGGACTAACTCAACATTTCACCATAATGTCGCTTTTGTATAAGATAACCAAATCATCAAATTTTTCAAAAAATACCATCTATGTTATCAAAGTAATATCATGGTATTTTTCTCTTTTGATATAGAATTAACTGCATCAGCTGTAGCTACCACCTTTTTTGGTAAATAAAATTATCTAACCATGTTAATTTGTATAAACATCGTACACTTATAATTCAGGAATTTCCTCACATAACTAATTCTGCCCATAACAGACAGGTGGAGTGTCAAATTATTTACATTCAATCTGTTCGTTGCAGGGCTAAAATAAATAGTTCTGTTTCTTATCACATGGTCAGTCAATTAAATGACTGAATCATTTAAGAACAGAAGAGGTAGAGGTGTACTGTGACACTAATCAGAGTTATCTTCTCTGAAAGTAATGAATTTCATTATACAGCCAGACCCTGTGGTGAATGAAGTGAAGGTGTCATTTACAGAGTGGAAAATATGTGCTTTTCAGAGGGCCCGGCATGCTGATAAGCATACTTTTCTACTCAGTGAGGAAGGCAATGGTAAACCACCTCACTCCTTGTTTTACTTAGTAAACCTCTAGAGGTTCAAACCAGCCTTTCGGCTGTTGACCTAAACAACAACAACACAAAATTATCTAACCATGTTCATTTGTATAAACATCGTAGGCTACACTTATAATTCAGGAATTTCCTAACATAATAACTAATTATTTAAATTTGGTGGTAAAATTTATAAATAAAATACTTGTATACCGCTTGTCTAGTAAGGGTTCCTTCTTCCCACAGGTTGAAGGTTGGCAAAAATATGGGGACTGGAAAAGGTGAGATAAATAAATAATCATGGATGATGAGAGAATACCAGCCTGTTTAATTGTTTCTTGTGCACACAAATGCAAGCCAGAAAAGGAGCTAGAGAAACATACTCAGGTTGGATGCTGCTAGCCCAGGTAATGCTAAAACTATGGCCAGACAACCAGACTAATGCTTCATTAGATGTTGGGCTACCAACTCCATGTCAATCTACTTGTAAGAAACATATTTTGATGTATTATGTAATTAATAATAATTCTGTAAATTCAATATTTTATGTTGGTATTATCTGGGGTTGTTCTGTAAGTTAGTGGGAAAAGGGGAGTGCGTTGCGAGTTTGTGAATCGTGTGTATGCGGTGTAAAGTACTTGCGATTTAATAAATTTAGTTATAGATATACCAGCGTTTTATTGCTTTTGATCTCCGTCATCCTTAAAAGTAATTAATTGTACGTGTTTGTGTATGTATTGTGGTGTATAAGAAAAACACCCCTTACACACTTAGCCTGGTAACATATTACATATTAATTACAGGGAAACTTAATGACCTCCTGGTCAATAATATGTTAGATAGAAATGATCATACCTCATTGACTTGTTCTTGCAGACTTTCATTGCATTTGCCTTCAATATCATCAGTTTTTATCACATAATTAAATGTTAGGCAGTCTCTATGATAGCTATAAGCCTGATTTGGAGGCAATTCCATAATTATAATATTGTACAGAACTATTTCCTAGAAAAAAGATGACAACAAAAAACTAATCAAATATATTTTTCAAAACTTCAGGATTTCAAATCAAAATTGATGACCATTAGTCAATATTGCCTAATCAAATTAAAAACATACACAGCACAGCTTTCCTTAACACATAAATAAAAATACATAAAACCTAAATTTATAGTTTGTAGATATCACGAGATGAAGTGACTTTCTGATATAAAATACAGATATTTTATAATCAGACATGAGATTAATAATTCCCAAATACGCAGTATTGTTTTTTTAGAACTATATAGCAACAATTTTTAAGTCAAATGACAAGAAAAATTCAAAGATACACTGATATCCATGCCGAGTCAAATTTGACACAATCTATAATAACTGACTGCATTATTATGAATGTTTGAAGTTGACAAAACCACAATATTGTAATTTATTGTGAGCATTAATAAGATAATTATTAATAATATATTTTTAATTAAATCGCACTGTGGAAAGAAGACTGTTACAACTCAAACATATACTTTTGAAGAAATGAGTTTAAAAGTTTTTGTCGGAGTTTGTAAGTTTATACCATCTGCACTGATTCATTTCAACTAAATTGGATAGTTGAATCTGACGGATCATTTTTAATTAACGTGGTAGTACAATGAAAGAAAATATTCAAATTTTAACCGTATTATTTAAAATTAAGGTTTTTTAGGTATTACGGTATTTTAGCCTGTTGTTGTTGTTTAGGTCATCAGCCAAATTTAGGCAGGTTTGAACTTGTAGAGGTTTTACTAAGTAAATCGAGGAGTGAGGTGGTTTACCAATGCCTTCCTCAATGAGTGGAAAAGTAACCTTATCAGCATGCCAGGCCCTCTGAAAAGCATATATTTTCCACTCTGCAAATGTCACTTTCACTTCATTCACCACAGGGTCTGGCTATATAATGAAATCCATTACTTTCAAACGAGATAACTCTGATTAGTGTCTTTTACACCTCTACCTATTCTGTTCTTAATGATTCAGTCATTTAATTGGCTGACCATGTGATAAGAAACAGAACTATTTATTTTAGCCCTGCAACTAACAGATTGAGTGTAAATAATTTGACACTCCACCTGTCTGTTATGGGCAATATTTTAGCCTAAAGATATGAATATCAGCTGCAACTCGTAATGTGTAAAACTAAAAACTTCAAAATTTGAGTAGTTACAGTCTTCTTCCCACGGTGCGAAATATACTTGCTATACATATTAAATATACTTGCTATATATAAAAATAATATATTTTTGCCATTATATTACTATAATGGCAAAATTGAAAAATATATAAACAAGTGAGGTTATATCGGTAGATGATTAAAAAAAGGCTTATAACTAATTTCATGGTGATTTTCGGGGAAAAATAAGTTCAAATTCGGATTCAGCCCCCCAAAAGTACCAGTATACTAGATTTCAAAAAAAGTCGTTACTGTTGGTGACGGGCCCTGATTCTATATAATTACCAGTAAGCAAGTTGTATCAACTTCTTATCACAAAATCAATCGTATGTTAAGAAATTTTTAGACAATGTATACACGTATTATTTTTAAAGCAAACAGTCCATGAAAACTATCCATTGTAATTCTTGAGACCAATGCTACTTTTAAAGTAATTGTTTTCAGTAACACTGCAATAAAACCTACCTGCTCATAAAGTTAAATAAAACAAAGTAACTTCGTACAATTCTTGAAAAACTCTTTTCTTTATTCTTTAAAACATAATACAGTTATCTTCAATAAAATATTTCGACGCTATTAAAAATTTCTCACATTATGCTATAGATCTTTCATGCATGTCTAAATTATACGTGAATAAATGTATAGGAGCAACATCCTCAAGATTTAATTAAGAAGTATATGCTACTTTAAACATTAAATAACCACAATTTTAATTTAATCTAAAGGCTTAAAAATCTGTTTAGCTGCATAAAACCCTTTCAACATTCAATAAACATAACCTTCATTACAAAGGTGGATTGGCGTTTTTTCCAAAATATTTAATTAAGTAATCATTGATTACTTCATTAAATATTTTCTTTTATAAAATGAGACTCATAGATATAAGTTTACCTAATCATAAAAAACTTGCAATCGGGAAAACTATCATCAGTATCCTAACACCTCCTACATTTCAACAATAACAACACAATCACAAAAGTTAATAAATACGTGATAAGTTTGTACAAAAAGAAGAAAGTGTGGTAGCGCCTCTAGCGTTCTATACTGAAAACTTAAGTTTCATGAAGTTATTACAGTCTAATAAAATTACTATATTCATTTTGATATTATTCCGATAACTCTATAATTTTTTTAAGGTGTAGAATGAGAAAAACTTCTTTAATTACAAACTGCCCTACAGCTAAATTTTACGGAACATATAATTTTCTATTAAAACTTCTTTCAAAGCACAAGTATTTTACTGCATGTCATTTATTATCATCTAAGAATAAACCGTGGCTGAAACAAATTATTAGTTAAATTGGTCTAATGTAATCATAGGAATACATTTTTTATATGTTTGGTTGGTGTATTATAATAGATTGACGCATAGTGTAAATATATAAATACTTACACCGTGATTGACGGTAACTTAAGAAGGCATTGCGGTAAATTGTGGCTTGTTTTGGAACTGAATCATAAGGTGCCTCCGTATCCACAGGGGACATCTATTACTAACACCAATGTCAGACTCTGTTTGATATTCTTACGTTTGTGAAAAGGTCGACAGTGACGAAAAAAATCGATGCACTAACACCCTAGTTGGTTGATGAGATTTGATTTTTTTGGACTTACCTTATCGTAGCGTAATATTTTTCTGTATTTTATTTATTTATTTAATTTACTAACTTTTATCGTTTTTGAAAAACCGATATTATTAAAAATATCACAGAAGTCAAACACCGATAGATGTTTGGCTTCCTACAGTTTTTAACTTTTCTGTCAGACTAATTATCTATTGTTCAAAGTAAATGTAAATGAACAGATAATAATGTCGTAGTGTATAAAAAAACTAATAGCACAGTAAAAAGTAAAATATTTACTGCTATCTATGCGCCGGTAGTTACATCCCGGCGTTCGGGCAACCAGCAATAAAGTTACGGTAGGTACTAAAAAAATATAATAGAGGTTAAAAATATGATTGAGGTTAATGAATGTTGACTGACCTACACCTATATCTGAACAAGCTGTTTTTGTTTTACGTTCGACTTTTGTATATTACTGTTATGCAGACTATGAACGAAAACATAATATGAACTAAGAGAAGAGAAAATGCCAGAAATCGAACTTGGGACCCCTTCTAGGAATAGTTTTGCTGACTGCTACAACAAATTGGCAAGTTATCTCAAAAAATCAAACGATGAAGCCGAATCCGAGTCCTGAAAGAAATAAGCCTGCGCTCGGGATGACGACGTAGTTGCCAGGCTACCTTGTCGTTCGGAGAATTGGATAGAAGGAACTTTTTTGGAATTTTTCTTTATTGGAATTACAGATAAATAATTGCGGAGGGGGGAGATGGGCTTGGAATCAGGATTACATTGTCTTGGGAAGGGATGCTTTTTCTAGTCCGGAGAGGTATTAATTGTTGTTAATTTTTGTTGGGAAATTGTAAATTTTTGAGATGAATTTGGTATTAAGCATCACATTAAGACAATATTATGAACGTGACTCGTTACTGACGTCAGACTGTATGATACGAACTGGTTACGACCGTCTCATTTTTTTTTACCAAAAGATCAGTGTACACCAGTTCCAAAGTTATATGGAATAGACTTCATATTGGGCAATATTCATTGGGGAAATTTATTTTCTGCATTTTAGATCTGGTGGTGCCTGCCTCAGAATAGCGTGGCCGGCTGCAACCGCCTTTCAGATGGGCTTAAATATTAACTTTGGGTTTCCGGCATAATAGAAGATTTTGAACAGAACTCAATGAGGTATTCAAACAAAAAAGAATGATATCACACACTTATTCTCGGGAACATCGACGCCTAATGTTGAGAAAGGTCTTTTTTTCTTCTTTTTTTTTGTTTAACGTCCGACTGTTCTGCAATTACTGCTAATGCAGACGGTGAATGATGAAATGATTTTTTGTAACGTATGAAAAAATGCCGTGCCTGAATGGGATTCGAACCCAAGACCGCATGATGAGAGGCGAGCATGAAAGGTCGTGTGGTCAGTTGCGTTGGTAAATTTGGATGGGATGATCGTAGTGATAGAGAAGAAAACTTAAAGAATTTTATCAAGATCGTAGTGATAGAGAAGAAAACTTAAAGAATTTTATCAAGTTAGAGAACTCATAGCTACTAATACATTGTCCCTATTACTTGAACGTAGACTTTACACATTGGCATCACTCAAACTCACAGAAGACCTTGTCACCGGATGGCGACATTAAGTGGCGAGATAAAACCTTTACTTTTTGCTGGCCATCTGTCATGTGTGTTTCTTCCGGGGCGGACATAGTTGGTTGATGGCCCTGAAAAGGCCCGTGAAAATCTTTTCGAGTTGGTCCTGAGAAGGACCGCTGTGTTGGTCTCGAAAGAGACCGGTGTAGGCTGCGGCGTGGCTCAGGTTGAGGGCCCTGAAAAGGGCTGGTTAAAACCTTCGTGAATTGGACCGGAGAAGGACCGATGAAGGCTGCGAGAGCTGCGGCGACGGCTGCTGAGTTGCTTGCTGCCGCACATCCCAAAACATCTTCCTTCTGCAATGCGCTTACATAGTCATTGAGAGCGCTGCGGGGGAGGCGGTTATTGGCTATGATGGATGCTAAAAATAAAATACTACAGTGGCAAAGGCCTCTGTCGGTACGCCGCCAAATGGGTCTGCCGCGCCGACAAGGGTCTGGAGAAGTATGAAGGCCGGCGGCAACACGTAAATAGTTTATTAGAAGGGGTGGCGGTGACAACGTAATAATAAGAAATCAAAAAGATTTATTTATATTGATTAAAACGAGAATAGAAAAATATGGGTTTTCCTTGACCTCCTGTATTACTTCTAAATTAATTATGTTTCTTGTTAAACAACTAATTTATAGGTATACATTTTTATTTTTGAATAAAGATGGACCGTTTTTACACTTCTGTATGTGAATTACAAATCAATTGTAAATCTAAAGCCTCTGCCTAAATCTAAGAATGCACTTAACATGACAAGTCACTGACGTCACGCATACTTACCATTTTGGCATTATCCAATGGATATTCCAAATGGAGGCATCCCATGGCTCAGCCAGCGGTGTCGTAGAGGTGCATAATCTGTGTTGATTAGTGAAGATACAGCAAGTATCTTTGTTATTAGTTTATTAATGTTGATATATTATTAGAAAAGGTTAGTATACCTAATTTTCAACGGTTATCAGTTATTTGGTGATTGCCGGAATTCAAAGAATAGTATTTCATCTCGGATATGAAACTGGTTATATGTAGCGTTTACTTTTGGTTAGAACTGGTGTTCTAGTTCCACCAAATGGTAATTTTTTTTAAATAAGTGGTATTATTGTATCAGAATTATGCTAACCATAATTATTTAAAACAATTTTGTCTTTCTTTTGTTTTTCTGGTATTATTTTTAATGTATACCATGAAAGTAGTCTTATAGGTATGTTTGTTTAGTTTTTGTAAGAAAGTGATCTTTTTTACACTTCTGTATATGAATTACAAATCAATTGTAAATCTAAAGCCTCTGCCTAAATCTAAGAATGCCCTTAGCGGGTTTGCTCTCTTTTAAAAATGAGCTATTTTAATGGGAATTTGTATTAATATTTTTTGTTCTTGTACAACCTCCACGATTTTCTGGTAGTCTACAATTGGATGACCTAATCAACCACCCAATTTGATGGACAATTTCTTTTCTTGTGTGTATTTGAACATAGATATCTAGTAGTTCATGTGTTGCTGTTAGCTGCTCACCATAAGTCCCTTGTTCTACCTGTTGACAATTTAACACAACTTTCTACCTTTTGCCTGAAGCACTAGTCCAAATTCGTTTTATTTATGTATAAAAATAAAACATTTGGAAATTTAAAGAAACCCTTTTCAGTATGTAGATACTTCTGTAAGTGGTCAACATACAAAGATTTAAAAAACTATTACACACATAAAATGCCTCTTCTAATGAGTATTCTTCACATCTTTGTAACAAATATTTTATCATAGAATGAAAATATTATTCATATCTGTTTCTGCATTTTCCTTGTTTACATATTTAGATTCCTAACATTTTTGGAGAAATGGAAGCATACAATTAGGATAGTGTTCTTTGTTAAAGAATGACATGTAGACACCAGCAATTTTTATAAATTTATGGCCTAGGTTTTGTTTTCGTATTGATCTGGTATGCTCTTATGCTTTCTGTTAGATTCAGTTTTCTTGATTTTAAATAAATTGGGATGAAGAGTGTGAACATTGTGAAATATTTGTGAATATTATTAATTGTTATTGTGCTTTGTTTCAGGTTAGTTAAGTACAATTGAGAAACACCATGGATAATATGCAAGAAAACAATGAGGTAATCATAACAAATTAAGTATATTTCAGTTTCCTCTTTACAGCCTACTATTTTAGTCAATCATGTGAAGGTATTTCAGATTTTTCTGTGCCCAAAGTTCTATAATTTTATCTTATCTTTTCATTCTTTCTCTGTCTGAATATTGACCTACCTTATTTGGTTTAATCTTCGAATGTATTTTAAAATGCTCTGATCTGTTATCTTTTAGTTGGTCAACGACCCTACTTGATTCAACCTTATCGTCTTATTTCGGGATGTAGATGTTTCATGATAGACCTTTCCATGTTTTGATTTTTAAAGGTAAGTCAGCCTTGATTGGGGCAAGCCCCGAGGTACAACCTACGTTGTTAACTTCACTGGAATTCCGATTTGGTTCTCTACCAGAACTTCCAACTTTCAAACGCTATCCATCTGAACCACATAAATGTGCAAACCAAACATATTAATAAAGATTTTAGATTGGCAAATAATTTATTTTTGGTTCCGTAATTAAATTTTGGACACATTTTTCTTTACTATAAAATATCATTATTAACAATTTATTAAATTGCATTTTGGCCTGTGTATAGTTATGAAGTAAAAGTACAATACATTAATAACATAATGTTCCAGTGTATTAATGGAATCTCTCTCAACTTTTTTTTGAGCCTGAAGGCTCTGTTTAAAAAAAATCATCGTTCAGTTTTAAGCTTTTACTGAAACATTTAATACACAATTTCAGTGTTATGGTCTTTCAGGGTGATTTTATAAATATTTATAATTTTCTATATTGTAGATAAATTCTTAATTATTAATGAATACTTCATGATTAATAATTTTATGATTCCAATTTCTTAGGTACCTGGGGGTTTAATTCTTGATCAGCATCGACAAGATGAATTACTCAGGTTACAGCAGGTAATTGTAATTTTTTTCTAATTACAAAAGCTAGTGAAAAATACTATACAGTTAAATTTAGTAATTGTGTTGGTACTCCTTACAATTAGAACCTTTGCAAATTGGTGCCCTAGAATACACTGTGTAGCATTACAGTTTTTTCTTATACTAAATTGTCCTATTAAAAAAATCTACAAAAATGTTTTACAATTCCACTTTTTTTATCATGCTATATCTGACATAGAATTTTCTGCTACTTCTAGACCTTTTATTTTGTGTTGATGTCTGCATGTTGAAATATAAAACTTTTAGAGCGCATTCAGAAAGGTAATGTGTATCTCTTTGTTGTTTTTCTTCTTTGTTATATAGAAATGAATTAACTCCCTTCATTACCCCAAGCTTTTAGATGTCATTTTGCCTGACATATTGTCTAACCTGTATGAATTTTCAGCTTTGTTAACACATGCGTGCCGGTTTATCTTATTTCAGAAAAATCTTGCAGTTTTATGCTTTGATGAGAAAGTTAAAAAAGAAGAATATTAAAACAATAAAAAGTGAGGAGGTAGCATAACGTTGATATATAAACAGAAATTTGTGAAGGCGTAAACAGAACAGTTTAGTCGTACAGTTTCCTATATACACACATATGTAGGCTTATTTTACATACATGTATATACACATAAAGTACTACTTTTATGTTATTTCCAAGTATTAGTTGTTAGGGTTTTTGCAGCCTGAATCCCTGCAATGCCTTTACATAAAGCCTATAAAAAGTTAAAGCCTTTACATAAATATAATTCACGGTGCAGCCTGAGTTTTACACAATAAATAAACAAAGGAGGACCAGGACAGTTTATAGGGGTCTTGTCCAAGACCAGAACGAAAGGATGGAATAACAAAGGAATACAAATACGGAATAAAACAGTCACTTGTACAATTAAACTTATACCAACAAACAAAAGCATACACTTACTTGATACAAAATGACGCAGAATGAAGTCCAACCGGTGAGCACATGTACAGCAAGTCTTGTTTGTTGACCGTTTGTAGCGTGAACTTGACCCATATTCTAAGTAGTGGACAAGGTCACATAGGCAGGTTATACACTACATTTTTTTAAATTAAAAAATTAATAACTCCAGTAATATTTGGTGTATATTATTATTATTATTTTTAAACAGTATAAATAAATTTATACTATATAAATACTGGCATAATATAAATAGTTATATGTTAATTAATATTCAATATCAGTTAATCTTCAATAGTTTTAAAAAATGTATAATAACTACGAACAACAACGAGATTAAAATGAAGTACTACGTGGTTAAAAAATGCAACTAATCTATAAGTAATAAAAAGTGAATTAAAAATCGAAATGAAGATAAACAATTAAAATAAATACATGAATAACTGAAATAATATATATAATATCTTTTAAAACAGTGATTTGAATTTTACGAACATTTTTAAAATATGAAATCAAAATTTAAAATTTAATATGGTAACTTGAACCATTGATTCGTGGAGCTTTAGGCCAGAGACAAGCTTGGTGTGAACATCATATATGAAAGTGCTCCAGTTAAATATTAAAATTAATAAGTAAAAACCGATGGAAGTATAACAAAATATGTATCAGTAAGAAGATAAACACGTAAGCAACATTTTCCATATAATTAACAAACATTAATTATCAATATATCAAGAAAAATTCATATTTAAATTCAAGATTATTAAGCTATCTATAGACGCCATCTAAAATGAACAAAGCTTCGCTTCAGTAATTCATAATTTTATTAAATTCAACCGGCAAATAAAAATAACATTTCAAGTAAATAATTAACTGATATTTTTTTTATTTAACTTATTCAAAATTATCTAAATAATATTCTAAATTTAATTTTTGAAAGTCCAGTATTACGATAAAATTATTAAAAATTCCGATTGTCATTTGTTTAATATTAAAATTTTTCATTGTTGTATAATTTAAGATGTATTAATAAAGAACAATAAACAATTATAGTATTTAAAAACCCTGAGAATATTTAAAATTAGAGTCATCATTTTGTAAAATCATCAATTATCTATTTATTTATTCAATTAAAAGTATTAAAATTTAAATATTGTGTTATATTCATTTTATATTTGTTTGCGTGACGCTATACGTTGTAAGAATACTTTAGCTACTAATACACATTTCAATAAGCACATAAAAACACAGTATTGTACACACATTAACAATGTAAATACACTTAAAGCAGTAGTACGATAACGTTAACAATTGCCGGAGCATCCCGCTAGATGCATGGCCGAAAGGAAAGCCTCGTTCGAAGAACGCGATGCGTTCTTGGTAAAGCCTCATGCTCAAGTGAGTAAGAAATGGATGCAGGTTAGTAGGAACAGAGAGTAGGGGGAGAAAACAAAGAGAAAAATATGAACGTGATTTGGTAGGACATGCAGTCATGCAGCAGTAACTAAATACAAGATGAATTAGCAGTGAATGAGCGCGTATATTCAAACATTAATTAGCGTTGTAAATAAAAGGTATTACCCCAGGTAAAACAGCCTTAACATTAGTCATCACCTTTACTTTTGTTTTTTGTACAGTATAAATTATATTTCTTTTTATACAAGTAAATATTTTATTACGAAATAAAATTGTTTTTAAATTCCGTTCTGCGATAATATTATAAATAGCTATTTTATTTTTGATAATAGATTTGTTTATTTGGAATGGAATTAAGGATAATTTTAACTGTGTATTCAAATGAAGGCCTATATTTTATATATGGAAGTGTTTTCATTTTCAAGTTTTACCATCATTTTCACTGAAAAGCATCAGCTTTGCACCCTGCAATTGACACCTTCACTTCATTCACCATAGGGTCTCGCTGTATAATGAAATTTATTACTTTCAGAGGAGATAACTCTGACTAGTGTCTTTTACACCTCTACCTCTTCTGTTCTTAAATAGTTCAGTTATTTGGCTGACTATGTGATTAGAAACAGAACTATTTTTTGTAGCCCTGGAATTAGCAGATCAAATGCAAATAATTTAACACTCCACCTGCCTGTTATGGGCATAAAATGAAACTTAGAAACTTAAATATAAAACTGGTATTGGAAGTAAAACACTGCTTAATCCGTCGTCTAAGACATCAGGCTTGCCCATTTATGATGGGTATTAGAAGGAAAATGATTGGTTACCTTACTGTACTGGATGGCCGATGGTTTAGTGGTCTGAGCATGTATCTATAGTGGTCTGGCTTCTATCTCATGGATCTCGGGTTCAATTCCCCATCAAATCTGCCATTTTTATCTCGCCTTTCACCATCTGCATTAGTCTTAATGTACACCAAAGTTGAATGTAAAACAAAAACAGTCATTTCTCGCTAGTTGAAAAGTGTAACTGTCAATACACGATGCGTACCGAGAACCATTTACTTTTCATTTTTTTCAGCTTATACATTCACTTCATTCGTTACAGCATGTGTCTGTATAATAGACTTCATTATTTTGCTTAATTTTGTGACCAAGCATATGACTGAAGAAACGGAATTATATATAGTCCTATAGTGAACAGGTCTACTAGAAACTGGAGCAATAATTAACCCCCACCTTACGTAAAGGGCAAACAAAGAAAACAGTCTTTAGACACGTCTAAATCTTTTTAGTAGGGTACCTAATCGTCAGCACTGTAATGTTTTACTGTTGCAGACTGCTCTGGCAGAAAAACATAGGGAAGAACAAGAACTATTTAGATTGCAACAAGAAGCTCTGAGGGAACAGCAGCAAGAAAATTTTAAGAGACAGGTGATGATGTACATGTATTTCCAATTGTTTTAAGACATTTACATCCATGAACGTTTAGTAGAAATTCAATTGTTTCTGCCACATCCATGATTTCCTTCATGTAGATAGAGCACTTTGATTAACTTTTAAATTTTGTTTCTAGATGAATGAAATGCCTCCTTCACTTATGACAAGTTCTGCAATGGATTTTCCACCAGGAACTATGCCTGTAACTCTAAATGTTTCATCAGGAGGTAATTAATTTCAGTCTTCTAATTTTATTGAATTACTGTATAATTTAACATTGATCTTTATAAATTTTGTTTTGCTGCCAAGAAACTACATTTACATCAATATAACACAAGTATTTAATATTTCTTTTAATGTTATATTCAAATAAGTTCATTATTTATTACTACTGCTACTTTCGTAGGTCCACCTATATAATTTTATCTACATACTGTAGTTTTCAAGAGTTTACAAGAGAACAGTCCGTGGTGTAAGAAGATGCGTGTGAACATTTTTGTAGTGAAAGTAAACAGCCTGTGATACAATTAGAGCTACATATTTCCGTCTTTACTTTCTCTTGTCCTATATAAATATATGGGAAAGGAAAGTATTGTTTTCGTGTTGATATTTCAAAATTGAGTTTTTACCAGAAATACATTTTCAAATGGCCTGAACCCAAAAAAACATGTTTTTAGCAATTTGTCTGTGTGTGATCAAAGTTCTCAAGAATGGAATATTGTCCAAGTTGAAACTTGGAACTTAAGTTAGGTACCACTAAGGTACTCAACATAAATATAGGTTGATTCAAAAAGAGTGCCGGTTTTGATGTATCAAATTAAGAGATTTATTTTATTGAAAAACTGAAAATAAATACATCAGCAAGTTCATCTTACCTTCCAATTTTATGTATGAAAAATGATGTCATGCATGTGTCCTCCTCTACTGCGCTGGCACGCATCAACTCTGTCCATGAAATTGGATATTACTGCACGACAAGTTTCGACTATGTGGGACAAGTTTCCGTATGTGGGGTTTTCTAAACCCCACATATGGCAGTTCTGTTTATTAACAAAACCGTTTAAGTGAAAGTGCGCCTCATCACTGAAAATGATTTTGTTTGCGAAGGTGTCATCATCCTGCCGTTTTCTCAATACCCAGTCAACAAACTGTCGTCTCTTCTGGTGGTCTGCCACTTTCAAATGTTGCGTCAACTGAATTTTATACGGGTGATATTGGAGATCGTACCGAAGAATTCTCCGTACAGAAGAACATCTTAAACCCAATTGTTGAGAACGGCGACGTATTGATTTTGCTGGGCTAACAGCCACACTGTCACGAACCAACGCAACGTTCTGCTCAGTTCGGCCAGAACGACGACATCCAGAACTTTTAAGGTCGACTGATGAACCCGTCTCAAAAAACTTTTTCATGAGCCTGCGAACTGTTGATTCATTCGGTGCTTCATACGTCCTAGAGTACCGCGAAGTCGCCTGACAGTAGCCGCATAACTCTCTCCACTCTGGTAAAATGTTTTGACGATTAACACTCGTTGCGCAATAGTAAACTTCTCCATGGTTAGACAGAGACTGCGAGAGTATTACACTGCGAACAAGAGAAACTACAACTGAATCGTCAATCGGAATGTTCTCCGAAATAGAAATGAGGTCAAACAATGTTGCCAACCGATAAACAAAAATTTACCAGCCGTTTAAAAACCGGCGCTCTTTTTGAATCACCCTATATGTCTGTCGAAATTGGTCAACTGGAAGTATTAGTTTATTCGTGTGATTTTTCACTTTTTGCAATTTTCTCTAAAACTGCTCCTGAAATTTTTTTTTTAAATTCTTGATTTACTACATTTTTTCTTCTTTACAAGATAGGGTAAGCAGCATGTCCGTTGAAATTCTTGGAAGGCTGTGTTCTCGAGGTAATTTTTTTTTTTTACAATTGGGGTCTTAATTATCGATTTTAGGTAAAAGTGTATAGGCCTATAATTAAATTTGTAGAAAATATTATAAAACCTACAACTTTTATTTGCAACGTTTTCTTCGGGAACGCGTTGTTAAGTGTCAATTTTACGTATTTTGTAAGTTCTGCAGAGGTTAATTTTCATTTTGCAACATTCACTCTTGTTTAAACACAGGTTATATTTTTCATTATGTATATTGGCAAGAGAAAGTTGTGTGAGTTTCGTACTAAATTTTTTAACCATTAATTCCCTGTCCCAGCAGAATTGTCTTGATTGCTTTCCAATCCAGTGATTACTATTTCATGTGTATATATGTTGTATTTTGTTACTGATCTTTCGTAACATGTTGATTTGTAAGAGATCATTGTTTTATTACACTTTTTTTTAAATCAGGCATAGATTTAAGAAACCTATTGAAAAAATCCCTTTCATGAAATGACGCGTCTCATGGTTGATGGCAATTTTTACTTTCTCTTGCCTATATGAATATATAGGAAGGAAAGTATTGTTTTTATTTCGATTTTTCAAAATCAAGTTTTCACTGGATCTACACATTTTCAGACCCCCCTGAACTAAAAAAACATGTTTTTAATGATTGGTCTGTGTGTGTGTGTGTGCGCGCCCGTGCGTGTGAATATTTGAAGAACGGAACATCGTACGAACTTGAAACTTGAAATTTAAGTTAGATACCACTAGAGGACCCGACACAAACATTTTCATCTTAAAAATATGTTTGTTATTACAAACATTTAAATTTTGTTATATAGTTTTTTATATCTGCAAGCTATCCTTCAATAGCTTCCTTAAATAGTGGCTTGCTTTGCTTTATGTTTAGTGGTTTGCTCCTACCACACACCTATCTGCTTTTTTAAGTATTTTACTAACTATTTCCATGAAGAATTAAGGTAGAATAATGTAGTGTACCAAATGTAAGATAAAATTAGTCCATAAGCTGCTATTTTTTGTTATATAATTTAGCAATTTTTAAAAATTGAATTACTCCCGATGTTATGTTAATTACAACAGGTTTGATCAGTATTAAAATCCCAGGACAAAGCTTTTGTGGCTCTCCTAAAAACTCAACTCTTTATATTTAATTATACTTCCCCAATTCTATTAAACTAATGTTTATAAAATATAGACCACTCTTTTAGCTGCCTATTAAATATAGTAGAGCAATAAACTTCTAACTTTTGCATTATTATAGTGACTATTACACTCATTGTGTACAGAAACACATTGTTTTATGCCAAATTTGTTTCTGTTTGTAATGGATGTTGATTCTTTCTGCATGATGTTAGGAAACTGTGTTAATTTGTTTAATAGATTAACTTAGGTTAATAGGTAATATTTTGTTACTTTTTTGTTTCAGGTGGGATGCAACAACCAATGCAAGTTATTCCTATCCAAGGAACAGTAGCAATGCCGCCACCACCTGGCATGGAGGTAACCGATGGAAATTTCATATAGTTAATATTTCCGTAGTGAATTAATGAATAAATAAATAATTAATAAAATAAATGAGGAGGAAAGCTCTTGATAGTGGTTTTGTATTAAGTAAACAAGTATTTGTTGTAAATATTATTACAATGTGATGTCCTGTTATCTATCTCTCCCCTCCTCTTCTCTTTCTCTTCATTATAATTGTAACCATGTAATCATTATAACCCCAAAGTATTTTTTTTTTAGAAAAAATTGTGTTTCATAAAATAAAATGCAAACTAATTTTAGATTATTTATTTTTATGAGAAAGTTTTTTTATAAGAGTATCTTATCAAAGATAACTTAAAAAGATGTTTGTTAATAAATATTAATAGTGCATGCCATAAAAGCAGTTTAATAATATGGAAACAAAATTTTCATGTTTGTATAATTTTACAGTACGTTACTTATTTCAGGACGCAATTACTAGTTGTTTTCAGTTTACTGGTCTGATAAATATTTAAGTATGTCCATTTCAAGAATGTGTGATTTCCAACCATAGTATTCACATTATTTACCGATTTCAAAGACCTCATAGCATTCTTTACAGTTGCCAAATTCTCACTTATATTTCACTATTGCGAAGGTCGACCTTCATCTGATGTTATCACTTTTTAAAAGATGGGTATCCATGACAGTGAAATCACAGATTTCTGTTGAACTGAAATCAATGATTTACAGTTAAAATTTAAGTAGTATATCATCGTTATCATCAAAAGCAAATTTTCTGGTAAACAAGCCACCACAGTGTTTAGAATATATTTTAAATTTTGATTTATGTTAATTATCACACTCTTTGTTCTAGTCATGTCGGGAAAACAAAAGGCTTGATATTTACAAAAGTATATATGTCTAGTTCTATTGTTCTTCAAATACAATAGGGAATCAGGTTTACAAAATGAGTTCACTATATCCAGAGCCGACTGTACTTTGCTATCAAGTTGTACTATATTTTATCTGCAAAATATTTATTTTTAAATTTAAATTGTAAAACAACCATTCAAGAACATATCAACACAATAAGCAACAGATTTTTGTAGTATTTTATTACGAAGTGTGTTACAAAAAGAAGCACAACATTTTTTTGTTAATTAAATAGTTTGTCAGTTAGAAACTAACTGTTGATTTTCGGATTAATTAATTAATATTTCTTATAAATTAGTTTCTGTCCTAAAAGAGTCAAGTGTGTTATATTCATTGCTGTATATATTTTATTGTTAAAATTTGACATTGAAATCATACATTTTTCAGGTTGACACACTGCCATCGCAAAATAGTGGGCCTCCTGATTCATCAGGACCCCCTGAACCTCCTCCTCAGAGAGAACTGAGACTTCCAGTTGCACTTGAACAGGCTCTTGCTTTCAAAAATGAACGTGCTAAACAAGTTGGAGTTCAACCAGAAGAACTGGGTAATTAAAATTCTGAAATTTATAAATTTCCTTGTTTAGGAAACTTTAAATGTTTTTTTTTTTATAAACGGTGCGTTTTTACTGGTATTAAGTAACTGGGAATTTAAATATATTATATTTGATTTAGCAGCCTGAGCTACTTCCATGCTGACTTATATCGTTTACTGTGACAGTGGTTAAAATCACGGTCAGTTTTAGTGACAACTGTATGAATTTTCAAGTACACGGTTATCTCAACAGTATGAATCAGCGTGTAACTCATTGTTTTGTCTAGTTTTAACGTGTTTTTTTCCTTAATAGCGTTAGTCTCAACGTGCATTTACAGTACCTTTTTCGTGTCAGAGGTTTGATTACTAATAGCCCTATTCTTTATTTTTGTGTCTTAAATACAGTACTGATCTATAGTTTCATTTCCCTGTTTACTCAAGTTTAGTTCATATCTTTTGTGTAAGCCCATCCGTTATTCGTAGTAGCGTCCATTATTTTTGTCTTTTATACAAACAAAATATGGCGTCATCGCGTAGTCATTTTACAGTGATGGAAAAAGCGCACATTATTGTTGGTGTTTGGAAAACGTGAAATGAACGGGGATATTGCAAGGGAGTTTAACGTTAGACACTCAATAATATCTGCAATTTAGAAAAACAGGTAAAAAATTCAGAATAGTTTTGATGAAGATAAAGAGAAATCGAAGCGACTTTGACTTAATCAAAAAAAAAAGATGTAGAAGAAGCTCTTTTAAAGTGTTTTACTTTGCAACGGGCAAAGAACAAGACCATAACTGGAGCTTTCCTACAAGAAGGTCATAGACATCACGTCCTACACAGGTTTTACAAGAAGGTTACAGTGACATCACTTAAGAGTGGTTGGAACTTGCCCAGTAAAAACTTCCTTACCTTAGATTCTAGGTTAACCTAGGCAAAGTATCAGAGTAGACATGATCACCTTGCTAAAAATTAAGTTCCATAATTCATATTCTAAGGGCTGCAACTGTGAGTTTGTTTTATGTTATACTGAAACTGTTCTTTTTACGTTACCTGCATACAGCGTGAATTACATTATGTTATATTATCATATGTGAGTGTTACACACCAGATTTTTACTTATCTATACCATTAAAATTTGCCCATAGCAGGCAGATGGAGTTTTAAATTATTTGAAATTAATCTGTTAGTTCCAGGGCTACAAAAACTAGTTGTGTTTCTTATCACATGGTCAGCCAATTATATGACTGAAGAATTTCAGAACAGAAGAGGTAGAGGTGTTAAAGACACTAGTCAAAATTATCTCCTCTGAGAGTAATGAATTTCATTATATAGCCAGACCCCCGTGGTGAAGGAAGTGAAGGTGTCATTTGCAGGGTGGAAAATAGATGCTTTTTGGAGGTTCTGGCATGTTGATAAGATATTTTTCCATTCAGTGAGGAAAGCATTTGTAAACCTCACCTCTTGTATTACTTAGTAAAGGCTCTAGAGGTTCAAACCAGTCCTTCGGCTGATGACCTAAACAATAACAAATAGTACAAATTCAATAACAATAGTACAATTTGAACAAACTAATTTTTACTTATGTGTGTAATTCAATTTGATATAACAAACAATTTTTTTTTCAGAAACAGACACAATAATAAAAGAACCATCTCCTCCTCGGACAGCTAATGAAACTATAGAAACATATGGCGATGATGAAGATGATGAGGACGACGAGAATGAAACCCAAAATGAAAATACTGACCAGTTACCTGGAAGTAAAAAAGATGAAGATAAACCTAGTAAGAGTAGAAAGAAGAAGAAAAAGAAGAAGAAGCGAGGAAATAGAAATAAACAGCAAGATGAAAAAAAGGCGGACAATAAAGAATCCACAGACAAGAAAGGCTATGAAGATTTTCCAGATGTAGAAATTGAGTTAGTCAAAATATAAATTATACTTTTACTAATTAGGTGATCTGACATTCTCTGGAAAGATTTGTGTTTAGTCAGACAGTAAAATTCAGCTTTGGTCTAAACTATGTTTACTTGTTTGTACGTAACTGCATAATTTACAACAGTCCAAATCACATCTCCATTTTTATTAATATTTTCCTGAAAGTGTAATTCATGTGATTAAATTTTAAGCTCCTTTAAACTAAATTTTGATTAAATGTATGCAGTTCTTTTCTTGTGATTTATTTGCTCAACTCGTGGCACAAGATATTCTTACATATTCTTTAAAAATTCTCACAGACTCAGCAATTTCACTTAAACTCACCGACCATCCAATACCATACCTAGTACTTGACCAATAATTTCTTGGGTTGGCTGTTTTTTGTTTTGTATTCTTTCTTTAGATCATCTTTGATGCTCTCTCAGCCATGTCTAACTCAGCGGCTCATTTCCTGATAATTGAAAATGAACGAGATGAATCCCTAAAAACCCTGCACCCAGAGCCATCTTTCTTTTTAACATCTTTTTTAACAAAGAAATTTTTATATGATTGTAATAAATTTTATCCATTCACAAGATATATATGGTTCAAATGACTATAATACGAAACAAACTTTGCAATAAAATGATTTGATATTTTGTTTAGAAACTGATGTCAGTTGTACTAACTCATGAAAAAAAATCTCTAAGTATTTTCATCTATAATCAAGGCTGAGCCATTTCAGACCACTCGCATATTTTTCTTAGTTATTCTATTTTATTCAGTGTAAGGTTAGCGTAAGACCTTTTTTCTGCTGTAAAAATTTGTTTAAATATTTCAGATTAAAAGTCTTATATTCGATTTTAATTTTCAGATATATTCAAGAAACACTTGGATTGCATCAGTTGGATCCAATGTACAGACAGTTTGCCAGAATATTTGAGACATTCCGTATTTCAGAACCAGAGAAATTACCAGATGTTAGCAAGGAATTGGCACAAGCTCAAGCACTTGGTTCCAAAGTTTCTAGCCAGCATTTAAAGAAAGTCCCAAAACTTCCCGATGAGTATGATGAGGATGAACAAGATGAAGTCGAGGTATGTTGTATTGTATTATTATTATTTATTGCAGAAGTACTGCCCTGTTCTATAACGTTACATTACTCCTACAGCATTACTGAAGTAAGTGCTTGACTGGAATTAAGAAATAAATGTATTATACTTCTCTCAGTCATTTTATCTAACGTAACAGAAGTTACCTTCCAAGTTAATACTACATTTCCCTTGTAGTATTATATAAACAGTTCCGAGGGAGGTGGAGGGTTGTTTGCTGATGTTGGATCAACATCAGCAAATGGCGGCAGGATTTTGGCTGGTAAGGTGATTGCGGCCTCCTTGGGGCTGGACGAGGACGCCTCAATTGAGTCCAACACTACTTCCCCCATCGTGAGGGAATGAACATGAGTTTTTCTCGCTGCCTCGGATAAAAAAAATTAATAATTTGAGACATTATTGTGTCTATATGTACTGGAAGTTATCTTATTATTTTCTTGAGTGTTGAAAACACTACCTTTGGCCCAAAAACACTAAAATATGATATGAGGATAGTTCATTGTTTAGTATTATTGATTTTTGTACGAGGCATGTCCGGGAAGTAAGTACTGTTTCATTTTAACGCCACCACAGCGCAAACCGTCGACACTCTGTGCATGCATTCTACATTTCCTAGGTTTTTTTTAACTCTGGGTTGATGCCATTTCAGTTGATTAGTCTTGTGTTTTATGTTTACTGTGGTCATTTACAATGTTTAAAACAATCAATGAACTGCCGACTGTGAGATTTGTTCTGTTATCCGAATTTTTAATGCAAGGAACAGATTACAGAGATTTATGATGCCATTGCAATGAATGATGGAATGTATGAAACTGGGTTAGACGATTCAATGAAGGATGGACAGATATCCACGACAAACCACATCCTAGTTTAAGATAGGATCTTTCATGTAAAAATATAATTGTCTTGAAAAAATATTTTAGGATTTTTTTTTCAAAATGGTACGTACTATCTGGACACACCTTGTATTGTACAAAGAAGCATAATTTGGCTGGCCTAGTAGTATAATAGTGGTCAGTACAACTTTCTTCTCCAGAAGACTTGTAGTTTTGATTTTCGGTCAGATATGGCATTTTTTCATTGCTTATTTTGAACTCCCACTCTTCATTATTTGCATTAGCCTTAATGTGCATAACAGTTTAGATGTTAAAAAAAGGTATGATAACATTTAGTGTCATTTAAATTTTAAAATCAGGTTAGGACTGTGTTCATTTTGGACTGTACAAGTTTTGACTGTAAATAAATTTCCATATCCTGGTACGGATTGATTGATTTGATAGAATGATAACGTGATCTTTTCAGTTTATTTTACACTATAGCTCCAAAGGGTGTAATGTATTCTCTCATTACTGTAGGGTCACTCAACAAAGATTCCCTTGTATAGGAGGCGGCTTACAAAGTCTCTGTGGTAAATTGGCACTCAAGTTTTGTTCCCCAAATATGGAATAACTCTTATCTGGTTGTGCAATATGGAATTATTGAGTTTTGCCAGTTGAATACATAACTGTCTGAACCTTTTATGTTACCGATTTACTTTTTTACTTTCTCTTGGCTATATGAATTTATAGGAAGGAAAGTATTGTTTTCATGTCAATTTTTTGAAATTGAGTTTTCACCGGATCTACACATTTTCAGACCCCCTGAACCCAAAAAACATGTTTTTAGCGAATGGTCTGTGTGTGTGTGCGTGTGTGTGTGTGTGCGCGCGCGCGTGTGTGTGTGTGAGTGTGAACAGAATATCTCAAGAACAGAACTTCGTACGAACTTGAAACTTAAGTTTGACACCACTACCGGACCCAACACAAACATTTTCATCAAAATCGGTCAACCGGAAGTAGTAATTCGTATAATTTTTCACTTTTTTGCAATTTTTTCTAAAATGGGTCCTACGATTTTTTTTAAATCGCCTCATTAACTAAATTTTTATGTTTCACAAGATAGGGTAGGTGCCATGTCTGCTGAAATTCTTGTAGAGGCTGTTTTCACGTATAAAAAATTGTTTTTTTTAAGATTGCGGCTTTAATATGTATTTTAACATAAAAATGTATATAATAAAAGTTGTAGAGAATTTTAAATCCTACAACTTTTATTTCAAACATTTTTTTGTATAACGCTTAGTTTAGCGATAATTAGCGATTTTCTGTTTTTTCTCACAAAAACGTGTGAAAAATTGATTTTTTTACGATTTCAGCCTTGGTATGCATTTTACGACAAAAGTGTACATAATTAAATTTATAGCAAATTAAAAGATCTACAACTTTCATTTGAAGCATTTTCCTCTACAGAGCCTAGTTTAGGGCGAAAGAGTGATTTTCCGTATTTTAAAGCCAAACAGGTTGATTTTCATTTTTCAAACATTTTTTGTATAACGCTTAGTTTAGCGATAATTAGCGATTTTCTGTTTTTTTCTCACAAACGTGTGAAAAATTGATTTTTTTACGATTTCAGCCTTAGTATGCATTTTACGACAAAAGTGTACATAATTAAATTTATAGCAAATTAAAAGATCTACAACTTTCATTTGAAGCATTTTCCTCTACAGAGCCTAGTTTAGGGCGAAAGAGTGATTTTCCGTATTTTAAAGCCAAACAGGTTGATTTTCATTTTGCGTCTTTCACTCATGATTAAAATTAAGTTATATTTATTGAGGTTAGTTTTTTTGTTTATTTCTAATGTTAGATTATATTGTTAATTATTTGCATTGGCAAGAGAAAGTTGTGTGAGTGTTTCACATCAGTTATTTTTGTCTAAAATTTACCCTTTTTGTATAGTTAATAATGAACTGAAAACTGTTTTCTTTTTAGGGAAAGAATGATGAGAAAAAAGAGAAATTATCCAAGAGAAAATTGAAGAAACTTACTAGATTAAGTGTAGCAGAATTGAAACAGCTCGTCAATAGACCAGATGTTGTTGAAATGCATGATGTAACTGCTCGTGATCCTAAGCTTTTGGTACAACTTAAAGCACACAGAAATACAGTACCTGTTCCAAGGCACTGGTGTTTTAAAAGAAAAGTAAGTAATGTATTATCAATAAATGTTATTTATATGTAAGCTAAAGTATTCTGGTTTACCTTTTGTCTATATTTTTTTTGATGTATTATTTCAATCAATTTCGTGTAAAAAAAAGTTTCTGTTTTAAGTTACAATGTAAAGGAATTTTTGATTCTAAACTCATTTTAATAACTAATTGGACAGAGTACACTTTACTACAAACATGTCTTTAGTGTGCTTTCATAAATTCTTTTAACATAAGCTTGTTATATGTGTACCTTCTAAATATGCATAACTTATATGTTACAGTTCAATTTTACAATCCAGAGCTGTCATCTTAAATTATACTGTTAACATATAAGTAATGCATATTTAGACTATTTTCAATTGATTTCATATTGTCGACAGACAAACCACTTTTATTAAACATTACTAAGGATAAAGAATTATATTGGTACAGGAGTATGTACACGTGCATGCAGCTGTTCTACAAAAAGTGATTTTTTTATCACATGCTATTTTAAATCAGGATATTTTTTATTGTACATCTGATTGCTTGATAAATTAGTAGTCTGAAAAAGTAACATGTTATTTGTGATACATTTTTTGTTTACATTGTATTTACTGTATGTGTAGGTTTTCTACTGGAACGACATAAATAATTGTAGATGACTGTGTAGTTATTTCTTTTTCATTATTAAAGACTCTTCTGAAAATATTTATCACATCAATAGCTAATATGTGCAATCTTGTTGTTATTTCAAATAATCTTATTATTCTTATTATGTTTCAGTACTTACAAGGCAAAAGAGGCATTGAAAAACCGCCTTTTGATTTACCAGATTTTATTAAAAAGACTGGTATCATGGAAATGAGAGCATCATTGCAAGAAAAGGAAGATCAGAGAACTTTAAAAGCAAAGATGAGAGAACGTGCACGGCCAAAATTGGGGAAAATTGACATTGATTATCAGAAGTTACACGATGCTTTCTTCAAGTAAGTACTATCCTTTAGAAATATGGTAAAAATTAAAACATTACTTTCTTTTTTCTGTTCAATTGTGTATTGCCAAAGGCAAATTCATTTCATTGGAGAAAAGTTAACCCACCATTGTTGAATTAAGTGTAATTTTTAGTCTGTAGTGAATATTAGTTTGAATTTGCCGATCTTTTCTTTATTTTATTACAATTTAATGTCTCTTTTTTGTTTTAGGTGGCAGACAAAACCAAGATTGACAATTCATGGTGATCTGTACTATGAAGGTAAAGAATTTGAAACACGATTGAAAGAGAAAAAGCCAGGAGATTTATCAGTAGAACTGAGAACTGCTCTTGGTATGCCAGTTGGACCAAATTCTCACAAGGTAAGTAACTAAACTTTTTAATATCAATAAAATATTTCAGTATATTTAAATTTAACTGCCTTTTAAAGCTTGTTGTTAACATTAGGTGTAAGCTGAAAGTCCACAATTCAATTCCTGGATATGATCTGAAAGTGTCATCTATTTCTGTACCACACCACAGTAGAATGACTTAGTTGTGTAATTTTAAATACTGGGTGGTTCATATGTCGGTTCCCCAATATTTACGAAAATTGAAGGAAAGGTTAATGAAATAAGAAACCTTTAGACAAAAAAAAAAACAAATTTATTATATGAACTGTACATATTATATATTACCTTGAAAATGTTACAGCAGGTATTCAAAATGTCTACCATGATTCTGTATACACTTTATACAATAACTTAAAACCGATTCACAAATTTTCAACAGTAATATTTTTCAAAAAATTGTCATTTACATAGTCAAATGCCATTTAAATTAAATTTTTTAGTTCATGCAGGTTTTGTGGCTTGGTAGAATACATCAGTTCCTTTACAATGCCCCACAGTGAAAAATCACATGGCGTTAAGTCTGGCGGGCATGCAGGCCATTCGATTGTACCTCGACGACCAATCCATTCATCAACTTTGGAATTTTAAAACTCACGAACTTTGATACTGAAATGTGATGCGGCGCCATCTTGTTGCCAGATGAAGGAAAAAATATAGTAACTACCGGAGACGTATCTCACACTAGCCACTGTTACAGACAACTTGAATGTTGTACGTGATGCTGCCAACATTGCACTATTACCAACTTATCAAAATGAAATGTCCCATCTCATGGGGAAACCGACATATGGGCCACCCGGTACAAAGAAATTTCATTTTGTTTTCTCTCAAAAATATATAATAGTAGACAGATTATTTCAGTCCTTTCTTATATTGTATGATCTTGATTGGTCATTGTGTGGCATAAAGTTTTCTCTCCAATGTTTTTATATATTATGTATCTTAATTCACTTCTGATAAAATCAAACTTTTCTTTTACGTATCAAACTAAAAGTTGCACAAAGATGAATTGAAAGAGCCACAGTTAGGATTTCTTTTTGTGATAGAATGAAAAATGAAGTAATCCAAGACAAAACAAAGGTAACTGACGTCATGGAACGTATCATGGGTCTCAATTGAAGATGGGTCAGATATGGGACAAGGCAGAGTAGTAACAGATTGAATTACTCTGTGCCCACGCTGAGTGATCATGAGACGTCATGGAAGCAGCAGAGTTGTTGGAAGACCACGATTGATGACAACAAGTAATTGTATAGGAATTAGAAGAGACCAATATACTCAACATTGGCTAGGAAAAGGCTAGTGAAGAAGTTTTATAGCTTTTCATATTTTATGTTGAACATAAATTCATATTTTGATATTTTTTGTACATAGTTTGTTGAAAATTCTGAAAAATAAATCCAGTGAGATTTAATCAAATTGTCACTATCATTACTGGAATAGATGTCTTATTCTTTTACCTTAAATTTACTTTATGGAGAAATGTAATCTTATTATTTTGGCACTAAACGTTTTCTCTTTGTGAATAGGTTCCACCGCCTTGGCTGATTGCTATGCAGCGTTATGGTCCACCTCCATCATATCCTAACCTTAAAATACCTGGTTTAAATGCGCCGATTCCAGAAGGTTGTTCTTTTGGTTACCATGCTGGTGGTTGGGGTAAACCACCTGTTGATGAAACTGGTAAACCATTGTATGGTGATGTATTTGGTACTCAGACTGCTCCAAATGAGGTAAATATTAATTATTATGGTTATTAGATTGTTTTTATTTAATTTCTTTCATTGGCCAGTGCAGGTGTAGTAGTCAGCACAGCTGTCTTGTACACCAGAGGTCACTTGTGGTCAGGTCTGGCATTTTTTCATCTCTCATTCACATTTCTCACCCTGCATCATCTGCATTAGCATTAATATGCAAAATAGTTGATCATCAAAACCTTTTAATCATTTGACTATGGCATATTTTCTTTAATATTTAAACCCAGGACCCCTGGTGTAGAAGCTAGCTGTGCTGACCACTACACTGCGGGCTGGCCAATGAAAGTTATTAATTAAATACAATCTAACAAGTAAAACCATTTTTGTTTTATTGTAAAAACAATGTTTTTATACTTAAAAAAATACTTAAAAAAATTTTTATAAAGAAGTATAAGTGATTGTAAATTAGAAGATGATTAGGAGATGTTGATTGCTCTAAATTTGTGATGTATAATTTTTTCTGCCATATGATGGGTGGATTAATTTATTAATTTGAGTAATTAAACTGGGTTTTTTAGTGTTATTAACCATTTATTTTTTATTATTAGGTATTGTTGTTGTTTTTTTATTCACTTAGTGTTATTACAAACAAAGTCAAGTGACTTGAAAATTTCCAGAATCTTTTCTCTGCCCTACCATTCTGCTTTTGTTCCTTGTGAAAACCCTTAAATTTTGTATTTTTAAAAAATATTTATAATCCTGAGAAAACAAGAAATGAGCGAACAAGAAGAACCTCTTAATTTTCCTACCCAGCTATTGATTATGTATCGTTAGCATATAAGTAAGTTTTTTCTTGTAGACTTTGATAATGCAATAAATACTGTCATTTTTAAACAGATCTTGATTATTAGATTAATTCTTGTGATAGTAAAGAAGATTCAGTTAATTACTTGAAAAATAATTCATGGTTTAATCTTAGTAATGTTTTCAACCATTACTTGTGTTGTACTGTGATATACTGATTTTGGATGAAAAATATGAGGTGTATTTGTAAAGTAAGTACCGTTTTGAAATTCCGCCGCTGCAGCACCACGGTCAGTCTTTACCGCATGCACGCTGTGTACCACTATCTTATTGGCAAGCCACAGACACCATTACAGAATCATTCGACCGTGTTTGCATTTGTTGTGAGTATTTGAAATGTCTCCTCCAATTGAGAATCCCGCCGACTGTGAAATAGGCACTGTGATTCGTTTTCTTAGGGCTAAAGACATAAAAGCGGCTGAAATCCATCGTCAGATCAGTCAAATGTATGAAGAAAACATTATGAGCGATGGGCTGGTACGGAAATAGGTGAGAGCTTTTAAAGATAGCTGTATGATTATGCATGATGAAGAATGAAGTGGGCGGCCTTCAATCATAACTGACAACTTGGTGCAGAAAGTTAATGAAAAAGTGAGGAAGAACAGATGCTTTACGATTTGGTCATTATCTAATGAGTTTCCTGTAGTGTCAAGAAGTGTTCATTATCAAATTGTGACAGAACGTTTAAATTATTGAAAGTTATGCTCATGCTGAGTTGCAGTGGTTGTCTAATCAGGAGCCAGATTTTTACAAGGATGGTATTCAAAAGCTGGTTGTACGATATTATAAGTGCCTTAATATTGGCGGAAATTATACAGAAAAGTAGATTAAAATACAAGCTTTTTTGTAAAAATAAAATTATTAAGAAAAGTCAATTTGTTTTCTTTTTATTTCAAAACGGTACTTACTTTAAAAATGCGCCTCATAATTATGTTTCTCACAATCTTTATTGCTTACTCTTTTTTACTTTCTTCTACCGATTTCTCCGCTTCCTGTATCCTTCAGTCCATCATTTTTCTCTTCCTAGTTACCAACACAGAGATTTCTTGTTGCTAGTGTCATGGATTCCATGTATCAATGTTTTTTTTTAGAACAATCTCTTACATTTTATTTTTTGGTTAAAATATGAACATTTGTAATACTTTGATTTTTGTATTAATTATATTGATGACTAACTTTGTAGGTTATTATGAGAAACAAGATTGGTAAACATATCTGATAATAATAAAAACAATCCTGACTCAAATAATATTAGTGTAATTTGTTAACGTTAATGTTTGATTCATTGACTTTGTTTTTAGCAACATGAAATTGATGAAGATATTGATAAGACTGCTTGGGGTGAATTAGAATCCGAGAGTGAAGAAGAAAGTGCGGAAGAAAGTGAAGAAGAAGGAGAACCTGAAGGAGAACCAGATAGATCCGGTTTGGTGACTCCTGCTGAAGGTCTGATTACACCGTCTGGTATTACATCAATACCAGCTGGTTTAGAAACACCTGAAATTATTGAATTGAGAAAGAAGAAGGTGGAGAGTGAAATGGAAGGGTAGGTTGATTGATTTTGATTTATTAACTTCATAATAAAGTTAATAACTAAAAATCCTTTTTACGAGATGACACGTCTCATGGCTGGTGGCAATTTTTAAAAATGCTTATCTTTGACTTGTGCCAAAAACCATTAGTGGAGAAAAAACAAAAAACATTAGTGATGTCTGTACCTCGCTACTTTTTAAGAGGATCGAATGACATTTTTGTTTCCAAATTATAACTTTGATTTTTTAATGTCCGGTCAAAACCGAAACTCCAAACCCCATTTAGGCCCTCTAACTTTTAGTGTTTATTACGAATCCAAAAAAACCATTTGTTGCTATCTCTTGTAGTTTCTGACATTTGTGTGTGACGGAAGGACAAAGAAATATGATAGATGACAGTTTTTAAAATTGCCACCAATAAAAAGAGAGGATGGATTCCTTAATCATTTTTATTAAGTACACTTCCTTTACAAAAAAATAAAAATAAATTCTATAACGTAGAGTACAATGTGTAAACTGTTTTGAAAAAATTCTCATACTGTCTTCATAAATATCATGTACTTAAGTCACAAAATCTGATTTGGTGTATTTGAAATGGAGATTCTGTTTGTATTTGATATACAGAGTTCTACCTTACGGAGTTTTAAAAAAAATACATGTTTGTAAAGTTGACACTCAGGATTCTGTGAAAAATCTGATAATGAAAATTGGTAAAAGCCGTTATTAGATTTTGTGAAGTAAATAAAAAAATTTGTAATAAAATTTTTATTGTGCTACTATGCTGGTGGCAATGTTGGGAAGTTCGATGTTCCCAGTTTGGTTTGTTTTGAAGGATAGTTATGGCAGCACTAGTGTGTTGTTCAAGAACGCAATTATTTCCCTAATACTTAAGGTATATTAGAAATATTTTGATAAAAACATTACAAATATTAATGCTATTGTGAAATTGGTTAAGAATAAATTAAGTTCATCAATCAAAATTATTGTGCAAATTTATTGGCATGGGCGAGCTAGTACAATTAAATACTTGACCTCATTTGCACTTGGTTAGTGTGAGGATAAATTTATTCATGAAATATCTGCTTACTTAAACCTGAATTTATACTTTTGTGATTTTACGTAAATTTTACATAGTTCATTTTAAAACATATCCTTTTTTTATTAATTTAAGGTACTGGGATTATGGAAAACTTTGTGATTGAGTGGAAATTGCTCAGGAATTGATAAACTGTGATCTACTCCTCCCAACTTTCATTTTTTCCTGAAAATTTAAAATAACTTGTAAAATAGTACGGAAAAAATATTGTTAGAAAATAAAAAGTTTCTTCTCTGTTGCACATACTAATGAAAATTATTTGTTTATTATTGTAAATTTTTTAATGCATTGTTTTCTTTATACAGAAATGAAACGCCAGCTCTTTATCAAGTCCTTGCTGAGAAGAGAGTCGAACGTGTTGGAAATGCGATGATGGCTTCAACTCATATGTATGATTTAAGTGGTGCTACAGCAGGTGGTACTGTTTCTGTTGGTGGTACTACGGGAAGAAGAGGTCAAGATACAGTTGAGGTGGCATTGGATCCATCCGAGTTAGATTTAGTTGATACTGATGCTATGGCGGCTCGTTATGAACAACAAATTAGAGAGCAACAACAATCGCAGTTACAAAAAGAAGATCTATCAGACATGTTGGCTGAACATGTTGCAAGGCAAAAGGTAAATGTGTTATTCATTATGCTTTTCATGAAATCGTAGGTAACATATCTGTATCTTTTAATTTTATTTCATTTCTCTTGGTCAGAATTTTTTTACAATATTGTTAACTTTACTTTTTTAACATTATTAGTTGTATTTCGGTAGCGCAATTGGCCTCTACGCCAGGGTCCCGGGTTCAATTCCCTGTCAGGTCTGGTATTTTTTCATTGCTCATCTTCATCTATCATCATTATCATCGTCTGCATTAGCAGCAATTGCAAAACATAAAAAAACCGTATTTCGGAAAGACAGAACATATAGGAATGTAAGCTGATTCTAATGCCAGTAATTTATTTATTTGGAAGGCCTGTCTTCAGTACTTTTGTATTAGAAAAATGGGATCCATATACTATTTTAAATTATTTTAACAGTAAGTTTCTTTATCAGTTAAATTATTTGTATTAAAATATAAATTATTGTACAAATTCATTCACACAGGCAAGCTGTTACAGTTGTTGAATACTGTATTCTATCAATGTACTGTAGTAATATTGAATTGGAAACCCAATTTTTATTTTCATAATTCTGTACTCTTTCTTTTTTTATAATTATTATTGTTTGTTGGACTGATATCCAGAACATAATATCTATCATATATGAATTCTACATAGATACATAAACCTTTTAAAAATCTAAGGGATCATGCAATTTTTTTAAGAACTAGTATTAACGTACTTTTTCTTACAACATTTATTCTGGTATTCTCAAGTTATATTTTCCCCTTCTATTGGTGATTCATACTGATGTTAACTAATTCCTGTTTTGCATAATAATTGGTTTTATTTCTAAAGTTGTGGTTTGGCTTGTCATTAAAAGCTTTAACGTTAGTTCGCCATGAAGCCCAAGTGAGGGTGGTTGCTAGTGTTTTATAACTTTGTAATTTAGTTTTAAATATTAAATTATGCTACTGGAATTGGATGTGGTTTTTGTTATGATGTATTGCTTGTTTTATTTTCCTCCTGATTATTGGACTTGGTTCTTTCTACCCGATTTCATATTAGTTTACATTTCTAGTGGTATTTGCACTAGTAGATTGTGTTTCAGAAAAATAACAAATAATGTTCCCATTGTTACAATAACAGGGCAGATAAATTGTTTAGACAAAATATTTTTTCCTATATATGAACTTGATTTTATTGTATCTATTAATGACACATGAATGAAGTATTGTTTTACTATTATCCTATTGTAAAAATAATTAATTTTTCACTGACCTATTACAGCTGCTATATCACTTTTTTACCTTTTCTTAAGTAAACCTACTTCTACTGAAATGTTTCTGTGGATCCAGGATCATCAGACTACACCTTCATAGTGTAAAATTTAGTAATTGTCATTTGTAATTTTTATAGTTTTATACAAATGACTGAATATACAACATACTCAGTAATTTTAATAAATTTTTAAAATGTTTAGTTTTAACTTTGTGTAATCTGATGATGGTGGATCCACTGAAACATTGTCTAGAAAGTAGAAAGATAAAAAAAGGTAAAAAAAACAAGTAATACAGCAGATTACAGCAAGTAAGAGGTCAGTGAAAAACTAAATATTTTTACAATAGGATCATATATAAGGTGCAGAATGCATTATAAAGATTTCTTTATTTTATTAAATTTTATAAATGTTTTTATTTTTTTGTTTTGTTCCAGAATAAAAGAAAACGACAGCAGACTCAAGAAAACAAACAAGCCAAGAAGTATAAGGAATTTAAGTTTTAATTTATTTAAGTTTGCATTTTTTTACAGAAAAATAAATGTATTTTGTCTGAAAAATATTATTGATTTTTTTATGTTGGGTTCAAGTGTTAGTAGATTGAATATCTGTATTAAAACTGTAAATAAATTTATTAAGTACACTAAAATAGTCTGGTCAGAAATATTTATAAATACTTCCATTTCCTGCGTCAAACTTTGTATAAATGTTTCATTGTTGAATATTATTTATACAAGGGTGTACAGTTAGTCCTTTCTCAATTGGCGACAGTAGCTATTGTAGAGTTGTGATCATATCTCTCTTCATCCCTTGCTTACATGTACAAGATAACTCACAGAAAATGAGTGAATTGTTTATTTATTTTTCTTGATTGAAGGATTAAATGCTCACAGTCTGTGGTCTTAGGAAACACTTAGTGCTTGTATAACTGTTTGAGTTGGTGCGCAAATTTATTTTTGTCATCTGTATAATTTTAATTAAGCCTTGTACAAATTGACCATAACCAAGATCCTTTATTATTTCATTTGGTAATTAAGTACTGAATCAATAATCAGAAGTAGAGTTTTTTTTATTAAAAAAAGGAAATTTTTTTTTGTAAACTTTTTAAAACACAGCTTAGCCTGATGAGAAAACTGCATTTGAAATATGGATACATGTGGAAAAGTTGAAATCTGGGGTTCCTTAATTTGTATAATTTCAACCAATAGAGCAGATAGGATTCTGGAAAGGATGTTGAACACAGATTAATAATTTTTTTGTTTTAATCCCTAATGTATGTACGTTGCAATCTGTTCAATTTAGAACTATAAGCAACCCCATGACCCAATGAGATGGGGGTGATGTGTATGACGTAAATGAGGTGTAGTCTTGTGCAGACTCAGGCTGACCATTCGTGAGAGAGTATGGTTAATTGAACCCTAACCATCAAAGTACACCGGTAACCACTGTCTAGTATTGAAATCTGTATAAAAGTAACTACCTTTACTAGGATTTGAACCAGAAACCTTCGTCTCCGAAAATCAGCTGTTAAACAGCTGACTCACGGCGATAACTTACCTCTAGACCAACCCGGTGGGTCAAATTAATAATAAATTGATTAATATTTTGTACCTGTATTTTTGACATACAAGATATAGTGATGTTTATTTCAGGTTCTATCAGGATCTGGTTATTTCTAAACAACAAAACCTCATTTTTAAATTAACAGCAGATTTTATTTAACTCAAAATTTTCTAAAACAAATTATAAAAAGAAATGGGTCGTTTACTTCCTTATAATTAATTAATTCTTACTTACAATTCAATAACTGCTTCAATATGTGATGTGTTACGTTTTTAAACTGCTTTTAATAAACTCTTTTCACCACTGTTAGCAAGACTAATTCTTATTACAGGTTGGCTGCTATGAGATGCGCATGCAATCCTCAGGTTATCGTCAATATAGGCCATGAGGATTGCTGGCTGGCAATTCTCACAGGTTTGTCTGCACAGGCCGTGAGAATCCATGCTGGTTCCTCAGACGCCATTGTGATTCTTTCATCATAACTTTTGTAGGCCTGCCTAGAATACATTGAATTTGTTGTAGGCTTATTAGGACTAGTATAAAATACAGGACGTTTAATAATGTACTTTAGGGTTTTGAAAATTGGAACTGGAAACCCACACGCTTATGTGGAACACGTTCAGAATTCTCCAAAAGTAAACGTTTTTTGTGCGATTTCTCGTGAGGCATTGTATGGGCCATTCTTTTTTACGAAAACTACAGTAACCGGTATGATTTACCTGGATATCTTACAGTTATGGCTTATGCCTCAGCTACTCAACGAGTTCATTTTCCAGCAAGATGGTTGTCCTGCTCATTTTCATAACAAGGTTCAATGGTACCTTAAGACAACATTGCCTCAGCGCTGGATAGGACGTGCGTCTGAAAAAGACCAACACATTATGCTGTGGCCACAAAGATCACCAGACCTCACACCATGCGACTTGTTTCTCTGGGGTTATGTGAAGATAAGGTGTTAATCCCACCAATGCTGAACGATATCGCTGAGCTGAAGGATCGCATAATCAATGCAATCAACTCTATTGAAAGGGACATATGTTAGAACAAGTTTGGCAAGAGCTAGACTTTCGTGTTGATGTATGCCATGTCACCAAAGGAGCACACATTGAACATTTATAGATGTTTAAAAATAATTGTTTGAGTCCCTGCCTCAGCCCATACAACTTTCATTTAGGTAAGTGAAATAGTTTTTTTGTACTAAATTTTCATAACCCCGAAGAACATTATGAAATGCCCTGTACATCTGTATGCAGGTGCCATCTGCGCAGGAAAATTAGTTAGCACTACACAAAAACTAAATCTAATGATACTTTGGTTACGTTTATTCATAAAATTGTACTGTTGTTTTCATATTCATTAGTGATTTTATGTGTTAATTAATGTTTGTAATAATATTGTAAATTATTTAAAATACTTTTTATTTGATCATATTCGTGTTTATTTTTTAACTGCTATTGTAAGTGAGGATCGTGTGCATTACATGCATTGGCGAAGTTGGTAACGTGCTCGCCTCTCATCATGCGGTCTTGGGTTCGAATCCCATTCAGGCACGGCATTTTTTCATACCTACGTTACAAAAAATCATTTCATCATTCACCGTCTGCATTAGCAGTAATTGCAGAACAGTCGGACGTTAAACCAAAACTAAAAAAAAAAAAAGCATTACATGCGGTCTGTTCTAAGAATATTTTTTCAAGTGGGCCGTGAGGATCACAGGTTTCCTCACCACTTTTTTTTATTTATCTGACATTGTATTAACTTTTTACTGTTATATATTCAATATATGACATGTTATTGATCATATTTTGCAATTTTTCTGTGCGGGCGGCTTACCCTTATACATTGCGGCAGCCAACCTGATACAAAGGCAGCCGCTTTTTATGTAACATAATCTTTGAAGTTCAAGAACATAGTAAAATAATCAAGAGAAATAAATATACAGAACACAGCCTTCTCTATAGTAGAAAACAAGTGAGGGCAATGCCAGGAAGAAATTAATTAGTGTCAAAATGGGAAGGTCATTCATACACACAAACACGCTTTAAACACCATTGTCCAGCTGGTGTATGTCACAAAATCTATGTTTTTCCTATTGGTAAATATCCCTTCGATCACAAAATTTGTGTACATTTGCTTTATCAATTCCATACTGCTGTTTGCTTAACAAATCTGATTTTAAATATACATCTAGTTGGATTATTAATAAGAATACTGTAGAGATAAAATTTTTATCTTATTTTTATCACTATGGTTGGTACATAAAAATAACCGTTTATAATAATAATTAAAAATAATTTAACTTATTCTAATATGTTATTACTAGTAAAATATTTATTAGTTTTTTGTAGTTCAGTATTTTCTTTTGTGATATGTGGAAAAGTTCGTTCCTCTGATTCTAAACAGTATTCTTATGATAATTCTAAAAAATCTACATTAGATACTCATGAAATAACTAAGTATATTGATAATCATACTGAAATATATAATTATCATCTCATACCAGGAGTTATTGATAGTATGCCACGCCAAAGTTGTGGGGTAAGTCATGTTCCTTATTCTATAAATTAGTGTGTACTTTTTTGATCTTAATTTTGGTTATTCATTACATTGACATTTCACAACATAATACACGTCCTAAGTTTTAGGTCTACCTGTTACACAAAACGTGTAAGAAACAAAGTTGTGAAATGTATTAATTCAGCAGATTACAAGTCGTGTAGTTGACTCATGATTGATTGATTGACTACTATATTGCTTATCACAACACTGAATTGTTTGAACAAAACCGTATGTATGCAAGTAGAAAATACATCAATAAATTTTACTACGAGCTTTAAAAGGTTGCGGTAAGTTAAATTTGTTTAAAAAAGAGCTAAAACGCACTTGATTGATGACACATTTTACAGAGTACAAATTTCTTTCTTAATAGGTTTTGGTTGAAAAATATATAGACTTTTAAGTAAATGCTAAACCAACTTGTGTATTTTTTGATACAAATGGTTGGATGACATGCTTATTGACATACATATATATTATAATACATCCTATTCTCTGTTCTGAAATCTCCTGGAAGCAGTTAAAATAAAAATGATGTATAACACTTAACAATTTGTAAATAATTTTTTTGAAATGCATCCTGTCAACCATTAATATAAATTACAGTATAAATGAAATTATCACCTGAGTTGCTTTTTAAGTTTATTAAAAACTTGCGCACATTGTGGTACCACCTTCTTCAAAGCATAATATTAATACTGTAATTCACTTAACAATTCATCACCCTCAGTAGTCAAACACATGTCAGTTGAGGCACTGTCCTGTATTTTGAACGCTTTTTTACTTTCTCTTGCCTATATGAATATATAGGAAGGAAAGTATTGTTTTCATGTCGATTTTTAGAAATCGAGTTTTCACTGGATCTACACATTTTCAGACCCCCTGAACCCAAAAAACATGTTTTTAGCGATTGATCTGTGTGTGTGTGAACAGAATATCTCAAGAATGGAACATAGTACGAACTTGAAACTTAAGTTATATACCACTACCGGACCCGACACAAACATTTTCATCAAAATCGGTCAACCGGAAGTAATAGTTTATTCGTGTAATTTTTCACTTTTTTGCAATTGTCTCAAAAACTGGTCCTATGATTTTATTAAAAATCGCCTCATTCACTAAATTTTTTATGCTCTACAAGATAGGGTAGGCGCCATGTTTGCTGAAATTTTTGGTGAGGCTGTTTTCACGTAAAAAAATTGTTTTTTTAAGATTGCGGCTTTATTATCCATTTTACCGCAAAAATGTATATAATTAAAGTTGTAGAGAATTTAACATTCTACAACTTTTATTTCAAACATTTTTTTGTATAACGCTTAGTTTAGCTGTAATTAGCGATTTTCTGTTTTTTTTCTCACGAAAACAGGTGAAAAATCTATTTTTTTAAAGATTTCGGCCTTAGTATGCATTTTACGACAAAAGTATATATAATAAAATTTATAGGAAATTAAAAGATCTACAACTTTTAATTAAAGCATTTTTTGTACAGTGCCTAGTTTAGCATGAAAGAGCGATTTTCTGTATTTTTAAGCCAAACTAAGGTTGATTTTCATTTTGCGTCTTTCATACATGATTAAAATTAGGTTATGTTTATTGAGGTTAGTTTTTTGTTTATTTCCAATGTTTTATTAATAATGTTAGGTTTATTGTTAATTATTTGCATTGGCAAGAGAAAGTTGTGTGAGTGTTTCACACCAGATTTTTTACTATACTGTTTGCCTAGTATCTATTGCAACGAGAAATTCCCTCTTACACTCACATTGTTTGTTTAAACGTCTGCATTCAGTTTCAACACAAAACATAATATGTTAGGTTGTGTTAGTGCATTGTTATTTTTGTTCAAAGAATGACTGATTGTGTTATTGAGTTGTTGCTCAGTTCTGTTTGTTGCAATTTTATTTTATACTTTACAGTACAGTGTTGTAATGGCTAATACAAGTTAGCATAAAATATTGAATCTATCTGATAACAGGAAATAATTAAGGGGTAAGATCATGGTGAAACTTGAACGTCGATATGTAAATCATATGACTATGCAAGCTACAAAGCTCCGTTATAGCTTGTCATAGTACACTTAGCTTGCTTGTTAAGTAACAAGCTAGTGCTTGTATAATTGTAACTTGCTTGAACACCATAGCTCCAGTGGTATAAAGCTTTGGTTTATATCTTAAACAGATTATCTTTTAAAATAGAGGAAAGATTAAAAACATCATAAAGTCTGTCAATAAAAAACCTTTTAAGAGAACAATCACAATACAAAAATGACTCAATGTAGCACAGTCATTGTTGTCACCCCAAAGCTTTGCCTCCAGAACTCGGAACTCTTGTCATATTAACTTTACCCCTATTTCTTTTATTCACCACCCAGCTATTAGCCTCATACTATTATGTTGAATATTTTTATTTCTATGATATATTTATTCCACAGTACTGAATCAAGTTGTGTTATTGACATTTCAGCATACCTCAGTTTGCTCTTTTATTTCCTCCTCCAATTTCTATTCTTGAGATCATAAAACCTAAGTAATAATTACAATCAGTTTCTTTTATCTTTGTAGAAAAGCCATGTTCAAATCCTTTCTTTCACCACTTCTTTTAGTGTTATAAAATATTCTGTGGACCGCCTCCATAGCGTAGTGGTTAGCACGTTAGCCTACCATGTGGAGGTCCCAGGTTCAATTTCCGGTCAGGGTCTGGAAATTTTAACAAGTCAAAACCCGAAGTTACAGTCACATATTCTACCATAGTCGCTAATTAAACAAGCAGTTGATATGACTAAACCAATAAATTAAAAAATTTGTACACATTTTGTGCTCTCAAATTTTACAAATAATTATAAATGAGTTTGTGATGTCATGAGCTAGCTATATGTAAAAAGATATTACAATGTGCTTCGCTGCATTATTCAGCAAAGGTTGCGGATTTATTGGACAGAGTGTATGTTGTCAGCAGTGAAAAACGTAACTGTTGAATGCTGAATAGATTAACCAATTTTGATGCAGTTGTAAAAGAAAATGAGCATATTTTTCCTAAACTAATCATTGGACAAAAAATGGTAAATACAAAAAAAATCATAGAACTTTATTGGAATAATTAATAAATTTTAAGACCTAAAACTAAGTGTTGTAGAGTGGACTTGTCCATTGAAAGACAGATGAACGTTGTTAAATGCTTCTAAGCATGTCACAATAGGACAGAGGGAAAAATAACATACTGTGGTATGAAGAGAAGATGGAACAAGTAAAATTTCAGTATTTATTTTTTAGGTTATTTATAATCAAGTGCTTTGTCATTACAACTACAGTTAGTTAAAGAATGGTTACAGACAATTTAAAATCTGTTGAAACTCAAGACCCTGACTGGGAATCAAACACAAGATATTTTGCTTTGGAGTCTTGCATACTATCACTGCTTCGTGGAGACAGATCTTGCTGCCTTATATTAATAATTAATTAAAAATACAGTAGGCGCTTACTTAGTCTGATGAATTCAGGACTTGTGTGATACTAGGTTACTTATTTTTCTAGGTAATAATTTAGTGATCTTGTTGAAATTTGTGGTGACTTTTTTAAATTTACCTATGTATGAAAAAATTTTAAGATAGTTTAAAATTACATTATGTGATAAAAATAAAGGATTATTTTCAAGTTAAATGATAAATATTTTGTTATAATTTGTATAACTTTTAATAAGTTTTAATAAGTAAATTTGTATAAATTTTAATAAGTAATTTGTACAGCATGTTGTTATTAACACAAGTGTTGTAGAGTTTAATTTGTAATAAATTATTAGAAACTACATTTTAGATCATGTTTTGTGTATATGAATAAATATTAATGGTTTTGTTGCACAATGCACAGTGAATTTATTTATCTATTTAAGCATACAAGGTACATGTTAAATTAAATACGAATAACATTTGATATTTTCAAGCAATAAATTTAAACAGTATAACGAAATTAACTTGAGGCCTCATCTGAAGCGTTATGATTAGTGTAAAAAGTACTAGGCTGAAAAGTAATCATTAATGACCAAGGTGTTGGTATGACTGTAAATAAATTTACAAATTAAATCTTTAAATAATAATTTTTAAATTTTTAATTTTTTTAGTAGGTAGTTACTTTTATACGGATTTGAATACTAGACTGTGGTTACCGGTGTACTTTGGTGGTTGGGGTTTAATTAACCATACTCTCTCAGGAATGGTCGGCCTGGGTCTGTACAAGACTACACCTCATTTACATGTCATACACATCATCCTCATCTCATTGGGTCATGGGGTTGCTTATTGTTCTAAATTGAACAGATTGCAACGTACACAAATTAGGAATAAAAAAAAAAAAATTTTTTTAGTGGTAAAGTTATCGCCACAAATCAGCTATTTTACAGCTGATTTTCAAAGACAAAGGTTCCTGGTTCAAATCCTAGTAAAGCAAGTCACTTTTGTACGGATAGACAACTCATTCACACATCATTCTCATTTCATTGGGTTAACTTATTGTTCTTAAATTGAGCAGATTGCACGTACACATGTTTAGGGATAAAAAAATGAAACTGAATATTCCATGATTTTATTTTTTAGTTTATTATCACATTAGTTCCTAAGGTTATTAGTAATTACTTTATAGGTTCAGACCATTTGAATGGTAGCTAAAGTTGGGCTCTAAACATACTAATCAAAGTAGAATTACATTACCGTAAAAGAATTGTCTGTGGGTATAATATTGACGAACGAATTATAAATAAATAAATAAATAATTGTTTTGTCTCTATAGCCCATTGCATTTCTAATTTTTTATTGTGTAAAACTTTGATTGTAAAATATATTATTTTTTAAGTTTTTATTTTTCCTGGTATTTCTTTATTAATATTGATCCATATCTCACCTGGTTAAACATTTAAGTTATACAGTTCATAACAAAAGTTAATTTGTTTAGAAAAATTAACATTAATTCATTTTACAGATGCTTTACAAAGTAAATGAAACAGTTGGAACACAAATAAAAGAAGTAAAATATGATGCACATTTTGGAGCATTGTTAAGACCAATACATACCCAAAAAAACCCATTCTGGGAATGGTATGATGCTTATGAATTAGATTATTGGACCGTAATTATGATTGGTAAGAACATATTACAATTTCTTATTGAAGATTGTTGTTTTTTATACTTTTATAGGTTACTGCTAAGAAAGAGTATTCACTTATTAACATAATACAGTAGCCGCTTGCTAATCTAGTGAATTCAGGACTTGTGTGATACCAGGTTACTTATTTTGCTAGATAATAGAGTTAAGATCATTTTATTGTGAATTAGCAGGACACATCATGCAAATTAACACGTTAAAATTGCCAGAGCCTAGTCGGCAATTGAACCCGGGACCTTTTGCGTTGTAGGGTAGCGCAATAGTCACACCAAAAAAATCTTAGACCATTACCACAATATAGACAGAAATGTACTATACAAGTATACATACATACTTAGTATACATACTTTTCTTTATGAATATAATGAGTTTTTGAAAAATCTTTTAATATTTACCTGTTCTTTACACTTTTTACAAGCACTTTCGCACTGTGCACTGCTCATCAGGTAATGTCATACAGCTTCTAGAAATTATTGTGAAGAATGCATCTTCTTTGTCAAAGTTTGAATTTAAACTCTTTGACAAAGGGAGAAGCATTCTTCACAATAATTTCTAGAAGCTGTATATTATCTGATGAAGCAGTGCACACCTTGAAAGTGGTCATAAAAAGTTAAAGAAAAATGAAAAAGGAAAATATGAAAGTTTTTTTTTCAAAAACTCATATTAATATGGATTCTGCTGCTACGAGCTAACTAATCACTTTAATAATAAAAATAATAATTATAATATTTTACAAACAGAATAAATAATTACTCAATATATATATATTTAGTATTTCTATCAATTACGAACACTAAAAACTTGGGCAGTCATGCCGCATATTTGTAATCTTTGTTCAAGCTACATACTCATGGGAGTTATATACATTCAAAAGGAACTTAAAATCTGTGTTCTTAAAACCCACCGCCACAGTACCAAACCCACAGTAGTTGCTAATGACAAAGCAATAAACACAAATTTAAATAAACTAAAAAGTAATAAGATAAATGAATAAATACGTTTAACAGTTACATAAACAAAAACAAAAGAAACATATTTCTATTTCATATAATGAATTAATATAATAATTTCACTAACCTTCTTTTTAAACTGCGTCACCTTTATTTTATTCCTACTTACACGTGTTTCGGTGGATCCACCATCATCAGAGTAAATAAAAAATTGAAACTAAAATTTTTTTTCATTTATTTAAAATTTACAGAAGATGATACATCTTCAGTCACTTGTATAAAACTGGTTTAAAATTAATTTATTTTAATTTATCCCTTATCATATTTACTGTAGATAGCAGCAGCAGTCAATATTACTTCATCATTCCTAAATTTTATCTGTTCATTCAAAATGTCCTGCTTTTGCTCTTTTAAATATTTATAAATATGGAACATCTCATATTTTTCAATTTTATTTTTATTCTCTATATTACATTGTTCTATTATATTGAAATGTTCATCTATTTTACCAAATTTATGTTTTTCTTCTTTTATATGATTGGTATAGTTAGATATAATGTAGTCACATTTCAGTGCTTTTTTATGTTCATTATACCTCACTTGAAAATTACGACTAGTCATACCAATGTAAAATTTTTTACAATCCTCATTACCACAATCTATTTTATACACACCCTTTTTATTGCTTAGTGTTTCATTTATATTATTTTTAATTATATTTGTGGACAGTAGTTTTTTATTATTACATGTGTATGCGATTTTATAAAACTTATTTAATGTTCTGTATAATTTATTGTTAATAGTTTTATTGTATTTTAATGCAATAAATGGTTTATGTTTTATTTTATTATCTAATATAAGGGTGGTTCTCAAGTTATTTTTAAATTGTAGTTTGTTTTTAATTTTATTTATTACTTTATTTATTTCTTTTTCATGATACCCATTCTTTTGTGCTATGAATTTTATTGTTCGTAATTCATTTTCTAGTAGTTTTTTATCTTTTATATAATTATATGCTCTGTGAATCATACTATGGTAAGCTGCCATTTTATGTGAGTATGGGTGGTTAGATGACTTATTTATATTTGTTACTGGTAATATACTTTTACGAAATACACCTGTTGTTATTTTACTATTACCCTTGATTAATTGTATGTCCATGAAATTTAATTTATTATTATTTTCAAGTTCCATAGTGTGGTGTAATTTATCATCAAATGTATTTAATTTTTTTTAAATAACATCCTCTTCATTTTTATACCTCTTTTCCAATATTACCAGTATGTCATCTACATATCTGTGCCACATTACTACATTATGTGTATGTTCTATTTGATACACAGTTATTTCTTCAAAGTATTGTAAATAAATTTCAGACAAAATAGAGCTTAATGGTGCTCCCATAGTAAGTCCATCTTTTTGTTTGTATATTTTTTCATTAAATTTAAAATAATTTTGTGAAGTACATTGTCTCAATAATCCTATAACTTGCTTTACTTCATCTTCATGCAATTTATGTTCTGTTAATTTATTTTTTATAATGTTTATGGTTTTATCAATGGGTATATTTGTGTACATATCTTTGATATCAAAAGACATCATAATATGTTTGTCATTAATTTCAATTTTTTGTATTTTGTCTATTATTTCTTGAGCGTTTTTTATACTATATCGGTTATTTAATATTATATGTGTTTTTAGGTAATCGTATAAAAATTTAGATATTTTATATGTAGGCGCATTTTTATAATTAACCAGAGGTCTTATAGGTACATCCACTTTGTGTATTTTAGGAAGGCCATTAAGATTTGGTGCTTGAGGATTATTATTTATGTATTTATTTTTTATTTTTTTATCGATTGTCTTATTTGATTCACTAATAATTCTTCTAAGTTGTGCATTGAATTTTTTAGTTGGATCTTTTTTAATGATCTCAAAATTATTGTTGTTCAAATATTTTTCTGTTTTTTGTATGTATTCACTTTTGTAAATTATTACAGGTACATTTACTTTATCAGCTTTTACAATTACAGCATCTTCATCTTGCAATTTTTTCTTTAAATTTTCATATTTTTTATTTATTTTTTTATTATAATTATTTAAATTTTTGTTTTTATAATTTATATTCAATATGTTACTTTTCACATTACTTCTGATAATATTATGATTTTCTACTTCAATTTTATATAAAGCAGATTCAATGTGTATTATATTGTGTTTGAGATCCTTAAGTATGTTATTTGTGCTGTAATTATGTTTTATGCCTAAATTCAAAATCTCTTCATCATTTTTATTAAGTTTTATATTTGTATTGTTAATGTACGGATTGCCAAATTTTATTTTATTATCTGTCATTTTATATTTATTAAATTTTTATATATAATATTAAATAACCGATATAGTATAAAAAACGCTCAAGAAATAATAGACAAAATACAAAAAATTGAAATTAATGACAAACATATTATGATGTCTTTTGATATCAAAGATATGTACACAAATATACCCATTGATAAAACCATAAACATTATAAAAAATAAATTAACAGAACATAAATTGCATGAAGATGAAGTAAAGCAAGTTATAGGATTATTGAGACAATGTACTTCACAAAATTATTTTAAATTTAATGAAAAAATATACAAACAAAAAGATGGACTTACTATGGGAGCACCATTAAGCTCTATTTTGTCTGAAATTTATTTACAATACTTTGAAGAAATAACTGTGTATCAAATAGAACATACACATAATGTAGTAATGTGGCACAGATATGTAGATGACATACTGGTAATATTGGAAAAGAGGTATAAAAATGAAGAGGATGTTATTTAAAAAAAATTAAATACATTTGATGATAAATTACACCACACTATGGAACTTGAAAATAATAATAAATTAAATTTCATGGACATACAATTAATCAAGGGTAATAGTAAAATAACAACAGGTGTATTTCGTAAAAGTATATTACCAGTAACAAATATAAATAAGTCATCTAACCACCCATACTCACATAAAATGGCAGCTTACCATAGTATGATTCACAGAGCATATAATTATATAAAAGATAAAAAACTACTAGAAAATGAATTACGAACAATAAAATTCATAGCACAAAAGAATGGGTATCATGAAAAAGAAATAAATAAAGTAATAAATAAAATTAAAAACAAACTACAATTTAAAAATAACTTGAGAACCACCCTTATATTAGATAATAAAATAAAACATAAACCATTTATTGCATTAAAATACAATAAAACTATTAACAATAAATTATACAGAACATTAAATAAGTTTTATAAAATCGCATACACATGTAATAATAAAAAACTACTGTCCACAAATATAATTAAAAATAATATAAATGAAACACTAAGCAATAAAAAGGGTGTGTATAAAATAGATTGTGGTAATGAGGATTGTAAAAAATTTTACATTGGTATGACTAGTCGTAATTTTCAAGTGAGGTATAATGAACATAAAAAAGCACTGAAATGTGACTACATTATATCTAACTATACCAATCATATAAAAGAAGAAAAACATAAATTTGGTAAAATAGATGAACATTTCAATATAATAGAACAATGTAATATAGAGAATAAAAATAAAATTGAAAAATATGAGATGTTCCATATTTATAAATATTTAAAAGAGCAAAAGCAGGACATTTTGAATGAACAGATAAAATTTAGGAATGATGAAGTAATATTGACTGCTGCTGCTATCTACAGTAAATATGAGAAGGGATAAATTAAAATAAATTAATTTTAAATCAGTTTTATACAAGTGACTGAAGATGTATCATCTTCTGTAAATTTTAAATAAATGAAAAAAAATTTTAGTTTCAATTTTTTATTTACTCTGTTAAGGCATTGTGCACCGGGGTTTGCACTGTCTTGTGGACCTCTTTGCTATTTCTTCCTTCTTCTTCCCTTTGTTGGCCACTCGTAAATTGTGTCGTGTCGTGTGCGGTTGTGCTTTCGTCGTGGCTCTCTCGGTTGGCGTCTCGAATGGCGCTAGCATTGCTTCCCGTCTCGTTTTAAGGCTTGTTCTTTATTGCTTAAATATTTTGGTCCTCCGGTCGTGGATAAAATCAGTGCATTATTGGTTTTACAGTGTCTTAAAATTGCTAAACATTCGTGTTTGTATTCGTATAGTACGCGAGAGGGGGGTGGACCCACGCTTCGTTGTGTTCGCGCCAATTCACGCACGTTTTCATACTTCGGCAGCCATTTTTTCTTACAAATCAAATCCATCTTTGTAATTTTGGTTCATACTGCGCAGTTGTTACTATCACATGTAGTAAGTGCGGTCTGCGCCGTCATCAGCTGTCCGCTGTCTCATTCTGATTGGTCGAGATTTTTCATTCATTAAAACGTCAGCTGTTTATTTAATCGAATTGTTTATTTACATTTGTTGTTTTGTATTATTATTAATATTGCACTAACGTTGTTTATTCGATTTTTTGCACAATTGTTATCTTATCGTTATTTTCTTTTATCCTTTGTCGTTATTCTCGTTTACTGCATTCAATATGGACAATGCTGAGCAAATTTTCAGAAAATGTCAACTAATCCGATCATTGAACACGTTAAAACAAGTTCAATCCATTTCTGCACCCAACGATGTGTTTAAAATACAGGCAAAGCGAATATTCTCTGAGTTCCAACCACTGCAAAATGGATTAATTGATTTATTAATTGAGGCGTATTCTGAGGTTTTTGAAAATCAAATCGCCGCTATCCAAAACGAGTTCGAAACTAAATATTTTCAAATTATCACCCATATGGCTGATGTTAATAATCCGAATCAGGCTAACTTTGAAAACCGAACGTCAAACACAAATTCGATTTCGCCTCAAATTCTCGCCGTTAATCTTCAAACTTGTGTCACTGTTAATTCGAAAATTGACCCCGATGTCACCTCAAACCCCGAGCTCAACAAATCTATCGTTTCTGATATTCAATCGCCTAACTGCTTACTTGTTTCACCTGCTTCCAACAACATTTCGAGTCGCCCTGCTGCTTCAACTAATCGTCTTCGTAACACTTCAGTCTCTTCGCCTTCTATTCAATTCGCCGCTTCACCCGAGATCATCGCTGTTGACTCTCGTCTCGCTTCGTCTACCGACTCCGCCAGTATCTCGACCGATCTTGCTGCTGGTATTTCGTCAAATCGTCGCTTCAAGTCTACGCCTCGCTCCAATTCTACGTTGAAGGCTCCCTCCAAGTTGTCTTCAATCAATTTCTCGTCTAATCGCTTCAAGTCCTCGCAGAAGGCTTCCACTGAGTCGCCTCCAATCCACTCTTCGCCAAACCGCTTCGAGTCCTCCTCCATCATCGATACTTCGCAGACAAAACCCGCTACTCTCGCCTTAGTCGATTCTACGGCTAACCAGCTCACTTCGAATCATCGCTTCTCGTCGTCACTCACACACTCTGCTGACAAACCGCTACAAATCGCTTCGCCAAAGGGCAATCGGCCCTCCTCAGTCGCTTCATGCTCTACTAACGCTCGTCGCGCGCCTTTAGCCCCTCTTGGCGGGCGGGGCCCCACTCGTCGTATACAATATTCACAACCGGTGAATGATTGTAATTTCAACTCTCATCGTTCGTTCAATGCTTGGTGTAACCTTCGTACATCTCGCTCGGCACTCCAGCTTCAATCACGGATTCACTCTCAACAGGTTTGTGAATTTCGCCGTACCGCAATTCAAGATTCTCGTCATAATTGTTCGCCTACTCGTCACTTTGTTTCGCAACCCGCGTACCAGTTAGCTTTGCCTTTGGGCAACTAACTCTTCTGTTTCACTTCGTTTCCCGCTTACTTCATCTACATTCGTTTTCGTTTCTTCGTTTATTTCTTCGTTCTTCTGTTGTTTTTTTCTCGTTCTTCGTTTTATTTTGCTTCGTTACTGGTTGCCAGCCCTCGCTGGTGATCACATCAAGATACTCCGCTTCCGTTTGCCTCCGCGCAGGCTGTGGAAAATGTCCGTTCGACGTCGGCCGGGTGCACCCGCGCGTGCATCACGCCACATCAAAATGTTCCGTTCTGCTACTTCGTCTTCAGGCTTCGTCATCAGGCTTCGTTTCGTCTCCAGGCTTCTTCTTCGCTGCTTCGCTTATTCCCTCCCGTGGGACTTCCACGGCGGGCGGGTTTTCAAGGCTTTTGTTTGTGTGCTAGGCTTCTCGTTCGTTTTGGCTTTTAGTTGCTTCGTTTCCGCGCCCTGCGTTGGTTCAGGGCGGGCGGCCCCGTTATTGTTCGTCGTTTTGGAAATCATTTGTCAATGATTTGGCGGGCGGTTATGTTAAGGCATTGTGCACCGGGGTTTGCACTGTCTTGTGGACCTCTTTGCTATTTCTTCCTTCTTCTTCCCTTTGTTGGCCACTCGTAAATTGTGTCGTGTCGTGTGCGGTTGTGCTTTCGTCGTGGCTCTCTCGGTTGGCGTCTCGAATGGCGCTAGCATTGCTTCCCGTCTCGTTTTAAGGCTTGTTCTTTATTGCTTAAACATACTCTGATGATGGTGGATCCACCGAAACACGTGTAAGTAGGAATAAAATAAAGTTGACGCAGTTTAAAAAGAAGGTTAGTGAAATTATTATATTAATTCATTATATGAAATAGAAATATTTCAAACTGCAGGATGCATTATAAAGATTTATTTTTAAAAGAAACATATTACATAAATTACTCTTGTTAATAACAGACTACTACTACTACTACAGAAATACACAAACTGATTACTATTTACACAAATTTATAAACAAATTGATTATGGTGTACTGAAATCAACCTGAACTCATATTAAGAAAGATTTTATGTCGAGTAAACAAATAATGACGTCACTGAGCATGCGCATTATTTAAAAATGTGTATGCCTACTCGCTGATTAAAAAGTAACAACAAAATACTTTCAAAAATATTGAAATACGAAAACTTTTTAAATAAACAGTATTTTTATAAATGAAATTAAAATCTAATATTTTAACCACAACTGATAATACAGCTAATATTTGCTTATCATTTCATTTTTTATTGAAACAAACTTTACAATCAATTATGTTTAACTTTAAGTAATTAGTTTGAATAGAATAAAATAGTAAATTTCTAATAAATAAAGACAAAAAATATGATATTTAGATATTATCAGTGGTAATTGTAACATTAACTAAAAAATATAAATATATTTATATATTGAGTGTACCATAGAGAACGAAGGAACTTTCAGGGCTTATTCCTCTGGTGAACTGATGAAAACATTTTTCATAGCTATAAGCGAAGGCCTGGAAGCTACATTACCAAGTTACAGCTGGCAAAAAAGCCTAGATATCAGTTCCCCATTCTAATGAAGCCATTCTGAAATTTGTGGATCGTTAATTAATGATTTTAACTAATTAGGTTTTATGAAATATGAGCTGAAAAAATGAATAAAACATGTCCCAGACTTGTAACTACAGTAGATTTTCAGATCTGATGAAATATGCAAAAATTGGACAAAACAAATAAATTATCAAGCTTCTTATAAATTAAATAATTTAATGTAGCTGTTGCCAAGTAGTTTAAATGTGACTATTTTCAAATATTCATATGATTGGTTGGTCACGTGACTAATCAGTCAAAAACCATAATAATCCATACCTATAATAATTATAACAAATTCCTGTTTCCATTCTGTTTTAATAATTATTACATAAAATAAAGCAATAAAGTTGGTATGTACCAATAATAATACCATGGATCCCATACCTGTATATAAAAAATTATAACATAAAGTAAAAAAATAAAATTTATATGAAAATATAAAGAAAAATTAATGAAGTTTTAAAAAAATTCAGTACATAATAACTTTTTTTAACAATTAATTGGACGTCTCTGTAGCATAGTGATTTGCGGGCTTGCCTACAGAAGTTCCAGGTTCGATTCCCAGCTGGGGTCTGAAAATTATATCAAGTTAAAACCCACCGTAGTAGCTAATAACTGACCTGTTGATGCGACAAAATTAAAAGTAAAAACTAATAGCTCATTTGTCCAATATTGAACACAAGCCTCCTTCAAATTTAACCACGTTACTTTGATCCTTGCTTGCTGTCTCCAGTTTAATCCCGATACTCTCTAGATCAGGGGTTCTCAACCTTTCAGGCTGTGTGCCTCCCTTAGTAGACTGACTTTTCTTCACGCCTCCCCTGTACTATTACCCCCTTATATGGTCAACACGAGTACTTAGAATTTCAATTTGTAAGTATAGCGAGTTTAGGTACGGGATAAAGGTTAGACTTGCAGGTAATACAATTAAATATTTGATAACTTTTTACAAAATGTTTAATACTACCTTCAATACATTTTTCAACATAGCTACAGTCAAATCACAGAACCAAAAAACTTAAAATATAATTGTTTACGAAATCATCAAACTCTAACATTGAGTGTTGTACAATAAAATAATGGTGTTTGTAATATAAAGGCAGGAACTAACCTGGGTTAATCATAGCTTTTTTTCTATTGTAATACGATGACGCCTCCCTTGAAAATCTTCTACGCCCCCCCCCCCCCAAGGTTGAGAACCCCTGCTCTAGATGTCTCCACATCACATCATTGGTTGTCCGTGTCCCCTTGTTCCTTGTTTTTACTTTCAATTGCCTATATGAATATATGAAGGAAAGTATTATCATGTCGATTTTTTGAAATCGAGTTTTCACCGAACCTAATCGTTTTCAGACTCCCTGAACCCAAAAAACATGTTTTTAGCGATTGGTCTGTGTGTGTGCGCGTGCGTGCATGCGTTTGTGTGCGTGTGTGTGTGTGTGTGTGTGCGTGTACAAAATATCTCAAGAACGGAACATCGTACAAACTTGAAACTTAAGTTACATACCACTACCGGACCCGACACGAACATTTTCATCAAAATCGGTCAACCGGAAGTAGTAGTTCATTCGTGTAATTTTTCACTTTTTTGCGATTTTCTCAAACTGGTCCTACGATTTTTTTAAAAATCGCCTAGTTTCCTCAATTTTTTATTCTCTACAAGATAGGGTAGGCGCCATGTTTGCTGAAATTCTTAGTGAGGCTGTTTTTACGTAAAAAAGTGTTTTTTTTTAAGATTACGGCTTTAATATGTATTATAGCGCAAAAATGTATATAATAAAAAATGTAGAGTATTTAAAATTCTACAACTTTTATTTCAAACATTTTTTTATAACGCTTAGTTTAGTGGTATATAGCGATTTTCTGTTTTTTCTCACGAAAACGTGTGAAAAATCGATTTTTTTAAGATTTCGGCCTTAGTATGCATTTTATGACAAAAGTTTAATAATCGAATTTATAGAAAATTAAAAGATCTACAACTTTTATTTAGAACATTTTTTTCTACAGACCCTAGTTTAGCGTAAAAGAGTGATTTTCTGTATTTTTAAGGCTAACTGAGATCGATTTTCATTTTGCGTCTTTCATATACAATTAAAATTAGGTTATGTTTATTGAGGTTAGTTTTTTGTTTATTTCTAATGTTTCATTACTAATGTTAGGTTTATTGTTAATTATTTTCACTGGCAAGAGAAAGTTGTGTGAGTGTTTCACATCAGATTTTTATACTGGTTATTGCTAAGGGTATACATGATGTTTTTTAGCAAAAAAAGTAACTGATACTTAGTAAGGAAGGACTAATGATAACATTATGTATAAAATTCATTTTAAATGAGTTTCTTCTTTGAATTTATATTTGAATTTGAAATCTGCTCGTCTAAAATTTATAAATGTACAAATTATAGACAATTTTTTATCTAGCAAAATGTTTTGTTCTTTATTTTCCAATTTTTCTCAAAAGATCACTAATACGACTACAACTAATGTTTAGACTTTTTTTGTTTTAGACATAGATGCACCAGATCCGAAAAATCCAATCCATAAAAGTTGGCTTCATTACCTGGCTGTCAATTCTAAAGGTTTTAAAAATGTTCCAAATGCTCAAGTAATTGCTGAATATGTTGGACCTTGGCCATTAAATGGAACTGGTAAGTCTAACAAAACTGAATAAAAAATTTTCTTAGAATTTTCATAAAATACAATAATTATTCTATTATTATTTTGTTAAACATTGTATTGTCATTGTTTAGATCATCAGCCGAATGGCTGGTTTGAATCTCTAGAGGTTTTATAATACTATGAGGTGGTTTACTGTGCCTTCCTCACTGAACGGAAAAGCATGCTTATCAGCATGCCAGGCCCACCAAACAGCATCTACTTTCCACCCTAAAAATGTCACCTTCACTACTTTCACCACCAGGTCTGGCTATATAATGAACTTCATTACTCTAAGAGGAGGTAACTCTGACTAGTGTCCTTTACACCTCTACCTCGTCAGTTCTTAAATGCTTCAGTCATATAATTGGCTGATCATGTGATAATACGTGGTACTATTTTTTGTAGCCCTGTAACTAGAAGATCGAGTGTAAATAATTTAACACTCCACCTGCCTGTTATGGGCATAAACATTGTATTGTATTATAACATTGTATAAATACACAATATTATTATAAATTTTCTGACAGTGAATGTAATATTTAGTATAAGAGTCTTTGAGAGAATTGTGTAAAGTGTGAAGTGACTCAATTCAAGCATTGCAAAAACCAATTGATGGCAGATAAGCTACCCTGATACTATTATTTTCCTTTTTTTATTAAATAAGGGCTTGAGCCAAGAAACTCTGGGCTTTTTTGACAAAAATGAGGAAATAAAGCTCTTTAATACATCTTGTTTCTTTAAAAAAATTACATGAAATCACAGTAGGTAAACAATAAAATAAATTTATATTTACTCATTTTTTAGGATTATTTTTGAGAAAGAACCCAGTTATGCCCAGTAAAACATGTATAATAACTGCCAAAAGAAATCAAAAGTGGAGGATATATTAAAAATTTTTAAGAGCAATATCATGAAACTGTTTAAGAATAAATTATATTACTCAGTAGAGGAATTTTTTAAGATAATAAATTATGAGCAATTATGGATCATGTTTCCCACATTGTTTTTTATAGTTATTATTTTATTTTATTAGTAACCCATCGAGTTCTCTGTAGATTATTTATATCTAGTTTTAATTATCTGAATAAATTGAAAATTATTACAAATGTGTGTGAGTTTTTATGTTTATGATACAATGTGTATACAAATAAATATTACTCTTTATTATTCTTTAATTTTACAGGGCAACATCGTTATGTCGGTATGGCTTATAAGCAACCAAGTGAACTAGATTTTTCAGCCGAAAAGTACATTCCCTTTTAGTAAGTATCTTAAGACTAAATATCTGGTGTGAAACAATCACACGACTTTCTCTTGCTAATGTTCAACTTTTCTGTTCGAGATATTTTGTTCACACACATATACTTATCGCTAAAAACATGTTTTTTTGGATTCGTGGGATCTGAAAACGTGTAGCTTCGATGAAAACTTTATTTTGAAAAGTCAGCATGAAAACAATACTTTCCTTCCCTAGACAGTATTCATAGAGGGCAAGAGAAAATAAAAATTTATTTCTAATGTGGAAACCACCGGGTTGGTCTAGAAGTTTTTTTTTTTTTACTTGCATCCAGGAGACTCCAAAGGGAGTATAGGACATGTCAAATAAAACTGATAAACTGAAAGTTTATCACCAATGATAAATTCATCACTTGCCACCAGAAAATTGTTTTTGCTACTGCTTACTTCAGTAGGCTTGTCATGAACCCCATTGAATCAAATATCACACAAAATTAAAAATACAAAAAATCAAACACAATGATAAATTCATTACTTACCAATAATTTTTCCCTGCTACTGCTCAACTCAGTAGGCTTGTCATGAACCCCTTTGTGTCAAATAGTACACAATATTTGTTTAATTACAAGTTAAATAATTTTCAACCAGAAACTATTTAGAAAGGAATTCGTGCACACTGTAAAATGTTTTATCAATCAAATGCTGTTTTAGCTTTTTTTTAAAATGACTTAAATTGTCATAAAGTAAAGTCATTCCCTGGAATCAGCTGTTTAACAGCTGATTTTCGGAGACGAAGGTTCCTGGTTTGAATCCTAGTAAAAGATAGTTACTTATACGGATTTGAATACTACACAGAGGTTACCAGTGTACTTTGATGGTTGGGGTTCAATTAACCATACTCTCTCAGGAATAGTTAGCCTGGGTCTGTACAAGACTACACCTTTGTATAGGGTGATTCAAAAAGAGCGCCGGTTTTGATATATCAAATTAAGAGATTTATTTTATTGAAAAACTGAAAATAAATACATCAACAAGTTCATCTTACCTTCCGATTTCATGTATGAAAAATGATGTCATGCATGTGTCCTCCTCTACTGCGCTGGCACGCATCAACTCTGTCCATGAAATTGGATATTACTGCACGACAAGTTTCGACTTCCATTTGCCTGATAACCCGTCGAATTTCCTCCTTCAAGTCATTGATGTTTCGGGGTTTATTGGCATACACCAATGACTTCAGATGACCCCAAAGATGAAAGTCACAAGGCGTCAAGTCACACGATCTTGGTGGCCATTGATGGTCGGAATTACGAGAAATGATGCGATCCTGGAACCGTTCACGGAGCAACAACATTGTTTCTCGTGCAGCAACTGAATTTTATACGGGTGATATTGGAGATCGTACCGAAGAATTCTCCGTACAGAAGAACATCGTAAACCAAATTGTTGAGAACGGCGACGTATTGATTTTGCTGGGCTAACAGCCACACTGTCATGAACCAACGCAACGTTCTGCTCAGTTCGGCCAGAACGACGACGTCCAGAACTTTTAAGGTCGACTGTTGAACCCGTCTCAAAAAATTTTTTCATGAGCCTGCGAACTGTTGATTCATTCGGTGCTTCATTACGTCCTAGAGTACCGCGAAGTCGCCTGACAGTAGCCGCATAACTCTCTCCACTCTGGTAAAATGTTTTGACGATTAACACTCGTTGTGCAATAGTAAACTTCTCCATGGTTAGACACAGACTGCGAGAGTACTACACTGCGAACAAGAGAAACTACAACTGAATCGTCAATCGGAATGTTCTCCGAAATAGAAATGAGGTCTAACAATGTTGCCAACCGATAAACAAAAATTTACCAGCCGTTTAAAAACCGGCGCTCTTTTTGAATCACCCGTTAGTTATACCTCATTTATTAGAGAGTTGTCTCTTGCTCTACATGAACACTCAATTTCACATAAAGTATATCCATAACCTATTCTTTCAACAAGGTCTACAAATTTTAATGTACGCAGATGCCTACAACCTTATTCAATGTACAAACATACAAATAATTATTTAATTTTAAAATACATATTTAATTTATCCCAGTAAAAATTTAAATTATAAATTACAAGAACTAAACTGCAAAAACTCACTAAACTACACTCTATAAACGCATGCAACTAACTAAACAAATTGGTCTGAATATATAATGAACAGAAAATCATAACAAAATTAGTCACATCATTATGTCTGACAGATTATTAATAACAACAGTGAAAACAAAGCGAAGTAACCGTGCGTGAGTCGCACATTACAGTAGCGATTGTATACTTTTGTGACTGTATCATCGTTGCATGGTGAGGGGCGAAGAGTGGAATAGGTAAACACCGAAGCTGCGTGTGCTTATTTGAATTGTTCAAGGAATAACAAGTCATACATATCATCCTCATCTCATTGAGTCATGGGGTTGCTAATTGTTCTGAATTGAACAGATTGCAACGTACACACATTAGGGATAAAAAAAATGTGGGACTCATTGTATATTTTTTATTCATGTTTTTCTATATAGTCATTGTAAATATACTGATCACCACTATAGTTTGTGGCTTTAAAAATGAAAATGTAAAAGTCAAGCATTCTCTTTTTAGCTGATGTTGATTAATTTATATACCATACATTCTTTACAGAAATCACAAATACATATTAATGAAATAAAGAAAAAACTTTTATAATTTATCATTTATGTAAGTATTCAAGACACCTAGGAAGTTTTTAAGGGGTTTTTGTTTGAAGTTCTTTAGTTGAGGTCTTAGTTTTATGAAGTTAAGTAGTTAGTTGTGTTCCCACCAAACACTGACATGTTAAATTGAGCAGGTGATTGGGTTTTGTCTACATATAAGGGTTAAAATTAATCAGATTATACAAGGGCTTGAACTAATAATAACAACCATTAGACTCATCTGATAAACAAAACTACATCTACAAGCGTTTGAAATGTGGACCTACCTGAGAATGCTTCGAATACCGTGGACAGACAGGGTCACAAATATGGAGGTCCTCAGAAGAATGGGGAAAGAGCTGGAAATCCTGCAGAGCATAAAGATAAGAAAACTGACATACCTTGGACACATCATGAGGGGGCCTAAATACGAGATTTTGCATCTCATAATTCAAGGGAAACTCGTTGGTAAATGCTCGGTGGGACGCAGACGAATATCCTGGTTAAGAAACCTGAGAGAAGCGTTTAACTGCTTGTCGCATGACCTTTTTAGAGCAGCAGTGGACAAGGTACGACTGACCATGATGATAGCCAACCTTCGTAATGGAGAAGGCACCTGAAGAAGAAGATAAACAAAAGGTAATGATAATCTGTAAAATGGTGTTTGTAACACACCCACCAAAATGAAATATACTTGGAATAACAGAAAATTACAAATAAAATTGATTTTGTAAATTTTACTGTGAGAGTTACCTGATAAGTTGGAAGAGAATTCCAATGTTATTTTACTTTTCCGGAATCTATGGAGTTTGTACAACCTGTGACCAGTTACCACGGAATTTATTGTGATGGCTTTTGTAGGAAGGCACCCAATAAGATCTAACATTTAAATTAATACCTGTTCTATTGAGCAGATCAGAACGTTTAATTACCAGCGCAGCCAAATTAGTTTAGATGAAGAGCTTGATGTAAACAAAAATCTGGTGTGAAACACTCACACAACTTTCTCTTGACAATGCAAATAATTAACAATTAACCTAACTTTTTTTTATTCCTAATGTGTGTTAGTTACAATCTGTTCAATTTAGAACAATAAGCAACCCCATGACCCAATGAGATGAGGATGATATGTATGACGTGTAAATGAGGTGCAGCCTTGTACAGACTCAGGCCGACCATTCCTGAGAGAGTATGGTTAATTGAAACCCAACCATCAAAGTACACCGGTAACCACTGTCTAGTATTAACCTAACATTAGTAATAAAACATTAAAAATAAACAAAAAACTAACCTCAAAAAACATAACCTTATTTTAATCATGAGTGAAAGACGCAAAATGAAAATCAACCTCAGTTAGGCTTAAAATGGGGAAAATAATTCTTTCATGCTAAACTAACCTCTTTAGAGAAAAATGCTCTAGATAACAGTTGTCGATCTTTAAATTTCCTCTAAGTTTGATTATAAACTTTTGTCGTAAAATGCATACTAAGGCAGAAATCTTATAAAAATCGATTTTTTTACAAGTTTTCAAGAGAAAAACAGAAAATTGCTAATTACCGCTAAACTATGCGTTGCACAAAAAAATGTTTGAAATAAAAGTTGTAGGATTTAAAATTTTCTACAACTTTTATTACATACATTTTTGAGCAAAATGCATATTAAAGCCACAATCTTAAAAACACAATTTTTTTACGTGAAAACAGCCTCTTCAAGAATTTCAGCAGACATGACATCTACCCTATCTTATAAAGCACAAAAAATTTAGTAAACGAGGCGATTTTTAAAAAAAATCATAGGACCCGTTTTTGAGAAAATCGCAAAAACGTGAAAAATTACACAAATAAACTACTACTTCCGGTTGGCCGATTTTGATGAAAATGTTCGTGTCGGGTCCTCTAGTGGTATCTTAAGTTTCAAGTTCATACAATGTTCTGTTGTTGAGATATTCTGTTCACATACACATAGACCAATCGCTAAAATCAGGTATTTTGGCTTTAGAGGGTCTGAAAACTTGTAAATCCAGTGAAAACTCAATTTCAAAACTCGGGCATGGCATTTTTTCATACGTTACAAAAAATTCATTTCATCCTTCACCGTCTGCATTAGCAGCAATTTGCAAAACAGTCGGACGTTAAACCAAAAAAAAAAAAAAAAAACATGAAAACAATACTTTTCTTCCTACATATTCATATAGGCAAGAGAAAGTAAAAATGTATCTTTTCAGAGAATATATAGAACAATACTGGAACTACAATGAAAAACAGGGCTCACAAACATACTTTAATAAGATTTTACCGTGTAGTGACTGTTCCGACTTTTTCCTATGGCAAAACTTGGACTCATACAGAGAGAAGGAAACAAAAATTGGTGGAACCTGCATTTTCTCAGATGGGTTCTACGAAGGGGGACAGATTTCAAAATTACGATAAAAATAAAATTTCAAACAACTGTAAATGAGAGAATCAGTTATTATAGCAATAAATAGATGGGGTGAAAAAGAATTTCAAAATGGGTTCTGGGATACCGACCTCAGGAAAGAAAAAGTTGGGAAGATCTGTGAAATTGTGACAGTAATTTATTTAAATGATAGTATTCTAATGAAAAAACATTTTGATGCTGGTACAGGCTAGATGGCCTATACCACGGAGAAAAGAAGAAGAATTACCTGATTTGTGGTACTGATAATCTGTTTAGAGCAGCAATGTCAAAAGTAATAATTGCTTTTATGATCACCAACCTCCGATAGAAGACATCCAAAGAAATAGTGATACTGATTTCAAATGTTTTAATCTTAAAAGTTTTATTGTCTGGTATTGTTTAGAATATGTTTTTAAATCACCATTTTATTTTGTTTCAGTGATTTTATATCACGACGAAATTTTGATCACAGGGCTTTTGCAAGGAAATATAATCTAGCCCAACCTCCAGAATGTGTCAATTTTTTTACAGCTGAATGGGAGGAATTTGTTGATAAAGAATACAGAAGATTTTATTTCTATGAGGGACAATAAGAAACAAATCAAGGATGCTTTTTGCAAACCATTAATAATAACCTAACTTATTAATATAAGTACTTGGCTGTGAAATAGTGTACTCTTAACTGTAAAAATTATTGAGTTGTTTACTTTAATCCAGATGATACTAAACCACTTTGGGTTATTTTTAAAGGAGATTGCGTTATAAGCTTTTTTTGGTTGAGTGTATATAGTTTATTAATAAAAAAGTGCTCAAGCTACAAGTTATGGTTGTTTTACTGACTAAGTAATTTAAACAGATAAATTTTGTACACTTCATAAAATTGATGATCAGCAATATCTAACAAAGTAAAGTAAAATTGATTAGTTAACTTTTCTAACAATGTAATTCCACAATAAGGAAAATGTATTCATTTATTCATATTATTTAAGTTATTAGTTAGCATCATAGCATGAGAATCCATGTTAATGTAAAGTTTTGTTATGTTTATATAAAAAAAAACTTTACTTACCTTTTTTACTGCTTTTGTTTCTTCGATTTTTACGAGTACTTTTACAGTGTGCACTGCTTTTTAAGGTAATAACATAGTTTCTAGAAAAATTTTTATTGTGAAGATTGGATCTTTCTTTGTCAAAGGTTTGATGATTCAAACCTTTATGTTATTACCTGAAGAAGTGGTGCACACCATGAAAGTACTTGTAAAAATTGAAGAAAAGTACGCAGTAAAAAAGGTAATTATTAAAAGTTTTTTAAACATGCGCATGCTCAGTGATGTCATTATTTATTGACAGTAGGAGCAAACTAAGGAAGGTTGGACTGTAGGTGGTTTAAATATGACTACTGACCTTCAAAACGTAATGAAAAAGATATATTAGAAATTAAAGAGGAGTTGGAAAATTTCATATTTACTATTTCTTGCAGTTTTTTAAAAATACATTAGAAGTTAAATAATGTACAGTTAAATAATATAACTTCTCTTATTAGATTAATTATTTTTAACCCACCGGGTTGGTGTAGTGGAAGAGTCGTTGCTGCGAGTCAGCTGTTCAACAGTGATTATTGGAGGCGAAAGTTCTGGGGTTCAAATTCCAGTAGAGGTAATTACTTTAATACAAATTTAAATACTATAATCTGCGGCTGCCCATAGCAGGCAGGTGAAGTGTTAAATTATTTGCACTTGATCTGCTAGTTCCAGGGTTACAGAAAATAGTTCTGTTTCTTATCATATGGTCAGTCAAATATATGACTGAAGCATTTAAGAACAAACGAGATAGAGGTGTAAATGATACTAATCAGAGTTATCTCCTCTGAAAGTAATGAATTTCATTATACAGCCAGACCCTGTCGTGAATAAAGTGAAGTTGTCACTTGCAGGGTGGAAAATATATGCTTTTCAGAGGGCCCGGCATGCTGATAAGGAAACTTTTCAACTCAGTGAGGAAGGCAAATGTAACCCACCTCACTCCTTGTTTTACTTAGTAAAACATCTAAAAATTCAAACCAGCCTTTCTGCTGATGACCTAAACAACAGCACATAATCTACGGCACAGGAAATAAGCTTCAAGGTCACTGCAGCATTTCCAAATAACACACTTCACACATGCGCGCACAGCATAACAAAACAGATGCTTATCTGTCTCACAACAAGGCATAATTTATGACACCCTAATAGGTGAGAGGCGTAGAGGAGCTGTTAATAGTGAGTGACCTTGAAGTTCATTTTTGAGCGACAAGGTTATAGACACTGGTTCCCAGTATACCGATTGTTGGGGTTTAATTAACAATACTTTCTCAGGAATGGTTGGCCTGTGTCTGTACAAGACTACACTTCAGACATATCATCCTCATCTCATTGGGTCATAGATTGCTTATTGTTCCGATTGCAACATACACACGTTAGGAATAAAAAAATTAGATTATTCATACCAATTATTATTTTTAATTTCCTTGCCTCCTCTTAGCTTTTTATTTTTGTACAAAAATAAATTATAAGTGGCCCTAGTGAATATCACCGAATTTGACTGAAGGCCCACCACTGTGGTATTAGGAAAAAAATTGGATCTTTCCTGTTATCTGTCAAGAAATATAAATTTTGAAATAATAAAATTTTTTAACAAGTATAAGCATGTTTTGCAAATGTATTGTATGAACAGCGAGTCTTGAACGTTTAAGGCCAGGATCTGTGATATATCTGACCAGGGGGCAGGGCAGCGTATAACATTGCTAACTTGCCAAGAAACTACATCCACTTAACTGTTAATCATGCTCAATCGTAGACCCAATAATATGTGCTAACACAAAATGATTGAGAGTACTTGGAGATTGGCAAAACAGAGGCATCTATATATTAATAGCGAGCAGGTTTTTTTTCAACACGATTTTAACCACCTGAACCTTCACCGATTTTCCCCGAAGTGGGCTCAAATGAATCGTCTGTTCGAGTAGATTTGCAGAAAACTATCCAAAATCAAATACATATTTCGATTTATGACCGTAAAATAGGAGGTCTAAAATAGATTGGAGAGGGGCAAGTTCAACGAACTGAAGTATAGGCCTCTCTCTTTCTCTATCTATCCCTCCCACATCTCGCACAGCTATTTCAGTTTGGAGACGGGGCAAGTTTAGTATTGGTTGATCAGAGTTGTTTTCCAGTTATTACTTGAACCAAGTAGAGTAATAATGTTAGAAGCAACTACATCATCAAAACACTATTTTCTTCAGGCAACCACACTGATATCATTTTCTTCTCTATCATATATTCAGGAAATTAATTTCCTATTTTTTCTCTTACTCTGCTTCTCTTTTTATTTTTTTAATGGTTTTTAACGGTTAGATCTAACCCCTTCGGAAGACAGTTCCCCATCCGTTTAGGATTTGTGATTACAATAAATAAATCCTAAGGCCAAACATTCAACAAAGTTGGCCTTTATCTGCCACAGCCGGTATTTTCTTATTGACAATTGCACGTTGCTATGTCATGTGTCAGAACATTTGACAGCCTAAAAGTTCAAATAATGCCACACAACAATAAAACAAAAAATATTGTTTACAGAGAAGTTCTATAAAAACAAATTTACACTTTTGTGCGGGTTTTCCCGCACAGGTTCACCTAGTAAAGCTGAATGCGGCGCAAACCAACAACTTCTAGATAGCTATTTATGCAAATTTTAGCAGTGTAGGAAATACTGAAACCACAATAACGGTAAGTAGGATTATGTTAATATTTGATTAATAAAAATACTCTTAATTTGATAGTCGTTGAATTTTTGTATAATTTTACCCGTAATCTCATATAAACAATAAATTTGGAAATTTATATTTCTTGATAGAGAATAGGAATGATCCAAAAAATCTTGTGATGCTGACACAAATCTGTTTATTTATGGTCTACAAAATAAATTATGAGAAAAAAAACACTTTAATAACCAATAATACTTTATTCATAATATCCACAAATACTCCAATTGTTCTATATTATTTAAACAATAATTATTACATAATATTTAAAGTTTACGATTTAAATCTAAAACTTGTGGCAATGGTTCATTATTTACAAAATAAATACGCAAGTAAAATGTAGGTTGTTTAACCTGAAAACAAACCGATGATTAGATGACAATATTTTACAAATATACTCGTCATACGCACACAACCATGTTATTCAATCAATTTCTTGGCTTTGAAGAAACGTCTTAAGTACAGAACTTGCCATGTAGCGAGTCCAAGCAAACAACACATACTGAAGATGCTGAAGTAGAGCACCCTGTTATTAGTCGATTCTGGAACGAACAAACAAACAGAATATTATTATTACTATTTATATGATAGATACACCTTCTACAAAGTATAGCAAACAACACAAAAAATAAATTAACCATAAAAAAATCATAATAATCAATAAATTATTCAAGTTACTAGTTAGCATCGTAGCAGCAGAATCCATATTAATGTTTTGTTTTTTATATATACGAGGGCTATTCAGAAAGTAGATTACGTTTTCGTCTGTTGCCGCAAGGGGCGGGGCAATCGCGGACATTTTGGTATGTGGGCGTTCTGCCGTTCAGTGGCTATCCAGCCGTGCTAGTGAGAGGGTGATCGCGCTGCTCGTTCCGTTTTTATAAGCTTTTGAAATGTGTGCTGCAATCGCAAATCCCGCGAGTTGTGAAGTACGATCTGTGATAAGGTTTTTGTTGGCAAGCAACCATAAACCAATAGAAATTTACCGGAAACTGTGTGCAGTGTATGGAAATGACATTATCACTGAAGGTGGAGTTCGTCAGTGGTGCATTCGCTTTAAGAATGGCCGAACTAATGTCCATGACGAAGAGAAGAGTGGTCGACCGAGCATTGTGACTGATGAACTGACTGAGAAAGTCAATGAAAAGGTGCGTGAAAACCGCCGTTTCACAATAACGGAGCTTTCCCTTTGTTTCCCACAATTTTCAAGAACTTTGCTGTACGAGATTGTTACACAAAAGCTAGGCTACCACAAATTCTGTGCAAGATGGGTGCCAAAACTCCTTACAGAAGACCACAAGGATCAGCGCATGGCTGCATCATTAACATTTCTTGATGGTTACGACAAAGCTGGTGAGTCATTTCTTGACCGAATCGTAACGGGAGACGAGACGTGGGTAAAACATGTTACCTGCGAGACAAAATTACAGTCTATGGAGTGGGGACACACACATTCCCCTAAAAAACCAAGAAAATGTCTCCAAACATTGTCTGCAAGGAAGATTATGGCGACTGTTTTTTGGGATAGGAAAGGTGTTATTCTTATCGATTTTTTGGAGCGTGGTACAACAATAAACTCTGAGAGGTATTGTCAAACGTTGCAAAACTTAAGAAGAGCGATTCAAAACAAACGTCGGGGAAAGCTGACGAACAAAATTTTGTTTTTGCATGACAATGCCAGACCTCATACGGCAAATCGCACTCAAGGTGTCCTTAATGGATTCAAATGGGAGTTTTTTCCTCATCCGGCTTATAGTCCCGACCTTGCACCCAGCGACTTCCACTTGTTTCCAAAGATGAAGAACTGGCTTGCAACACAACGTTTTGATGACGACGTGGAACTGCAGGCGGGCGTGACTAACTGGCTGACATCTCAGGCGGCTGAATTTTACGATGAAGGCATTTCAAAACTTGTTCACCGCTACGACAAGTGCCTCAATTTGTATGGTGACTATGTAGAAAAGTAGTGTTTAAGTTGCTCTTTCAGATGTACATAATAAATTTTTTTTTCTGTAATTTGTTATTTTTTTATTCCAAAACGTAATCTACTTTCTGAATAGCCCTCGTATATAGAAAAAACTTATCATTTACCTTATATTGCTTCTTGTACTTTCTTCCTTACAAGCACTTTCGCGGTGCACACCGCTTTTTCAGGAAATGACAATAATAGTCTCTAGAAATAGTTTACGATGATTGCATCTTCCTTAACTATTTTGTAAACTATTAACAGTTTGATTCAAGCCATTGACAAAGGAAGATGCAATCTTCGTAAACTATTTCTAGAGACTATTATTGTCATTGCCTGAAGCGGTGCGTACCATGAAAGTGCTTGTAAAGAAGAAAGTACAAGAAGCAGTATAAGGTATAAATATAACCAACTACGGTGGCATGCAGGCCGCACATGCGCAGTAAGTAGCTCCCCCACCACAGCGTCGTAGCCTGATACAGGCTACCTCTAAAGTAGTACTCACTACTCATTGTGTTTTGTTCATGCGGTAATCGTTTTGACATTTGTGTCGCTTTCGAAAGCCGCATGCCGTCGAAATTAGTTGCGCACGCACAAAATACGGGGAAAATGTCTGTGATTCATTTTAGGGTAACAGGCAATAAGTTTTTTTCTAAATGATGTAACTACCATAAGTTTTGACAGGCCCAAAAGAGAGGTACGTCATAACCTCATTCTGTTAGATTTACTATAGGCCTACGGTTCTTTTTGTTAAAATTTCATACAACTGATATTGTGCGCGTGTAGTTGATTTCTAAAATTTGACGTATGTTTGGTATAAAATTCACAACTATAAAAATTGATTCAGCTTCTTGGAATACTAACAAGAAGGAGATACCAGACATGATGATCTATCTTTGACTTCCCTTCAAAAAGTGATTTTTTCAAGCTCGTTTATTATTTCTCTTTCTGCACTACATATATCAAATTACAGATAAAATTTTATAATAAAATAATAAAACGCATATTATGTAATCCTGGAAAAGAAGTTATATGAGCCTACGTGATACGCAAAAAATGCGATGAGATTTAAATGGCTAACTTTGTACGAGCGTATCTTATATAAATATCAGAGTATAATAATAAATAACATTTATAGTGTGATAAAATAAGATCTATTAGGAAGCGAAGGTAATATTTTCAGAATTTTTTGATGAAAAATGAGTTTGTTATAGTGTAGTGAACGAAACTGGCCGGCAGAGTGCCCTCCCGTATCGCGTATTGTCACTATTGTGCTTAAACACCGTGCACTGTTTGAAATGAGTTGAGGGGAACGGCGGACGCAACACATTCTATCTCTGTCCCGCTACCCTCCCTACATGCCGCTGTAATTGGCAAACAGTATAAATGAAAAGGTTTCTTCTATATACATAAAAAAAAAACATTAATAATAGTAATAATCAATAAATCTGAGAAATCAAGTCTTTTCAGGTTTAAATAATGGATATAAGAAATTAACAGAATGAACAACTTATATCTGACACAGGGGTTAAACAAAGAGATGGATTTTCAACCGCCTTATTCATTATTGCATTGTATTATATCTTTAAGGATATGGGCAAGCGAGGAAATTTGTGCATATGCTTATGAAGACCTAGAAACCAAAAATGTACAGATATGGGTTTTTTTTTTGTTTAATGTGCGACTGTTTTGCAATTACTGCTAATGCAGACGGTGAGGATATATGAAAATCAATGCATGAAAATTAATGATGAAAAAATGCCAGACCTGACTGGGAATCGAACACTGGGACCCCGGCGTAGAAGCCAGTTGCGCTAACCACTACGCCAATGGGCTGGCCAGACATGGGATTAAATATAAATATTAAAAAAATAATTTTGCTTAACATTTTCCTGTATATTGTTAAGAATTATAATACTGAAAAACCCAACACAGACAATAAATGGCTCTCACTTGATTGAAATTCAATAGGTCCTTTCGGTTATTGTGTATCCATAATCAGTTGAAATATAAGTAAATACATTAATGCATGCACTTTTACATCAGTTTGTCATGACAATACTAAAAATTATACTGAGTAGAAATTGATAACTATGTGATTGGGTTTACCAACTTATAGAGTTCATAATTTTCAAATTTTATCAGGAGGTTAATCACTATTTAATGTAAAACTTAGCATTGTAGAAAAAAATGTTTAAAATAAAAGTTGTATGATTTTTTAATTTTTTTCCAACTTCAATTATATATGCTTTTAGCCTAAAATGAATTTTGTTAAGGCAGTAATTTGAAAAAAACCTTATTTCTTCCAGCCTTCCATGAATTTCAAGATATGATGCCCTCTCTTGTAGAACATAAAAATTGTACTACACATGGTGAATTAAAAAAAAAATAATAGGAACCATCTTTAAGTAAATTCAAAAAGTGAAAAATTATAAATAAATAAACTACTACATGTGAGAATGATGGAGATTTTGAGGAACACAGGAATGGATGGGAAAGATCTTCAAATCATCCAAAACCTGTATTGGAATCAGTCCTCTACTATAAGGATCAGTGCTGAAGAGCAAACCAATGCAGTTGACATTCTTCGAGGCGTTAGGCAGGGCTGCATCCTTTCGCCATTGATATTTAATCTTTATTCAGAGGAAATCTTCAGGGAGGGCCTTGAGAATACTGAAATGGGAGTCCTGTTGAATGGAGAACGCTTGAACAACATTCGATATGCGAATGATACGGTAATATTCGCTGACAGCAAGAACAGTCTGCAGGAGCTTGTGAACAAGATAGGAAGCGTCAGTGAAAAATATGGCTTGGAGATCAATGTGAGAAAAACTAAGTTCATGGTGATCAGTAGGGGGGCAGTAGGAAGATGTGACTTAATGCTTAACACCAAACCGATAGAGAGGGTGCCACAGTTCACTTATCTGGGAACCTTAATCAATGAGAAATGGGATCATTCTCAGGAGGTAAGATGCAGAATAGGAAAAGCGAGGGCTGCATTCAATCAGATGGCAAAACTGTTCAAGAGTCACAACCTTAATATGTGCATCAAAATCAAACTCCTCCACTGCTACATATTCTCAATACTCTTCTACGGGATGGAGTCATGGACATTGACCAAATCAACTGAAAAAAGACTCGAGGCTTTTGAGATGTGGTTGTATAGGAGAGTGTTGAGAATTTCATGGATGGACAAAGTGACCAACAAAGCTGTATTGGAGCGAATGAATAAGGATTTGGAAGTGATGAACACCATCAAGAGCAGGAAGCTTGCATATTTCGGCCATATCATGAGGAATGAAGAAAAATACGGCCTGCTGAAATCCATTCTCCAAGGAAAGATCTATGGCAGAAGAGGACCAGGAAGAAGAAGAATGTCATGGCTGAAGAACCTGCGTACCTGGTTCTCCAAGACTACAACAGAACTTTTCAGGATGGCTGTAAATAGGATAGCCATAGTCAGACTGATCGCCAATATTCGGAGCGAATAGGCACTAACAGAAGAAGAAACTACTACTTCTGGTTGATCTTTGATGAAATTGATCAACTTCGGAACTTTAAGTTCCAACTTTCAACTTCGAGCGCTATTCTGTTCTTCGGATATTTTATTCACACAGACCAATTGCTAAAAACATGGTTTTTGGGTTTGGGGGCCTGAAAATGTGATTTCAAAAATTTGACAAGAAAACTATATACAGTTAAACTTCTCTTAACAACCACCTCTCTCTCCGACAGAATATTTGTGGAACCGATGTTATTCTCACAAGACCAATGTATTTTATACCCCTATTAAGAAACCACCCCTCACTCCGTCCAACGACTGCCAGGTAAAAAGACATTTTCGTTTGCGGGCAATAATAAATTTTACAGCCACAAGGTTTAGGAAATTTTCAATACTGTAGACGGACACCAATTGCACATGTTAGTTGTTTGCCTACTGCTATTCAATGTTAGGTTACGTATGAAACAGTTAGGCTCCTAGAATTTCAAAAAATTTGTTGAAAGGATATTTTTTGTTAAAGGATATTACTATTTTGTGTATGTTCATCGGCCCCTCTATACTTGGACTGAAAGGGTCGAATGCCAGCCGTTGTGTAGCATGATTTCTAGACCGGCATCCCCATACGTATTGTTTCATCTTCTCTATTAGATAACACTTAATAACACTGCTCAGAGTACATCAGAGCATTTATTATTCTGCTACTGTTCGCATCTAAGATTGTCATTCCATTTAGTTTGCTACTGTATGCCAGTTTTTTTTAAATGTATTTGTTTTAAATAAAAATACACAAAATTGCATACAACGATTTGGTACATACATTTAATTTCAATTCCGTAACCGCAAAATTCGCGCCCTTCTACCGCATTATGTAGGCCTACAATACTAAATAAAAAAGAAACTGCCGTTTCTAAAAAACCCCCATTAAGCAACCACCCCTCAAAACGACCCATTTACTCTTAAAATTGTAGTGGTTGCTTTAAAGAGGTTTAACTGTACATTCCTTCCCTATAAATTAATATAGGGCACAAGAAAGTAAAATCTTCAGAAGTTGATTTTACTATGAAGGAAAATGTTTGTAACAAAACATTCAATTAAATGTTGAAACACATCTGAAATATGCATGAGTACGTTTTTTTTATATAATGACACACATTAATTTTCAGCATCAACGGTAATGCTTACGTAAACAATATAAACGTTTCGTAATAACAAAATGCGCAATTAATGAACACACAATTTGATTTAATTTAGATGAATTATTAATTATATCATGAGTTTTGTCGTTTGGTACAGTTTACTGATATGTCCTTAGTTAACAAAGCAATTTAAATGAACTTACAATTTTTTAAAAAGTCATCAAGGACTGTTAATGTTCACAAATAATTGCATTGACACTAATGCTAGAATTTTTTATTCCAAAAACAAATACTAATTATTACTTTATTTTCCTTCCAGTTGACTTATGACTACAATAACCATCCATGAGTTACTCCTTTAGTTTTCTGGCTCAAGATCTTATTATGGAGCTTGATTTTCCTCCCATTTTTCTTAATAATTCCAAAACTTCTTCCTTCCTTCACTCCACTTCAGTATCTTGTTATACTAACTTTTCTTTCGGAAATCCTTATGTTCTCCAAATGGTTTTTAGAATATCTTCCATAATAATCTATGCTCAATGTCTTAAGATTGTCTGCTCCAAACCATCTAAGTTTTTGTAATCCTTCAGCTTTTAAAAATTTTGTTTTTCTTGGTTCATCCTTACCAAATGTCCTTGGAATTTCAGTGGCAAGATACCATCTTGCCATTTGGTACATGTACTGCGAGAGGTGTGACCGCTGCGCAATCTATCGGCAGCAGCAACCCCATCACAGTGCCGACAGTGGGCAAAATGTAAACTACGAACCGGCGTAAAAACAGTACAGTATCAAAGTGCTTCCTGTAACACTACAGTTTTATAGCGCCTGATTTTTTCTTAATCATATAATTAATAATTACCATCATTAAAAATAACAGTACATACAAAAATGGCAATTGCCTAAACCTTACAAATTTTAATGTTTTGGGTCAAAATGTTCGTTAACACATTTAAGGATGAGGAGAAAAGTGCCTTGTGCAACAATTTGGAAAGTTATTTCAAAGTAAATAAAAACAGTTTTGCACAGTAAGAAATTTTACAGAATGTTTCACAGCAACTAACAAAGTATATTTATTAACAAGACAGCAATGAACGAAAATGAAATGACTAAGAATTATTTCATCAAAGAGAAAAACAGTTTAAGAAGCAGTTGTAAAATAAAATATTAGTTTAATGAAAAGCAAAAATTGTTTTTGGAATAAGATACAGAAATAAGCTCTGAATTTTAATAGGTTATACAATAACACTGTGATCTGTTTATTTAAGAGAGCCAAGAAAAAATATTTCATTATTAATTAATGTGAAATTACTTCAATAACTGTACATCAGTAAATATAGCTCCAGAATTAACTAAATCTTAATGATTTAATATTTTCATATTGTTATGTGCAAAACAAAAATCCAGTATTTGTCAAGAATAATTAAAACAATTTAATTACTAGAAAAATATACAATACTAAAATAATGATTACCGTTTGTGTCCCTCATTTCACGTTCCCGTTGTCTCATTTGATCAAAGTCTTGTACGATAGATTCTGATAAGTCTTCCAGACGTTTCAGTTCAACTTCCATTGGTTTTAATTTGGCTGCCTCACCAAGCTAAAATTAAATAATCATATTTATTATTCTAAAATAAAATTTACAAATTATATGGTTATGTATTACCATAAAAATGTACAACTAATTTTACCATATCTTTGAAAACATGCATGAAATATTATAGAAATCTCATTCAACATAATTTCAAATGAAAATGCCATTTTCGGTCATGCACAAATGGACTGGTTATTAACAATATCGATCCATTTTATATAAAAATGGTTGGATTTTTTTAAGATACAATATCATAAATTTTCTTTGACCCTCTTACAAGTTTCCTCAGGTATATACATCCTCTTCACCTCTCACTATCACTAAACCATCTCTCCTTCATCGCTCTCTTGGCATTACTTCATTTTTCTAATTTATTAATAACTGAATCCATCCCCTCACTTGGGGATCCCCCCCCAAATACAGTTATCTTTTGAGCCAGTCTACCCTCCTTCATCGCACGACATGACCAAACCATTGAGCTCTGTTTCGCCAACTCTCCCTATCATGCTATCCATCCCCAATTGTTTCCCGATTACATAATTTCTCACTCTGTCTCATTTTGTCTTTTCTAACATACTCCTCTTGAATTCTATTAACCGCCGCCAGTATTTTACTCTCTGCCTTCCATCCAATTGTCCATGATTCTGCTAAATAAGTCAGTATTGGCCCAAAGTATAATTTTCTTACAATGCGTTGGAACTTCTTAAGTAAATAGCTCAAAAAATTAAATAACAAGCCGATAAACTTCATTTTCATATCACACTTCCTATCATAACTGCATTTTATCAATTATTACTACAATTTACTCACACCATTATCAGTTCCACCAAACTTACATAACAAATGTGTTATGATACATTAAATAAAAACTTTTGAACACTTACCCCTTCATAACTCTTAGCTTCAACACCTCTCTTTATAACTAGAAAAATTTCATGTTGATTTCCTCTCATATCTAAAACAGTTATGATACAATAAAATGTAATTAAAAATTACAAATTGGTCTATACTTAGATAAAACACTAAAAAATCTTAATGTTCACAAACAGCACATTATTAATTTCTAACTACGTTATAAAGATTAATGTATTAGCAGGTTAAGAATAGTATTTAGGAAGTTGGATAACAATAGATGGAATCAGTAGTGAAAATAAGAAATAATATTGAAATGGCTAGGCTAGCATTTCGTAACATGGAGCATTGGATTGTTAACAATAGAATTTCACTACATGTAAGATGCAGGTTTATTAAGACTTGTATCTACTCTGTTATGCTACAAAAAGTAAATTTAATTTTTCATGTCATCTCCACTTTTTCAAGACGCAAAATGTCTGCATGTATAGAAAAGAAAAGATTCAGACAAGTCATGCCTTTAATTTTAAAATGAGCTGATGATTCGTTACATTAAAAAAAAAAAGAGGAAAACATTCAGAGAAGCATAAAAGAAAGCACTTTTCAGTCAGCAAAATTTACGTCTAAGTTACAATACAATAAAAAAAGAGAATTAAATTTTTCAATTTGATGCCTACAACTTCCTTATGCACCAATAGGTTTGGCTATTCGCAGTAAGTTCATTGAATGTAACTTTTGCGAATAACAAGGGATTTTCATATTTAAATAATAATCAACTTGTACAGACTAGAAGGGATTAAAACAATTTTTAACGGAAAGATTAACTTTAATGGGTCAAGCTAGTATGTATCTTTCTTCTGAATAATTTCAATTGACTCTTTAAGAACCAAAAATGTATGTTAGTATTTAAAATTCAGCACTGCAAATCATTTCGATAGATAACAAAAAAACAAACTTAAAACAATACAAAATGTAATTTAAGTATATTTCGTACATTAAAAATCTTAATTTTTACAGCCTATTAAATATTCCAAATCTGTGATTATAAAATTAACATAAATTTTAGTAAATACAACTTACGTTGTGGTACTCTTGATGAGAAACAGACTTCGAACATGTCATAAACCTCCGTAACAAAAGTGAACTTTCCTTTTCCTACATCTTCATTCTTCGCTAAAATATGACCTTTTGAGTCTGTTACCTGAAAATAATAATTTAATAATTATATTAATGTAGAAAACAATAGTGATATCTACTAATAACTACAAGTAACAAACTCTGAAAGTAGCAACAGTACAATTAACGAATGTAAAAAAAACATAGTAAACTACTTAAAAATGACAAAACTTATCTGGCAATTATGGTTTAGTTTACAATAGATCAGATAACACTGATTAAAATATATGTGTATTTTTGTGTAACTAGATGCCCAAGCATATAACACTGATAAAAAGAAATTTAACGTAAAAATGTAATACGTGTACTTTGTGTAACTAGATGCCAAAGCATATAACTTAAACATTGTAAATTTAGTGGGAGAAAAACATTTTAAAAACTGTAGCACGTTGTCTTATGATACATTAATTATTATAATTACAAAATGATACACAAATTTTTGTTTAATTTATTCACTTCATACATGTAATTTATTAGGCTTATGTTTTAAGTTAATAAATACATTGAAAAATATGAAATAAATAAATAAACACCTTCGATTTAATGAAATGTATTTATATGTTCCTATAAGTGAGGAAGAGATATATGCCTACTTCAAAAATATTCACTTTGTAATTGAATAAATGCCAGCAATTAAAAATAACAATGCCACATTGCAAGTTTTTTTACCATGCCAGAAACCAATTTTTTCAGTAAGATCAACAAAGGGGCACACAGTGCAATTTATAAATTCTATTAATAAAATTTTCAAATTGGCAATAATTATTTTTACTAATATTCTTTCTTTGGAAATATGGATTTTCTCCCGTTTCAATCACAAATAACAAAGTAATTTACTGACAATTATTAATTTAAAAATTACCTGTTCATGATTATTCTAGCATATTAGATGTTACACTGATAATTTTTTGATTGATACAACAAAAGAAATAGCTGAGATAAATTAGTGCTTCACATTTGTCCTTATCAGTCAATGTTTAGGTTATTACCGAACTTATCACAAAGCACAAGTAGCCTATTAAAAAATTATGCAAAAGAAAATGAAATATTTTTAATGATCCTAAATAGATTTGAGAATATTATCCTTATATCATAAAACTACACATGCTCTGATTGCATATTGTAATATGATAACTGGTAGACACACATGTTCTTTGGCTATGTTTGTGAAACCAAAGAAAATGTCTCTCTAGCATTGATACGGTTTATAAAGAATTCAAAAGACTTAGTAATATCATTGATAACCACCTCCTAAATTCATTGCAATCTAATTCCATAATACAATGAAATACTTCCTGCAAATCATTCAATCGAATAATTTAACCTGTCCACGATTAGATTCTCAGTATGGATTGAACCAACCACAACTAGAATAAAAGTCAAGTAATCACATAATACTTACAACATAATCTACTTTTTGTCCAGGCAAGTCAGAAACTTCAAAATCGCCAACAATTAAAACATTCTGTCTAATTTCTTCCTTAACACACCTACTGGAACCTGGTTTCAAATGAAACCTTAATCCTTCAACTCCAAAGACCAACAAACAGGTTAGAAAAAAGAAAAGTATAGAACACACTGAAGTTTCCATTTCACCCTACACTTTCTCATAAGCTTGAAATCAAAAATCTTTAAACACTTCAATTTTTCCTGGCACACCGACTACGTTTTTGATTTTCGCCGGACCACGGTAATTAACCAATATTATTCTAGAAAATATTGCGGGCCATTTACGTCACAGAGATTTTCTGTCCATTATTATGCAAAATATATTCAATCCATTTAAAATATTTTAAAGTAACATAAAATAAACAGAAAGTGTTCCAAAATCCCTCAAACACACTTAAAATGTGAAAACACACAGATTGTTGTGTTGGAAGTTGTAATCAGGTTAGAAAACTAAATCACTGACGTAGCCTTTAGAAGTTGCTTTCGCAAACAATTTTTTTGTCGTCTCAATAACTAAAATTGAAATAGAGATAGTGGAGTGGTGTTTTAATATAGCAGTAGTGTTTCATTTTTCTGAAATCTAGTTACAATTATCTAGTATATAATTGTAGATTTAATTTTTATTAGAATTTTCTAGATAATGTATGAACAGATCAAAAAAATCCTTTACCTTAAGTAAATTACCGGCTCATGTACTTCAAGTAGATAAATTTTGAAAAATATATACTTGTAGATTATTATAAACATTTATTAAATAAAATCATACTTGTAATTCAATTTTAACATTATGGTAATTCTAAATTTAAGAATGAAGTAACCAACGCACAATGGTATAGTGTTACAAGTTTTGTATCTAGTTGATGAAATTATTATTTAAAAAAACAATAGGAATTAATAATCGTAATTTTTATTTAGTTTCTTTAAAATACTGGTATTATAAGAATGCATTCGTAACCTGTAAATTGATACCACAATTTCATGTACGTAGGTTGGTAGAATTATACACCTTATGTTCGCTGTGGAAAACGTTTGTAGTGTTTGAAAATTGTGTGTTAAGTTTGGAGGGAATTTGCATGTTTTTGCAGTGTTTCGTTTCGCGTAAAGAAGTGATGTAGTTGTTATTCGGTATTACGCATATAATTTTGAGTGATTTATGTGGATTTTTCATTTATTTTTACATACTATATGTATTAATCTTTTATAGTTTTATAGTTTGTTGTTATAATAGTCGTAAGTTACCGCGTAGTGTACTATAATCAATATAAAATCAAATACTATACTATCAAATACTATAATCAATGTAATGTATGGCAACAAAAGATAGATATGTATTGACTGTTATTTCAGTGTTTTCTTTTTTCCTATCGATAATCAGCATAGTAAGGTAAATGTAACCTGTAGTTAATTTCAATGAACATACCTTTCTTCTCTAGATTAATGAGCAGTTTTGCATGTCCTTGTCAGATCCTGTTTTTCTTTGTATAAGATATTTATGTTGATTAAAGCATAAAAGGCATGTGTTAGGTATGAGGAAAAAATTGTAACAAATTTTGAAAAATGTTAAAAAGCGTAATTTGATTCTTTATAATTAGGCCTACCATATTTTCAGTCAATAGAAAATGAAAATTTAAATCAGTATTGATCCTAATATTCTTTACATATTAAACATAACATAACTAGCACCGTGACAGTTAAGTCTAGAGCCAATTGCGTAAAGGAATAAAGTCATTTATTTTGGTTGTAAAAGTGGATGGAGACCTGCCCAAAATTTAATGCAGAATGCTTTAATGTATAACCATATTACACAATCCTGGAATCTATCCTGGTAAGTGCAAATGGCTTCTGCCCGGAGTCGTGGGTTCGATTCTCGGTCAGGTCTGGCATATTTTCATTATCATCGTTATCTGTCTGCATTAGCAGAAATTGCACAACAGTCAGACGTAAAACAAAAAAAATATGGAATAATTTATAAATGATGGAGTTTGAAATTTATGTTTTATATTGTATGACTGATATTGACAATTTGTTTTTTGTTATGTTTCTTTTTATTCCTTTTTGAGAAAGAAAATGTATGATACTGACTTATCCTATACTCTTTTTGAGTTTCGTAGGGATTAAAATTTTAAATAATTAAATAAAGTCAGGCCTGTGGACTTTTCTTGACTGTTGTTTATAATTTGTATTTTCTAATTTGGTACTACCGATACTGAAGTCATGAGATTGGCTTTTGCGTGTTGGATGGGCTGTAAGGAGGAAAGTGAAAATTTGCAGTGCTGCCAACCTTAACAGTGAGACACTACTCGTACATTTTACTATGGTCCAGTTTCTACATACATTTTGTAAGCTGTGGTTTATTCCGAGAAAATGTTTTCTTCATAAACCTTGTAAGAAATAAATTTGACCTGTAATATTGTTTATAACTTAAATACATGACCAGAAATGTTTGATTTACTGTATTTACCAGCTACCTTATTCCATTGGAACAAAATTTTCTGTGAATGAATCGCCTTATTTACTATTGCTGGCACCGGCGTCTTCACTATCAGTCTCACTAGCATCTACAGTTGAGCCGTTCTTAGTTTGCTCCTACTGTCAACAAACAAAAGCCACCTACTACAGGGTGCACGCTAGAGTCTGCGACTTTACGGATGTCGTATTCCTATTAAGTTAACTATTTTATAAATTATAAGTACTTAAAGTACTAAAAACATCAGTTATGATATGATGTAGGCTTAACAATTTCATTTAGAAAAATACTTTTAAAAGTATTTTGTATTTAAATACTTTTGAAATTATTTTGTTGTTACTTTTTAATCAGCGTGTACACATTTTGATATAATGCGCATGCTCAATGACGTCATTATTTGTTTACATTAGGAGCAAACTAAGAGAGGCTGGACTGTACCTAATCGTTTCCTTTTTTACCAGGTGTCAATAAAACTGTTGAAGAATAGCTTCTTCACGTCTTTAATATACTTCTTTATTTTTCAAATTGTGGAAAATAGAAACATCACAGTAGTTAGCCACTCGCTCATGGCTTTTGTTAAGAGGCAGGGGAAAGGTTTTTTTGTTTAGCGTTAACTTCACAGGATTTTATTACACTGCATATTAGATTTCGTTCAGCACTGTAAATAGTCTGCCCACGTTTTCGAGAAACTAAGATTTCTGTTTACGGTAACAAAAAGTTAACCTACAAAAGGTTCCGCGATATACTGTATACGCTCTGGGTATAATATAAGTTGTTATGTTTGTGGTACTGAAATTAAATTAGTTGCACATGCACACTGATGCTTTTCCCCCTTTACTCCTCATTGCAAACTCATGACTCAAGTAACTATAATTGTATTATGAAATTGAAGAAGAAAGGCTAAAGAAAAGGACAGCTATGTAACAAAATGAGGGTGTCTAAATGACAAGCGAGTGGCTTCATTATATATTGTTTACACCCAAGTGGTTTTGTAACACTTTTGGCATCTTTAAACTTTTTACTTTGTATCTTCAGGTAAAAGTTATATGTGATAAAATTAACAGTGTTTTGTTTTTCAGTGGACATGTAATTGCAGTTTAAAAATAAACATAATGTTAAAGAAAATAGAGAAGTGGATGTATTTATTCATAATAATAGTTTAGAGCATGTAGAAACAGTGAAGTTCCTGGGTGTATGTCTAGAAAGATCTTTCTCTTGGGATTTCTATACCAATCAAGTTTGTAGTAAAATATCATCTGGGGTATATGCACTAAAACAAATTGCCAGATTAAATGATAAAAAATTACTAATGGCAGCTTATCATGGCCTCATTCTGTCTCATATCCGTTATGGTATCTTAGTATGGGGTAATTCTAGCATGGGTAATATGAATAGGGTTTTTAAAATTCAAAAGAAAGCTATTAGGTGTATGGTGGGAGCTAACCAGCTAACCTCATGCAGGCCACTATTTAAGGAGCTTAAATTGCTTACAGTTCCCTCTCTCTACATTTTTGAGGTGATTATGTATGTTAGGCAAAATAATTTCATGCAGAATTTCAATGTTCACAATCATAATACGAGAAACAGAAATGATTATTATGTGGCTAATCACTCCACAAAATTGTTTGAACAAAAACCTACTTATGCAGGGAGAAAATTCATGAATAAATTACCCCAATTTTTAAAATGTTGTGAGGATTTGAATTCCTTTTAAAGGAATCTGAAAAATTACTTGAAACTTTTTATAGCGTACAAGAATTTCTTTCTTGATAGTAGTGATACATTGTGTGATTCTTATATGTATTTCAGGTGTTATAGCTGACATGTCCTATACTCCTCCTGAAGTACCCAGGGCACAAAAAAAAAAAAAAATTTTGTTTCTTTTTTTTTGTTTTTGTTAAACGTACGACTGCTTTGCAAATTGCTGCTAATGCAGACGGTGAAGGATGAAATGAATTTTTGTAATGTATGAAAAAATGCCATGCTCGAGTGGAATTCGAACCCAAGACCGCGTCATGAGAGGCGAGCACGTTACCAACGCGGCCGGCAAAAAACAAAAAAATATATATATTTAATATAGTGGTTCAGATCAGTTATATCTAATTATATTTTTAATGTACTTAGACCACCAGGTTGGTCTAAAGGTAAAGTCGTCGCCAAAATCGGCTGTTTAACAGCTGATTTTCGGAGACGAAGGTTCCTGGTTCAAATCCTATTAAAGGTAGTTATTTTTATTTGGATTTGAATGCTAGACAGTGGTTACCGGTGTACTTTGATGGTTGGGGTTCAATTAACCATACCTCTCAGGAATGGTCGGCCTGGGTCTGTATAAGACTACACCTCATTCACACGTCATACACATCATCCTCATCTCATTGGGTCATGGGGTTGTTTATTGTTCTGAATTGAACAGATTGCAACGTACACAAATTAGGAATAAAAAAAAAATGTACTTACTCTTTTACCGATTATTAAATCATATTTTGTATTCAGGTGAAAGGTGATCACATGTTCATTATCTGATGGATCTTCCTGGATGTTCTTCTACTCGTCATTTAGAGCTACCTAAACAAGTGAGTTAACAAATACCATGCCTAATTAACAGTCTTATTATTAAGTTATGCAGTTTATAATGTGATCCCTCTAAAATTAAATTTAGTAATTAATAAAAATCTAGTGTAAAACACTGACGACTCTCTCTTGTCATTGTCAATAATGAAAAATATAAACTATTGTGACAATATCGAAGAAAGGTATGGTTCGCGAAATTTCTAGTATACTGTTCGCCAATTACGGCGGCATGTAGGGAGGGTAGCGGGACAGAGAGAGAATGTGTTACGTCAGCCTTTCCCCTCAACTCATTTCAATCAGTGCACGGTGTTCGAGCGCAATAGTGACAATACGCAGTACGGTAGGGCACTCTGCCGGCCAGTTTCGTTCACTACACTCTAACAGCTCATTTTTCATCAAAAAATTCTGAACATATTACTTTCGCTTCCTAATGGATCTTATTTTATTACACTAAAAATGTTAATATTATACTCTGATATTTATTAAAGATACGCTCGTACAAAGTTAGACGTTTAAATCTCATCGCATTTTTTGCATATCACGTAGGCTAATATAGGCCCTAACTTATTTTCCAGGATTACATAATATGTGTTTTATTATTTTGTTATAAAATATAAAATTTTATCTGTAATTTGATATCTGTAGGGCAGAAAGAGAAATAATAAACGAGCTTGAAAAAATCACTTTTTGAAGGGAAGTCAAAGCTAGATCATCGAGTCTGGTGTCTACTTCCTGTTAATATTCCAAGAAGCTGAATCAATTTTAATAGTTGTAAATTTTTTACGAAACATATGTCAAATTTTAGAAATCAACTACACACGCACAATATCAGTTGTTTGACATTTTAACAAAAAGAACCGTATAGTAAATATAACAGAATGAAGTTATGACGTACCTTTCTTTTGGGCCTGTCAAAACTTATGGTAGGTACATCATTTAGAAAAAAAAACTTATTGCTTATAACCCTAAAATGAATCGCAGACATTTTCCCCGTATTTTGTGCGCGCGCAACTAATTTTGACGGGGTGTGGCTTTCGACAACGACACCAATGTCAAAACGATTATTGCATGAACAGAACACAATGAGTAGTGAGTACTACTTTAGAGGTAGCCGGTATTAGGCTGCAACGCTGTGGTGGGGGAGATACTTACTGCGCATGTGCGGCCCGCATGCCACCGTAGTTGGTTATATTTATACCTATTTATAAAGGGATTTTAAAAGGGTCTTTGTTGTACAACTATTTGTGAAAGAGTCGGTTGATTACCTGTAACACCTTTTATTCTATTGTTATTTGTTTACATTAGTTATGATCTTTCGAGAACTAATAAAAATGATTTTTGTATAGAATAGATCTCCGTTTTTCTAGAATATTTCTTTGATCCACCTATATAAAGAGACCCCCTGAGGCGGTCAGTGAGTCAGTATTCGTTTGATCTTTGACGAGTGTTTATGGCGAGTGCTATCGGGCGTTAGAGAAGGTCAACGTTCCCGGCATTGTGTTATTCAACTTTTATTATTCAGTTTTATTGTATGTGCATTGTGTATGAGATAAGCGATAAGTGTCACACTATGTTTAATCATGAGTGAACGATCCAAAATATATGGAAAATCACTAAGTGACCCTAAACTAAGAGGAAAAAACGCTTGAGACAAAAGTTGTAGGTTTTTAATTTTCTATTATTTTGATTGTATATTCTTTTTGTTGTAAAATTCAAACTAAAGGTCTCTGCCTACTAGATCTTATCATACTACGATCGCAACCGTACCGATACATACAAATAAATACTCTTTGTATCAATTAGTATAGCAAAACGCCCATTAGATCGTACCGTCACCTGCCAACACCATAGCGTGCCAGGCCCGTTCAGTCAACAATCGGTAGGTGAGAATATTTTGTAGGTGTCTGTATGGTGCGTGGATGGCAAGTGACGTTGCCAAACCAGTTTGTGCTGACGGCCCACCATGTTGCAACCCGATTGTGACACAGTAGCGTCTCACAGTATTTTTCTCGTTTTCCTCTTCCTCGGCCAAAATAATGTCAATCATTGTCAATTCTCATAAAGATAATTTCCTAATAGGAATACTTTAGTTAAGAAAATTGACAACAAGAATTCACACAGTGTTCACAAGTTATAGTTATCTTATTGACTCGTCTCAAAAAAATGACGGTACAGTGATTGAAGCCGAACAGCCATAAACGGGTGTCATACGCATTGTATACGGGTATAGGATGCGGTTGATACGTTGCAGTGGGCATAGTTGTGACCGGAGTGGTTGTTTTTGTGCCTGGCATGGTCCTAGTATGGTACGGTCTAGTGGGGGCAGAGGCCTTAAGGCTGCAATCTTTAAAAAATCCCATTTTTTTATATAACCACTGTTGTTTTTTTTTTATATAACCACTGTTTACTTGAGTTGGTGGTTATTTATTCCTAGTAGATAAGATATAAGTTTGTATTTGTATAAAGTGGAATAAAATAAATATATATTATATATTATAAATAAATATTTGTAACCACCAGGGTAACAGAAAACACTTACCAATGTTTATAGCGCTTTCGTGTATCTTGTACACATCATCAGTAAAGAAGTAAAATCATACGAGAGTACACATCTTCAGTAAAATCAATCATCGTTTTTAAAAAAACATTTTACAGAACACTATTCTAACTATAAAAAATGAAACTGAAAATTCTCCAATGTAACTGAACACATGATCAAAAATAAACATACTATGTCAAGTATAGAAAATAATCTGAAAATATTAGAAATGAATAACAGACAAAATGAAATTGAAATTTTGGAAAAATATTGTATTTATAAATACAATAACAGGGAAAAATTAATGAACACGCAGATTGAATATGACAATCAACTGATTAAGTTGGCAAGACTGTTTTAGATATAAGAATCGACTATCCTTATCTACCATGGTAGGAGTAGGAAGTTTTTAATTTTGATGTAGAAAAGTTTTAATTTACTGAAGATGTGTACAAGATACAAGAAAGCGCTATAAACATTGGTAAGTGTTTTCTGTCACCATATTCTGGTGGTTAGAAATATATATTTCAATTTTAAATAATACGGCTGTTTAAAAATCCTACATAGGATGTTTGATGAAATATAAATATATTATATTTTTTTATCGATTTTGATGAGCAAAATACAGAAAATTACTAATTGACGCCAAAATAAGCTTTATTGATAAATAAAACTGCTTTTATTTTTTGTACATAGAAATTTTGTCTTGTAGAGCATAAACAATTTAGTAAATGAGACGATTTAAAAAAAAATTGGAGCTGTTTTTGATGAAATTGCTGTATGTGAAATATCTCAGGAATAAACTACTACTTGGCTGATTTTGATGAAAATATTTGTGTTGGGTCCCCTAGTGGTTCCTAATTTAAGTTATAAGTCCAACTTCGTACGATATTCCGTTCTTGAGATATTTTGTTCACACATACAGACCAATTTTGCTAAATTCATGCTTTTTGGATTCAGTGGGCTTGACGTGTATTTACGGTAAAAACTCAATTTCAAAAAATCTTTATAGACACGGAGGGGTTACTTTAAAATTGGGTTTATAGTACTAGAACTGTATCTCTTTCAGAAAGTGGTATCACTTTCAAAATACAAGTGCCGATTCTGAGAAATTTAGTTTGTTGGGTTGGTATAAAAATAATAGAATATATTGCTTTAGTGTTGTCACCCAATTTTACCCTTTAGGGCTAAGCAATAAACTACAAAAAGCAAATACTTGTTCTGTACAACTCCTAAGATGCAGATATTTTTAAATTTTAGTCTCAAGGAGATAGGGAAGCTTGAGAATCAGTGTTGAATGAGTAAATAAGTTAATCAGTGAGGATTTTTCATGTACGTTACATATACGTCCTATTTTGTATGTATATAATCTTCAAAATGACTTGTGTTCACAAAATTACATTTAGGAAGTGCCTCAGCAGATTTATCTAAATTTTGAACTAGTATTTTTCTTATTGATTACATCTTCTATGAATTTCAGGAATCTTCATTACAAAAAGTTGTAAAATGGCTTAAATCTTTTGGCGATAATGAAACTGGTTTAGCTGCTTTCCGAAGTTACTGTAAGTAAATTTATAACAAAAAGCCTGTTTAAATATTTGCTTTTCTTTTGAATTATGGTGAGATGGTAGTATCGTTTTGAGAAAGTATTTAGAATTTGAGTGACAGAGAATGTAATTTTCAAATATTCGCTTGAAAAGGATATTTCTTGTAGCCTTGAAATTCAAGAGTATAACTATTATATTCTTTGAAGTGTCCATATATGTCCAGATTCAAATGCAAACTTTTAAGAATAAATCTTTATGAGAAATTATTTTATATTCATACATTAAAACCCTGATTATCCAATACCACTTAACCATTACCTGCCTTAATGAAAATAGACTCAAAAAGCCAGTTTTTTAATTTGGTAATAATCAATTTTGATACTGTTTGTACACACAATACAGTATTTAAATATGTAATGTCGTTAAAGTACAAAATAGTGTCCAATGAAATAAATTACGAATATAAAGTATCTGGGAATTTGTTTACTTGTTCTTTATCACCAGGACTTGTTTTTAATAAAACGATAGTGTGGGGGTGTTGCCGCAAATAGCAGTTTCATCAATAATCTCACACTTTTTTAAAATACTCTAAATAATTGGAAAAAGATACAGTAAATATTAAACTACTGTATACTTCACACATTGTTACTGTATAATGTTACATTTTCTCTTGAAATTTCTGTATTTTCTTTATACATTAAAAAAAATACTTTATAATCTTTTTGGCATTTTTAAATCCTAAAAGTATGACTGCATGTATCCGGAATTTCACGTAGCCAAAATCGAGTCTGCCCCCTGTATTTCAGGTAAGTGGGGTTTTACTGTACTGATAAATTTCAAGTACCATTTAAACTGCTTTTAACTTTTATATGATTAAGTATGAAGAGATTTATAGATTAACCATCTAGGTTTATCAAGTTTGGATAACATGCGTGTTTCTTGTATTAACTTGTTGATCCCAGGCAGAATTTTGTTGGTTTATTTTGGTTATGTGTCTGTTTATTATACACATCAAGACAAGCTGATGGTGAATGGTGATAGATGAATTTGAGTGATGGCGAAGTGACCAGACCTGACTGGGAATTGAACCTGACACTATAGCGTAGAAGCCAGTTGTTCAGACCATTTGCCACACCAATAGATGGGAAAATTTTGTGGGTGTGATTAACCCGGCCAGAATCACCAATTGTCATCCAGAACCTTTTTTATATTTTTATATAAATGTTCTAAAAATCTGTATTCCTCTAAGAATGGATGAATGGCATTTCAATAATACTAGACAAGTTATTGTCATAAAAAATTTGTTTTAAAGAGATACCTAATAACATCTTTACTGAAGAATATAAAATGTTTATTACAATGATTAACTGTTATTCTAAAAATGTAAGTGTCTATGAGATTGTAGCGTTTGTGGAAGGTGTTCTCAACACCTGCATTCATTACTATTGTTTAGGTCATCAGCTGAAAGACGTGTTTGATCCTCTATAGGCTTTAGTAAGTAAAATGAGGAGTGAGATGGTTTATAAATGCCTTCCTCACAAAGAAAAGTATACTTATCAGCATGAAAGGCCCTCTAGAGAGTATCTACTTTCCACCCTGCAAATGATACCTTCACTTCATTCACCACAGGGTCTGGCTGTATAATTTAATTCATTACTCTCAGAAAATTTCTGACTAGTGTCTTTTACACCTTTACCTCTTCTGTTCTTAAATCCTTCAATCATATAATTGGCTGACTATGTGATAAGAAACCAAACTATATTTTGTCGTCCTGGAACTAGCAGATCTAGTGCAAATAATTCAACTCTCTACCTGCCTGTTATGGGCAAATTCATTACTAAACACGAAATGAAGCATATTACCCCTGATACTGTAGTATTTCTTTAAACTTTAGAGATAGACAAAGTATGTCATCTACATTAAACATGTCCTTGACACCTTCTTCAATCACAAAAACTAAGTTTCTGGAAAGAAATACTACATTGTACCTTCATCCACTCAGCTGTTAAGTTATTTTTTAATTTTGTTTAAGATAACGCGAAAAATCTTCCCAGGAAGGATGATGAAGAATTTAAAATTTTTGATACTCCAGTTCGTAGAAATAATGAGGTACCTAATAATAAATCTAGAGAAGAGATAGTAGAAAACCAGGAAACTCATTCAGCTTTAAATCTTAAATCGAATTCCAGTAAGAATTTTCTTAAAGACTGGACTATAATTAGGGGATCTTCAAATAACATTACGATACAAGGATGTTTAATTAATTGGTGAGTACAATGTTATTAAAAATGAATTTGTGGTTACTTTTATGAAACAGACTTCGCAGTTAATAAGCAACACCTTCAGTGTTTTAATCTGATTGTTTGTTGTTTTCAGAATTTGAATAAAGATTAGCTGCTGTTTCTAACCTAAGAAAAATGTATTTCATTATGTTGAAAAATATTAATTTTTTGTAACTAATTTAGTTGTTTTTGTTATTAATTAAGTCAAATTTCAATATTCTGTATTTATTTATTAGTGAATTGATATCAGTTTTCTCTGAATTTCATTTTCTATCTGTTGAATTAAAAAATAACATGCAGGACAAAAATAATAAGCAGTATCTTTGGAGTATAAAGAGATACTGCATTGTTTAAACCACCAAAAACATAATTTTTAATGCAGTCATTAAGAATATTTTAACGTATTGAGCGAGAATTGGGTCATTAATAAAAAAGTGACAGCAGAGTTACTAATGAGGAAATACAAAGAAGAATGGGGTAAAGAGCGATGTTTGAAGTTGCTCTGAGGAAAAGAGAATGATATAGTATCGACATGCGAGAAGTGCAGATGGATAGTGAGGGTAACGGATTGAGTTTGGTGGGAAGGTACAAAAGAAGCAGAACCCAACAGTCCTTAACAGATGAAGTGGACGAGGCCAAGGAGAGTAGAGAACCTCAGGAGGAGGATTGGATGGATTGGGACAAATGGAGGCAGAGGTTGAGAGAGGGGAAGTGGCGACTGCGGTAGGAAACCTTTTTTTTTATTTTATGACCACAAAGGATCACTTTAGTCTCTTTGGTTAGTTCTTTTTCTCTGGCAGTTTATTTCCTTTTCAATTCTTTCTTTCCAATACTTTTTCATTCTGTCAGATCTTGCTTTTCTCAATTCGTCTGAACAAACCTGTTCTTTTCGTTTAATTGTTCTTACTGATAAAATTTTGTTTTTGTCTTTAAATTGTTTCCTTGTAAACCGATGTGCGATCTCTGAGAGGTAGGAAACCTTTAATATAAGTAATAATAAAAAAATCCCTTTCATGAGACGGTGCGTCTCATAGCTGGTGGCAATTTTCTAAATAAATTGTTAGGGATCAAGCCCACTTAGCTATTATGAGAAAGAAAAAGGCCTTTGACTTTTGGCAAAAACCATTAGTGATTTTTGTATCTACTCTTTAAGAAGAATCGAGTGACACTATTTTTGGTTCCACTTTGATTTCTTGACTTCCATTTTTGAGCCAGGTGGCAAGTGAGGTTTTGTCAAGCCTCTCAGAAGATGGGTATGAACAGGTTGAAACCTAATTCTTGAAGGAATGAGGGGGAGGTTGTATTTTTACATACAATACTTAATGTAGAGATAATTTGCCATTTTCTTAAGAAACCTTGCATCATAATTGATCCATTCTACTTCGTTGACCATGTAAAATCATAGCTGTTATGAGAGATACAGCCAATCAATTTTTTTTTAATCCCTAATGGGTGTATGTTGCAATCTGTTCAATTCAGAACAGTAAGCAACCCCATGATCCAATGAGATGGATGATGTGTATGACGTGTAAATGAGGTGTAGTCTTGTACAGACCCAGGCTGATCATTCCTGAGAGATATGGTTAATTGAACCCAATCATCAAAGTACACCGGTAACCACTGTCTATTATTCAAATCCATATATAAGTAACTACCTTTACTAGGATTTGAACCAGGAACCTTCGTCTCCGAAAATCAGCTGTTAAACAGCTGACTTACGGCGACAACTTTACCTCTAGACCAACCCGGTGGGTCAATCATAAATATATATTAATGTTGTGGGATATTTCAATCAGTTGCTGCAGTTTTTTCTTTATAATTTAATTTAAAATGTTTAATTGTTCGATTTTATTTTAGGCACGGTGGTGTTAAAACAGTTAAAGAAAACTTTTTCACAGGAATTGTGTTGTCAAGGATAAAATCAGATAGTATCAGAACAAAGGAAGGAGCTTTCGTTCTCTTGGGAAAATTAAATGATCCAAAAAATGGTAAGATTTGTTTAGAAATACACAACTGAACTGATTTCTAATTTTTTAACATGCTTTTTACGTATAAAACATGGTTTAAAAGAAAAAGTATTTATATAATAAAAAATTTTTGTAGGCTTCTAAACATAAGAAGTTATGCATTTTCACTACTGCCTATCTGTATAACATCACTAATGGTTTGTTGTCTTAATGCCAAAAACCTTGATGGTGACGCATGTATTTTGTCTGCGCCTCTTAAAAATGATTTCTGCTGCTCTACACACTACAGTGCTTTTGCTGCTTCTGAATATGAAATAATGTTACATATGATTGGTCTGTGTCCATTTGTACGTGTGTGAACGAAATATCTCAAAAGCAAAATGTCATTATGACATTGAAACTTGGAACTTTAGGTAGGTACCATGAAGGGGCCTGCTACAAACATTTTAATCAGAGTCAGAAGTAGGTTTATTCATTAAATTTTTTACATTTTTGTAATTTCCTCAAAAACAGCTCCTATGATTTTGTTTAAAATCATCTCATTTAAAAAATTGTTTGGGCTCTATAAGATAGGGTAAGCAACATGTCAGTTGAAATTGTTGGGTGGCTCTGCTCTCAAGGTAGAAAATTGTTGTTTTAAGATTGTGTGGCCTTAATACAAGTATGCATTTTACCACAATTGTGTGTAATCAATGTTGTAAGAAAACTAAAAAACCTACAACTTTCATTTCAAGCATTTTTTCTACTGTGCTTAAGTTAGCATCAAAACGTGATCTTCCATATTTTTGTCATTGAAATATTGTAAGCCTGACAGAGGTTGATTTCATTTAGCGCCATTCACTCATGATTCAAATTAGATTGTTTTTTATTATTCACATTGGCAAGAGGAAGTTGTGTGAGTGTTTTGAAACAGAGTTTTTAATAAGGGATTAAAGTTTTTATAAACTTAGTTGTAGTATTTGTGAATAAAATTGTTCTTCTATTTAACAGATTTTTATTCGATCGACAGGAAGTCCTTATTAAATTTTTTTTTATTTATTTAACTTCGCAACTGCAACGGTCATTAGCGACGACGTTTGGTGTAATTGTTTACAATGGAGGATGAAATGATTTTTTAACGAATGAAAATGTGCCGTACCTGAGTGGGATTCGAACCCACGATCGCATGATGAGAGGCGAGCACGTTACCAACTACGCCAATGCGGCCGGAAACTTTTTTTTTTTTTGTTATTTTGTGAGTTGCTATGTTAATAAACACAGTAAAATCCCTGTGTTGTCAACACTTAAAAATATTGCTTCTTTTTCAAAAATCTGTCAGTATATTTTATGGACTGTTTTATACATTTTATTTTCAATTCGAAAGATTACAAGTTATTTAATTAATCCATATTATTGGTTTTTTACATTCTACTATTGTTTTTTATACACTGATGTATTTTGAATTATTTTTCCTCTTGTATTTTTTTCAGAAATTCCTGTTCAGGTCAAATCATATTTTTCTGGAAGTTTTCCTAAAAATTGGAAAGAAATTGTTGGTAAACATTGGACTGCAAATGGTGTGCATAATGAAAATCGAGGTATGTGATTTATAAATTTAACTAATTTAAAAAAAAAGTAAAAAACATCTAGCGTGAAACCCTCACACAACTTTCTCTTGCCAATGCAAATAACAATATAATCTAACATTAAAAATGAACAAAAAACTAACCTCAATAGACATAACCTAATTTTAATCATAGTGAAAGACGCAAAATGAAAATCAACAGTTTAGCTTAAAGATACGAAAAATCACTCTTTCACGCTAAACTAGGCTCTGTAGAGAAAAATGCTCTAAATAAAAGTTGTTGATCTTTTAATTTCCTATAAATTTTATTATATACATTTTTGTCGTAAAATGCATACTAAGGTGGAAATCTTTAAGAAAAATCGATTTTTCACTTGTTTTCGTGAGAAAAAACAGAAAATTGCTAATTACCACTAAACTAAGCATTGTACAAAAAAATGTTTGAGATAAAAGTTGTAGGATTTTAAATTCTCTACAACTTTCATTATATAAATTTTTGTGCTAAAATGCATATTAAAGTCGAAATCTTAAAAACACAATTTTTTTTACGAAAAATCAGCCTCACCAAGAATTTCAGCAGAGATGGTGCCTACCCTATCTTGTAGAGAGCATAACAATTTTAGTAAATGAGGGGATTTTTACAAAAAACTGTAGGAGCCGTTTTTGAGAAAATCGCAAAAAAGTGAAAAATGACACAATAAACTACTACTTCCGGTTGACCGAGTTTTATGAAAATGTTTGTGTCGGGTCCAGTAGTAGTATCTAACTTAAGTTTCAGGTTCGTATGATGTTCTGTTCTTGAGATATTTTGTTCACACACACACACAGACCAATCACTAGAAACATGTTTTTTTGGGTTCAGGGGAGTCTGAAAACATGTAGATCCGGTGAAAACTCAATTTCGAAAAATCAACATGAAAACAATACTTTCCTTTCCTATATAATCATATAGGCAAGAGAAAGTAAAAATATGTAAAATAGTTAAGTTGTTTTAGTAGCAATCAGGTGTGGGCACATGTTTGAGATCGAGCTACAGTTTGGATTATTGACAACTGATTAGATTATTAGAAATTGAAATAATTGTGTTTATTAAATAAAAAATTATTTGTGTGTTAAAAACCATATAATAGAAGTGATTTGTCTTTAATTATGTACCCTTGAGATTAAAAAATTGTCAGCGCTTGTATGTTTGTTTGTTATCATTTGTATGAATCAGCTAAGTCTTGAGTTTTTACTCTCTCTTGCCGATATGAATATATAGAAAGGAAAGTATTGTTTTCATGTCGATTTTTCGAAATTGAGTTTTCACCGGATCTACACGTTTTCAGACCCCCCTGAACCCAAAAAACATGTTTCTAGCGATTGGTGTGTGTGTGAACAAAATATCTCAAAAATTGAACATTGTACAAACTTGAAACTTAAGTTAGATACTACTACTGGACCCGACACGAACATTTTCATAAAAATTGGTTAACCAGAAGTAGTAGTTTATTTGTGTAATTTTTCACTTTTTTGCGATTTTCTCAAAAACGGCTCCTACGATTTTCTTTAAAATCGCCTCATTTACAAAAATTTTTATGCTTTACAAGGTAGGGTAGGCGCCATGTCTGCTGAAATTCTTGGGGAGGTTTTCTCATAAAAAAGTTGTTTTTTTAAGATTGGGACTTTAATACGCATTTTAGTGCAAAAATGTATCTAACAAAAGTTGTAGAAAATTTAAAATCCTAAAATTTTAATTCAAACATTTTTTTATATAACGTTTAGTGTAACGGTAATTAGTAATTCTTTTTCTCACGAAAAAGTGTAAAAAAATTGATTTTTTAAAAATTTCAGCCTTAGTATTTATTTTATGACAAAAATGTATAATCAGATTTATAGGAAATTAAAAGATCTACAACTTTAACTTAGAGCATTTTTCTCTACAGAGCCTAGTTTAGCGTGAAAGAGTGATTTTCCGTATGTTTAAACCAAACTGTTGATTTTCATTTTGCGTCTTTCACTCATGATTAAAATTAGGTTATGTTTATTGAGGTTAGTTTTTTATTTATTACTAATGTTAGTTTATATAGTTTATTATTTGCATTGGCAAGAGAACGTTGTGTGAGTTTCACACCAGATTTTTATTCAAGTTTTCACTATTGATAAAATGAAATACAAAGTTATAAGCATGTAAACTGTATGAAATAAATGTACTACTTGTAAGAGTTTTATGTGCTATTATAATGAGTGATTGGAGAGAAGAAAATGGAAAGCACAGTTAGATAAAAGAAAGTCTGTTCTTTTGACCTTTTACGATTTCTTACTTGGTACAAGTTTTTTATTAAGTATGAAAAACACCCTTTCATACATCAAATTCTGCTTGTACTTAGTTTGTGTTTAATAATAACATATTTTAATTAATAATACTGCAATTTATGTTTATTTCCAGTGTACAAAAACGTTAGTATAGAAAAGGATCACTGCATTTCTCTTGCTAAAAAAAAAGACTTACTCAACCATAATTCCTTCCCACCCTTAACGGGGAAAAATAAACACCATCATAAAAGTTAATCAACTATTGCAGCTGCGTGGTAGTGCTAACTATTTATTAGTTGTCTCTTAGTGTGTGTATTTTGAATTTGGTATTTTTCTTAATTGACGCCAAATTAAACACTGTTTTATAAAAATGAAAAATATTATGATAGCAGAAAATAACGCACAAGATATTATCATTTATATAATATGTACGGTATCAGGATGGTAGTTTTATGAAGATCATATCTTGTTAGAGGTAGACATACTCTACTTGCATCCTAGCTAAGATGCTTTTCAATCTAATAAATTAACATGCGACTGTCATGAAAAATTTGTGTTATGCGAATTTTTATTGTATGACTAATTCTCGTCTGTATCATACCAAAATGCTCATAACAGTCAAAAGGGTTGTGAGATTATTTACAATCAATCTGTTAGTTACTTGGCTAAAAGAAATAGTTCTGTTTGTTATCACATGGTCAGCCAATTAAATGACTGAATCGTTCAAGAACAGAAAAGGTAGAGGTGTAAAAGACACTAATCAGAGTTTTCTCCTCTGAAAGTAATGAATTTCATTATACAGCCAAATCCTGTGGTGAATGAAGAGAAGGTGTCATTTGCAGAGTGGAAAATATGTGCTTTTCAGAGGGTCTGGCAAGCTGATAAGCATACTTTTCCACTCATTGAGGAAGGCAATTATAAAACACCTCACTTCTCATTTTACTTAGTAAAACCTCTACAGGTTCAAACCAGCCTTTCAGCTGATGACCTAAACAATATCATACCAAAGATATTTCACTTCAGAAAGTTTAGAATTCTTTTTGGTTCAGAGAAATATAAACTACAGCCGTGATCAATGATTAAAATAACTACACTTTTTATCATTACTAATATTATGGCTGTTTTATTGCAATAGGCCATTTGTCGCAACCTAAAACGCCATTAATTTCTATTGAAATTGTCTTCATCCCTTAAATCCCTCCTCTCCGTAGTTCTTGTAACACCACTACTTTCTGGGTTGTCCTCGCTTCCTCCATCTAGCTGGAACATATAGCCAAATTTGCTGTGGCAACCTATCCTCTTCTATTCTTCATAAATTACCATATCGTATGAGTTGTCTTTCTTCAATTTTGTAAATTAATAGAACCATCTTGTCAATCTGTTTTTAAATCTCTTCATTCCTGACTCAATCTAGCAGTCACTTCTCCAGAAACTTATTTCCATAGCTGCATGAATTTCAAGAATCTTTTCTTTTTATCTTTTTTTCAATGTCTGCTTATAAATCTTGGTTGGAGATTTAAAACCTCTGAGTCATAGACGGAGGAGCTTTCAATAAAAGAATGGAAGATACACCTATGCGGAGTTATTCTTCTACAATTTGGAGTCTTCTCTAGTTGCAGATGGGAACTGAGCAAAAAAAATACTCAAAATTAGCAATGGCTGCTTTGTAGTATTGGAGTTAGTCTTCAAAGGCTAAGAGGGGAGTAAACCTTGATTAAAAATCAATACGCCGGCCGCATTGGCATAGTTGGTTCGAATCCCATTCAGGCACAGCCTATTTCATACATTACAAAAATCATTTCATCCTCCACCGTCTGCATTAGCAGTAATTGCAGAACAGTCGGGCGTTACAGAAAAAAAAAATTACCTGGTTTTCCAGGTTTGAGAGTTAAAACAACAGGCCTGCTCCTCATCATTTGGAAAAATCTCTTTTCGCAAAACCCCAAAAATGAGCCTCAGAACATGATCTATGGACTTTTTAATATATAAAAAAGGTAGTATCTATGTTATTTGCTATATTTTGGTATGTAGTAAGGTTTTTAAATCTTTAATATGTGTTGAAATTTTTAATGTTTTTTTTAAAATTTACTACAGTGAGAAAAGGAAGAAATGTGGACATAGATTTATTAAGCCTGATGTCTAATGATTCAAGTGCTAGTAATTCATTGAGTATTAGTGTACATAATGAAAGTGATAGTGAATGTGTAAATTCAAAACAAAGTAAAAGAAAACGTGAAAGTGATGTTAGTTTAGATGAAAGTAGTAGCATTAAGAAAAAACAAAATAACCGTACAAAAACAAAACAAAGTAAAAGAAAATGTGAAAGTGATGTTAGTTTAGATGAAAGTAGTAGCATTAAGAAAAAACAATTAAAAAATCATGTGGAAAATGTACAGAATGTTAAAATTGATGATAATTCTAAAAGTGGTAATGAGAATCATGAACATGCCAGAAGAGGTTCTAAAAGAACCAAATTACAAAATTGTAATTTACAAGAAAAACCACTGCAAAATGAAGCTAAACAAGTGAAAGTGGAAACAAGAAAAAACAGAAAATTAGTCAACCATAATATTAAAAATAAAAATAAAACTGTCTTAGTTTTGAAAAATTGGACTTTGATTAAAGAATCATCACATGTTGTACTAAAAGGATACATATTTAATTTGTGAGTATAAAATTAATACAGAATTTTTACTTATTAAAATACCCTTGCTATGAATTGATTTTTAAAGTGACTTAGTGGAGTGGTAATAATAATAATAATAATAATAATAATATTAATTATTTATTGTCATATAACATTTGATTTTAGCAGATATCCGCTCAAACAGATGACTTGTCAAAATCATAAACAATAAATTACACTATACAATTATTTAAAATAGTAACACTAATTACACAGTCAATACATAAATACATTTAAAAATACATACCACATAAATAATGACACATTACAATCAGTTTACATCCTCAATGGTTTAGGTCATTTATAAAAGACATTTGCAACAGAATAATACACTTTCTCCAATAATAAATCTTTCACGCGTTTCTTAAACAATGAAAAGGAAGAAAAGGAAGAAGCTTTTATTCAGTTTGTTATAAAGCTTAATACCCATACAACATGGGCTACTCTCGTTGATTTTGAGTCTTTGTATTGGATAAATTAAGAGGTCAGAATTTTTAGTATTGTGAAGATAACCTATCTTATCCCTTTTATAAATGTCTAAATTTTGATGCACATGCGTATATTAAAATATATATATTTAATATTTCATATATGTAAACACAGGGTAGCGTTAAAATATTGGTTATTTTTAAAAGTGGCCTACATGAAGTCCTAAAATTTGAATTACTCCTTATTCTAATATTTTTTTTGTATTTTAAATAGGTAGAATGGTAGTTGCAAAGCTTTTGCAGAACACAGAACCTTCTTCTGTGTTTGATTCCTCACTAGGATAGAAAGGGATCTGCTGTTAATATTGTAACACCTAATCCTAGTGTTAGAGCCTTGATGGCAGGAGTTTTGAAATTAACCCAAAAATATATTGGATAAAACGAGTGATGCGGTAAGCCGACTTGTAACTGTAGGACATCAACCCACTATCCACGACTAATGGCAGATTAATGTAAACTGAAGCATAAACGACTTATTTCGGAGGACCTAGTTTCATTTAATGGCGCCAGAAACCAACGGCGGAACGACTGAATAAGCAAGATACAACGATAGAAAGTACACTGCGGGAGGCAAAGGTAAAACGATAAGTAACTGCTGGAACAGCAGGACATCACTGGTCAACTCAAACACAAAATCAGAAAGCGTACAGCAAAATAGACTAATTCGCTTACCTGTTGAATGGCCTGAAGTGTAGAAACGGCGTCCACGCGACCCGTGTCCGGGGTTCGATTCACACTGTAACTTTAATGTTTGATACGAAAACAAGAACAATTGTAAATGATTATAAATTACACACATAAGCAAAATCACACTTGAAAATGATGTATGGTACATCAGAAACGAACGAAGCATAACGACAATTGCAGAAGCGACGCCATAGGATGGCCGGCGCAGAGAAGGCACGAACAGTCTACATGTCGCAGAATCTAACCAGTGAGTGAGTTGAACCGGGAAGAAAGGAATGTGAGTAGAGGGAGAAAAATTACGTCATGAACTGAGGTCACCATCGGAAGTCAAGACAAGTATACAGGCGGAGGCGGGAAAAAGGTTATTAATACAAAATCAGTGTATTTAACAACGATAATAATTAGTAATTGTTAGACGGGGGGGGAAGTGGCGTTAACATACCGCCCGCCTAAATCGATGAAAGCGATTTACAGAAACAAAACTAGCAGAGAAGATCGAAGAACGAAGCCGCCCGCCCTGAAACAACCAGGGAGCGGAAAACGCAGGAAGAAGACGAAGAATGAAGCCGCCCGCCCTGAAGCAACAGGGAGCGGAAACGTAGCAAACGAAGAGTACGAAGCAAAGAAGACGACGAAGAAGAATCGAATGAAGCGAAGAACGGAGCATCTTGAGGTGGCGTGACAAACGCACGGGTTTGCCCGGCCAACGACGAACGGAACATCTTCCACGGCTTGCGCGGAAGCCAACGAGTAACGGAACGATCTTGAGGTGATTGCCAACAAGGGTTGACAACCAGAAGCGACGCAGAAGAAGAATCGAAGAACAACGGAGCAAGGTAGAGTTCCAGCAAGGGAACAGGCGAATGAAAAGACGAATACATGAATGTGTATTTGTATGTGTCAGGAGTGAATTCTTTAAGTTGTTAAAGGAAACTTTTGTTGAAAGATTGTATGAATCAATACATACAATATACGCAGCGGTTGATCAGGAGCAGCCTACTCAGAAAATTGAATCTCTAGGAGAGAAATAAGACGACACATGCGGAGCAGACAGCGGTGAGAAGAAGACGTAGAGTTGAGAACGAAGGTAAAGCCTAATTGTCAGGCAGGACAATTAGCTTTGACACGGGTCGAATGTAAGTACCATGAATAGTTCTTACCTCGGCGGTACGAACTGTGCGGTCTCTGCCAGGAAAGACATCGGTAACTGTGCCTAATGGCCATGATGCAGGAGCAGTGTCGAGGTTTTGCACGATGACAACACGACCAATTTGTAGGTTGTCACGAGCACGAGTCCATTTATTGCGCTGAGTTAGCGTGTGCAGGTAGTTCAGGGACCATTGTTTCCAGAACGACTTAACTAGAACTTTGACTTGCTGCCAGCGCGAGGCCGGCTGGAGTTGATCAATTGTGCTATGTTCAGGTGGTTGTAACAGAGACGATCCGATGAGGAAATGCCCAGGAGTCAGCATACATCTCTCCTCATTGGGGTCGGATGAGAATTGAAACAGAGGTCGGCTGTTTAATACGGCCTCGATACGAGCGAATAAAGTTATGTACTCCTCGAAGAGCAGTGGTTTGTCTCCGATGAGCCGAAGTAGACAATGTTTGGCCGATTTGACGGCGGCTTCCCATAATCCGCCGAAGTTTGGCGCAGAAGGTGGATTGAAGTGCCAAGTAATTTTTAATGCAGCGAGATGACTTCCAATAGCAGGAGACGATCGACGAAGCAGATTATAAATTTCGACAAATTTATTTTTGGCGCCAACGAAGTTGGTGCCGTTGTCGGAGTAGATGTCCGAAGGCAGACCTCGACGAGACACAAAACGATCGAGTGCAGCAAGGAAAGCATCAGTAGAAAGATCAGACACAAATTCGAGATGAACAGCCTTGGTGGACATGCACACGAAGACGCACAGGTAACCTTTAGATAAGGAAGATTTACGAAGACGACTGGTTTTGACGAAGAACGGGCCGGCATAATCAACACCAGTAGATGAGAATGCACGGGAAGCGGTGACACGAGAAGATGGAAGCGTAGACATCATAGGTTGAGAAGGTCGTCCGTTGTATCTAATGCAGCGAACGCAGCGATGAATTCTTTGTCGGATGACCGTTCTAGCAGATAAAATCCAGAATTGTTGAACGATCAACGCCTGTGTTGTACGAGGTCCTGAATGGAGCGACAGTTGATGATAATAGTCACATATTAAGTTGGTTAAGTGGCTATGTTTTGGCAGCAGTATTGGATGCTGTGCAGTAGTGCTAAGCGCAGAACGGCATAGACGACCGCCGACAGTTAGAATGCCGTGGTTGTTAAGCAACGGTGACAAAGAAACGAGTGACTTAGACGGTATTTTTCCCTTGGAGACAGCATTGATGTCGTCGGAGAAGTAGCGCAGTTGAGTCAATTTTACGCAGACATTGGTAGCAGCGCAGATTTCGCTTGAAGTCAGGAACGAAGAAAAAACTACGGAAGGCGTTTTGAGTTTTTTCACGAAGCGCAGAACATAAGCCAGGATTCGCGTTAGGCGAGAAAACGATGAAAATTTTAATAAAATTTCGTCGGGAAACGAAGGATCAGTTGAGACGGCGAGACAAATTTTTTCTTGCCGGAGATCGAGCTTGTCAGTAGAAACGGAAGGAATATTAATCGTAGGCCATTCGGTAGATAGCGCACGATAAATAGGCGGCCCTTGCCACCACAACGAGTGATTGATCAAATCGGTACAATTGGCACCACGAGATGCAACATCAGCAGGGTTTTGGTCAGTAGAGATGTGAGACCAAGAGTCAAGATCGGTTAATGAAAGAATTTGTTGCACACGGTTGGCAATAAACATTTTTAAGCGGTGTTGCGGCGTTTGCAGCCAGGCTAACACTATACTAGCATCGGTGAATAATCGCATGTCACAACAAGAAATAGAGTTCGCAAAATCAGAAACAGAAGAAATTAAACGAGATAACAAGAGTGCAGCGCACAGTTCAAGACGAGGAATTGTAACGTTTTTTAGCGGAGAGACTCGACTTTTGGCTTTGAGCAGAAACATATCAGAAAATGTATTGGTTTGTACATGAAGGTATACACAAGCGGCGTAGCCCTTTTCGGAGGCGTCGCAGAATCCAAGAATTCGGTATTCAGCGCCGTTAACAGAAATTAATCGAGGAAGACGAAAATCTTGTAGAGCAGAGAGATCAGTACTAAATTTACGCCAGGCGTGGTCGAAAATCGGCGGTAACTGGTCGTCCCACTGTAAATTGTTGTTCCATAATTGTTTTAGAAAGTGTTTTACCCAGAAGGTGACTGGAGTTAGAAATCCGAGAGGATCGAAGATTTTTGCGAGATAGGAGAGCACAGTACGTTTGGTGACCGTAGAATCGAAAGGAGTTACGTGATACGAAAAGGAATCGGAGGTGGGGTTCCACTGAAGCCCTAAGATTTTAATCGATGAAGTTTCATCTGAGAAACAGATAGGATTTTCTAGATGATCGTGCGGAAATCGTTGCAGAAGGTCAGGATGATTGGAAGACCATTTCCGTAATTGAAAACCTCCCAAGGCGAGTAACTCGATGAGTTGATCGACTAGAAGTTCAGCCTCCTTGAAATCGGAAGCACCGGTCAGTATGTCGTCGACGTAAGTACTGGAACGAACAGCCTCGGACGCAAGAGGAAACGAAGAGCCTTCATCTTCTACTAACTGAAGTAAAGTACGTTGTGCTAAATAAGCAGACGGTTTAACTCCGTAGGTTACCGTATTCAGTTCGAATTCTTGCGGTGTGGAGTTTGAATCGGAACAATAGAAAATATGTTGATGAAAACGATCTTCAGGACGCACGAGAATTTGCCGATACATCATCTTGATGTCCGAGCAGACGACGATTGGATGTTTACGAAAAGTTGTTAAAATATTACAGATGTCCTTTTGTAACTTAGGACCAGGTAACAGTTGGCTATTAAGTGAATTGCCGTGAAGATCAGAGAAAGAAGCATTAAATACGACACGAATTTTCCCATTAGGGTCGGCTGTTTTAAATACGCCGTGATGCGGAATTATGTATTCAGCGATAGAAGAAGCAGGCGACATGTGGTTGAGAGTAAGATACTCACGCATAAAATCGTGGTATTTTTGTTGAACTGCAGGCTGCTGAGAAATTTTAACAGTAAATTTTGTAGCAGCACGACTTGCGACATGACGATTAGAAGACAACGATACAGAATTGTTTTTGAACGGAAGCGCAACAATATAACGTCCGTTACTATCACGAGTGGTGGTTTCGGAGAATAACTTTTCACAGTAGTCATCGTCCGGATTGGTAGCAGGGGGAGCGAAGATTTCTTCCGACTCCCAGAAGCGCTGCATAGTTTGAGACAGCGTATCGACAGAAGTGAGTAACGAGCTAGGTGGTTGGTTATTTGAAACCATAGAAAGTGCTGGTAATTTACCAAAAATTACCCAACCGAAAACTGTAGAAATGGCAGAAGGACTGCCTTTGATTATGGAATTATTGTGTTGAATAATTAGATCAGGAAACACTTCGGCGCCCAGTAAAATGTCTACAGGGGCGGAGTGGATAAATTCAGGATCAGCAAGAATTTTACCGGAGTGCAGCTGTAAAACTTCGTGAGAAATGCAGACAGATGGTAAATTGTTAGTAATTTTAGGAATTACTAGCGCAGTGGTATCGAGACGAAAATCGCTGTTTTGTTTAGAAGCGATGGTAATCTGAGAAGTACCTTGTATTTGAGTAGTGGCGGCTGATATGCCTAACAAGTTTTGACGACACGGAATTGTTTTTGCGCCAATTTGCTCTGCGGCGCGAGATGTTATTAAGTTCACTTCAGAACCGCAGTCAAGTACAGCGCGGAAAGCGTGAAAGTTGCCAAATTGAGTTTGCAACAGCACTGTAGCAGTACCTAGCAAAACCTTTTGTGAACCAGTGCGACACGATAGCGAATTGCTGTTGGAAGAATCAAAAATAGGCACGGTATTTTCAGCAGCGGTACTTAAATGCGCGCTACTGGGTGTAGATAGTCCTACAGAAGGATGTCTATTAACAACGTTATTGTTAGAGGAATCGCAATCAGAAGAATTAACAACGGGAGAAGTAGTATTACGATTAGAGTTAGTAGTAATTGATTTGTAATTAAAATTACTTGATGCAGAATTACGAGTGGTAGAATCGACTGGAGTAGAGGATTCGTGCAACAGTGTGTGATGATTAGTAGAACCACATAAACGACAAGACTTGATAGATTTACAATCTTTGCGAGAGTGTTTTCCTAAGCAGGCAAAACATTTACGAAGCTGAAACACTTGTTTGTGCCGTTCTTCAACGGACATGGCGAGAAACTCGGTACAATTGAAAATGTTGTGATTAATAGAGCCACAAAACGGACATTTGTATAGCGGTTCACTATTTGAATTAGCAAGATTACTACCCAATAAAACCGAATGCTGTTTTTTAGGCGTTGTAGGAGACATTGGTTGTTTACGGAACACCGGTCTGTGACTAGCCGGTTTATCGACGTTGGATTTGCTAGTATAAGAAGAACTAGCGTTATCTGTAGGTTGAGATGAATTCGAGAGCTCGAAAGCATGCATCTTAGCGGTAACGAATGACATTAAGGCCTCGTATGTAGGCACGGCTGAATTAGGATTTGAATCCTCGAACGCTTGCTTTGTTACAGGATCCAAATTAGAATAGGCTATCTCAAAAAGTAAATATTCAAGTAAATTTATATTTAGCAGACGTAAGGCTCCGATTGATGATTCGTGGATATTAAGAAAACCTTTTAATGATTGATAGGACGGAGTGTCAGATTTAACGAAATTGAATATCTGATTTAAGTGAACATTTGCTATGCGCCTTGAGTTGGAGTAGCGCTCAACAATTAAATTGTACGCTAACGTATAATTTTCAAGCGAGAGAGGCAGGTGTTCTATTAGACGCAGTGGTTCACCGACTAATGAGCACCTCAAATAATGAAGTTTTTGAACAAATGATAACTCAGAATTATTGTGAATTAAATCATTGAACAAGCTGATGAAATTCTGGAATTTTGCAACATCTCCGTCGAATGAAGGTAGGCGAATTCGAGGTAATTGTATTAATTGCGAATTAGAAGACTTGACTTGATTTTGTAAAACGATTGTATTGTCCAGAGATTCAATTAATTTCTGGGCGCGATCAATTAACTGGAAATAATGAGTTTCGAATGCAGTGCGTTCTGATTCGAAATCTGTTTCGGGTTGAAGTAATTCGATATTCGTTTGTATCTGTTCGAAGTCACACCAGAGGTCTAAGAATTTGTCAAGTCGTAATTTGACTTGGTTAACTTCAACGTCAGATTGAAGAAAATTATTAAAACGAGAAAGATGATTATTAACAACGTTGCGTTTTTTGATTAAAGATTGTAAATCGTCCATATTGAAAATAATGAACGAAGACAGCGAGCGAAAAACAAATAATAGAATGTAAACAAAACACAGCTGTTTATTGAATCTAGGTTAGTTGCAACTATGATGTGTATGTTGCAGACGACACAAGTGAAGTGATTCTCTCAGCGCTAGCAGTATCGACGGACAACACGAGAGAGAGTGAATGAGAGAGAGGGCACGCATGCGCTGTAAGCTGCGTGAACCAGTTAACAAGAACGAAGGAAAAAATGGCGATTCTAGCCAAATTCTGGCCGTGTCGAAAGATATAGCACTGAACCGATCTACTGTGACGTCAGCATAGCGTTGGTTGCAACTTGTATTGAATGAACGCGTCACAACAAACTGATAATGCGTTGCATTTGTTATGCAACTCAACCCCGTATTTTTTTAACTGAATAAATGAAATTGTTTTTTAATATTAATATTTTTATTAATGTTTTTATTAATATATTGAACACATGTAAGACACGATGAATGTAATGTAACACCATGTAACGACGAATTAAACAAAATACTGAAATTGTTGACGATTGAAAAATTAAGACAATAGACTGTATTTCCAAATATGCACTGATAAATATCCTGCCCGCGACGGACCAAATGTTAGAGCCTTGATGGCAGGAGTTTTGAAATTAACCCAAAAATATATTGGATAAAACGAGTGATGCGGTAAGCCGACTTGTAACTGTAGGACATCAACCCACTATCCACGACTAATGGCAGATTAATGTAAACTGAAGCATAAACGACTTATTTCGGAGGACCTAGTTTCATTTAATGGCGCCAGAAACCAACGGCGGAACGACTGAATAAGCAAGATACAACGATAGAAAGTACACTGCGGGAGGCAAAGGTAAAACGATAAGTAACTGCTGGAACAGCAGGACATCACTGGTCAACTCAAACACAAAATCAGAAAGCGTACAGCAAAATAGACTAATTCGCTTACCTGTTGAATGGCCTGAAGTGTAGAAACGGCGTCCACGCGACCCGTGTCCGGGGTTCGATTCACACTGTAACTTTAATGTTTGATACGAAAACAAGAACAATTGTAAATGATTATAAATTACACACATAAGCAAAATCACACTTGAAAATGATGTATGGTACATCAGAAACGAACGAAGCATAACGACAATTGCAGAAGCGACGCCATAGGATGGCCGGCGCAGAGAAGGCACGAACAGTCTACATGTCGCAGAATCTAACCAGTGAGTGAGTTGAACCGGGAAGAAAGGAATGTGAGTAGAGGGAGAAAAATTACGTCATGAACTGAGGTCACCATCGGAAGTCAAGACAAGTATACAGGCGGAGGCGGGAAAAAGGTTATTAATACAAAATCAGTGTATTTAACAACGATAATAATTAGTAATTGTTAGACGGGGGGGGAAGTGGCGTTAACACCTAGGTTCATTTGGGATCTGGGTATAATAAATAATAAACAAACTTCCTCTAAACTTGTAACAGTTATTTATTGACACGGTTAATAATTACAGTTAATTACGAGTATGTAGCGTAGGTTACTAACAAATTATACAAACTAGTGAGAGTTATCTCCTCTGAGAGTAATGAATTTCATCATACAGCCAGACCCTGTGGTGAATGAAGTGAAGATTTAATTCCCAGGGTGAAAAGTAAATGCTTTTCAAAGGTCCTGGCATGCTGATAAGCAGACTTTTCTACTCAGTGAGGAAGACAATTATGAACCACCTCACTTCTTGTTTTACTTAAATTACTGATCTATCAGATTTACTCCTCCATTTTGCAGTTTGAAAAGTCTTTACTATTTCTTTGACAGAATAAGATGCAGGCTGGGAGAACTAAAAGCAGAATTAATAAATAACAGAGTACAAACTGTCTGCTATTCAGACATTTTTTTTAGAAAATTGGATCAATTGCGTGGTTATTAGTGCCTACGGTAGGGTTATGTGTATAAAACAGTGGGTTTTAACTTTTGAAAATTTCCAGACCCTACCTGGAAATCGAACCCAGGACTTTTGTGTGATAGACTAGTGCACTAACCACTATGCTACAGAGGCAGTCATCAAATATTTTAGTCCATTTGATGGAGTTTCTTCTTAGTGGATGGTATCGTGCTCTTGTCTGCATTACTTATTGTTTAGCTGCAATTGTAGTGTTTTTGCTTACCCCATTATTTATTTTTATCTGATTTTAATTTTACTTAAAAACCTATTCACATTAAGGAATATTATGTTAAATTGTATCGTAGCTTTAAATTATACATCTTAAATAGCACCAACAGAATGTTTTTCAAGGTTCTGAATTTTAAATTATTGGACTCGCAGCTTAAATTGTATTAAGCCCTGGTCGCTGGTTTTTGGACCTTGATTGAAAGATGCACACTGAACTAGGGCTTCTGTTCGAGGCTGGATTCTATACAACAATGAAATGGTATGAGAAACTATGTAATCTACAGTAATGGGGGTAATTTAAAATTCTTTTTGCGTATATCAAAGTTGAAGAACGCTTGTAAAACATCTGTTAATTTTTGTCTGTTGATATAATCTGCTTTCTTCTGTAATGCCCAGTTAAAAATGGTATCTTATAAAAGTGCCTTCTGAGGCGTTTTTTAAAATGGCAGTTCAATACTAAAGTAAAAATCTGGTGCGAAACACTCACACGACTTTCTCTTGCCAGTGCAAATAATTAACAATAAACCTAACATTAGTAATATAACATAAGAAATAAACAAAAAACTAACCTCAATAAACATAACCTAATTTTAATCATGAGTGAAAGACGCAAAATGAAAATCAACCTCAGTTTGGCTTAGAAATACGGAAAATCACTCTTTCTCTCTAAACTAGGCTCTGTAGAGAAAAATGCTTTGAATAAAAGTTGTACATCTTTTAATTTTCTATAAATTTAATTATATACACTTTTGTCATAAAATGCATACTAAGGCCGAAATCTGAAAAAAATCAATTTTTCACACATTTTCGTGAGAAAAAAACAGAAAATCGCAAATTACCGCTAAACTAAGCATAATACAAAAAATTGTTTGAAATAAAAGTTGTAGAATTTTAAATTCTCTACAATTTTTATTATATAAAGTTTTGCGCTAAAATGCATATTAAAGCCATAATCTTAAAAAACAACGTTTTTACGAGAAAACACCCTCACCAAGAATTTCAGCACACATGACGCCTACCCTATCTTGTAGAGAATAAAAAATTTAGTAAACCAGGCGATTTTAAAAAAAATCGTAGGACCAGTTTTTGAGAAAATCACAAAAAAGTGAAAAATTACACGAATAAACTACTACTTCCGGTTGACCGATTTTGATGAAAATGTTCATGTCGGGTCCGGTAAGGGTATGTAACTTAAGTTTCAAGTTTGTACGACATTCCGTTCTTGAGATATTTTGTATACACACACACACACACACACACACACAGACCAATCGCTAAAAACATGTTTTTTGGATTCAGGGGTCTGAAAACGTATAGATCCGGTGAAAAATCGACATGAAAACAATACTTTCCTTCCTATATATTCATGTAGGCAAGAGAAAGTAAAAAACTCAGTAAATTAATTCCATTCTGTTGGTTTTTAGAACTGAAGAAGAGTTGTCAGATGAATTGCTTACAGCTGGTCGAGTTATCTCTTCGAAAAATTTTGTTGAAGTTACAACTGATACTGGAATATATTTTATAAGTGGAATTCTTCAAGATCCTGATAATAGTAAGTTTATTTTATAAATAATAATAATTTTTATTCTTCAGTGTAGCTAGACCCAATTTTGTTTTTGTTTTTTGTTGTGACCATTAGGGATCATTTTACATTTTTAATAAATATTTCTTTGCCAAAACTCTTTCATTTTTTCACTATTGTTTCTTCTTTTCTTCTGTCTATTTTTGCAATTCATAGTTTTAATTGTAATTTATTACAGCACTTTAACAGATAAAATTACAATTAGTGTGTAGGTCAACAATGTTACTGAAAACACAATCGATAAATTACTTTTCCCATAAAAATAAAAATTTGATTTGAATCAATGTAACCCTTTAACAGCTAATTAAATGACTGAATCATTTAAGAACAGAAGAGGTAGAGGTGTAAAAGACACTAGTCAGAGTTATCTCCTCTGAAAGTAATGAATTTCATTGTACAGCCAGACCCTGTGGTGAATGAAGTGAAGGTGTCATTTACAGAGTGGAAAATATGTGCTTTTCAGAGGGCCCGGCATGCTGATAAGTGTACTTTTCCACTCAGTGAGGAAGGCAATTGTAAACCACCTCACTCCTCGTTTTACTTAGTAAAACCTCTAGAGGTTCAAACCAGCCTTTCGGCTGTTGACCTAAACAACAACGTAACCCTTTAAATGGAAGTGATGGATAAATTAGCCAGTCAGCAGTTTTTTATGATTTAACAATTTAACAGATAAAAATGAAGTAGAGATTTACGTAAAAACTTGTGCTGGCCTGCTGTTGAGTGTTTATTGTAGAGCCCATCATGTTTAAGGCTGGAGATCTGACCATCATCTTCATTTAAGTTTGGCAACTACATTGGTTGTTGGTTTTGAAGAAGTTTGATTTTATGAGTGATTGGAATACGTAGCATATCGATTGAATGATTGATATTTAGTTAATTAATTTGTTGTAAAATCTCAGTTATTGCAGTGAACATTGAAGGATATTTAATAGAATTTTTAAAAATTTCTAGTTAATTCTCCAATATTGAATTTATACTAATGTCAGCTATTGCAAAGCCTTCTAATGGCGATGTTTTCTAATAAACAGTAAAATGAATAACAATAACAGTTACAGTTTAGCAATTTGTAGAAACAATTAAGTGTTCATTAACAAGATAATTTGTAAACTTTGTTATACTACATATTTATTTTATAGGAAACTATTATTGTGTATGTATAATATGAAAATAACCACCAAATACTCAATAGGATGACTCATTTGATTAAAAAAGTCAAAGGTCCTTTCGGATGTCATGAAAGAGGCATCTATTGTGTATTTGGTGGTTTTTTTTAATATCAAATAATTCTAAACAATACACAGGAAATGTTTAACAAAATTATTACTGTTTAATATCAGTTTGTTGTAAGAATATAATAAATACACATGACAGACAAGTCTTCTTGTGATGTCACCTGCTGCATTGAAAACTTTACTTGAGACTTTCAGTGCCTATATTTAGTGTAGAACAGTGGCCGATAACCTTTTGGCCAATAGAAGCAAATCCAAACTAAAACACAAAACACTGCGGGCGCATTTAATATGTACCGTTAATGAAAATCTCATTGCGTAAAGTAGGCTACTTATAGGCAGGCCACATAAGCCTGCCTAAACCTCTCCACCAAAACTTCTAAGAGGGTTCTGGGGCTCATACAGGACCGGCTGCAAGTGCAGGGTTGCTGACCCCTGCTTAAGAAAGTACAATTTTCTATTATTTTTTGTTGCCAATGCCCCCTTACATTGTTTTGCTGAGTTTTTCTTTCCCCTTTTAAAAAAATTCAAAAGCTATTGAAAAAAGAATTAATTTTCACTTTTCTTGGTATTCAAACAAAACTTTTTATGTTTATTTTTAGTTATTCCTGAAAAGATTAAAGAAAAATTTATTGGAGGATTTCCACCAAATTGGCAAGATGTTATAGAATCTGATTGGATTGTTAAAGAGTCTAACGGTAATAAATCAGGTAAGCAAAATTGCGTTTTCACACACCATGTGAAATTAAAAAAGTGATACTGCCATACCCTAAATTAACTTATCCTTGTTGGTTTTGTCACGTCAGAAGTTCAGAAATTAAAGTAAGTGGTATTTTAATCTATCTTTCTTATTGTATAACTTAATTAGGTAACACAAAGACCTACAGATACAGTGGCTAAAGCTGGTGGTATTACACCAAAAAAAAATTTTAACCAACCGAGATATTTTACAGTGTAAGTAACGAACAACTTTCCCACACTCACATTGTTTTTTGCAACTACCATAATCAGAGTATGTAATATACAAAACTTGAAACTAATTTTATTAAAACGTTTTGTTGATACAAAAATGTAGATTTTGTGGTATTACTTTTCTTTTTTTCTTGTATAGGGCCAATTTTAGATTGTGTGAAGTGACAAGACATTTTTGGATGCTCTTTTTGCTGCCCACATTCTCAGAATTCGCTCACTTTTCCTTCTTCCGTCTACCTTATGTTCTGTTTTCGCTCTTCATGAAAGCCGTTAAACCCTGTAATTAGTTGCCTGAATTGGTTCGGTTCATTAAGTTTTCTCAGTTTATTCTGGTTTTCTCAATATCCTTTCGGACTTCTTTAAACCATTTATCCAACACCTTAGGTCTATAGTTTAGTGTATTACAAGTGATTCAAGACACAGCATGTTTTGAAAAAAATTTTTTAATAAAATTAGTTCAATATTTGTTTTATACAGAGTGGGTGAAAAGTGTGAGAATGACTTAATATTTTGAATGTAGAAGAAATTTCAAGATGGAAATGTGAACCTCACTTAAATACAAAATACTATTTTATGATGAATCAACGATTTTGTCTGCTATCTTGAATGTAACTTTATTTTTTTTAATGGGAAGGTGGTTATATGACAAATGATTTCTATGCAAAATTAAAGACAATTTGAATGGCGAAAACCGCACATTGCTATCTTATATACAGTTTGGAAGATATTCGCCTTTCTTTATATTTCTACAACACCTTATTGAATTTCATGTGTAATTATTTAGGATGGGTGAAAAGTCCTGAGAACCGCTTAATATTTCAAGTAGAAGGAAAATTTCAAGAAGTATGGAAACTTGAACGTCACTCAACAAAATAATTGTTTACTTCAAGCACTTGGATTTATAGAATATGGGTTATCTATATTCATTCATCAACCAAGAAATAGAAAATTTTGATTTAGTAGCTTAATTTTTTACATTAAATTACTTGTAAACATATTTTTATTAAAATACATTTTTGTTTTTGGTACTGTAAAATGCGTAAATTTATTATTGGTTTTTTTTGTTTTCAGCAAATTATTCCGAAATTTCTGTTTCACCAGATTTACCTAAAGTGAGTATTTTAATTTTTAATGATTGCACTAGCTTACTTGAAATAAGGGTGGAATTAGTTAACTCAGTGTTTGAAGCTCTAATGTATAGAACAACAAACTCGTGGGTAAAAGTTTTGGTCAATTTGTATATGTTTTCTTATTAATGGTTAATAAATATATTATGCACAATTTTTTTAAGAACTGCGCAGCTGTAAAAAATACTTATCTGTATTAACTTGATAATTTGGTCTTGCACTGAATTTTTTGAACATTCTGAAGTTTGATTCTACAAATAAATACTGTATATTGTAGTCAGAAATAAATTGCCATAGTTTTATTTCTTAAATAACAGATTACAGATGAAAGTTCTACTGTTTGTGTGAGCGACCTGTGGTGTAGTCAGTATAACTGACTTCTACTGTGCTAGGAGTCTTGAGTTTGATTCCCAGTAAGGTCGCATTTTTTCTTCAGTCAAGCTTCTTAATCTACATCAGCAATAATTTGCAAAACAGTCGGATGTAGAAAAAAGTTTGTACTATTGAGTGAGTTTGTGTAATTATTTTATGGTTTCCAAAGAACGGGTCTTGCATAAGCTATTTTAATCATTTCTTAGATAGCCTGCTTTCCTTGTCAGTGTATACTAATGTATGTGTAGCGCTGTTATAATAACAGATTTCAACCAATACTGCATCATTAATTTATTTACCTAATTCGGTTAGCCAAATTGACTTACCTCACTTTACAGGTGAAAAAGTGTGGGTCATGTTAGCGCTCGAACTAGAAACCATATACAGTATAACTTGGTTATTTCGAACTCGGATAATTCGAATAAACTGGTATTCCCCTTGAAAAGCATATTAAAATCTGAACGAAAATGGTATGCCTAATTCGAAGTTAAAAATATGTTATTTGGTTAATTTGAAGTTTTTCAAAGAAAGAATAAAAATGTTTGTTTAGCTAGGTTTTTCGTAAACAGGTTCTGTAATAAAATTATTTCTACCTGCTGTGTTTGGGTTGAAAACAGACACAATAGAGTGTCAGTTATTAGTGCGTAGTAAGCCTAATCTACGGAATTCCAGCCAGTATGCCGTATAGGCTTTGAACATTGTAAAGTGAATTTCACTTTCACACAGACCTGCACTGTATGATCAGTTTGGGATTTCCCTAGTTAAATTTACACCCACATTCTTGAACCGTTTTCAGTCACAGCACAGTAGGCCTACTGTAGAGTATACACGAGTGCATACAGTGTGTAGAATTTGTGTTGTACAATTTACATACAGTAGTACTACAGTACTTTTTTTTTAACTAGGTACAGTACATTTCAGTACTACTGAATTGTTTTCGTTTCAGTTAAGAGTTTACGTGCAGTGCGGTTAAGTTCATTTAACAATGGCTAAGCGTGGTCCGTATAAGAGTTTAACTTTGGACGAAAAAGTTAAAGTGATTCAAGATGTGGAACGCGGTACAAAAAGAAAGTGTGACATAGCTAAAGAATACGGAATTTTACCGAACACTTTATCGTCTTTCTTAAAAAATAAAAACACAATTATGGAAAACTGGAATCAAAAAAACGGAAAATGTCGAAAGCGGGTAAGAACAGCCGAATATCCTGCAGTGGACGATTGTGTTTTGAAGTGGTTCAAGCAAGCTCGCGACCAAGTGATTCCTTTAAGTGGAACAATAATTCATGCAAAAGCAGAAGAATTTGCAGAAAAATTAGACATTCGGGATTTTAAAGCAAGTACCGGTTGGTTTTCGGGGTTTAAAGACAGAAATGCGATTTCTTTTCGAAATGTATGTGGTGAGAGCGAATCAGTGAGCAGCCGTTTAATAGATAAGTGGCAAGTTGATTTAAAAAAAATTATCAACCGAAAAATATTTTTAATGTAGACGAAACCGGGCTATTCTTTAAGTGTTTACCCAACAAAACATTTTCGTTTAGAAACGACAAGTGCAGTGGGGGGAAGAATAGTAAAGAAAGGATAACAATTTTGGTAGGCTCAAATATGGATGGGTCAGAAAAATTACAGCTTTTAATGATTGGCAAATCTGCAAAGCCGAGATGCTTTAAATCTGTTAAAAGTTTACCGGTGATTTACGAAGCCAACAGAAAAGCTTGGATGACAGCTGCATTGTTCGAGAAATGGCTTCTGAATCTGGACAAAAAATTCGGTTGGGAAAAGAGAAAAATTTTATTGTTTATCGACAACTGCACGGCTCACAACAACCTTCCATCGCTGAAGTGGATTAAAGTTGAATACTTGCCGCCCAACATGACCTCAGTTGTTCAACCTATGGACCAAGGGGTTATTAAAAATCTGAAACATTTTTACCGTCGACAGGTTGTTATAAAAATCTTAAGAGCAAAGGATAAAAACCCAATTAATGTGTTGGACGCAGCTGAAATGATACATAACGCATGGAACAAAGTTACAGCTTCTACGATAGCACACTGTTTCAGGGCTGCTGGTTTCAAGGTAGAAAATGATGAGGCTAATTCTTCTAAAGGAGATATTGTCTGTAACACTACTCAAGAAAACGACAATCCAAACTGCTACAGAATATGCGAAGAAAATATTACACCTCCAGATGGCTGGGAGGATTTAAATGTTGATGAAAGCTACGAAGCGTATTTGAATGTTGATGCCGACGTCGCCATCTGTGGAACTCTGACAGATGGGGAAATTCTCGAAGAAGTGATACAAAATACCCAGGAATCGTCTGATGAAGTAGAAAATCAAGACCTCCAACTCAAGAAACCGATTCCATCCACTTCTGAAGCAGTTTTGATGATCGCGGGCTTAAAAAGATTTGTCAAAGCTCAGTCTAACGTTAATTATGAAATTTTTTATGCTGTGAGTGACTTAGAAGATTTTGTTCGGTGTTCTCTAAGAAATCAAAAATAAACAAAGATTACACAGTTTTTTACTCATCGACAGTAGTAGCTTTGCTACAATCAGCCACGTGAGTTAAAAAAGTCTATCACTTTACTGATTCTATTTTATCCATTTGTTTACGACTGAATTATTATTTATGCGTAATGTATTCAAATCTCTCTATTTCTTTTTTTATAAATTTTGTTTAATATGTATATTCAGTAACTTGCAGTACTGAATTTCAGTAATACAGTACATACTGGAGATACTGTACGTCTAATACTGTACTATAATGTATACAAAAACATGTAGCCTACTAGGTACCTACTTTACTTTAATAGTAATTATAGTTCATTACTATAGTTTATAAATGAAATAAATCAGAGTTATCTGTGATATTGACGTTCTTCTACTTTATTTCTGTTATTAGTATACATAGTGTAGTACGTATAACAAAAGTTCAAATTTTGTAATTTTTTTAACTTTACAATACTGTTCCATATGATGTTGGTTATTTCGAATTTTGGATAATTCGAACTTTTTTCCATTCCCCTTCAGGTTCGAATTAACCAAGTTTCACTGTATATATATTTTTGTCATTAGTCTCTCAACTGGTTTGATGCAGTTCTCCAAGCTGTTCTATCTTGCACAAGTCGTTTCATATCTACATACCCTGTTTCGTTCACCCATTAATCCTGTAACACCACATTTCAAAAGCTTCTATCTTCTTCCTTTTTACAGCCCCTATCATACACGCTTCACTCCTCGCTACACTCCAAACAGTGTTTTAAGAAATTTTTCCTAATCTGTAAGTCAATGTTTGTAGTTAGCTGTTTTTCATTTCAAAGGATTTTCTAGCTTGAGCATTCTACTTTTAAAATCACTTGTGCTTCTACCATCCTTTGTTATGTTACTCCCTAGAATTCCCCAACTTCCTGTATGTTTTCATTGCCTACTTGTAAACATCCCATCTTTTCTAAACCACTCTTGCTGCTGCACAACACTTTTGATTCGTTCTTATTAATTTTCATGAAGTAATCCTTTCTCATGATCTCATCCATTCCATTTAAGATATCCTCTAGTTACCATATATAGTAACATATTTCCATGAGTAAATTGGAAATAACTTAAAAATGGTGTGTATACTTAATTAACACATTTTTTGACGTGAGTATTGAGAAGTTATATGCTGTGACGGACTTTTTTGTGCCAATTCAAATGTGTGACACCCTCAGGTGTCCTCCACCGCCACAAACCAATCCGGTTTATTATATGATGTATTATTTAAATTCATATTGATGAATGATGGACATAACAGGCAAGAGAAGAGTTGAATTATTTGCACTCAATGTGCTTGTTCCAGGGGTACAAAAAACTAATTCTGTTTTTTATCACATAGCCAATTATATGTCTGAGGCATTTAAGTACAAATAGGGTAGAGGTGTAAAACACACTAATCAGAGTTATCTTCTCTGAGAGTATTGAATTTCATTATTTATACAGCCAGACCCGGTGGTGAATGAAGTGAAGATGTAATTTGCAGGGTGGAAAGTAAATGCTTTTCAAAGGTCCTGGCATCCTGATACGCACATTTTTCCTTAACCAAACAAGAAAAATCCATGGAAATTGAATAATACAATGGTTTTCAAACAAGAAATATTTATGCCACTAAAGTGGACTATAAAGGACCATGTACAGACTTTTAAACTTTACCAACCTTCAGAAATTTGAACTTTATAACTACATGTTTTTCAACTATAATTTTTAAATTATAATATTTTTTCATTCCAGGGTAAAAAAAGAACTATAAATACAAAGCCAAAGCAGTGCGATAAAAAACCTGCAAGGTCGAAATTACCAACTAGAGTAAGAAAACCTGCTAAATCAGTTGAAAAGGAGAATCTAAAAGTTGGAAAGCAAGATGAATCTTCTGAAACTCAAACAAAACCTGTAGAAGGTGTAAAGAAAAATAATACAAGAAGTAAAAGAAATAAAGGTATATAACAATATTATTTATAATGCACCCTTACAATTAATTCTATTGTATAAATGTTTCAAATATTTATACAGTAGAATTTAGAATACATATTTTGTTATCTCTAATATGCATTTGTTGCAACTTGTTCAATTCAGACCAGTAAGCAACTCCCATGACCCAATGAGATGAGCATAATGTGTATGACTAGTAAAATGAGGTGTTGTCTTGTACAGACCTAGGCCGACCATTCCTGAGAGAGTACTGTTAATTGAATTCCAACCATCTAAGTACACTGGTAACCACTGTCTAGTATTAAAATTTGTATAAAAGTATATACCTTTAGTAGTATAAAAATAACTACCTTAACTAGGATTTGAACCAGGAACCTTAGTCTCTGAAAATTAGCTGTTTAATAGGGGAGCCGTGGCAACGACTCTACCTCTAGAACAAACCGATGGTGAGCCAGAAAATGTATTAAGAATGGGAAATTATAGATTGAGCTTTTTAAAAACTTGAAAACAGGTTCTAGTGTTTTATTTATTTAAAGTTGCAACAACTGCTTGGTTATTAGCAACTACGGTGGGGTATGTGATTGTAACTGTGGGTTTTGACTTCCGAAAATTTTCAGACCCTGACCAGGAATCGAATCCGGGACCTTTGCATGTTAGGCTAACGTGCTAACCACTACACTATGGAGGTGGCCAGGTTCTAGTTTTGTTAACTCGGAATTTATCAAGTAAAACATCATATCAAGTGATACCATAAGAAGAGTGATGGTATAACTAGTTAAAAAGGTTTTTACTATAAATACTTATCTAGTTTCTTAATATTGTGCACGTTTATTTCATGAACATTTTGTATTAAAATTTTTAAAATCTTGAGACGCACAAATGATGGCACTGCTAAATTCAAATGTGTTAACTTGTATTTTATTGTTGGTGTTAAATTGTTTTTGTCGTAATTAAAGTCTTTGTACAATTAGGATAAAATATTAGAGTTGCAAGTATTTTTCTGGCATCTGTTCACTGAATTCCTTAGAATAATAATTAAAAATAGTTTCTATCATGAAGTAAGAGTAGTTCTTGATGGTATCTTGACATTTTACAGTCTGTATAAGTTAAAAGATACAGTTAAATTCTATATTTAATTATGAATCTCCCTGGTGAATTGTGACTTGTAACATATTTATTTCATTGACAGTTATTGTAAAAAAGAGGTAAAGAATTTTATGGTATTTTTTTTTCTTAATTTACAATTTAATCTTGATTCATGATGTGTTTCAGAAGTTGATTCTCAGTCACCTATAAATGGAAGTAAAAAAGGAAGAAAAGGAAAGGTATAGTATTTCAATGAACTTAATAGCAGATTAATTAGAACTTAGACCAAAATGCTGCGTAGGAGGGGGAGAGCAATTGACGATGCCTATAAAGTGTTGTATAGGGATGAGCATCGAAAGGAAAACATCGATGTTTACATCGACTAAGACCATCGATGTGTCAAAAACATCGAACATCAAACATCGATGTTTTCTGGTGAAAAACATCGATGTTTTGATCTACAACGTTTAAAACTTATGGTATTAATGAAATTAACAAATTATTTAAACATATTTTTTAAATAAATTTTTTTTAGAAAGTTAATGCTCTACGAGTGAATAGGCTTATAAATAGATCATAATATTCTAATTTCAAACGTTTTAAGTAGGTTGGGTCTTGGGTGGATAACTTAAATAAAACTACAGTCATATAAGAAACTCGAAATTTTAATTAAGAAAATATCAATCAAAGAAAAAACTTAAATTTTATTATAATGCTCATGACCAAAGCGAGTCATCAATGGATTGCAGAAAAACTATTTTAGAAATAAGTTTACTTTAAAGATTACTTTTAGGCGGCATTTTCTATTAACCACTCTCAAAAGAAAACATTAATCACACTCGAAACAACACTCAACTTAGGCCTAGTATTACACTGAAATTATAACACACTAACTATTAAAAAGGTTTTAAATAAACTAGGAACAAAATACTAAGAGTGAGAAATACTAATGGACAGATAACAGATAGTCAAGGTCAAACTGAAACAAAACATTAGGGCTGGATGGCGGGTAATTCCCCCAAACGCTCTAATCAGGATAGCCAACATGTTCTGAGCAACAAGTAAAATTCTCTACATCAGTACAGAAAACATCGATGCCCAATAAACATCGACCTATTACCATCGATGGTAAAAACATCAACATCCAACTGAAAACATCGGCTATCGATGCTCATCACTAGTGTTGTATGTTCATCATCTTGAACTAATTTTTGTTTAAATAAAAATAGTACTTCACTGTGTTGGAATAAGCGATACAGAAAGAATTTAGTCTAGAACCACAAATGCGTAAATCCTTTGCTTAGTAAACCGTTTTCTATAATTAAAAATATTGACAGTTTATGTGTATAGTTTGTTCTGTTAAGTCCTAATCTCAGTTGGTTTTAGGAAATAACACCTTTTATGATTGGTTAAAGTGAGTGGATGTCCTAGATCTAGGCCGGTAGAATTTTGGTTGACACACAACTGATCGGTTGCCATGACTTTCTTTTTGTAGACCTTTTATTATCTTTAAATTCTTAGTGTGCCTATCCGTTTTGGATGGTAGTGATCCGTGAAATTTAATGAATTTGTTTAATGTTTAAAAATTCTTAATTATGTAAAAAATAAATAATATAAAACTTAATGTTACTGTTGTTTCCATATGTGTTGGCAGGTAAAAAAAGCAAACGCTAATGAGAAAAATCAGGTAGACAATAAAAAGCCAACACAAAGAAAAATTAGCAAGCCAGCTAAAGGTAAAAACAGTAAAAAGGGAAAAGGTAAAAATGCTAACTCGAACTGCTTCGAATTCGAACTGCTTCATAATTCTGAATTGAGTGCTAATAAAACCAGTAAGTATAAATTATTACAATACCAAATAAATGCTGCCCATAACAGACTGGTGGAATGTCAAATTGTTCACATTAAAAGTTTGTTGCAGGCCTAAATAAATAGTTCTGTTTCTTATTACATGGTCAGCCAATTAAATGACTGAATTATTTAAGAACAGAAGTGGTAGAGGTGTAAAAGACATTAATCAGAGTTATCTCAGAAAGTAATACATTTCATTTTACAGCCAGACCCTGTAGTGAATGAAGTGAAGGTGTCATTTGCAGAGTGGAAAATATGTGCTTTTCAGAGGGCCCGGCATGCTGATAAACGTATTTTTCCACTCAGTGAGGAGGAAACTACCTCAATCCTCATTTTACTTAGTAAAACCTCTACAGGTTCAAACCAGCCTTTCGGCTGATGACCTAAGCAACAATACCAAATAAATGAAATGCTCTGTTAATAAAAATGGTATTTACAGATTAAATTATTACAGCAGGTTCCTATGAAAAGCGAACCTGCTAAAACCTATGAAAAGGGATATATTTCATACTGTATTTTGTTGTAACCAAAGTTATTATAAGTTGCTAACAGTTTTTTAAGTTTTGTCAATGTAATATCTGATTTGTGGTCTGTGATTTCTTTTATTCTACATAATTTGAACATTCAAAATGAAATTTTTACCTAAAATTTACTCTAAAAATTTGCATTTATAAAAAATTTACATAGGCAGCAAGAATTAATTAGTGGTTGCGTGTGATAGGTGATTTGAAAAAACAAATTTATGTCTGAACAAAGAAAAACCAGGGTTTATAAGAACGGAATCGGATCAGTTTTGACATTTGTGACCTCTACAACTAAAGAATAATGCAAACAACTGAAATGAAAATATTGAGGGCTGTTAAGGGCATTATAATTATTGGTGCTTGGCTAAGAAGTCACAATATCAGATAGGACTTGGGATAGAAGATATTGTATGGACTTAATAGACCCAAAACATCTGGCAAATAGGGGTGAATTACTAATGTCGTCAGAAACCAAAACACCTGTGGGTGGGCCCTTTAAACAATGAAAGTTGGCCAACATTGTCACAAGAGGTATAATTTGACAGATTCAACAGGTCCATACTCCTATTTTGAAGAAAATAAATAATCTATGATTTATTTAAAACTGAATCAGAATTAGATGTAGACATTTCTAGATAAATTAACTATATAAACCAGATAACTGGTATAAAAAAGAAAAACATTTGATAAAAATTGTGTAGTTTGCAAATAACTTCAATAAATTTTGTTTTGCTACAGTCATTTTATTTTATTTGATTTTCAGATGATTTTTTTAGGACTTTTGATATTAATTGCCTAGAAGAAGGCATACAGAGTGCTTCATTTAAAGAGGTAAATTATTTTCTTAACTATACAGAATAATAATTATTGTTTTCTTTATAACATTTTGCAGCAGCAAATAAACGTATGAATTTACATTTTCTCATAATCTGTAATACAGGAAGTGAAAGTATTGGATTTCAATAAATCTGCTTATTTTATGACACCATGAACAAACAAAAAACAGCTTTTAGAAGGATCTTGGTCTTTGTGTATGGATGCAGTTATTTGGTTTGTTATTCATTCTGGTCCCGAGATGTTTTTGAATTAGCTGAGTTACCTCCAAAGTTAACACTTTATGTTATAGACTATGTGCTAAAACATGCAAGCTGTCAAAAAAATACACTTATCACTTAGTCTGGAGATTCTTATTCTATCTTTAAATATGTGATACATACATTATTAATTTATTAAAAGAAAGATAAATGTGTGTCACCAATCATCAAATCCAATACAATACATCTAATACAATACACTTAACTCAGGGATCTAGTGTATTATGAACCAAAGTAATGAAAAGATCATCAAAAATGCACTAGTTCTGGAATCATGATTTTTTGTATTACTTTGTTCAAAAAAGTCCTAGATGTTTTTCTTCTGTCAGCTGTAAACTTCGTCCGGGTATTGTAATAATTAAATTATAAAGTACAAAGTACATAAAACTAAGAACAAAACTGTAAAAATGTGTAAATAGGATATGGACAAATTTATAATATGAATGCGCAAAAAATCACTTATGAATACACAGTAGGTTTTAGAATTAACTTTTACAACACCATGACTTAGTGTTCAGCACAAGTGGCTTCTATGCGAAAGGTCATGTATTCGATTCCTGGTCAGGTCTAGAATTTTTCAATATTCATTTTCATCTATCACCCTTAATTGCTGTATTAGCATCAATGTGCAAAACAGTTTGATGTAAAATCGAAAAAAGAAGAAATGCACAACACTAACATCAAATAGATAACTGGTAAATAATGTAAACAGGAAGTTTGGATGGATTCAACAAACAGATATGTTTTTACCAAAAAACTTGACTGGACGATTGATATTACATGCAGTAGGCGTACCATAACATAATTATTGTCAATTTTTTTTTAGATCTCTCTGGGAAGTACCTTACAAAGCGCAAAGAAAAACCTTGGAGCACCTGAACCTTCTGAAACTCCACATTTGAAACACGTTGGAGAATTTTTCAGTCATTCTATAACATCTAATCACAGTACACATAGTGCTAATAGCAGCCGTGATGATGGTTTAGCAAAAAGGTAAGGTATTCCATTTAAACTTCTTTGTAAATTATATGTATTACATCTAATCGCAAAAGTTCTCTACAAGTTTTATTACTTCTAGTTGGTTGTAGTACTTTTTGTAATTTGTCTTAATAGCTAACCAATAAAGTAACAATTTTACCAAATTTATATCTTTGGTCCAGACATATGTCTGGAGCATCGTCAATTAAGCCCAGTTTCTAGGTAAGGTTTCTATTTTTTCAGGCTAGTTTTTCTCAGTGGGTTACCTTAATCAGCTTCTAGCAATAAAAATAAATTACACTTAACAAAATTCATAGACTGGGTAGTTGCACAAGAAAACCCCAAACGCACTTAGCTTAAGAAATGTTGTTAATATACATTTCGTATATACAAGAGACATAAAAGCGACTGACTTCCTTATGGACAGAATATAACTAATAACTAGCTAAAGTACTCGTTCTTTGAACAGTTTTCTTGATGCTGTGGATGGTCTGGTGTACCGAGTTTGATCCCAGTCAGTTCTGATATTCTTAAATCATTCATTGTTATCTACATCCTTTCAACATCAACATTATTATGAATGAAACAAAAAGAAACAGTTGGACGTAAAATAAAAGCAAGATCTTAGTGTTTAAATTAAGATGCAGCGCTTTATTATGAGGAGGGGTATGGAATGATTCACTGTGGTGTTTGTCTTCTATACACAACGTAATACGGAGAATGGCCCCGTGCTAATTGCAACACCAAGCCAGCTGTCAGCTTTAACACCTACTTAAACTGAAATTAATATATAGATATCTTGAGTTCTGTAGGAGTTAAAATAATTAACGTAGGCTTAAAACACTCAAGACAGCGAACAATATTAAATGAACTCTCATTTATTTAATTTGGTTTACAGAATTTGTACTGAACTTATGGTCAGACATTCATTATTACTATGTACCATCGTAACTTTAGACCAGCTGGACCAAATTAATTAACACACATTTCGTTCAATAAATCCGTAATGTCCCGAAAATTTTAAGCCTTCCTATGTTATCGTAGCTTTATTAGTTCTCGAGATATATCAGATGAATTAAAATGTGAACAGAATATGGCAATTATTGTAATGTATGTATGTAGAACTGAGAAAAGAAGCACACTATGTACTGTGATTCTCCGCATTGGATCCCGACCATGTATATACTGGTTAATTAAACAGTTTTTCATTATTGAAGATGTATACTTTTATAAAAAATAAGTATTTTTCAGCTAACTTAAGATTCAGTTATTATTTACTTTTTGTATATAATTTATAATTAATTTTTTTTTTAAGGACGGGTATTGTAAAACGTATTCAAAAAATAAACAAAGGTAAAAAGAAGAATGATCATACTGAACAAAATAAGGTTGTAAAAAAGAAACGCTGTGGAAATGCTGAAGTAAACAAAGTATTCAAAGAAATTACTGAAAAGAAAAATGTCCTTACCCACACGCCTATGATGGTAAAAAAAATATTCAGAAAACGTTTACCAATTGATGATGATGATGAAGAAATGCCTTTAGACAGCAGTGGAGATGATGACTTTGATGATGATTTTTTTTAGAAAAATAGTTTCTACATTGTAATACCAATTCATTATATTGTTTGGTTTTGTGAAATCTGTCCAGTTTTTAAACTAGGAAATAATTTATCGCAATTTTAATAGGTAATACTTTTGTAGTGTATTGATGTATTTAAAACCAGTCAGTCTTTGGTAAGGAAGGCTAGACTTCACTCTTACTATTTTTGAACAAAGTATTGCCAGCAAATTATAATAACACAATTTTTGAATTTTTTATTGTACCACAAGCTGAAAACAGGATATAGCTTTGTTGAGTATTTTACTGTGTTGTTGTTACGTGGTTATACATGCGTATAAGATGTTCCTTTGGTTCATGATGGTTAGTTTTGATAAAAAACTCGCCCTGTTTCCAGAAAATTAAGTACAATGAAATATAAAATTAAACAAAATTTGTTGAAACTTTTAAAATTATATTTAATTAAAAAAAGTTTTCAATCACTGATTGTCATTTCCTTATCACTATCATAAAATGATGGATTATTAAATTTATTGAACTTGAATGACTAGTTCTTGGATTGTGCCAGTGGTCCATCTGATTCCTGGTCAGTTCTCGCATTTTTTCATCTCTGTATTACCTATCACAAGCCAAGGCTTATATAGGTAACATTTTTCCTTTTTTTCCCCTAATGTGTGCACGTTACAATCTGTTCAATTTAAGAGAACAATAAGCAACCCCATGACCCAATGTGATGAGGATGATATGTATTACTCGTAGTGATTGGAAATGAAAGGCCCGCTGGAGTGGAAGGATAGGATGCTAGGCGGCTCAAAAATAAGGGACCAAAGATGAGGAATAAAAATATTTAATTAGCTTCTCTGTTTATTGCACCGGCCCCAGGAGGCACATTGTCATACTACTAGATACCACAATTAACTACATAAAGTACGATATTAAGCCTACCCTTCACTAGCTCTAATTTCGGTTGTTTCGTACCTGGAGGTGTAATTTCTTACTGCTATCAAAACTATCGTCTAACATGTATCAGGAGGTGCAACTTCTTACTACTAACAATTTTATCTACTGACAGGCACCAGGAGGTACAATTTCTTCATACTAACAATAATTCAACTGACATGTGTCAGGAGGTGCCAATTTCTTACTACTAACAAGATTTTCAACTAACATGTCAGAAGCTGCGGAAGCATAACTTCCTCAGTCCCTTTGACTGGTTTATATTATTACAGTCTTCAAGAATATAGTGTCACATTAAAGGTCAAACTAATATAACGGCATAAATATAATATTGTTACATTTAAAATTGATAGTTTTTAGTTCCAAAATCAATAGTGTAATAACGTATTATTTATACGTTCAATAATTACTGATAGAGTGTATCAATTTCAGGAATCTAGGATTCCTCTGTCCTCTTCTTTGGTTGAGTTCCCCTCCAGTGGAAAAATTCTGCTATTGTGTAAAATTGCTCGGCTTGGAGCCATATTTTTAGTTGCTGAGCAAAGTGTTGTTTGTCGGTTCTTTTAAGGTCCTCTGGTATGGTGTTCCATATTTTGGCTCCCATATAGTCCCTTTTCAGTTGCACTGAGAGTATGTGTAGGATGGCAGTAGTTGGTTGCATGTTGTGTATTGTGATCATGACCCTGGACATCTGCCCTCAGCCTATTTGTGTCCTGGTTTATTACTGTGAGAATTTGTAATTTCTCTGCGCAATTCTCTGATGGGGGGGTTTTCCAAGATAAACCCGATAAACAGGCCGATTTCCTGCGCTGCTTGAAGAACGACTTGTTGGCCCCGCCCCATGGTCGCTTGCATCTTCAGTCCTTTGTATTTAACCATTGAGGCAGTGGGTTGCTAGGAACCGAGCGCTACCTTTATATTTCCTTCTGAAATTAATGTATTTCATTATACTGCCAGGCCCTATAATAAATCAAGTAAAGGTTGCAGGGTGGGTAAAAATTAACTATTTTCAGGAGGCCTGTGTAATGGTAAACTGTCCTACTTTTCAAACTGGTGAGAAGGGCACTTGTAAACCAGGAGGCAATCAGGCTTTTGGGTATAAACCTAAACAGCAGACTTGTAAATACATTTTAAAGTAACAACATTAAACATTGTGCTGTTTAGGTAATCAGCCAAAAGGCTGGTTTGATCCTGTAGAGGTTTTGCTATGTAAAACAAGAAGTGAGGTGGTTTACCATGCCTTCCTCACCGAGTTGAAAAGTATGCTTATTAGCATGCCAGGCTCTCTGAGAAGCACTTATTTTCTACTCTGGAAATGACATCTTTGCTGCATTCACTACAGGGTCTAGTTGTATAATGAAATTCATTACTTTCAGAGGAGATAAATCTGATTAATCTCTACCCCTTCTGTTCTTAAATGATTTAGTCATTTAATTGGCTGACCATGTGATTAAAACAGAACTATTCTTTTAGCCCTGTAACTAATAGATAGAGTGCAAATGATTTTTCACTTCACCTGTAAGTTATGTGCTGATTAAACATTAACAGAGAAATCAATAATAAAAATATTGTCGTTTAAGGTATCAGCGTATGAAATCATCTAACAATTTTACTTCAGAAACAAGTGTGGTTAAATTGATCCCTGAGCGTTATTTGCTGATATAACAAAAAAAATGAATTAGGTATCGTTAAGTAAGACTTACTTTTACAAATTGATTGGTCTGTTAATATAATAAAAAAATAGTTGTTATTTATTGATCTCTAATTTAACAAAATAATTATTGTAAAATTTTATTGTTTTTATGAATGCTTTGTTATAATCAATTGTTTGCTTCACGTACTAAGATTTTCATCTGTATTATATTTGTCATTTTTAATTAAAATTACTTGAATTATTAAAGGATACAATTTTGTAAGATATTGTCATTGTTGAACCATCTTGATTATGGTCTGAATTTCAAAACGTTGAAATACACATAATAGAACTCAATTTTAAAATTCTGTACAGAACCTATTTATTTATTTTTTAATTTGTCATAATTTTTAAAAAATTGTGAATAATTCTGTTTTGGTTAATTTGAATTAAATTTTCTATCTATTTAAGTATTGTAATTTTTAGATTTTAAAAAATTGTATATTATGTTTAAATTGTATGAAATTTTATTTTATAAAATAAAGATTATTTTAATAGCAATTTATGTTTTTATTTTATTTTACCACAAGACCAACCCCACGGACACAAACACGCTCGTCAGATACTGAAAATTCTGATATCATTTTTGATGAACTATTGAATTTCATTAAATGCCTGTCATTTTCTGAAGCAAACTAAAATATGGTTTAGAATATTTTGTTAAAAAGTTATTAAAACAATCAAAAATGATAAGTAATACAAATTTGACACCCGATGCCGACTAAATCGGTTCAGTCGGCATCAAATTTTAATCACGATTGCCGCACCTTTCATAGTAGCGGGAAAAAATTGAAAATAGTTCAAAAGAATTCCGGCAGGTGGCACCGCTGCTGCGTAAGATAAACATGATTTTCAATACCAGAAGAGTATGAAATCAACGTAGTTTCATTGCGGTAATTAGACTATGTATTTCGTATGCTCAGATGTTGTTTGCTTCTTTCCCCTCTCTTACTATTTCATACTGTCTGGTACCAAAAACGTCTTTGTAAAGCAGACTTGTTCCCTCACCAAAACAATAAAAATACGGAAAATCGGTAATTGCCTAAACTAAGGTCTGTAGGAAAAAACTTCAAATAAAAATTGTAGCTTTTTTAATTTCCTATAACTTTGGTTATATATACTTTCGTCGTAAAAAACCTGAAATCTTAAAATATTCCATTTAGATTAGATTTTGATGAAAAAAAAAACAGAATCACTTACTTATTGCCACTAAACTAAGCATTGTACAAAAAAATGTTTAAAATAAAAGTTGTTGGTTTTCAAATTTACTACAACTTTGATTGTATACACTTTTAACCTGAAAGCATATTAAGGCCTTAAAAACCATTTTTCTACAAGAGCACACTCTTGCTAAGAATTTAAGCAGACATGAATGGTACTTACACAAGCTCAAATCGCTGTCAATCTGAAACCATTTTTGCCAGTCATTCTCGAAATCACCAATAAATCTGTATTATTAGTAACAGCTTTGGTTAAAATTGTAAATCCAAGAACTAAACAATATTATGACTTGCATACCATTTTGGTCTGCTCAAGCAATTCGAGGTTTATAACTGAGAAAGCCACCAAAATGTTTAATGTTGAACAAAGAAGTCATGCTAATTATCAAATTGGAGGTATCACAGAAGTTACAGCACAGTGTCAAGATGTAACATGTTTAAACGTTCAAACTCCTGCCAGAGTACCTGTTGTAGCTGAAAATCATCAATTTTTAATCAAATATCTGGTCTGTTATCTACTTGTGACTTACCTGAACATACAAACCAGATAATCACCTCTTCTATCCATATTGGCTGATCCGACATACAATAAACTATCACCAATCAATTTGTTAATCGAAGCATAATTACATACAAAAATATTCATGGGAAATAGTATAAATTTTCCAGTCACTTACCAAACAAAATTTGGATATATTTTGATGGGAGGTTTTTCATTAATAAGCTTCACTTGCAATATAGTACGCCTTCATTTCTTAAGGTTACTAATAATGACTCAGATCATTTGTGTACATGCTTTTGGAACCTAGAACAGATGTCCAACATTCCCAAAGTCAACCCAGAAGACTTTTACAGTGAAGAGCACTTCTCAGAGACGTACAGTAGAGATCAAGGACAATATGTTTTCAGAATGCCCTTCAATCCTAAAAATTCTCCGGAAGAATTAAGTAAATCGGTTACGCATGCAAGATTATGTTTCTTGCCGCTAGAACACAAACTAACTTTCAAACATGAATTTAAAAATCTATATTGTGAATTTAAGCAAGATTATTTATTTCCGAACAGGTCATATCTTATTATATGTACCTACTGAAACAAACAATATTAAAAAAAATTTACCGCATCATGAAGTACTAAAACTTAATACTAAAAGTACACTCAATTAAGAGTTGTTTTTGATGCCTCAGCGGCCACTGGCTAAATAATTTATTACTCGCACATCCAAAACTGCAAAATGAAATAACTGATATTATTTGTACATTTTGTTTATGTAATTTTATGTATTTTATTATGATCTTAAACAAATCAAAATTAACCAAATAAAGCTATATCAAGAAGATCAAAACTTTCAAGCTATTCTTTAGAGATAATATCTGTCAGAAGAACTACAAATCTACCAACTAACAACCGTCATAAAGATACAAAATGCTAAGCTCACCATTTCTATCCATCCGCATGCTTCAACAGCTGGCCTCAGATGAAGAACATCACCCAAAAGCAGCAGAAATTCTTTGTAGACAATTTAATCTCCGGAGCTTCAACGACGACACAAGCAATAGAACTTCAACTGTTAAGAAAAGGAGGTTTTGACTCACCAAAATTATTATAAATACAGTTTTAGCTTCATGGTAGTAAACTAATCAGAGTTATCTCCTCTGAAAGTAATGGATTTCATTATACAGCCAGACCCTGTGGTGAATGAAGTGAAGGTGTCATTTGCAGAGTGGAAAATATGTGCTTTTCAGAGGGCCCGGCATGCTGATAAGCATACTTTTATATTCAGTGAGGAAGGCAATGGTAAACCACCTCACTCCTCATTTTACTTAGTAAAACCTCTACAGGTTCAAACCAGCTTTTCGGCTGATGACCTAAACAACAACAGGTAGTAAACTATTGTAAAATGTAATTGGGTACACAGTATGGAAATCTTTTGTGTAGTTTTAATATGTAATCTACAGTACTGTGAAATTTTATTTCATTTAACATATTGATTTGGGAAAAGCAAGATTAAGGTACCTGAGTCATTCACGGACACAGTACGTTCAGTATGAATAATGACTCAGAATGTATACGTACGCAGTACTGTGTAATTTTACATCTGTTCTTAAAATGTGTGCTTCATTTGAATTTTTAGTTTTATAGAGTTGTAAATGAGCTACAGTTACATTAACCTACTTTTCATTAATCCAAAGGTAACTTGGTCCTAGTCCAAGTTTGTTATGAGCAAAGCCACTGTATGTTGTATTATTATACGTACATAATATGTACGTATATTATTATTGTACATATTATGTATAATAATCCTATGCAGCACACTTACTTCGTGATTAGCATTGTTTTTAAGAAATACTCAATTATCTGAACTTTCCAGTACTGAACAGATTTGTCCCCTACCAAATAGTTCAGATAACCGAGGGTTTAGAATAATCAACAAACTTTGTTGATCAAGTGCAATCTATCAGACAATATTTTATACATGTTTGACAATAAAAACCAGTGAACCTAGTTTTTTTTAGCAATTAAATCAAATAATCAGCTATAGATATTCATAATTGTAAGGAAAAGGATAAGAAGTTTCAAGAAATCACAACTGAAGAATTAACAGCAATATTTATCAAATAAACACAGTTGACATTTTATATAATTATTTTTACAAAACATAAAAAGTTCAATGTTTAACAAAAATAACCAGGGCATACTCTGGGTTCAAATCAAATGCCAAATGGCCGATAGGTAAATGGTACAGCGGGCCATCCAGCTTGTATCGTACAAAAATTAGAAAATGTACAAAATTCATAAAAAATAGGAGTGATTGAAATGCACACAAATGATGATGAAATCCCCTAAATCTAGGACACTATGACTAAAATGTACCATAATAATTATAATTATGTTAAAAGTTATTAAAGCCAGTACTAATCCTTCTTATACCAACTCTATCACTGCTCACAGAACATCTACGACGGCTGTTTTGTTTTGGTCATTTGGGCTAAGTATATCACAATCATACAAACATGCACACTCACACACTTCTAAGTCCGATCAAATGATTATTCTGCGTTTAATATTTAAGCAGAACGTGGACGTAAAGCGTTATACTCTACAAAAGTCATTAAAAGATAATGGTCGATATCAGATAAATCTAATAAAAAAATTTAAATCAGCATAAAAATTTAACATCGGATTAAAAAATTCTATTCATAAGTGCTGTAAAAATGTATAAATTATTTTTATATACGCTTAGAATACTATAAGCGGTTACGTAAACAAAAATATAAACCATCTTAAGTACAAAAATTGACACCAAACTGCAGGCGGCCCCCAACAGAAATAGCTCCTATGTGTGTTGACTAAGTATAATAATAAATAACCTATAAATATATCATATATATTTATATAATTATGTATATATTTACAAATAACCATCTATATATAAAAGTATCTAATACGCTAAATAATTTATACTAGGTCATATTTATCAATTATATTTAAATTCTTTACGCAAGTTATTTTGACGAAAGAACAGGATTCGATTACTTTTAAAATATTCCCTACTAATACTAAAAAAATAAATTTTACTATACCTAAATATTTATACCCGAGTAGTAATAACAGACAGATAATTACTTAACATCCAATACATATAAACATACAAATTATTTATATAAAAAATTAATAATAATAATTATAATAATAAATTTTATATTGGTAACACTGAAATGATAATAAATGTCATACATTTATTACACATAAAAATTAATACGGTTAAAACCAATGCGACCAAAACAAAACAGCAGTCATCAGTAGCTTAATGCTTTGAAATAAAGTTTATAAAATCACATCTAATATTTATAGCGAAGTGATTATTATATTTTCACTACAACACCCGTTTTAAAACACTCTTGAAAACTATCCGAAACACATTATATAATTGCCGACACCATGATATTTTTAACTCGATAAAGACATCTGACTTTCTTTTAATACAAAATTCTTGATTAGAGCACATTAAAAAAACAATACATTTTTAAATTTATTAATTCATTTATTTGTGAGTATTGAAAACAACAGTTTTATTTTTAGGCAATCATATAATAAAATTTATAAAATGGCCATTAAATACTTCAGTCACAAAATTGCTTGTCAGTGTAATTGTGTTGGTAACGATAGCTAGCGATACAAAAAAAACCCAATAAAAACATAAGCATTAAAATAATAAAAATAAATTTTAAAATAAAATATAATATATGCTATAAATATATTACTATAAATAATTAAAATATATACTCGCATATACATTTTAATTACATAAAACATATTTTTTTCAATACCAAACTTAAAATTAATTAACATTACATATTTAAAAATTACACTCTAACAATGTAGAACAAAAATAGTTTTCAATTCTCTAATAAAATACGCTATACATTTATAAAAATTATATTATAATAGTATGGTATATAAATAATCTAAAAAAGTAAAAAAATAACAAATACCCAGTTTTAAGAACAATTTTTAATTATAATAAATAAAAAAATATGAAAAATATTAAAACAATTTATATAAAAACAATATTATTAATATAAAAAATTGAATAAATTAAATAACTATAAAAATAATATCTAACAATTTTCTATGACTTAAAAAAAAATATATAAAATGTACGTGAGAGGTAAAATTTTTTACTAATGTTACATGATAACTAATTGACTACAACTACTAATGCAGCCAGCACAGATTGTTTTATTTTTTACATTTACATACAAAAACAAGATAAAATTACCAAAACAAATTGAATTTATAATTTAAAAAAATTTACGGTAATTGCCAACGATAAAAATAAAAAATTGATTTTGACAATATTGATCATAGATGAAGTTGTTCACAGGATTTAAAATTCATACAAGATGTTCAGGTGAGATAGTTTTCTTCTCAAAACCTGCACTACATATTTTAAACTTTTATTCTTTTAAAAAAACAAAGTGTAACTTGTGTTTATGCCGAATTGTCAAAATCTATACTATACTTTTTTGAAAACTCTTTTCTTCTCATGGTTTCAATTTTTTACCAAGATACAAAAACAGTTAATAAGATACGATGTGCTATAAAAAAATTCAAAGAAAAAATTAATTTTTTTATGCTAGCTGCATTTTGTAATGAACATAATAGTAGTTTTTTAATATAAAAAAATTATTATTACTGGTAATAAAAATTCTATTAACTTAATACTGCTCTTACATGATGATATTAATTACATTAATATTATGAAAATAAAAATAACAAAATCGGAAGAATAAAAAAGTGTAATTATTATATTTTTGAACAGTGTAAATTCTTTTAGAATAAATTTAGAAAAATATATTATAATTTGAATTCATGTAAAAGCAATAAATAATATACAAAGATAAATATATATTATATAATAAAAATAAGTTTATTATAAATATATAGATTCTATGACTTTATTACTTTTATAATTTATTTTATTTAATTGGAAAGGCTAAAACTGTGAGCAGACATTGATAACACAAGTGTAGTAGTTTAATTAATACATAATACTTTTAATATTACTATTTATGAACAAGAAATTAATTCTTATTTTTGAAAACTTGTTAATTATATTAACATTATGAGCTACACTCAGACGTCATTTAAACTGGCTTATTTTATCATTAAATCGACAATTAATTAAAAATTAAAATCTAACCGTTACATAAATTTTATTGAATAAATGTGTACCAATAATATTTAATAACATATTGTTTGGATACAAACAAAGAATAGGAGATAATATTATATTAAAAAATCAACACAATGAAAAATTTATATACTATTAAAAAATAATAGATTTAATATTTAAATATATGTTTGGTGAGCTATGTTAAAAAGGTACATGATTAGATTAGAAATTTTAATTTCTATTAGATTGGATTAGATTAGAATTTTTATGAATACATAACACAATAAAAAATATAAATAAATTAAAAATGATGTCTATTACAGATATACTTAAAATTATATTTTTTTAAATTTTAGGTTGATATCTGACAATCAATATTGTTCTGGTGAAATAGTATAAATTTTTAAACTTTACAAGTTTTTCTCAATGTTAATTTAAAAAACATTCATAAAATGTAAAACTTGACCAGTTACGACAAACTAATTATAAATCTTCCTACAAAAATTTTCTCAGTCTTTATCAATTACTTATCCTTCAACATAAGTTTCAAAATATCTTATACCAAGTTAACTACAAAGAACTCATTTTTCTTTTAATTTCTGTATAGCTTATAATGTAAAAGATTAAGTATTCTTTTTAAATGCGTGGTCGTTTTAGGTAAAATCTGACTGGGCGGGAGGGGGTTGACAGTAACCTGTTTGATTAAGGAAACCAGTCAAAAAATATTGTGTGTAGTTGTAATTTATTAAAATATTAGTCAATCTGTTTCAAAAGTAGTATATTTTTATTACTAAATTTTTAATAAATACCTATAAACAGTAGAGATTTTTCTTTTCGTTTTAGAAATAGTTCTAGTTATTAATGTAATTTTCTATTTTCCATTTCATTGATTTTTAGTAGTATTTTTCTGTATAGGTAGATCATGTTTGTGATACTTCAATATAAACCTTTTTAAATCTGCGATATTAACTATGCTGGAATCGAGTATAAGATAAAGAGAAAAATTCATAATCAATGGAAAGAAATGATTATGAATGTTCTTGATTTTATGAGAAAATTAAATTTTTAAGTCAGTAATTAAATGAGTACAAAAACATGTCTCATATGCAACTGGTATTTCTGTAAGTACAATAAAAGTATTTTAAAAGAAATTTACTAATGAGAAGAGAACCCATTCAGCACTCCACATGAATACAAGAGTGGAATAGCAGAATTATAAGTAAAAGAGTTACAAAGTTAATGTACATGAAAGTACTGTATAATTGAACTAAATTTTTTTAATCAAGAATAGTACTTGCGAATCGAGTATAGAAACTACAGAAGACAACAAGTGCCTTCACTTCCCCTACCAGACTACCTCCTTTTAGTACCAGTCTTCCAGCAGTCCATAACTCATGTTTCACATTACATATACTTACAGAAAAATAATATTGTACATTGAAGTACACACTTAATAATTTGTTCAAAACAAGATAGAAAAATTTTGTAAAGTAGGTAACATAAATCTGTACGTAATACCATTTTCAAAAATTAAAATAAGTTACACAGAAACTACTCATTTTTTTATATGTCAAATATCAGCTTATAATACACTATATAGAACTTTAAATTATAAACCATCATCTTGACCAAAGGTAAATTTCAAAATACAAAATTCAAACTAAAATCCAACATTTCATTACATAACTAGAAAATAATTAATAAAAAAGTTTTTCATGAAGAAATTATGTAACTTACATTTATACACCATTATATTGATAGAAAAAGGACACAAATGTTATTATGTACTTTTTTTTATCCCTAATGTGTGTATTGCAATCTGTTCAATACAGAACAATAAGCAACCCCATGACCCAATGACATGAGGATGATGTGTATAACGAGTAAATGAGTTGTAGTCTTGTACAGAACCAGGCCGACCTTTCCTGAAAGAGTGTGGTTAATTGAACCCCAACCATCAAAGTACACCGGTAATCACTGCCTAGTATTCAAATTCATGTAAAAGTAATTACCTTTACTAGGATTTGAACCAGGAACCTTCATCTCCGAAAATCAGCTGTTAAACAGGTGACTCGCGACGACGACTCTACCTTTAGACCAACTCGGTGGGTCAATTATTGTGTACTCACATGATTTCTATAACCTTTTTTTTATACAATTTATTTCTTATAAGGTATACAACATTCAAAATTTAAGAGAACTGAATCATAATAAATTGATGTTCCAAGATAATGTCAATAATATTTATTTTTGAAAAGTACCATGAAATTTACGTGAATAAGTTTAACTCTAAAATTAAACTGAAAAATTTAAACATACATTAACATTTATCAAATTAAAAAGAGAGTATGGACAATCAATTTATATGAAGTATATCTGTAATTTCAAAAATATTGGTAAAGTAAACTTAAGATAAAAACTGATCATAATTACATTCAAATAGAAAATACTGATAGTGAAAGGTGACGATATTAACAATACATTAATAGTATTAATTACGAGAAACATCTTTGTATAACATAGTACATAGTACATACATTATGTAATAGACAATTTATATACATAATTTTAATGTATTATGTATTTAATAATTTAAATAAATTAGAGAATAATAAATTGCACCAAAGTTAAAAAATACAATATAAAACATGAATATACGTATAAAAAATTAATACATTTTGTAATACTTTTGAACGATTCATGCACAAATTCACAACTTTGAAAAAATTTATAATTTTTTTTTATAATCTAAGGTTTCTTAATGGGTATAGATATACTATTATGATAGAATTATTTAAATTGGTTGTCAAATTGTATAAAAATATATCACCCATCATCCTAACTACGAAAATAATTTATGGAGCAATAAAGATGTTAAAACATGAGTACTGGGTAAATAGAGAAGTATAAATAAACAATTATAAATATTTAACAATAGAAGGAATTTTAAAATTAGGTAGGAAGATAACTTACAAAAATGTACATGCTGAGATGAAAAAAAAAATTATAGAAGAATCTTATCAGAAAAACTAAACGGTGGGACTTACAGAATCTTTAATATAATGTAAAATGAAATAATAGACAAGATAAAAAAAAATCAAAAGAAAATTATGAAACTGCATGTTTTGATGAGGGTAACTTACTCCATGCAAAAAGGTTTCGAAGGATGAATTAACTTTAATTTAAAAATTTAACATTTTATATTAAAGAATGGTAGGTAGTAATCCAGTCCCCTCAGATTAATCAATCATTTAGAATAAAAAAATTGAATTTGATTACTCATAAATAAAATATTTCTTTCTCATGACATAATTTATTCAATATTTCACAACTAATCAAATCAAAGATTTTGTAGTTGTGAATATGTGCCTATAAAACCAATAAAAACCAAAATAAAAATAAATTTTAAACGATCTAATCAATCACGCTTTTTATTATTTATTTGATATTAAAAATGTATAAAAATAAAATTATAAATTAAATAATAAAATTTATATTTACAAAGTATATAATACACACCATATATATAAATATAATAATATTATATATATATAATATATAAAAAAATTGACCTCAGTATTACATTTTCTAATATGATTACAAAAATTTGAGGTTCAAACAATTACTACGTGTCAATTACAGTGACAAGCAAGAAAAAATTTATTATTTAATATTTATAATATATTTATATATAATATATAAAAAACAATAAGAAAAAAGATATAAAAGAACACATTATACTTATGTTTAAAAAAATTGATTATTTTATTTATTTTCAATAAAAACCTATTCCTATTATACTCTTAAACGAGTCTTTAATTAATTAATCAATAATTAATTAATTAGTAAATAGTGAACTAACATGATTTAACAACAGATTAAATTCATTTACAGAATCGTTTTACTTTAAATAATTAAAATACATTTTTAAAATCAATTATCACGATTAAAAATTTTATAACTAAAAAAAAACATTGAGACAAAACCTTAAAAGTGTGATGTACTATGGTAACAAATTAATTTTGTAAAGTTAATAAAACCAAACTAAATTATTTTATACCGTGTTAAAACAACATAAAAATAAATTAAGTGACATAAAAATATTAGTCACTTATACTTTACATTGAATAATGTATCTGTAATATTATTTATCTATAAAAAATAATACATAATAATATATGTATTATCTGAATAGTAAAAATATTGTTTTTTATTATTTATTATTATTAATAATAAAATTAGTAGAAAAAGAAATAAAAACAAGAAACAAAATGTAAGATTGTATTTACTATAGTTTTATTAATACAATACTATAACTATGAGGTGCCATTGACTTACTATAAGTCAATATGTTTTTTTAAAATAATGCAGTGCTTAATTTTTCACATATGTAATAACTATATTTATTAATAATAGTGTTATTATTAGTACAAACATGAAATACCTAGCAGACCAAGATACTGGAGTGAAAATTTAATTATATATTTTTCCTTAATACATAACTTTTATAAATAAATTGTTATTTATGATACAAAATGTATTAAACTTACATATAATCATTACACAAAACTAGATAAAAACGATTAAAAATTATAAAATTATTTTGCCTAGAAAAAATTATTTTTAGAAAATAAGTTGTTCACATTTCAATCCTCTAATATATAAATTTTGTGAATTTTAAATTAATTTAATTTAAAAAAGAACAGGAATCACTTTGATAATTTCAAAGGAAATTTTTGCAGCGAATCTATAGACTGGGTTAAGGAGAATGATAAAAGAACGGTGAATCAGAGATAATTGAGATACTAGAAAAGAAGGGTATCGTAAAATTCATCAATTCTCAGTGAATACGTGACTAGGTCACATGGAGCTTATAGACAAACAGTGTACGCCAAAGAGAATACTCAAAGCTTAGATTTATGTTACCAGAAAAAGAGGTCAGCTTAGAATTGATGGCAAGGAATAGAGGACGTTAAAAGGGATTATAGATGAAGGCCAAAGCTCACACTGGAGGAAGAAGAAGACTTAAAATATTCATAAATGTATAAACTCATAAATAAAAGTTAAACATGATTTCATGATATAATTTGTGAAAGATAACATGGACAATTTTTTAAATCTGTATTTTAAAAGAATTAATAAACAAATTTATCAAGTAAATTTTGTAATAACTCTTCTTGTTGTATAAAGTTAAAAATGAAATAATCCTAATTTTTGGTTTCTAAATTTTGTATACAAAGTAGTGCCATGATGTTATCATTATTTTACTGTGGGGTACTTATAAAATCTAATATGCAATAAAAATAAATAAAATTAATCTTAAATGAAATTTAAATATACTAATAATCAAAATTATACGTGATTTTCGTTTTTATTTCTTAAAAACATATATTTCTGAAGAAGTACAAAATAATTTTAAAGGCAATAAATTAACACTATTTCTTTTGTACTTAGCAAAAACTAACTCATTAAATTTTGCATTTCAAACTTGGTTAGTAAAATATCTTCCTAACATTTTTTATAGAAAAAGACATATCAAGAAGTAACACATAATTTTTTTGTATTATGATGTAACCATGTTCTTATTCATGTACTCACTGTTTATATTTTATAATATTTATCTGTAGTATATGGATAGTACAGATAAGGGAAAATAGATAAGGGAGAAAGAACTTTATCAGAAAAATGATTGATTGATGGAAATGATAAGAAAACAAAGATTAAAATTCCATTGGTTTAAACAGAATCTATGACAAATTATTAGACAAATAAATTTTTAAGGATAGCTACTTAAAATTAGTCTTGAAGTGTTTGATAAATAATGAAAGGTAGTAAGAAAGGACTGCAAAAAGATGGGAGCATAACGAGGAAAAATACTAAACTCAAACTGGCGTTCACATATGCCCGTTTGAAAATTGTTAAAAACTTAGTAAAATATTCTTGAATCTTTCGACTTTGTAGAACATGGAACTGGTAATAAAGATACATAAATACTAGAGTTTAACACAAGATCTATTTAGAAAATAATCGTTTTAATATATATGTACTCTAGAAATTGAAGTAAAAGAACATCTATTGAGAATTTGTTATGTGTAAAATAATGTTAATCTGCATTGTGTATTATTCAACGTGTATTCCATAAGATAACATTAATGTTTTATATATTCCAGTAATAGTAATATCTTTATTACAAAATTTTATAATTAAATAAAAATTAACCAATCAATAAATTTTAGACAACAAATAATAAGATATATACGTATAATATATAATATACAACATTTTATAATAATATTGCACATAAGTTACAGCAAAAGGGTAAATAAATATTTTTAGACTAGGTAAAAATTGTGACACTAATGTTAATTTAGCCACAAGACAAAAGAAGTGTGTAGTTATATGTATAAATATAAAATACATAATATAAATATATAACTATAAATAAATATAAAATAATTAAATATATTTATTAATAATATATTTTTAGATTTTATAAATAATTACAAACTAATTGGTAAATTTATTTTATTTTACCTAAAGAAAAATGTGATAATGTCTATTTAAATTGGTCTGCTAGGTGTTAAATCTAACTGAACCATTTTTATTTTTGTGATTTATAATTTTTTTTTTAATTATTAAACTGGAATATTCATCACACTGGAATATATAGTCTATACAATTCTTTTTTTTAAATTTAATTTATAAAGTCTTACTTAATAAAAAAAGTTAATTAATTAATTACAGTGCTAACTGGTTTAATTAAAATAATTTTACCAAAGGCTACAAAGTAATCACGTGTAGAATTTGTATTGAATACAACTATCACATAAGACAAACATGTTGGTAAAAACTTTGTTTGTATCGTTAAAATGTAAAAAAGACAATATTGGATTTTTTAGGCCTAGCCATGACCGAGTGGCCGTGCGACTGCTTGGAGCAACGTCGCAAGCGTAAAACAAGAAATGCAATCTACCCAACAAATGTATTAAAAAACAAGGTTATAATAGTATTATTAATTTATAATTATTAACAACTACATATTTTTATCAGAAAAAAAATTACAAAAATAACATACAACTTACAAACTACAATCCAATTACTGGAATCGAACATCGTAATCAATTTTATAATGATCATAATTATTAAACACAGCTTAATACATTAAACATTAGTATGAAAACTTCCAGAGTAAAAATCTAAAAGAAGCGGTAAGGCTTTTAATTCCTTTTTGGAATATTATTAAAAAATAGAAAAAAAAAACTCTTAACCCAGAATGGCACCAAACAACGAACAACAATATTTTTCCAAACACTCCCTCAAAAGCATTTTACTTACAAATCGTAAAAAAGTGGAAAGTCACAAGAATACATGGAGAGGAAAAGGTCACTATTTATTTTATTTAATATATACATACATACCAATTATGTATATATACGTTTATATATATATATAAATTATTATTATTATAATATATACCTTACAATTTTACTAATATGAGATACAAAATAAACAATTATTTGTACCTAAATGGTAATTTTATTTATTTAATTCAATTAAGAAAAAAAAACAGTCAGCTTCTGAAGATAGTAGGAACATAACGTAATGTACAAAAGGTAAGCCGGGCTGGGGAGCTCCTGACTAGAGACTACCACCTACGATTTCATTCCGGTTTTACAAAATATTAATAATTAAAAACAATTAATTAATTATTATATAATACATTACATTATTACAAATGTACGTAAACAACGTGTCTACATTTATTTATTTATTTATTTAATAATAATTAATATACCATGATCAGCAGTTCTCTGCAGTCAAATCGAATTTAAGAATTTAAATCGTTCGACGATAATATGACGACGACATTCAATTTAAAAGATACATATAAATATATATATGATTTTATTTTGTTTGTTTTACTCTTTGGTTCAGGGAGATCACGTGCAAATATACAGACACAGAGAATAGATGAATCATGACATACAAGACAAGAAAACTAGAACTACAATTAACAACAACATGAGCAAACAGAGAGAGAGATAGAGAGAGAGAGAGAGATTATTTATAAAGTTTGTCCGTTACCCACTACTTTTATTTAAATTTACTTTTATTATTTGAATTTTTTTGTTTGATAAAACAATATAAATATGTTTATAATATTATACAATACATTACATCCACTGCTGCGTTTTTTTTAATAATTACACATCTAACATCACATTATTTGCCACTGCATTTTATTAATATATTACATACTCTAAATATAACATATATTAATACGTTATTAATGTTATAACATGCAGTTAATGACTCCAGATTATCTGACTAGCAATAAAAAACAAAAAAAATAAAAATGAAAAAAATAAATTAGAAAAAATAAGAGCAACCGAAAAAATAATAGAATAACAGTATAATCAAGAAATTACACCCAATAACACTTCAAATCACGTTACAACACTCATATTATTATTTTTTTATAAAATGATTCCATAATAAAATATAATATATATATTTATATACAGATAATATAGAATATAGAAAAAGAAAGAGAATTACTGAAGAAATATTATAAAAGAGTCGATTATGATAAATACAACTACATTATATAATAACAATATACAAATAAAAATAATATACAACAAATTTCACTACAAAATTATAATAATATACAATAATAAATAATTAAATATATTTTTAAATGTTAGTAAAAAATTATAATATTGATTTAAAAAGATTTTTCAAAAAAATAAATAGCTATTAACAATTTTAAAAGGTTGTTGAACCTTCAGTAATGAATTTCCTTTTTAGAAAAATAACTAGAATATAAATAAATTTTCAACAAAATAAAATTTATAAAAATCTAACAATAAACACAGTAATAATTAGGTATTTAGCTAAAAACTACATATACATTATATATATATATATTATTTTATATAGTAGATTACAGCTGGAAACAGCTAATATAATAGTCATGATAGAAATAAATTATTTTTTATAAATCGGAAAATTAAAAATAAACATCAGTAGTGGGCACAGACAAATGACAGACAATTGTGTTCACACAAATATTAGGGACTTCTTTCTGTTCTCTTCTGGTCCATGGCAGAGGGCCTGTTTTTTTCTTAAAAAAAAACACCTCTCCTTTGATTATAAAAGTGTATACGTTAAAAGTTTTAAAAATTCAGGTAATCATATCATCAATTAGGCAACGTATCAAAAGTTAGTTATGCCGATGGGAATACAAATGGTTGATGGGAAAAAGATTTTAAAAAACTATTAGGTGTATAATATTATATCGTAGTTATATACAAGAAAAATTTTTACTACTTAAGTGTTTAATATTACGTGAATCTAATTTATTTATAGTATATTAAAAAGTTAAAGGATGTAAAAGAGACATTCAATAATTAACGAGATAAATTAATACAGAGCGAAAAAACAGTTAATTCAATGATAATTAAACTTTCTGAGGGTTAAGTTGGTAACCTTGGGAACACTGTTAATCAGCTGTTCAATCATAATTAATATAAACATAACCTTTTTTGTATATTACAAAATGTTAGCTCTGCTTGAAACATACATGCCGGAAGAGCAATGTTTAAAGATAACATTTTTACTAATCCAAAAGCATAAAACCGGTGAAAATTACAAAAGAATGTTGAAACAGTTTAATTCAGGCAGAACAAATGTCAATAATCTCCAACAATCTGGAAAATAATTTTAGATCAACCAGTAAAGTGATTTTGACAGTCATCTGGGACTTGTAAAGCCTAATTTTTTGTGCCTATTTCAAAGAATAATATATCATGAACAGTGAGTACTTTTAAATGTTGTAACAGAAAGTAAGACTCATGATAATGTGGAACCATAAGGGCACTCTATCAATGGATGCGATTTTCTTGCACGACAACGTGCGACCCCTCACCGCTCAGAGAGCGAAAGAAACACTCAAAAAGTTGGGTTGGTAGATGTTGCCATATCCTCCTTACTTTCTACATAACATAGTTTATGACAGCAAAGCAGTCAAAAAAAAAACAGCACATGTATGATTCAAACAGCAAGATAAAGACTTCTATGCTTTGAGAATCAGAAAACTCGCAGAAAGGTGGGACAAGCGTCTAAATGTATCAAGAGACTATGTTGAAAAGTAGAATAAATTTCATTCTCATTGAATAAATAGTTTTTCTCTACATCCATTTGTCTCATTAATAATTGAATGTCCCTAGTATTTGAAGTAAATAATTATTCAATTTGAACTAATTATATCATTTGGTTTTTTTTTCATAATAATACATGACGACGAATTAACTGTTTCTTTACAATGACTATTTACAACGAGGAAAAGTATAAAATACGATGGAGGAGAAGAAATCAATGAAAAACATACGGAAGTTTTAAAAAAGATCTCCTATAAAGCTTCTTGATTCTCCTCGTAAACAGCAAACGTTATTATTATTGTTACAATAACCGACGACATCATTGTTATTATTATAATTAATATAATTAGATGGCTTGACTGTATGACATTTATTTACAAATACCCTGGAAAATATAATTCACTGATTGTGAGTGAAAAATAACAGTGATATAGACTAGTTTCACTCACCATAGCAGGCAAGACATCTAAAGTATAGTGGTAAACAATTAAATAATTATTATTATTATAATATTAATGATAACAGTTGTTTTAAAAAAGAGAATTAGACTAATGTATGAACGTAGAAGACTACGCTAACTACAGAATTGCCTAGGTTTTCTGTGCTAAGGAGCCCCTGGGTTAACACCAGCGGAACGGTACAGCACGTGGCCGATCAGCACCCTCCTTTACCAGCGGTTTGTGAAATTCCCGACCAGGGCGTGAATGAATAGTAGCCCAGCAGTGTTCACAATAGTACTAGAAAAAAAAACAAGAAAAATTAGTAAATAACTATATACTGAGCACAATATATTGGTTCCGCCAGACCATATGGCATGTGGAAATGGGGTCTATAGCAGTGGTTCCCAACCAGTGGTTCACGGACCACAGGTGGTCTGCAAGATCCTCAAGAGTGGTCGACAAAGAGTCGAAAGCACATAATTAAAAAAAGTTTCCAAATAAATAGGATTTTGAAAGTGATGTTCATTGAATGAGATGGGTTGAATAGATCTATAGTGTTGATTTAAATTTTATTTTCCGAGACATTTCTGTATTCCTTTTGTAGGGGTAGGGTGGTTTCCCATACCCAAATAACTACTGGAAGGTTTTCCCCCTACCAGGTCAGGAGTGAGGGAGGTCTACACATGGTTCAATTTCTGGTTTAGTGGTAAGGAGACTTCTACGGGTTGAGAATCACTGGTCTATAGCCATTGAAAATTATAACTACAGTATGCATCATATAATTATGAGCATCAAAATCGATGGAGTTAGCCACAGAATAACCATATCAAATTTTCCATGTGCTACTTGAGAGATTACCTTACACACGCACATTAAAACGACAATATCTACAAATACCATATGTTACTGGTGTATTATGGTCCTGATTTTCAGTTCATTATACAGGGCATTTCAAAATGTACTTAGGTGTTACAAAAATTCAGTACAAAAAGTATTTTACTAATAAGAATGAAACAAGTACTGTACGAAAGAGCACTTCAAATAGTTTTTTCCACATATTCTGGGCAGTTAGTTTGCCGCTAGGCATAGACAGTAGAGAAAATGGCTGCCACGGAAAGTGAGAAGTCGTTCTGTGTGTTAGAATTTCATGTTTCAAAGTCAGTAATTACTGAGCAACGTGCGTTTTAATAACGATCCACCAAGTGACAATTTAATTCGTGCATGGTGTAAACAATTCAGTGAAACTGGTTGCTTGTGCAAGCGGAAATCAACTGGTCGTCCCTTAACACAACATTGTCTCGGCGCTGGATAGGATACGCGTGTGCAGAAGACCAACACATTATGCTGTGGCCACCAAAATCACCAGACCTCACACCATGTGACTTCTTTCTCTGGGGTTATGTGAAAGACAAGGTGTTAATCCCACCAACGCCGAATGATTTCACTGAGCTGAAGGATCGCATAATCAATGCAATCAACTTTATCAAAAGAGACATGTTAGAACATGTTTGGTAACAGCTACACTTTCATGTTGATGTGTGCTGTGTCACCAAAGGAGCACACATTGAACATTTATGGATGTTTAAAAATAACTGTTTTGAGTCCCTGCAACGGCCCGTACAACTTTCATTTAGGTAAGTGAAATAGTTTTTTGTACTGAATTTTCTTAACCTTGAAAAACATTATGAAACGCTCTGTATATAGTTTACGTTGTCTATTTATTTGATGAAATAGCCTTACAGTATTTTTGTCTGCATAAATGGCAATTCTGGAAGACAAGGGGTGAGGTGGAGTATTAACATTGAACCTTACAATGATGAATCACACAAACTAGTAAAATTTACTCTCTATTCTAATAAACATATTTTATGGTAAGATAAACTAGCACAAACTAACAGCAGCATTGGTAACTAGCAGCAGCATTATTCCTGCGAAATGGAAGGAGCAGGTTCACGTGCCACATGAGATGGTACTAACAGTAAATTTGATATGGTTCAGTTTTTTTTTTAAGTTAACGGCACAAATCACTGAATACAGTACATTAATACGACAGTATCCTATCTTACAAATGGCTGATAACAGTTACACATCTAAAATAAACCAGCTTCATTTAATATTACTATGAATTAATAGCTTTTACACAGAAATATCCAGTTATCATGAATAGTAATTTAGAATTACTGCTTCATCAGTAACAATAATCAAATTAAAAACATTATTTTTACTGTTTCATAAGACATTTTAAAAGCCAATGCTGTAAGATATCAGTTCTATCTAAGAAAATAATATACTCACAAATTCTCCACGTCCATTCAAATCTCAATTACTCGCAGCAATGACTGGATAGGCATTGCACGAATCAGTTTAAACCTTGGATTTTGTGCTTCTATATCTATTTACTGACTTATATTATTCATTTAATTTTATTACATAATTATTTTTCACTAAAAATCTTTAGATTAAACTACAACAACATTGCTTGATCCAATTCAAATGTTTCCCTTTATCAATTATAATATTTTTTTAAAAGTCCTAATGTAAGTATATTGCAATCTGTTCAATTTAAGAACAATAAGCAATATCATTCCTAAGAAAGTATTGTTAATTGTATGCCAACCATAAAATTACACTGGTAACTACTGCCTAGTATTCAAATCCGTTTAAAAGTAACTTCCAGTATAAATGAAATTTATTACCTTACCTTTTGTTGCCTTTTAAGTTTAAAAAACTTACTCGCGTTTCGGTGGTAACCACCTTCAGAGCAATATTATTAAAACAAAAATTTAGAACAGTGTTTCCATTCAGTCATTTAAAGTCCAGCCTTTCTTAGTTTGCTCCTAATGTAAACAAATAATGACGTCACTGAGCATGCGCATTATATAAAAATGAGTACACGCTGATTAAAAAGTAACAACAAAATACTTTTAAAAGTATTTTTCCAAATTAAATTGTTAGGCCTACATCATATCATGACTGATGTTTTAAGTACTTTGAGTACTTATAATTTAAAACATAGTTAACTAAATAAGAATATGACATCCATAAAGTCGCGGACTCTAACGTGCACCCTGTAGTAGCTGGCTTTGGTTTGTTGACAGTAGGAGCAAACTAAGAACTGCTGAACTTTAGATTAAAACTTGTGCGCATTTCGGTGGTACCACCTTCTTCAGAGCAATATTATTAAAATAAAAATTTAGAACAGTGTTTGCAACCAGTCATAGATTAAAACTGTCTTAGATTTCATTCCTGTATTCATTTGTACTTATTACAATATATGGCAGCAGCTTCTATAATTAAATTGTCATCTTTAAATTTTAATTGTTCATTAATTATTTTACCTTTTTTAAATTTATCTGGATGTATAAAAAATAAATAATGAACAATTAAAATTTAATTAAAGAAGCTGTTCTAAAACACTGTTCTAAATTTTAATTTTCAATTTTAATAATATTGCTCTGAAGAAGGTGGTACCACCGAAATGCGCACAAGTTTTTTAAACTTAAAAGGAACCAAAGGTAAGGTAAAGATAAATTTCATTTATAATGTAATTTATATTAATGGTTGGCAGAATACATTTCAAAAATTTATTTGTGAAAAGTAACTTCTTTTACTAGGATTTGAACCACGGAACCTTTCTCTCCAAAAATCAGCTGTTAGACAGCTGACTTGTGGCGATGACTTTAGTATTAGAGCAATCCAGTGGGTTATAGTTTTTTTAAAACCAGATACTGCATCATCTGTGGCAGATATAAAAGCGCTGATTTTATCATTGTTATCTTTTAATAACCCACACAGTAGTTTCTCCAATATTACAGACAAGAGATGAATGTTCCATTTTGGCACCACCATTGAGTTATTTTGTAATTTTGAGTTTCTGTTGAATAGTCAGTCGTACATTTCCTCTTTTCAAACTTAGTACATAAAAAAACATACACGTACACAAATATAAGTACAATACAAATACTTAAATTCTACCAAGAAAAAGAATGCGATATTTGGCTTAAATGTCACTAAAAAAACTCTAATACTTTAATGTACAGTAGAATCTCAGTAGTCCGGGCTGTTTGGGACCGAGAGGGTGCTGAATTACTGAAAATGCCGGATTACTGGATGTGTTGGAATTTTGGAACTATAAATTATAAATTTAAACAAAAAATGAATAAAATATACATTGATTTCTTTGTGATTTTAAATTAAATTAACTAATTAAAAAAGGTTTGCTGAGTACTTCTGTAATCATTGTAAAAAACATAATTATCGGCTATTGACATCGCCTACTGCGGTATGGGGGTGCTCGTGTTCTGAGAATTACGATTCGTTATCATGAAGTACTCTGTACTTCATGTTGAAGTACAGAGTATGACCCAGTTCTGGGTTTTGAATAAAGGCCAAAAATTATTCCATTTAACAATAATAAGGTCTGCTTATTTATTTCTTTAATCAAATCCTAAACATACATGTTATGTTTAATCTGCCGTTTTAAGTTATATTAACCTAGTCCATGGCATCACAGTTAAGGCAAATCATTGTGTTGAGTACACCCTACACAACTGGTTCAAGCAGTTTTATATCTGCATATGTACTACATACTTAAAATAAAATTTAACAGTTCTATACTTGTTTAAAAAGAGGAAAAGTAATTTTTATATCACAGAAACGGCGAATTACCAGTAACACTGATGAACTCCATGTGTTGACTGTATTATTGAAAATTTGCAGTATGCTGTACCATAATTACGTTATTTCAAAAAGTAGTAAAAGTTCACTCGTTTAACAACCAATTAAGTTAATAATTTTAGTTGTCACTTCTCAGTATTTAAAGTACATCACAAAATCTTCAATTTTTTTCATCCATCAGTATAACGATATAAAATTAATTAAGAGAATCGTATCACACCATTTAAAATAATTCAGAGATTTATCTGAACACTTTTACTACATTGGATACTGATGTAACTCATATCTATCTCCGCTTTACAGAAGTAACAAAATAAAAATAACAATTTGAATGAATACAAACCTGGAGGCAAGTAACATTAGCACAGAAAAATGGTGCAAACTTTCCACCACATCGTTGTCCTTGACATTCATCGCACATTTGATCATCAAGAACATATGGTTTAACCTCCACCTGAAAACAATTATTTTTTAATGATTTATAAATCTGAAATGCAAAATATTACAATTAAATTTTGGTATCAGAAAAATACAGAAATTAGTATAATTGAGAAATGTTGAAAGCTCAGTGCAGAAGCTTCTACAAATAATCCCGTCATGATGACAAGAATATCTTACGGGGAGTCGGAAAGGTAAAAATAAAAAAAAATTGCTTTTGGCGGGAAACAAATATGTTATTTTAAGCATTTTTATCTTTACAATGATATAAAAAAATTTAAGAATCTGATGAACAGAAATTATTTTTTATTTTTTTCCTATAAGGCTGCAAGATCGAAAGATATGAACTTTGTCTTCCAAATTTGAAATAATAGATTTTTTTGATGTTCTGAAAATAATATTGCTGTAGGGAAATTTCTCTTTTAGTAGGGATTTTTTTCTTTACGTTACAGTTGGTATAGAATCTCATAGTTTTTGTTTATTAAAACTTACTTTGCTGCTTGTTATAGTGATTTTCCGTAAAATCACGGTTTCAAGATGCGGTAAAAATGAAGTATAGTCTTGTATTGATTCAGGCCGATCATTCCAGAAAGAGTATGGTTAATTAAATCCCAACTATAAAAGTACAAGAGTAACTACTGTCTATTATTGAAGTCGGTATAAAAGTAACTACTAGGATTTGAACACAGAACCTTCATTCCTGAAAATCAGCTGTTAAACAGCTGACTCGCGGCAAAGACTTTATCACTAGACCAATCCAGTGGCTTAAAAGAAAAATTTTAAAATACTTATTCATATTTCATGCACTAAATTTTATCTTTGAAATAATTTACCCCACTAAATGGTGGAATTTACAGATTAGCTCCTCAAGTGAAATTACATAATAGAAAACAAAAAGTAGATAAATGTTGTACCTGTCAATCTGCATTGAAAATTTCAACATTAAAAAAATAGTTCATAGATCGAGAATACAAAAAAAATGGCCTGTACACAAGGTAAATACACCATTTATAATAATAAAGGTAACAATAATAATAATTTTGGACTAATACACTGCCAAAGTTTTTGTATTATTGATTTTATTCAGATTCTCTTTAAGTCACTTGTTTATCATATTATTAATAACAAAAAAATCTGCCCATAACAGACAGGTGGAGTGTCAAATTATTTACACTCAATCTGTCCGTTGCAGGGCTAAAATAAGTAGTTCTGTTTCTTATCACATGGTCAGCCAATTAAATGACTGCATCATTTAAGAACAGAAGAGGTAGAGGTGTAAAAGACACTAATCAGAGTTATCTCCTCTGGAAGAAATGAATTTCATTATACAGCCAGACCCTGTGGTGAATGAAATGAAGGTATCATTTGCAGAGTGGAAAATATGTGCTTTTCAGAGGGCCCGGCATGCTGATATGCGTAATTTTCCACTCAGTGAGGAAGGCAATGGTAAACCACCTCACTCCTCGTTTTACTTAGTAAAACCTCTACAGGTTCAAACCAGCCTTTCGGCTGATGACCTAAACAACAACACAACAAAAAAATAAAAAAATAAATTTTACCCTTTTGTCGATATCCCCATGTTGTAGCTGCACAAATCGAGCGCTGATTGCAGCTATATAACTTTGTTGGTTGCTAAAGGCAACACGTCCTGCACCTTTTGGGTATTTAAGTTCAGGGTCGGTATCAATACCAGCATAGCATACTCCTCCGTACAATCGGTCCATTATCATGGCCAATTCAACTGGAAAGTTAAGCAAAAATTTAATAATAAAACAATATAAACTAATTTTAAAGTATGCTTAAATGTCTGTGACAAGAAAAATGTACATTTACGCTGTCTTTACATATTCAGTCAAGAACTTTCTTAATAATTGTTCTAAATTGCATTATTTACCGTATTATTCAGAAAACAAGCCGTACCGGAAAAATTATGATCAAAACTAGGAAAACAAATTTCAAGTACAGTACTTGTATGTTTTTGAAAATATTATTTATATAATAAAAACGTACTGTACAAACAAATACACTTACTACTTAATTAGCATTTAGAAGTTTTTGTTAATTTTTTGTTCAATGCCAAACACAAGTTCATCTACAGTATAGGTATTTTCTTCCGGCTTCTTTGGTGGATATCTATTCCGTGTAGTTAATTATAATTATTTGAAATTGGTATCGTAAGTCCTGCGCTGATTTTTGGGTACTTGTATAGACGAAGTACCCTTCACCTATATAACATCACTCATGGCGATATGTAAAATACAAAAACAAATGAATGGATAAAAAAACAAAATGAAATATAAGAAAACTGCTACTGTAACACCAAACTGATCAAAATGACTGTACATGAACTACATAAGAAGTGTGTGTATAAGAAGTGCATGTGTCTCTCTTCATACCTATTTATGCTTAATAAGAAACCAACATTATTAAAGCGTGAATGCAAGCCACAGGTCAAATTATGGAATCAATTTTTAGGAAAAAACTGCGGCTTGTATTCGGAACAATACAATACTTATAACACTGTCAAAAATGTATTTGCATTAATTTTTGGGATTTTCAAAAGTTCACTGCAGCTTAAATCTGATTTACTGTCCATGCTTGAATATGCTTAAGTAAAACCAAATATTTGTGGGAAAATTCATTAAACAATATTGGATAAATTATTATATTTTCTGTTCAACAAGTATAAATCAATCTAATAATTGTGATTAACACTGTATGTTTTTTAAAACATAAATAAATTATAAAAAGGGATTAAGATCACTCACCAGCCTTAAGAGGACGAGGAACACCACCAACAAATACGGTTTTTCGTGGGTCAAGAGGCATAGAGGCATCGAGAACAAAGTCAGCATCATTGAGTCGCCATGGCCGAATCTGAACTGGCTTGTCCTTAATGGTAGGTGAAGATACACACAGGTACAATTTGTCTTCATCCTGGATGCAGGCATCTATCAATTGTTGAACAGAGCTTTCATCCTGTAAAAGAAAAGAAAAGTAGACAATTAAAAATGAAGACAATATTAGAAAAAAAACCATCTAGTATCTACCATCAATGACAAATCCCATGAGAAATATTTTGTGCAAAATATGCTCGTACTGCAGTGGTAAGATAATTAAGAACAAAAACAATGATACCAACATCAGTATTTTAAAATGAATATGTTGTACGTAAAGCTGGACCCTTCTTCCTAATTTCATGTATAAGGCAAAGACTGTAACATCATCCAGGACTAATTTGATCTGACCATTATTACTTATTATTTTTACTTATAAAATAAAGAATGTAATATATTTGTTAGAAATGGGTAGGCATTAAAATTGGTCTTCACTAAACTTGGCACAAAAATCTGTCTAGAGTACAGGAGAAAAATGATTAACAATCTATTTGGCAGAGGAGGAAGGTATTTCCGCACTATTGGTCTACCTCTGACAGGGTCAGAATCTGATTCAGGGACGTTTCCTCTTCGAACACTATCCATAAGTATTTAACAGTACTGATGCACTCAATTTTTTAATTAATAGTTTGTTTGATCAAATGAAACTTGTTTTCATAACAGCACCCAGGAAACGCCAAAAGGGAATATAGGACGTATCAACATAAAACTGATGTCTAAATTTGAACAATAAGTTAAATTCATTACTTACTAAATCATTTATTATTACTACTAACTTCCTTACTTCAATAAGTGTGTCCAATTACTTCAATAAGTTTGTATCAAATAATACACAATTTGCCTCAGCGTTTACTTAGAAGTTAATAAATTTTTCAACCAAAAACTATTTATACCTTAACGAACTAGAGACTGCAGATGAAGGCGGAGCATAGTGACCTAGATCACAGCACAGAGCCAATTGACTTGCGATAATCATATCCTGCGTTGTCACGTTGTGGTCCCGCTGTGGATGACAGCCTAACAAAAAGTCAGCTGGAGTAAGGTGGAACAGAGTGTGACTTACCAAAGGGGCAACCTCACATCCAACCTAGGCTGTTATTGGCCAGATCTCATCTGCAGTCTTTAGTTCGTTGGGGGTATAGAAAGGAATTTGTGTACACTGTAAAATGTTTCATCAATCAAGTATTTTTTTATTTTTTTTAAACAAACTTAAATTACCATCACAACTTTTTAAAGCTTGTGGTAATTTATTAATGTATTTTCTACCTTCATAAGCAGGGTTTTGTTCTAACAATTCAGTATTGTGATTAGCAATATAGTAACCAATTCTGTTTCTTGTGTAGTGGCTAATACAACTAGCTTCCATGTTAGAGGTTGAAGAAAAGAATTTAACTAAAATTTAGTTATTATAACTGGCATTTACCATTAAAATGTAAATTGCTCTCTTGGTGCTGAGTAAATCGATAAAAGCCACTTAGTAGAAATATATAGTTCTGAAATGTAAGAGAGTGATGAAACCAAAAAAAAAGAACTTACCTGGAAAAGTAAGAAGGCATAACCCTTAGGAGGGAAATAGGACTTGCTTTCAGCTTTGTGTGGCCAGTCGACGACTAGAGGACCAAATCGACGAAAACTCGCAGTAATTTCATCTGAAAATAAAAAAATCTGGTGTGAAACACTCACACAACTTTCTCTTGCCAGTACAAATAATTAACAATAAACCTAACATTAGTAATAAAACATAAGAAATAAACAAAAACTAACCTCAACAAACATAACCTAATTTTAATCATGAGTGAAAGACGCAAAATGAAAATCGACCTCAGTTTGGCTTAGAAATACGGAAAATCACTCTTTCTCTCTAAACTAGGCTCTGTAGAGAAAAATGCTTTAAATAAAAGTTGTAGATCTTTTAATTTTCTATAAATTTAATTATATACACTTTTGTCGTAAAATGCATACTAAGGCCGAAATGTTTAAAAAATCGATTTTTCTCACGTTTTCGTGAGAAAAAATCAGAAAATCGCAAATTACCGCTAAACTAAGCGTTATACAAAAAAATGTTTGAAATAAAAGTTGTAGAATTTTAAATTTTCTACAACTTATATTATATAACGTTTTGCGCTAAAATGCATATTAAAGCCGCAATCTTAAAAACAAAATGTTTTTACGTAAAAACAGCCTCACGCAGAATTTCAGCAAACATGGCGCCTACCCTATCTTGTAGAGAATAAAAAATTGAGTAAACCAGGCGATTTTTAAAAAAATCGTAGGACCAGTTTTTGAGAAAATCGCAAAAAAGTTAAAAATTATAGGAATAAACTAAGTTACTACTACTTCTGGTTGACCGATTTTGATGAAAATGTTCGTGTCGGGTCCGGTAGTGGTATGTAACTTAAGTCTCAAGTTTCAAGTTCGTACGATGTTCCGTTCTTGAGATATTCTGTTCACACACAGACACACACACACACACACACACACACACACACACACACACACAGACACACACACACACACAGACCAATCGCTAAAAACATGTTTTTTGGGTTCAGGGGGTCTGAAAACGTATAGATCCGGTGAAAACTCGATTTCGAAAAATCGACATGAAAACAATACTTTCCTTCCTATATATTCATATAGGCAAGAGAAAGTAAAAAGCAATAAATAACATATACAAATAAATTAAAATACATGTAGAAGAAATAACAGAAAGTGAATCATTAAAATATCCAGCAAAGCTTACAACTTACGCTTTCTTTCAAAATTTAAGAGCTATAAGATTCTAATTTAAATCTTCAAAGCTCATAGAAGTAGCATAATGAATCAATTTAACAATTCATGTTGTCATATAGCAAAAAAATTACTTTGAGCAGCTCCTGGTCACTGTTCCAATGAAGAGTACTAATCAGTGCCAGAATTACTTTAGAAAATCAGTTAATCAGGAAATTTTATTTTTATTAGAAATTTATTATCCGTATTAAACGTGACGTCCATTTAAAACCATTACGGATAGACTTGGGCGCATAATCATTGGTTACCCATTGCATTTTACTTTGTAGATTATAATTTACACAATTTAATTGGTACTTCTGGAATATGCTTTCTGATACAGTAAGATGATTTAGGAATATACTTTTCTTCATCTCCCAGCAAGGATTACGCAAAGGTTACGTAGGTACTTAATGTGGAAAAACCACTTTAATCTCTTTTTCTCAATGAAATAGCCAACAAACAATATATTTAGGTCAGTTCTCATCCTTTAAGTTTCTTCATTTATATCTCAATGAACAACAACCCTTTTACAGCTCTCAAAAATCTCAACTGTGAACTCTGAATACTCACAATAGGGTGAATCCATGTAGCCAGGACTAGTTGCAGAACCATTTTAAAAAGTAATCAATTTCACTGTGTTGTCAAATTAGAAATACTCTTATTTTTTTGTAAAAATAATACTGTAGTCGAGGTGGGCAATTTCGTTTTACAAGGTCAGAAATTTTTGCAATTTCAGAGGTTCACAGAAACATGATTAACTCTGACTCTTATTAATCCTAGAATTTTTATCGAATACCAGTTTTTCAAGCAAAATCAAAGCCACAAATTTTGTCCTATACATTTTTTACCTAAAATTGACCTAAGGAGTGAAAAATAACCTCAAACTTTGGAACTAAAATGTTTCAAAAATCGGTTTTCAAGTTAAATGTTTATACTAGAAGACAAAGTAACTCAATATTAATAATTTTTTTTATTGTAAAACTACTTAAAAAATGGAAATATTTTCCATGTTTCAAGCTTGGGCCATTTAAAAAAAGTCTTAATTTTTGAAATTTTGGCGTATTCAACATCCATAGTATCTCCATTGGACAGATAAGTGAAATTATGCCCAGTTCAAGTCCTCTATGAGGGGATTATGCAGCAAAAATTTGAAGTTTCACACTTTAATTAAAAATTAACATATATTGGAGATTCTGAACAACTGAATTTTAAGAAAACTAGTATAACTAGAGAACTGGACTAATTTTAGTAGTTGATTTTTGTTTAAAAAAAACTACTCTGGGATAGATGTGAAATCTTTGTCAGTAACCTTGTTTTTACCATACTTTTTATTTTTTTATATTTTTTCCCTAATGAGTGTACGTTGCTGTTCAATTCAGAACAATGAGCAACCCCGTGACCCAGTGAGATGAGAATGAAATGTAAATAAGATGTAGTCTTGTACAGACCCCGGCCGACCATTCCTGAGAGAGTATGGTTAATTGAACCCCAACCATCAAAGTACACCAGCAACCATTGTCTAGTATCCAAATCCGTATAAAAGTGACTACCTTTACTAGGATTTGAACCAGGAACCTTCGTCTCTGAAAATCAGTTGTTAAACAGCTGACAGCGGCGACGACTTTACCTCTAGACCAACCTGGTGGGTCAGTTTCACCATAATGAACTGAACTTTGTTTAAATGGTGTTATGGTCAAGCACCCAGTATCATTATTTCTGGACTACTTTAGATGAATTCATCCAACACCAGAATATACGAGGTCTGTTCAAAAAATAACCAAACTTTTTGAATTACGTGCTAACAGGGATATTTAGAGACGTGCGGTTGGTAGCACACTGCTCTACGTCTTTCTTTGTTAAACACATGTTTTTGGACTGTTGATATTTCATTTAATTTTCATGGTGTTGTGTTTTTAGTACGACGTGTTTAAGTGCTAGTGACGATTTTTTTAACGTGAAATTTTTGTCAACCCGTTGTGAACACTGCACTTTTGTCTTAATGCCGTAGCCGTAAACCCAGTTTTTGTCTCCTGTTATGATCCTTTACCTGAATGTTGTATCATCATTGGCTTGTTCAAGAAGTCCCAACAAACGTCCACATGATGTTCTTTTTGCTGTTCGCTCATCGAACAGGGAACAAACTTTGCTGCAACTCGATGCTAGTTCAACTTTTCAGTCAAAATTTCATGGTACGATCCAATTGAGATGCCAACCTCTTCTGAAAGTTCTCTAACAGTCAATCGGCGATTTACACGCACCAGATTATGGATTTTCCTAACGAGGGTGCCATCAGTTGAAGTCAAAGGCGTTCCAGGTCGAGGGTCATCTTCAATTGACTGGCGACCACTTTCAAATTGAGAAAACTATTTACAACAATTTGTACAACTCAGAGAATCATCTCCTTAACCTTATTTCAAAAATTGAAATGTTTCTGTGAAAGTTTCCCCCTGCTTCACATGAAATTTCACGTTGCACCTTTGTTCCCAAATTTTGCACATTACAAAAATCGTCACTAGCACTTCAACACGTCATACTAAAAACAGAACACCACGAAAATTAAATGAGATATCAACAATCCAAGAAAATGCGTTCACAAAAGGAATGATGTAGAACAGTGTGCCACCAACCGCACGTCGCTAAATATCCCCATTAGCGCGTAATTCCTAAAGTTCGGTTATTTTTTGAACAGACCTCGTACATTTAGTAAAGTGAATTAATTTACCTTCATCTATATCAGGAGGAAGGCCGCCAACAAATACTTTTCTTGAATATCTTTCTCCGGTTTCAGAACCTTGGCTATGTGGTGATGACCGAGATGGAGATGATAAAGGAGGCGCTGGAGCAGCCATCACCTGGTTTTCATCAAGCATGCCGGGTGGCACCGGCTCCTCCAATGATGGAAAATATGGAGATTTTCCTGCTAAAAAGAAAAAAACAAATACAATTATTATTAAAATTACAAAAATATAAATGTTTCTATATTAAAATTTAAAAAAATAATTTTGTTCTTTAAAATTAATTAATTTTTTCACAACATTTTAATTCTGAGAGGTATTTTAAATTTCCAAAATATGTAAACTGTAACTAAACATATTGATTCTAATGGAAAAATTAACACAGTTATAATAATTAAACTTCATAATAAAATAATTATTAAATAAAATAACATTTTAACGTAACATGCAGTCATTTTTAAAGTATTCATTTTACGATAAATCAGATAAAAAATTTAAATTGTAACACAGTATTCGTAAATTGAAATTTCAGGAAAGCAATAAACTGAAATGAACAAATTGTATAATAATAAAAGTAATAGCAGAAGTTATAGGGAAACAGGAAATTACACTTCATCATCAATAAACGCGATACATGTCATCTGTTTAATGCATTTCTACATGAAAACATTTATTTATACAGAGCAGTGTACAAACAGAAATAATATCATATGAAATGGAGAATTTATTCATTCTAGTTTAAATCATAATTTTTCTTTTTTATTTGAGCACTAAATATTTTTATATTTATTTAATGATAAAGAATGTATACTATGTGTACGTTTTATCGGGTACTGTTACAATTTTTTAAAATTTATTGAAAAATTTTAAAATAAATTATATTACACATGTTATGATTAATTATTTTATTAATTTTTACTTACGCAAACAAATACTAATACAGTAATTGTATACAAAAAAAACATTGTGTGTGTGCTAATGACGACACACAATAGAAGTGAAAACTTAAATGAAAAAAAATTATTTATTTTTATTTCTGTACTAATAAAGTAATATTAGATACAAAATATATAATTACATTTGTGAATTACTCATTTAGTGGAATTTTTCTCTGATTGGATTTCTTCATTGCTTTGATATTCTAAGAATGAAACAATAGGTTTATGGAAACTAAAATATGTTATAAATATTTTAAATTCAAATTTATTAAAATATCTAATAAAATCTCTGTCAAGCGTTGTTCCGTATTTAAATATTACATTGATTAGGTCTACATACAATAACATACACATATTATATTAAACTTATCTCAAATAAAGAAGTTCGGGTTTCCCCATTAAGGAGGTGAACTAAAATACATTTCGTTCCTGCGTGTGATGCGTGATGCATCACAAATCATGTGTGATGCGTGATGCATCACAAATCATGTGTGATGCATGACAGTTCAGTTTTTTTCACTGTTCATAAAGAGTGCAAGGTGTGCCTAAAGAAGTTTTCACTTCAATAATTTTTCATTCCTGTGTGTGGTGCGTGACATGTGACAGTTCAGTTTCGTTCACTGTTCAGAAAGAGTGCAAGGTGTGCCTTAAGAAGTTTTCAGTTCAAAATATTAGAACTTTCTTTTTAAAGCCACATGACTAAATATTTGTAATAATGTTGTTTAGGCCATTTATTGCATTTTCCATTATATTTTCTCTAGATCTGAATTGATTTCTTTCAAAGGCATTTTGAGCTTAGGAAAGAACCAGAATTCACATGGTGCTTTATTTGGTGAATAAGGTGGCTACCAAACCACTGGAACATTATGTTTTAAAATGCAGTCTTTACAATGGCGACATTCTTCATCGCCTCGACCGAAAAAAGTCGAACAGATGCACAGCAATGTGAAGGGTCATGCTGACAGTGTTTCTTGACTGTAGATGTTGTTGAACACCACGAACATGCTGTTTAGGGTCAAACTGTTACTAAAGAATACTATCAAGAAAGCCTCCAACAACTTCGTGATGCTGTACGGCAAAAGTGAAAGAATTGTGGACAGCAGGAACATGGTAGCTTCAATATGACAACTCTCCCACTCATTTGTCACACCTTCTTCACCAAATATAACCCTGTGTGACTTTTGGCTTTTCCCCAAGTTCAAAATTCCTTTAAAAGGACAACAATTTAAATTTAAAGAAAATGTAATGGAAAATGCGATGATTGGTCAAAACAACATACCTAAAGAAGGTTCCAGAAATGTTGTGAGTTTCCTTCTTGTGCATATGAAGGAGCTGTTTTTGTCCTGGATCGTTTCGTTTAATTTTTCCTTGTCTATCGTGTACGGCCAATTTCCTTCAAAAATCTCTCTTATTTCTTTGATCCATCTGCATCCTGTCTTGGTGGTTTCTTCCAGTTTAGATTCTACTGTACCAGTTGTTTCAGAAGCCTCAAATTTTGCATACTATTGATGTGTCCAAAAAATTTTAGTCTCCTCTTACGCACCGTATCAGTAATGGGTTCTACCTCCCTGAACACAACTTTGTTTGGCTTGATCCACAATTTCCCGCCCTTCTGGTACTTTTGTTGATACATGTACAATTATTTTCTAAATTTTCTGGAGTTCGTCAGTCTTTTATTATCATTTTTTCAGGTAAAAGAATGTTTCTGCTGCATATGTGGCTTCTAGTTTTATAATAATGTTACAGCGCCTTATTGTTGCGTTTATTGATAGGTATTTTTTACTGTAGATGTACTACGTTAATTTTTGCACTGTTCTAGTCTGGATTGAGGGTTTTTCTGTTAAGGTTTTACGTTATTATTTCACTGAGGTATTGGGAATAATTTCTGTCTTTTCGGATGATATTTCAAGTCAAATTTTATTAGCAATGTTTTGAAGTCCTAATGTTTGTGTTACATAAAATTTAATTGTAATAAAGAAAATATATTAAAATTCACTAGTTCTATTATCACAATTTACACTTTAAACTGTTAAAGAGAAATGAATAAAATAAGACCAATTAAATTTAATAAAGTACTAATTTAAATGTCAAAACATAATTTTCCTCGTTCAAACCAATATGATTTTATGTAAATACAAGTAATTGTTTAATTACTGTATTACACATTTAATGAATGGTAATTAATTTTTAAAAGTATAATCATTTCGTAGAACAAATTAAAAAAAATGAATAAATTACATTTTAAGTGATATCGCTTTAACATTACTGAAGATGTACTAACAAACGGATATTAATAATTTGTAAACATTAACTTACTTTTGATTATCGTAATGATGAATTTAAAACCCATTAGAATAACAAATAGACAATACGATACGGTATTTTAAATGACACAGAAAATACACGCTGCTGGGTTTGGTTAAATACGAGCAGAATAAATATAGGCATTAAAACACTCATTACCTAAATGATGGTTATTAAAGTAATGCCAGTAATTAGAGTCGATACCTGTAATTACTGGAACCAAACGAAACAAGTTTATACCACTCTATGATTTAGTACAACTGGATAACAAGCATACAGAGGAATAACTGTACCATTTAAATTCAGTTCCGTCAGTCATTCATTAGACTTAACCAAACTGAAATAATAGCCTGTTCGGTTTTGGTACAGCAATGGAAACATTTCTGCTAGTTATGTTATATTATACACCAAAATTTTATCAACTGATGCCATTACTTTTAGTATAACATTTATACCATATATTTATATAAACTACTAATTTAATAAAACAAACTTTAATTTTAATAAAAACAGAAATGTCAAAATTAAGTTTCAAATATTTTACTGTTAAAATGAAACCAACTATACACAATGAAACAATTCTACAGAATAAATCCTTATAATGCATCCTGCAGCTTGATATCAACTGTTTCCTTTATGATAAACTTATACAATAAATTTCACTAACCTTTTTTTATGCTGCCTTGATCTCTACTTTACACTACTTACACTTGTTTCGGTGGATCCACCATCATCAGAGTACCTACACAATATCATTTGAAAATTTAAAATCTGTAGAAGATGTAATATCTTCAGTCATAAAACTGTTATAGATGACTGAAGAAGTAATATCTTCAGTCATAAAACTGTTTTGTATGCATGACTGAAGATGTAATATCTTCTATAGATTTTAAAGTTTCAAATGATATTGTGTACTCTGATGATGGTGGATTCAACGAAACACGAGTAAGTCGTGTAAAATAGAGTTCAAGACAGCATAAAAAAGGTTAGTGAAATTTATTGTACAAGTTTGTAATATATGGTAGAATTCTACAGAATAAAATAAATGATGAAACAGAATACTGTTGGTTGTTTATTTTTTTATGTTTGACTGTTAAACACATTAAGGCTAATGCAGATGGTGATGTGTGAAAGATGAAACACCGAACCTGACTGGATCTTAAATCTATAAAACCCCTGGCTTAGCACCCTACACTGGCCACTACACGATAAAACATGTCAAAAACTGGGTAAAAATTAAGAATGTTCCACGTGATGCAAGTTGTTAAAGGGGTAGCCATCTTGATAATGATGCTGTTGATATCCTTTTCATTTTAGGATCACTGCCATTTGTAGGTTACAGTTTGCATCTCAAGAAACACTACAGCCACGTAATAAATCAATCGCACAACTTTTCAAAATTTTATTGCACTTTTAAGGTTTTCATATTTTGATACACCTTTGTATGTACCATTGAACTTCCAAATAAATATAACCTAAATAATATTTCAAATATAAAGATACTCAAAGAAAATACTTTTTTTACCTACATCATTACCTAACTTCAACATAAAAGCTGAAATAAAAGAAAACTAAAGGAGTGCCAAAATACTGCCTTCAATATTATAAGTTAAATTTCAATACATAAAATTTTAATTATTAACCAAAAACCAAACAAAACTAGACATTATGTGATTTTCGTATAAAAAATTGATTGAACTGTAAAGAGAAATGATTGAATATTTTCTCAAAATATTTAGAACAGATATAAGAAGGCCTGAAATGGGTTAACTTACTACATATGCAATGACATCAGAGAAGAAATGTTAAAGAAAAGTAAAGCCTAAAAAAGGAATAGTAAATCAGCTACTGTCCAACTGTTTGGAACTGGACCAAAGAAAACACACCAGAGTGTTCTCTTGATTCAATCTGTATTAGCATAATCAACATCAGCAAGCAGGTTCACTCACATAGGACTTTCTTTCTTCTTCCTACACTGATCATTATTCAGTCAACGAAAAAGAAAAAGAGTAGAAAAACACCAGGTTGGAAAGTATGACAATGTAAAAGAACTGTTCTTTTTTTGTGAAAGATATTCTTACCTCTACGCACACATTAAAAAATAAAAACTGTATTTTACATTACGATTAGATAAATCACTTTAATCATATTAAATATCTATTTGATTTGAATAATATTTTGAAAAGGCATTATAATAATAATAATAATAATAATAATGTAAAATTTCCTCACTGTAATATTGTTGAGTAAAAATTTAAGCTCTACGTTCTAAAAATGAGATCAAAGTATCAGTAAGATTGATAAAAACAATCCATCTAATGTCGAATACTCAGGCTTACAACTAAATTTATTGACATTGTTCAGATGAATTACCAGTAAAAAAAAAACGAAAAGATTTTGACATTAATGAGATACAATAAAATGCTTTAATACTTTTTATCTATGCCCTAACATTCTAATTCTTGCTCAAGTATCTTAACATTTTTAACTTTTCTCACTAAGCTTGCACTTCTTGACAGATTAATCCTTTCTTCTGCAACTCCTGATTTATTTCATAAAAAAGAAAACTTAATTTAGCCTACGCTTGAGAGATTTTCAGTAAATGTTGAGAAACTGAACTAATGAAGTATGGTAGGACACATACTTAATCTCATAAACATAACTATTTTAGAATAGATATTCTATGGTTTTTAACTGAATAGTGGAATTGGATTTTTAGTGTAAAGAGATAATGAAGATGGGGATGAACATTTTATGAGTTGCACTCAATTTTTATTAAGTCAAAATACTTAATTATTAGTATAGAATATGAGTGGCAAAAAAAACATTTCCTTGAACAAAATTTTTGATCGCCTTCATTGCGTAATGGTTAGCACCCTAGCCCACAAAGTGGAACATTCCAGGTTCAATTTCCAGCTAAAGCCTGGAAATTATTACAAGTTAAAACCCACCATTCATAGTAGTAATTGCTAATGACCAAGATTATTGATGCAATTTTAAATAAACTAAAAAAAATATTCAGAGAATTTTGTCATACCAGCACTTTTACAATATTGTAAGGCATTTGCATTTAAGTAAGGTTCATTAGGATTTTAATAACAAACACGTTATTATGGAAAAACTTTTCAGGACCTATAGTCCTGAACATACAAGGTAACTCATCAATCTTGATTGTACATGACCTAAAACCTAAATGATAGGAAATAGTAAAAATAAAAAATATGAAACTGTTGGACAGATTTTTTGTTATTTTAACCAACTTGTAACACACTATCAATCCCCCCCTCACACTGAGCTCCACAGCTTCTAATGGAATTAACTATGTTATGATTTTGTTAGGGTTTTGTTGCCCATGTAAGCAAAATAAATTGGTTTTCTGCACTTCCCGCACTGCAGGCAACGTGACATACAGTTGTTAATTATGATCTTTTTGATTTTTAGAAGGGTTTAAATAACTATCATAGTAGAAATTTATTGTGGCATTATTTTTTTGTATGAAGTACAGTATCATATCTGATAGATAGAACTAACCCTCCCAAATGTTCTACACCAAATAAAAACAAGATATGACTTCATTTCACCAATCACAGTTATTTTTCAAAATTTTAAAATTACACAATGCCATATAGCCTATGTTACTCAGGAATCTCTAAGCTTTCTAACAGTGAAAGAATTTTTAAAATTGGTTGGGTACTTTCTGAGATTAACTCCACATACAAAAATTACATTTAAGTTAATCTTCTTGAAACGTAACATGAATTTTTCGTACACAATTCAGAATCTTTGTTAATTAATTACAGAACTACAGACATATTTACTAACTATATGATGTAAGCCTATGATATAAATAGACATTAAAAGAATTTATTTCAGATAACCTATTTAACAAAATCACAAAAATAAAACTGAAACAATTAAAAAAATAAAAAACTATAAATATAAAATAAGATATAAAAAAATAAAAAAATGAATAGAAAGTAATTTTAAAAGTAAAAGAAAAAATAGGGAAGCTCTAAAGAGAAATACAACTAACTGTATCAAGATTAAATGTTGCAGAACATGCTCAGTGAAATGAAGTTAAAAGAATACTAAATTGTAAAAAAAATTAAAGAAAAACTGAAGCGACTATTTTCTAGTAGTAGAAATCAAAATACCATGCTTTGGAATCGTTGTCAGCACAGAGTAAAACGGTCAATTACACAATTCAGAGAGGTAAGGGACCGTAACAGTACAATCTGTTTTTCTTCCTTTATTATTATTATTATTATTATTATTATATAAGCAACTGAGATAATCATTATTACCATCATATTTCTCAGCATTCAATTATTAGGTACTTTTACGCCATTATGTTGATAATTTACAATTTTACGATTATTTTATTGTTTAACAGTTATTTATTTTAAAATTAGTTCAGCATTCTTAAATACTTTGAAACTTGGAAATTATCTGATTGTTCACTTCTTTCCAAGCTAAGTCCTTGCCTATAGATATTTTCTTGTTTTGCAAATTTTACCCACTAAACAGCATTAGGCCTATCTATACACAGAAATCTATTTTTTAACAACTGATAAATTGAAATTAAAAGGTTACACAATGTTTAGATGTGTCTACTGTAATATGTGTATAACAAAACACTGTAAATAATTATTAACTATCTTCAAGAAATGTATACTTAAAGTTTAGCTCTTAGTATCATATTAAATTAAACTACTATTGTAAAAATATGTAATTTTTCACTAACCTCTTACAGCTGCTCAATAAATATATATATTTTACCTTGTTATTATATGATTTTATCGTATATTAATATGAGTGTGATCAAAAAGAACAGTTGGTAATTTTATTACGAACAAAGTAATAAGCTTACATCAAATTTCAATTAATCTCCTTTGAAGTACTCTCTTGGATAGCGATACACTTATCCCAACGTTGATTCCATGAAAGAAGCATTTCAGGAAGGTTTCTTTCAAAAGGGTCTTCAGCTGCTTTGTCATGGCCCTCTCAATGTCGGGAATGATGTCAAAATGTTTTCCTTTTAGCACGGTTTTTATTTTTGGGAAGAGCCAGAAGCCACATGGTGTTAAAGTCGAAGAGTAAAGCGGATATGAACAAAAAGGAATTTTTTTTGGCCAAAAACTTGCAGATCAAAAGTGAAGTATGACACGAGGCGTTTTTGTAATGAAGGACAAATTTTGGACTCACTAGTCTTATTTGCAAATTATCAGTTCAAAAGCTTTACATGGATCCATATGAGATGTTCAGTTTTTGGTAAGCTCTCGAATAATAGAGAGCTTACAACATAACTAATTGCCTGTTTGAACAAACCAGTTTCGCCACTTTTTGCATGTTTTCATCTGTTTTTTTTATGTCATAAAAACCTCCTGACTGTCACTTGTCGTCAACCGACTCATTTCCGCTTTTAAATCGCTCATACTACTTGTAAACAGTTTTCAGAGTCACCACAATATCCCCATACACTGATTTTATTATTTCATTAGCTTCTTTGGTTTTTTGCAAATTAAAGCAAAAATTAATATTCAATGCATTGTTCAAAATTCATGATGCACGACAAACACAATAAACACAAGCCCATTCTTCCAGCTCTGGAATCCAACTAACAAGACGCTACTATTGTTCTAACTTGACACCAACTATCTAAAACAATCAGGCTATCGGAATTATAACTTTAAATGGATCTAGTATCAGTAGTTTGTTCGTAATACAATTAACAACACATTTTTTGATCATACCTTGTATGTTTCGGTGTATCCACCATCAGAGTAAATAAATTTAAAAAAATTGAAATTGGGTAATATGAGTAGATTTTTGTAATCATGTACATAAACCTACATTAAATTTTCTTCTACATATGTTAGTACAACATCACCTGAACTTTGAATTTAAAAATACTAACAGTACATTATACTTGAATTTAGTACATCTTATATATGGATTTAACTTTTTTTCTTATAAGTTGTTACAACAGTGGTGAGTTGTGAACGAATCAGCAAGGGAATTGCGGTAAAAAGTTAAATATGTATACGTTTTCAATTTATGGTATCGTTCGTACACTTGAATTAGTTTTGCATATAAATAGTTCTCGGATGCTGATACTGGTGAACAGCAAATGAAATTCATGTAGGGTAAAAAGTGTTACAAACCGAATTTTAAAGTTAAATTAGACCATTACTACCTACAATTTTATAGTTCTACTAACAGGGGAAAATAAATTTTAATGTTTTTTTTTTTACTTTTATGTTTTTACTGTAATGTAGATTATAGTAGATTTAATTTTGTAAAAGAAAAATAAGAGAAATAAAATTACATGAGACCACCACAGTGGGGTAGTGACTAGTGCGCTAACCTACAAAGTGAAAGGTCCCAGGTTCAATTCCCGATTATGGTCTGGAAATTTTAACACATTAAAACCCACCGTTATAGTACCACAGTAGCTGCTAATAACCATGCTGTTGAAGCAACTATAAATAAACTAAAAAAAATTACATGAAATTACAAATTAGTCCACTTAATTTTTGAACTAATGTAAACAAATAATATGACCACATAGTTGGTAAAATGACACTAATGTGACCGATGGTACATATCGGGTGGCCAGACGCCAGTGAAGAATCATGTTTTATCAATATATTATTTATATTTATGTCTGTTTCTGGCACAGTAATAGGCTAGCTAATATGGTGTTTTATATGAGTGTATACCAGTGTTTTACCATAAACATTATTAAATTGAGTACAAATTCAATTAGATGAGATTTTTTTCTCACCACTGGGATGGCTCGCACTAAGAATTTTCTCCTATCGACAAAAATGCATCCAGCCAATAACAGAGAAGAGTGATTGTTCACAATAATTCCAAAGGTAAGTGGAATCAACTTTTGTTTAAAATTCTGTATGTATAAACTACTGGAAAATTTACATTACGTGAAAAAAAATTCAAAATAGATATAAACTGGCAATGTTTTTTGTTTGCCAGTCAATGTATGTATAAAACTAATTTACATACGCAATTTTTGTATTTTAAAACCCTCTAATTGAATCTGATAATAACAGTTAACTTTTTTACAAGTAATGTATTTTATTATACAGCCAGATGATGAGGTAACTGAAATTAAGATATCATTTGGAGGGATAAAAAGCAAATGTTTTTTTTTTCAGAAGGAAAATAATCTCACCCTTTCTTTTATCTAGTAAAACCTGAAGGGGATCAAAACGACCTTACACAAAAAAAACAAGTGCAAACTTCATAAAAATCTGTTTTTATTTTAAATAGAAATGAAATGGCATTATTTTGAGTATGTAAGTTACATGCTACATTAATTGCAGGACTGCTTGAAACTATTAATACACTGCTGAAATGATATTGTTAAACAAACCTCTACTCTATCATAACGTTCACTTATTTTTCTTCTTAAGAAAGAATTTTGAAGAACTGTAATTACGCCTAAATAATTTCAAAATACTTAACCAAAAATATAACTTTGTACAACCACACAAATATTTATGCATAACTATTCAAATTTAACAGGCAAAACCTTTTAAGATGACAAAGTTAAGTTGCTAAGTAATCATTAAGTAGCCACAAAACAGAAAAACTTAAACTTAATTGGTTTTCACATGGAAAATATTTCCCATGACAGGCAGGTGGAGTTAAATACCTGCATTCGATCTGCTAATTCCCAGGGCTGCAAAAAATAGTTCTGTTTCTTATCGCATGGTCAGGCAACTATATGACTGAAGCATTTGAGGACAGAAAAGGTAGACATGTAAAAGACACTCGTCAGATTTGTCTCCTCTGAGAGTAATGAATTTCATTATACAGCCAGACCCTGTGGTGAATGAAGTGAAGGTGTCATTTTCAGGGTGGAAATTAGATGCTTTCCAGAGTACCAGACATGCTAATAAGCATAATTTTCCACTCAGTGAGGAAGGCAATAGTAAACCACCTCACTCACTTCGTTTTACTTAGTAAAGCCTCTAGAGGTTCAAACCAGCCTTTCAGCTGATGACCAACAACATGGAAAAAAATGTTAGTTTTGATGTAAATTTCATCATAACGTAGATACTACGAGGCTGTGTTGTTTTATCATCAAATTCTTGTCAGACCCTTTTATAGGAGTTGAAGGAAATTAAATAAGGATAAATGATCCTATGCTACTTTAGTAATCTGGTAAAAATACACAAAGTACAACATTGTCAGTTTAGTTTATAAACAGGGGAGTAAACACAAATTTATACAAACACCCTTTCACCTCCAAAAAAAAAAAACTGGCAGGTGATCTCGTATGTAAAAATCTACAAGCCTACGCATTGACAGCATTTTAATCTTTTTATCATAAATGTTTTTTAATACCCAGAATATTTAAACAGGACTAGGAACTGTATTACATGATAAAATAATTTGCATATAACTACACCATAACATATACCTACGAGGACAGTTCATTTACAAACCATGAATTTTTGCTAAGCGAAACGTGGTTTAAATTTAACTTCTGATTTCTCAAATTACAATATTTATTTTATTAAAATTATTAATATGTCTATACGTCCAGGTAAAAGCTTTTGCTAACTGCATTCGAATGAAAACATTTTCGCCGGGTTTTTTTGTAGTAGGCCTAATTATTAATAATTACCTACTTATACAAAGGGAATGATCCAAAATTTAGAACTCATTTTCAATAAGTGTACAAAGCAACCTTTCTTCAAACATAGAATCCCACGTAATGGTGTTATTTATAATGAAGTATTAACACTAATATACCAAAAGAATAAACACAGAAATGCAAGAAGGTAGCTACAAATCACCTAAGTATTAAAAAAATAAAATAAAATGAGCGATAAGAAAGAAGCTACTGTCACCGGATAGCGGCATTAGGTGGCGAGTTGAAACCTTTGCATTTTGCATTTTGGTGGCCCTGAAAAGAGCCGTTTAAGCGGTGGTCGTCTTGATTGGAAGCGTCGGTCGTAGTCGTCGTGGCGGTCGAGGCTGGGCGACACGGCGTGTCATCATACAGCTGAGACGTCATCTTCTTCCCTCGCAGTAGTGCGTCCGATGGCTGCTTCGTCGGGTCCGGTGGGCGTAAGGCTCGGTCGAGGGATCGCTGTGGGCATCGCTCGCGTCAGCGGGCGATGCCCACAGCGATGGTCCGGTCGACGGCTTACGGTGACGGGTCGGCGAGCGGAAGCATCATCTTCTTTCTTGCGGGTTCGTCGATTAGACTTCGCTGGAGTTCGGTAGCCGTGTGCCGATGGTGGATGCCTTGTCTGCTGTCTGGATCGGAATTGAATTTCTTGGCTCAGTGCAGCGCTCTTTATACAGTTGCCGAGAGCACTGTGGTAGAGGGCGGTTATTGGTCTTGGCCTTGATGACAAAGGCCTTTGTCGGTATGCCGCCACAAGCCTACCACCCCTCTCGGAACTATTGGCGGCTCACTCTGTCGCTACGTCGAACGCTTTGATAGCCGGCAGCACAGTACTTAATCAAAGGGGCTTATTTTGAGATTGATCACTGATTTTCTTTGTTTTTTTTTTAATGGAATTCCTTACCGACTGAGCTACCCAAATGACAAGGCATATTTATTTCAACAAAATAAATTTATAACAAAGAATGTTAGTATATAAAAGTAGCTGTAAGGTTGTTTCTTAGGTGTATTTTATCAACTTTTTTTATGTGTTAATTAATTTGTGTTTTATCTGTACTGTCAGAAAAAAAATATGGTTATACTGCAGAATTTAGGTAAATTAACCATTAACAAAAAGAGTGGTAACAGGGAAACACAAATCGTTAAAAAAAGTTTTTTTAAGTTAATCGCAATTTTTAGTTAATTTTGGAATAGTTGTATAAAAAAGATTGCTGGTTAAGTGTAATGGAGAAATAAACACAAAATAGTAGTAATTATACATTCCAAAATATTTAATCAGAAGAATTAAAAATTAACTAAGTTATATTCACGACACAATAATACTATGATTAGTTAAGTACATATATAATGTAAACACATATCTGAAGTTTTGATGAGCGCCGAGCGTACAACAAATTGTTTTCATCTCTTATAGCACAACACTATAATCATGGTAAGCTACTATAAAAAAAATAGTACCTAAACAATCAATAAGAAACTGCAGCAACAATGGCATACATTCTAAAAGGCGTTAAAATATCTTTTAAAATTTCATCGGTTTCTTTTTATGCTATCAAAAATAAAATAATAAATAATTTGTAAAGCATGATATGAAAATAAAGCGATGTAAAATTTCAGAGATGCAGTGGAAAATAACAGCTGTTTTGTATAAAGTGTACTGCATTGTATACTTTTTTATATAAATAAGAGGGAGGAACTATGCACTCGAGGGGAGAATTTATATGTTGTATTATTTTGGAGGGAGTAGATGACTATGAAAATGAGGTGAAGGTAAAACGTACGTATTCGAGTAGTACAATATCAGATAGAGCAAGCAGGCGGGTCGGTCGGTTGTATAAAAGCGAGACTAGACAGTCTGCAGTCTCGACGTAGTCTACCAACCCAATACGTACACGTGACTAAATACCACGCGGTGAGTTTTCATTCAGAGCTACAACACTCACGTACAACGGAAACAAGGAAGGAGAAAAGATCGGATTCTGTTTTTAACGCAAAAAGGAAAGAAGGGGAACCAGAAAAATGCGAAGGAATGACTTATCAAATGCTAATTACTATTTTGACAAGTCAGTCGATTTATCTAATAGAGACCGAACCAGGTGTAGGCGGGATGCCTCCTGCTGCCGCGTCGCATTGATCGCTGCGCACGCAGTTGCGTAACGGCGCGTTAAGAGTTGCGTGCGGGGGTTCGTTGACCTCGGCCCCACGTGTCTCCCGGCTGGGCCCATCCGGGCTCCGTAACTCTTTCCACCGACACCCACTCACACCCGAACCCCGAAAACTCTCTAACTTACCCTTGCTTCTTTCACTTTCACCCTCCGTACACACCGCCAGAAAACAAATGTTTTTATCATACAACAAGCGAAATGCCATCACCCTCTGCGACTATGAGTAAGAAATAAGATGATGACGCGATAATTAAGACAAACTCGTTTTGTTTGAACGGATGAACAAGGCGCTGTTTTCTTTATCACAAAATCCAATCGGCTTCTGACACGGAAAAATTTGTCAAGATTGGGATATAAGAACGGATCTGATAAATGAAAATATACCAAGATTGCAAATCACAACCATGAAAACAAAGTTATATTTTCTACAGACACATTGACAAGAAAACCGATCCAAATAAGATTCCGACATAAAATTTAAAAGTTGAACCTAAAATATAATGTATAACAACTGGTCAAAATTGTTTTGAAACTTAGCTTGTTTAGAAAGATAACATCTACAAATCAAATAATACAACTTTGCTTATTTCCAGAAGAAAGTTACTTAATTTTAAATTTGAACACAGTTCAAAGAGCTCATCAAAGGTGGGTTAAGTTATTATAAAATAATGATATAAAAAAAGATTAGAAATTATTTGCTCTTCAATAATTTTTTCAAAATATTCAGATAAACAATCCTAGTTTAATTAATTAAATTAAAAGGTATTTATTTATCTATTACGTACAAAAAATTGAACAATTTTTTTTAAAAATCAGTTTTTCTCACTAGTTTTTTCTCACCACCACGTCTCTCTTATTCTTTTACTAAGGTTTTACAACACTGACTTTATTACCCAGATTATTTTACCACCATAAGACAGCAACTTCTATCGCCAATAAAAATCTTTTAAACTGTGAAAAAGATAATTTTTATATTACTTCTGTAATTTTTTATGTTAATAATTACGTCCATATGAAATATTTAACAAACAACGCGTGCTTACAAGACAAGATTAAACGGTATAAAAATAATTCAGTTTTTTTTGTGCAAAGCTCAACAATACTTCCTATACAGAACTCAATGTTTTTTTTGTCTGATTTTTCAAGACCTGTAAAATATAGGACTTTATTTTTACTTTGTTTTGCAGACCTAATTTTAAGTTCTGTACGTGGGCATTTATTGATTGTAATGAAACCAGGGCTTAAAAAATTCCCAAGTGTCTAAACTTTACTGGAAATATTACAAAACATTTTTATTTAAAAAGTCATACAAATATTTTAATTTCCTGTTAAGTACTAGATTTAACATTTTGAACAACCCTGTAAATTTTGGTGAAAGGGACTAACATCATATTTTATTAATTCTAAGAAATACATAATAAAAACTTTATAGAAGGAAATTTTCGGAAAATATGTGCTTTACAGAAAATTACAGAATTTAAAAAAAATAGTTTTCACAAAAACGTGATTTTTATACAACTGGAAAACACGCATTTCAGCCTATACGAGTGCTAAAATCTGAAAATCGATTTTTTTAAATTTTTCGAGTCAGGTCCTCTTAACAACATTGATTGAAGATTTGTTACATTAAGAAAGAAAAGATTAAAGTACCTTAACTTCTCTAAAATCAATGAAATACATTATACACCGAGAATCTGTAGCGACTGTAAAGAAAGTGACATTAACAAGATGGAAAAATTAAGTATTTTTTCAGTAAACAGATTCTGTATTATTTTTTTAACCCAATGAGTTAAAGCGAATGTAAATGACTTAATTTGTTGTTTAACTTTAATGTAAAACCTCTAGGAATTCAAATCAATGTTCACGAAGTCAATCTATAACTGCTATGGCCTAAATTACAACAACAATGAAATTTACTTGATTGCCTGTCAAGGTACAACAAATATTTTTCTAAGACTTGAACGATTATGAAAACATTTTATGAAACGGAACTTTATTACTACTGTATACGGGTAAAAAGGAAGCTTTTGACTTTTCGATGACACATTTTGTTTATTTGGAATTTAGGATAAATTTAATAAAAGTACAAAAGTACGGCTATGAATTTTATTAACAGAACTGTTTCAATTGCACGTTTTAACATAATTTTTTCACTAATTGGGTTTATCCCTTAGTGAATAAAAATCACTGAATATTTAAAACTCGCGCTGGAAATAAGTTTTCTTTGTACACTTCTGCTTAATCCGTCTTTCTCGATCTTCCGCCACCCGGTTCGCCCGTTTATGGCAAATAATCAAGATTTTACTAAGTTGTAGTGACATAAAACAACTGAAAAACCTTTAACTCGATTGAATTTCAATATAAATTGTGATGCGGAGAAATGCAATTTTAATTTAACTGTTAAAATTTTAAGGTTAATTATTTTTAATACGTGTTACTGTCAACTAACAAACCGAAAATGACATTATGATTATAAAATAATGTAGCCTATAGATCTATAATAAGCCTAATAATAACGACCGTATTAATATCTGAAATGACGTTACAGATTTCAAACTGAACGTGATGGATGTTCCCCTGCCCTGTCCTCTACAATCTATTGATTCAATAAGATCTGATGAAGCATTTCAAAATGGCGCCATCAATTTCAATATTCCATGGTGAGCGAAGAGTTTAGAATAATTTTGTCGTTCTATCACAAAATTATTAATAGCTTTATCATAACGTAATTACAGTGATTAAATACGCATGTTGGAAATTTAACAACACGAATGTATTTTTTACTAGAAATGAAAGTAGATAAAATACAGTAAATTACTTTTATAAAAAATAATTTTATAAATTTTTATAATAATAAATGGTAACCAAACTTCCTTTTCACTAATAACAATTATTTATTGACACAATTAATAATTATAATTAATTAATTAATTAATTATTAAGCTTAGACGAATACAAAAAATTACAGTTAGGTCTATATAACTTCAATTAAATTAATTACAAAACTTAAAGCTTAAACTAAACCCGACTATACATAAGAAACGGTTATTTAACAATCGAAACAATGATTTACCCCTAACTACTTGTTATTACTGGTACGCACATGTACTATTAACATGATACAGAACCGGTCCCGTAACGGCAGAATTTCGAGACGGCCCGACAACAAGTTTGCCCGTTAATGAACTCATCTGTCGTTTTATATTCTTCTTCTTTAAGTACCTTCTCCTATTGGAGGTTGTTATTCATAACAGAAATATTTTTGATACTGCTGCAACAAATAGTTTCAAGAGGATCAATTTATACCGATCTCACCATCTAACCAAGATGGGCTTCATCTTTCTACCCTCCTCTATTCTGTTTTTTCCTGTATAATCAACTGCAGCATTATGGTATTTCTCTACACGCATTTCATATCTAAAATATTCAAGTTTCGGTCTCTTAATCGTGTTAGTCAATAAGCTCAATTAACTCTATATGTACCTGATGTGAAACTTCCATACTCAATCATTTCTTCCTCTATAATATTCTACATTTTCAAAGGGAAACCTAAACAATAAGTTTTTTCTGATGCATATACGTACAGTCGTAAAAATAAGTGAACATAGATAACTGAAACACACGAAGAGCTCAAACAACAAAGTAAACAACATGGTATAATCGGGACGAACTCAGACAACACCAGCAAACAGAAAATTTGAATAGGAATCATAATGACAAGAAGGAAATGGACAGAAGAACGAAGGGGGAACACAATGAACACGAGAATGGGGTTTGGGAGGAATGAAGAACGTTCAGGAGAACAGAAGAAAAACATGAAAATATTAAAATTCTTGCGCTTTCATAAACAGGGAATGAACACAAATAATATTAATATGTACAACAACCATGCTAATCTGAACTTACAGGGACCAGGACTTATTCGGATTTCATAATGTTTGCATTACCTAAAAAATATTCGAAAATAGATAAATTTATTATTAAGCTCTGTAGCACATAGAAACGCATAACGATACGAACATTAACATCACATTTATGAGACGCTGACAAAATATAGCGTGATCTTTAGGTTTTCAACATTAAGACCGCAAACAATTAGTGATTGTACTATAAAGCTAGGTAGTAATTGAACCTTACAATTTCTAATGAACCAGAAGAAATGTTTTACCAGTCAGCAATTTAATAAACAGGTTTTATTTGTAAAAAGTATATTATAAAAAATTAAAAAGCAGTTTCTATTAGCAGGGTTGTTGTGTGTACATGAATTTTTGGCGGATCTCATTTTTTGGCATCTTGTAGCAGTACAGCTAAGATAATTTAATATCAAAGTTATTTATGTTACAATTTATTAATTTAATTTAATTTATTTAGAACGGACTTTTATAATTATCTATGACAGTTAAAACATATTTAAAGACTTTTCTTGTATATCCTGCCAGGAAATTCACCATGAAGACTGAAACGACGCTAGAGTAGGGGCATGATATAGTTCTTAAACCACCCATTTAAAATATTACAAAAAAATCTTAATTGTAAGTCTAGTGAATATAAAATAAGTAATTTTATCCTAATTAAATTTATTTTCGTTTTGGAACACTGCTAGTGGTACTCTCCTATAAATAATTTAAGTCATTGTTTTTGTAATTTTGTTATCTATTTCACTGGTTGTAGTCATAGTTGTGAAATAATATAAAAATAGTTAAAAAATATGTTTAAATATTTCTTCCTTAATTATTTTTATTGATACTAACTGTTGATTTATTAAGAAAAAGAAAAATACTGGTCATGAATTTATGGATGCCAACCATCAACAAGGATTAGTTTTGTTTCCTTCAATATTTACGGTTTAAGGCCATATTTTTGTATTAAATATTTATATTTCAAATTTAAAAGACAACTCTATATTATACTGTGACAATATCTAAAAGGAAAGAGTGTTCGAGAATTCTCGAGAAGGACCGAGATTTAAAAGGCGTTAATGTAAATAACAGTAGTTAGTAGTAAATAATAAATAGGGTTTCTAAGAAATAGAAAAATAACGCACAAATGGTTATGTACCTATAGTATAGGGTCAACGTATTGTTGTACGGCTACCTAAAAGAATCGGGTATCTATTTAGATAATTGGCTCTTTTTGTAACCATTCTATTAAGCTATAAGTTGTTTAAGTTTTGTAAAAACTTGTATTTTAGTATTACATCGAAAATGTCTGTCCTTCTCGTGACTTCCATAGCTGTATCTATATAAGGAGCACGCCGTTTTGAAGTTCAGTCTTAGTCTTTGATCTGCCATCGACTGCTATCGTACTGTGTACGAACGAGTACGTCCGCGAAGAGATCCAGCGTAGATTCTAGAAACGTATAATCGTTGTTAAATTTGCAAATACGACTTAGTTTAAGTGAAAAATATTCTTGTAATTGCTTAAGTCTGTTGCTGTTGTTTAGGTCAACAGCCGAAAGGCTGGTTTGAACCTCTAAAGGTTTTACTAAGTAAAAATGAGGAGTGAGATGGTTTACTATTGCCTTCCTTACTGAGTTGAAGAGTAAACTTATCAGCATGCCAGGCCCTCCGAAAAGCACCCACTTTCAACACTGCAAATGACACTTTCACTTCATTCACCACAGGGTCTGACTGTATAGTGAAATTCATTACTCTCAGAGGAGATAACTCTGAAGAATGTCTTTTACACCTCTATCTCTTCGGTTCTCAAATAGTTGACATATAATTGGCTGATTATGTGATAAAAACAAAACTATTTTTTGTAGCCCTAAAACCAACAGATCAAGTGCAATTAATTTAACACTCCACCTGCCCGTTATGGGCATAAGTTTACATTATGAATTTTTATTGTAGTTAGTTGATATTTAATGTAAGTCATTCCATTTTAGTAATTGTAATTTATAGTGCTTAATAAATATTTGTTTATGATTTTAAACGATAGTTTGTTAATTATTTAGTTTTACTCAGATCCCGAAACGGACCTTAGAGATAAGTGTCACAATATCACTGTATTTATTGTTATTATTTTATTATTGTCAAACGAATGTATACCCAACTTGAGTTAAATTATAACATATTTTTAAATATTAATTACTTATTTTCTATAAGAACACCTGTTCAGAATCTTTAATTGTAATTGAAGTAACACCAAATGTGTAAATTACTATAATCTATGATGTAAAATGGATGGAAATTTGAAGGAATTTTCGGAAAATCGCGTGATGGTGGTGACCTCAATAAGTGACATTTTATAGGAAATCTGCCAATATTATGAATAATGTCAAAAATCTGCAAGAAATTGAGTACGGTTTGTCTCGTCTATAATATATCTTGTCTGTATCTGTAATATTCTATTTTAATAAAAATTTAAAATGTACTTAACGGACAATACACTACACTTTTATATGATACAAGTATCAAGTGAACAAAGTGTTGTACTATATAGTTCAGTCACGTAGTACATACTTAGCATAGCGGTACAGTTATAGACAGGTGGCCTGATTTTAACCGGCTCGGTTGTCGCATTAACGATGGACGTTTTTAGGTTTGCATAGATAAAACACAAACGTGTCGTGGCGTTACGATAAAATGATTGGTCACTAAACCAAATACAAAACTGCACAGACGAGGGTACTGTACAACGAAACTATTTCATTCGACCGTCCGAATCCGTTGTCCAACAATTTTACGACCGTCGTTATCTTTACGATTTGCGTCAACCCGACGTCCACATCATACCATTGGCCTCGTCATTTGCACCTTATCTTAATTCAATCACTCTTTGACTTCACTACGGAACAACGTGGACGTAAAATGTCAAATGTGACGAGTAGATCGTGTGTCAAAATAAATATAAAATAACCCAATTTTTATGCTCCACTTAAAAACACTCTTCGCTTCCGAACAATACGTCATAAAAACCCCGTAAATAAAGTATATAAACTGTTCGTAAGCAAAAGCTTGCTACAAAATAACCTTTCGGTCTTAAAACTTAATTTTCTTACAACAAAATATAATAATTTATTCGATTTTCTCCCTATTTTCTGTCATTCCCCCCACAGAATAATTTGTCACATTTTATGGATAATCGTATGTTATCTTACACTATTTTTAACGATAAAAACGGGGAAAATATTTAAAAGAAATCCTACAGCAATATTCTTCCAGGTGATAAATGAATTACTTTTTCTCAATATTGTTACCGTATGTAATAATTAAATATAAACTCATCGAGAACATGACACCACTAAATAAATTAATCATTAAATTGAATTAATAACTCTTCAATAAATAGTTTAACGTTAATTTGAAAAATATTGATGTATTTTTTAAAAATATTTTCCCGTTTTACTCGTATCTTCAAAAATACTGTAAGACTACATACGAAATATCCAAAAAATGTGACAAATTATGCTAGGGGAGGGGATAACAAACAAGATAGGATTTTCTTGTAGCTACTTCTATTATTTCAACATTTCATATAGAAACAATTTAGAAGTTACTCTTGTTATATTTTAAGTCCGTTATGAAACAAAATCGACATAATCTCACCCTATTATTAATATCCAAAATTACCGTGTTTAATAAAATCACAAAAAAGTACGAGATAAATTTCTTTGCGCCCGGTAATATAGTTACTCTCATAGGAGTTGCGTTAAAATCGGATTTGGGTTTTGGATCAAACATCACTGGTTGAAACATTACACCGTTCGTATTAGAATACAAATACTGAGTTTTCCAACTGTGTCTCTTTGGGAAGGATAAAAATTATATTTATTGATGTAGGATAGTTATAGATACTGAAGTCACGAGATTGCCTTTTGCGTATAGATGAGCTGTGAGGAAGGAAAGTGAAAGTTTAACAGTGCTGCCAATCTCAACAGAGAGAAACTACTCGTTCATTTCAATACCGTGCAGTTTCTACATACATTTTGTAAACTGTGGATTATTCCGAAAAATATTTTCCTCATAAACCTTATAAGAAATAAATGCGACCTGTAATATTGTCTATAGCTTAATTAAATTACTAGAAACGTTTGATTTACTGTAATTACCAGCTACCTTATTCCAAAGGAATAAAATTTTCTACGAATGAATCACCTTCTTTACTATCGCTGTCACCGGCGTCTTCACTATCAGTCTCACTAGTATCTACCTAACCGTTTCCTTTATTTACCAGTTGTCAACAAAACCGTTGTAGTTTCTTCACGTCTTTAATCTCCTTCTTCATTTTTCAAATTGTGGAAAGAGAAACATCATAGTAGCTAGCCACTCGCTCATCGCTTTTGTTAAGAGGCACGGAAAGGCATTTTTGTTAAGCTTCAACTTCACATCATTTTTACACGCATATTAGATTTCGTTCAGCACTGCGAATAGTCTGCCCACGTTTTCGAGAAAATAACATCTGTTTACGGTAACAAACAGTTATATTCGTACAGTTAACCTACAAAAGGTTCCGCGATATACTGTATAAATGCTCTGGGTATAGTATAAGTTATTGTGTTTGTTGTACTGAAATTGCAGTCGCGCATGCGCACTGATGCTTTTCCCCCTTTACCCCTCGTTGGAAAAAAAGGGAAAACTCGTGACTCAAGTAACTATACCCCTTTTGCTCCTAAGATGCATGTGGTAGTGATAAAAATGCTCTATTCTTTCTTTTTTTACGCTTAGAGATACCGACTTATAGAACTGTAGCATTCTGGAAAAGTGTAGAAATACTCGATCTGCTACTTCCAGAGCTACAAATAATACTTCTGTTTCTTATCACATGGTCAGACTATATGACTGAAACATTTGAGAACAGAAATGGTAGAAGTTAAAACGATACTAGTCAGACTTAACTCCTCTGAGAGTAATGAATTTCATTATATAGTCAGACTTTGTGGTGAATGAAGTGCAGATGTCATTTGCAGGGTGGAAAGTAGAAGCTTTGCGAAGGATACTGATAAGTATACTCTTCAAATCAGTGAGGAAGGTAAACCCCCTCACTTCTCGTTTTACTTAGTAAAGCCTCTAGAGGTACAAACCAGCTGGCTGATGAGCTAAACAACTACAAGCCTTATTTATTTCAAGCCCTTTTTCTACAGAACTTAGTGTGGTTTCAATTAGTGATTTTCCATATTTTAAGTTCAGAAGAGGTTAATCTTCAAGCATAACTTATGATTAAAATTAGGTTATATTTTTTATAATTTAAATTGGCAAGATTTTGATGATTGTTTACTAATATGAAAATAATTTTAAAACGTTCTGATTTAAAACTGTAATTTTACCGTCCGGCAGATAGAAGGAAGTGTGACAGTAAACGGACGTTAATTTTATTATTCAGGATGTAACAATATAAATAATGGAAGGAAAACTCTTGGTGTTTTTTTGCAGTAAAAAATATTTAACAGAATTGTTTTTTATTTATTCCTTTGTTTCCTCATTCGTTTACGCGAAATTTCTTATTTATTCAACAACAATAATAATAATAATAATAGGCAAAATAATAAAAATAATTGAGTCAATATTTTATTGTTGTTTATGTCATCAGCCAAAAGGCTGATTTGAACCGCTAGAGGGTTTACTAAGTAAATCGAGGAGTGATGTGGTTTACCTGTGCCTTCCTCACTGAGTGAAAAAGTATGCTTATCAGCATACCGGGCCCTCTGAAAAGCACATATTTTTCACCCTGCAAATGACACCTTCACTTCATTCACCACAGGGTCTGGCTGTATAATGAAATTCATTACGTTCAGAGGAGATAACTCTGATTATTATATTTTACACCTCTACCTCTTCTATTCTTAATTGATTCAGTCATTTTATTGACTGATCATGTGATAAGAAACAGAACTATTTTTTGTATCCCTGGAACTAACAGATTGAGTGTAAATAATTTAACACACCATCTGTCTGTTATGGACAAATATTTTATTATGAGTAATAAAAAAAATACTTGAATTCTTTGCTTATTTCTTTCCAAATAAAAAGATATTTATTGACAAAATAGTAATAATTGGGCCTACATTTTATATACAATTCATTATTTATTCATATTATTTTTGAAAACAAATTTAGAAAAAACTGGGTCAATAATGCCAATAAATTTACAACCGAATAAATATATAATAGTTTAAAACTCAGGTTTAAGGGGAGCGTCATTATTATAGCAATAAATTGTTAATTTAGTTTGAGTGGTGAGTGGTAGGCTAGAATGGTAATTTCTCACTTTATTGTGAAATTGATTGCAAAGGTTTCAAAGGTAGAACCAACACAGGCCTACTCACTAACGAAAACTGATTGCAAAGGTTCTTACTAATCTAATTCTAATGAAAAATTCAGGCTTCTGTCAGAGATCTTTTCTTTTCCAACCCTTTCGTCTTTTAAAGACGTGCATGCGCTTGTTTGCCTACTATTAAATTACGTCGCGTAATTTATTTAATTATTTCATTTTCAGAAATTTTATATTATATGATTTTCTTTAATTTATTCATCTGAAATTTCATTCTTTGTGAACAAATACTTTGTTTCATAATTTTATTAGGATACTACAAATTTTTCATACACTTTTCTCTTGTTAATAGATATTTCTAAACAGACGTATTTCGACATTGAAAAATGTATAATTACAGAGAAAATTGTGTAAAATACAAATCCTTCTGATTACCGTGTCATCCGCTGTTCAACGATCAATCATCTTTTTTTTTCTCTTGCCCTACATAATTAAGTAAGAAAAGAAAGTATTGTTTTCATAACGATTATTCTAAATCGAGTTTTCATTGGAAAAATACGTTTTCAGACTCCCTGGACCCAAAAAACATGTTTTTAGCGATTGGTATGTGTGTGAACAAAATACCTCAAGAACGAAATATCGTACGAAATTGAAACTTAGAGCTTAAATTAGGTACCACTAGGGGACCCGTCACGACATTTATCATCCAAATCCGTCAATCCGAATGTTAGGTTATATTGTCCATAATTTATGAACAATATAACCTAACATTAGTAGACAACGTACAAAATACCGAAAAATGGTCGCTTCCGTGACGTAGTGTATTGCGCTAGCCTAATAAGCGGAGATCCCGGGTTCGATTCCCGGCTAGGCTCTGGAAATTACTATCTGCCAAAACACATCATCACAGTTTCTTAACCCACCGTAGTCGCTAATGATCAAGCTGTTGATGCGACTTTAAATAAACAAAAAAAAAAAAAAAAACTTAACCTAATTTTATCATGAGTGAATGATGGAAAATTAAAACCAACCTCAGTTTGTTTGGCTTAATAATACGGAAAATCACTCTTTGACGCTAAACTAGGGTCTGCAGAAAAAAATGTTTTTATACATGTTGTAAGTTTTTTAATTTGAAATAAATTTGATTATAGCTAGGCTATACACATTTGTCGGAAAATGCATACTAAAGCCGAAATCTTAAAAAACCCATTCTTTTAGAGATTATCGTTAAATAAAAACCAGAAAATCTCTAATACGGCTAAACTAAGCGTTATACAAAAAAAATATTTGAAATAAAAGCTGTAGGTTTTTAAATATTCTACAACTTTGATTTTCTACACTTTTGTCCTAAATTGCCTACTAAGGCCGCAATCTTGAAAAAACAATTTTTTTCTACTAAAGCGAAGCCTCCCCAAGAATTTCAGCAGATATGACGCTAATCCTAACTTATAGAGCATTGAAAATGTCAATGAGGCGATTTTTAAAAAAATCGTAGAACCCGTTTTTGAGAATATTGCAAAAAAGTGAAAAATTACACGAATAAACTACTGCTTCCGGTTGACCGATTTTGATGCTAATGTTCGTGTCAGGTCCTCTAATGTTATCTGACACGCGCGCGCGCGCGCGCGCGCGCGCACACACACACACACACAGATTAATCGCTAAAAACATGTTTTTTTGGGTTCGGAAGTCTGAAAACGTGTATATCTGGTGAAAACTCGATTTCGAAAAATCGACATGAAACCAATACTTTACTTCATATAGACTATATGTACAAAGGCTAGAAAAAGTAAAACTTAGTAAAACATAAAAAAGTTATAACGATAAGTTAGAATTTATTTGGTTCCAATAAATTCCATTTAAGTCAGTCTTCCAAGTGTTAAAAAAAGTAAAAAATGAATCAATGAAAACAATTACAGAGGAATAATATCGTTATACAATTGAAATAAAACCTACGTAACAGAATCCCAATATAATTTATTTCCCAAGGAAAATTTCAAATATTATTAAATTTATATAACTATCGAGAGAAAAGAGAACCTAGTACTACGTAACCTGTCCACATTAGTTGACTAAACGTAAATCGTGAAGTTGAATTGAAATTGCTTTTTAGCGATATAACGCTATGCTTGTGCTGTCTGCATAAAACCGCAATTTATGCAGAAGATAATTTAGCCTTTACCCATCCTCTTAGTACCACTGATCCCACCCCTTCTCTACCTATTCGTATAACCCCCCCCCAAACGTTGTAAAAACTAACCAACAGAGCGGCTTCCTCGTTAGTATTCATTGGTGACTTAATTAAAAACTTAATTGAATTTTTCACTGAGTATTGTTTCTTTTTAAAACGTCTGCACATATTGCGCGTATTAATGTATATTTTGAAAAAAATTACAAAAAACTTTTCTAGATCTGCTAAAGGATTAAAACTGCTTTGAAAGGACAAAAGTTATTTAAAAAGGTTTTTCAAAAGAAGTTTATGTAATTAAAAAAAACCTACGAAGAAATCATTAAATTAACGGCGGTATTCATCTTGTTTACCTTCTTACGTTTTTCAATTTCAAGATAAGTACAACACCTAATAAACTGAATAAATTACTATAAGTAATTACATTTTCGCTAGAGCTACCAAACCACAAACAGATAAGAAATAAAGTACAGTTTCATCATTATTTTTTCTTTTGTAAACATTTAAAGAAGCTTCTAGAAAAAATAACTAAAACTTATAGTTATCTTTCCTACCAAGGGTAATAATAATTCATCTACTTAGAAACAAACAAATAAAATACAAAATGTATTCTACACCTATTGCTAATAATTCAAGTTAAACGTTCGGATTATGTTCGTGATTACAAACCTCCCGCTTGTTTTGAATTTATAATATATTTATTTACTGATCTTTCTATATTGTGTAATAAAATATTTTGGAAAAGCTTACTTTTGTAAAACAGATTTTTTTAAAGACGAAGTACAAACATTTCGGAAGCTCAATCTATGTTGAATACAAAGAAAAAGTTTCTATAAATATTATAAGCTACATAGGTATGAATATTCTTTATTAGAGAATTGAACACTATACTTTATAAGGATTTCGTCACGATCTTTACTTCTTTTTCTATTTGTTCACTTTAGATCGTGATTAGGTATTGCAAAGCCCAATTTAAGGGAAAATATGATAGTTTCGTATGGTTAAATACATACATCGAATAAATAAAGTAGTTTCACAAATTTATTTTGAGATAAATTTGAGATTTTTTAATATTGTTCTCAAAAATGATTAAAGTTGCAGTTCTGGGAACAGTTTCATAGATTTGTTTCGTCAAAAATTATACGAAACCATCGTATTTTTCCTTTAATTACATTTCATAAAACCTAAGCTACAAAAATTAGTTTTGTTTCTTATCACATAGTTAGCCAATTATATGACTGAAGCATTTAAGAACAGAAGAGGTCGAGGTGTGACAGACACTAGTCAAGAGTAATGTCCTCTGAGAGTAATGAATTTCATTATACAGCCAGATCCTGTGGTGAATGAAGTGAAGATGTCATTTCCAGCGTGGAAAGTAGATGCTTTTCGGAGGGCCTGGCAAGCTGATAAGCATACTTTTCTACTCAGTGAGAAAGACAATCCAAAACCACCTCACTCCTCATTATACTTAGTAAAGCATCTCGTGGTTCAAATCAGCCTTTCGGGTGATGACCTTAACAACAAAATCTAAGTACGGTCTAAATAAGCGACGTTTATAAATCGGAAATAAAAAATTTCTTTCTATCTTTTTACATAAATAATTTTAATTTTTTAAAAAGGCACAATCAACGAAACCTTGTTTTCTTTGTTGCATCGTCGACATTAATCATAAATTTCAAAAATATTTAACTAACAAAATGACAATTAAATAAAATGCACAAAAAAACAGCTGAATATTAAAAAAAAGTAAAGTTTCTATTTTATTTTTATTAAATTCAATAATAAACCAAAATTTTAGACTGCTTCCGTGGCGTAGTGACTTAGCACGCTAGCCTACAAAGCGAAAGGTCCCGGGTTCTTCGCGGCTAGGGTCTGGAAATTACAATACCAAAAACGTTATAGTAGTCGCCAACGATGCTAATGATGCAAACTGTCGAAGTGAATTTAAATAAAATAAAAAAAGATTAAAATTTTAAATTATACAACAAAACGCAAAAAAATAATATACGTAGAATTAGCCTAAGTTAAAATTAAATCACAAATATTTTTATTTAGATTTAAAAAATTTTGAAGTCGCATTACAGCTTGTAAATGGTGTTATTAGCGAGTACGGTGGGTTCTGATTAGTAATAATTTCCAGATCTTAGCCGGGAATCAAACCCGGACCTAACGTTGTAGGCTAGTGCGTTACCGCTACGCTACGGAGGGGGCCAAATATTATTTCATTTTTACAAAATTCAAATAAATTATAGTCATACTATTAATATAACGGATAACAAAGTTAAGCATCCACACAAATCACAACACAAATTATAAAGTAGGAAATGCTTTTTTTTGTTTAAGGTTTTTTTTGCAATTTCTGCTAATGCAGACGGTGGAGAATAATGATATATAAAAATGAGTGATAGAAAATTGCCAGACCTGACCGGGAATCGAACCCAGGACCCCGGCGAGGTAATGCTATTGAAAAATTCAGAAGCTAGGAAACTTAAATAAAATAATTTAATAAAAATGAAAGAGTTCTTGAGAAAATTGAAACATTCAAGCTCGCGTACGCATATACACGCACACGGACGGACATATATCTAAAAACCACCTTTTTGGCTTCAGGGGTCACGAAACACACAGCAGTTGAAATAAATCATTTTTTTGTACCATCGCAAGAATTTCTTACTTACTATTATGGATAAGATGCGAGTAAGTAAAACATATTCTATTAATTTCAATACTTTGAATGAGCACAATACTTTTCTAAGAATCACAGAAATACAAGTTTATTGCTTGTAGTGGTTAGCGTGGTAGCCTTATAAGCGGAAGTCCTGGTTCGATTCCCGGAAAATTATTGCGTGCCAAAACCTACCGTAGCCGCTGAATGATCCAGCTGCTGATACGACTATAAATAAAGTCTACTGCTGATTCTTACACTTAAAAACAATTGACTTATTGTCTTTACCCACTTATTAATTATTTACTTAGTAATTTATTATGTATCGTATACTATTATCAGAATTAATAATTACAATAGAACAAAATAATTACTATTTCATGAACTCTTTTAACAGTGTATTTCCTTCTCAAAAATGAAACTGTATACTACGTATATTAAGCCTATATATCAATGCTACATCCGCTGAAGTTTGACGAGACAAGGCTATGAGAGCGCATAAATTTACCTTGAGCTGCTTTCTTAAATCTAACAAAATTTTAAAATGGGAATATAAATTCAAGGATTGCTTGACAAACGTTAAGTATATACTTTTAAATTCCAACTGGTAAAAACTTATCAAATAATTTTAACTTTCATGTTTTAATTTCCAACAACATCCATTGAGTCTACAGTAATATTCTACCAATTGTGTGATGACATTAACAATTATCTGTTTACAAAAACACCAATTACAATAAAAGTCGGCTGGTCACCATACAAAGAATGTCGCCTAACCGGTGTTACTAAACAATGCAATGCGATTCTCTACCAGCGGACTGTCTGGGAGGATAACCTTTAATTACTTGAGCTTTTATTGAGTAATCAGGAACTTTTTTTTTAAACAACTTCCCGATCTCATGACTGCTGAAACTTACATTTTTACTTTCTCTTGCCCTATATCAAATATAGGGAAGAGAAAGTATTGTTTTCATGTCGATTTTTCGAAATCGAGTTTTTATCGAATGTTCTATGTGTAAACAAAATATCTCAAGAATGGAAAATAGTACGAAGTTGAAACTTGAAACTTAAGTACTACATGAGGACCCCACACAAATACTTTCATCAAAATCGGTCAATCGGTAGTAGTGGTTTATTCGTGCAATGTTTCATTTTTTGCGTTTTTATCAAAAACGGCTCTTACGTTTTGTTTTGAAGTCTCATTTACTAAAAGAAATGGTTTTTCTACAATTGTGCCCTTAATCTGTAATATGCTACCAATGTAGACAATTAAGCATTTTATGGCAACAACGTACAGACAAAAATCAAAACTGTAGGAAATTAAAAAATCTACTACTGTTTTTTAAGAATTGATTTCTATAACGTTTCTTGTAGCGTCAATTCGTGATTTTGTGTATGCCGCTCATTAAAATCGTTAAAAAATGAGTTTTTTTAAGATTGCGGACTTACAGTGCATTTATGACAAAAGTGCATGAAACTTAAGTTACAGAAAACAAAAACATCTACATCTTACCCCTACATTTTAAATATTTTTTGTAAAGTGCCTAGTTTAGCGGAAATTAGTGATTTTTCATATTTTTAAGTTCTACAGAGGTTGACTTTTATTTAGCGTCATTCACTCATGATTGAACATTGGTTTTATTTTTTTATTATTTACCCTGGCAAGGGGAAGTCGTGTGAGTGTTCCACATGAGATTTTTTTTATCTGTATCCAGGAGACTCTCAAGGGAGTGTAGGCCATGTTTAAGGAGTAAAATCAAAGCAGTTGATGTAGGTAACTTTAAGGAATAAATTAAAATGAGATGTCTTTAAATATTAAAGTTTACTCCAAATAGCATTATGTCGCATCAACTATTCGGTCATTCAACTATGACCTAAGTTTTTTCCTATCACTATAAGGACAAATTGTCTAGTTCCTAACTATGAATAGAAAACAGGATTTTTAATTAAACAATCAAGTACATTATCCAAATACGAGGTGTGGCTATTAAATAACAAGACTGACGTTGTAAAAAATTTCATTTTTATTTTATACGTAATCACTCCATGCGAATTCCATGCAAATTCGCTCCATGCGAATTTTCCATTGTTGGAAACAGTGCTGGAAGTCATCTTCTGTCAGCTCCTTCAGGACACGTGCCGCTTCATCTTTTACAGCTTCCACAGACTCAAATCTTGTCCCTTTTAATGTAGATTTCACCTTAAGGAACAGGTAGAAGTCACATGGTGCAAGGTCTGGTGAATAAGGTGGATTTTCTAACACTGAGATGCTGTACTCGGCTAGGAACCTCTCGACAGATAAAATGGAATGAGCTGGCGCATTGTCTTGGTGGAGAACCCATGATTTGTCCTTCCACATTTCGAGGCATTTTTCCTTACTCTTTGACGTAGTTTAGAAAGTACCTCAAGGTAGTAATATTGACTAATTGTTTGACCTTCAGGAACCCCGTGAAGGTACACAATCCAATGAATATAAAAAAAACAACCATCATTGCTTCAAATTTTGACTTGCTCATTCGAGCTTTTTTGGCTCTCGGTGAATTTCGGCTCTTCCAGTGCATGGATTGGCGTTTCGTTTCCGGATCATAAGTAAAAAACCCCGTTTCATCACATGTTATTATCGTTTCCAAAAAATTTGGGTCATTTTCAATCGCGTACAAAGTGCCAGTACAAACATTTTTGCGAGCTTCATTTCAAACATTTTTGAGCAGCACAGTGCTGAAGGAGCTGACAGAAGATGACTTCCAGCACTGTTTCCAACAGTGGAAAATTCGCAAGGAGCGTTGTAGGGATAGAGAAGGAGTGTATATTGAAGGTGACAATAAGTGATTACGTATAAAATTAAAATAAAATTTTTACAAAGTCAGTCTCGTTGTTTAATAGCTACACCTCGTACTAGCTTTAAACCCAGAAACTTTATCAAAGGTTTTCTTTATAATTACAAAAAAGTAAGACAAATAAAACAAATTCAATTTATCATTAATACGATTCTACAAAAAATGTAGAAAAGTTTAGAGGTCAGAAATGAATATTTCCTATAGTAGGATTAATTTATGATAAATTTTTTTTTAACTTATTCAACTGTCATGTAGTTTAAATAAATTACATTTAAACAAACAAACAGACAAACAAAGTAATGATATTAAAGTGGTATTCTGAAAATAACAATAAAAAGGGTGAACACAATAGTATAAGGGTGAATAATAAATTAAATACTGTGCGATAGGTGAAATATATCCCCAGGCGGATACATAATTTCTCAGGTCAGGTCACACAATACGAGAGAAATTATCGCATAAAATAATAATTACTGGTTTTTTTTCTATCGATTTCTACAGGAAATAATATAATTTATATGCAGAAATTCATTGAAACAGGTGTTCTTTATCTGTGCGTACATTTTTTTAGGATTACGAACACTGTCAGTACAGTTTAATTTTCTTTTAAATTATGAAAATTATATTCCGTGAGGAATTTAATAGACAATCACACTGCATAAAACCAACTAAGACATATAAAATCTTCATCATGTATACATAATTTCAGAACTTTGTTTTAACTATCACAAAAATCTGCACCTTTTGTCAGCCAATATAAAAAAAACTCGTTTGATCGCTGTATCATACCAATCTCTAGGTTTTGTATCGAAAATGTTTTTCTTCGATCTGGACTACATTTAAGCCCGGTTTCCACTAAACGTACAAGGCAAGTGACACACCGTGTCGCCGCGGTTTTCACTACGCGTACAAACTTCGTTTAACCTTCATGATCATTGTCAGAGATGAATCGAAACGAAGAAGACGTTGTCATTGCTTGTGGCGTTCACTTAGTCTCGGAAGAAAGCAACGAAGAACAATGTAGGAGAAACCGTGGAAAGATAAATATTGGGTCCATAATTTTTTTAGAGCCGGGGACGAGGAAAGAGAATTTAATACAATTTTCAGCAGACTTAAAGAACATCCAGAAAATTTCATATATTATTTCCGAATGACCTATCAATGAATTTCACCTTCGTCCGCAACCTAGGATATAGAAAAAGAAGAAGATTACGAAATAGCATACCAACCTTGGAAATGGGTACGAACAAGTTTTATACCATATCGTTTGAATCACTCCCTTTCAGGCGATGATAACCGCCCTGGTTTTCGTCGTCGTCGTCGTCTTCATGGATTAGGCTGTGCGTTAGCCTGTTCCGGCGTCCATATCTTCCTCGGTCTACCAATACATCTTTTACCTGTCGGATTATGGATCAATGCATTTAATGGAAGGTTACGCCTTCCATTAAATGCATTGATCCGCCCTGGTTTTTCGCCTTAAAAAAGAATCGCTCCCTCGACTAATACAAACGACACTGTTCGAACCCTGTACTTGCTCTGTACGAAACCTGCACCTCTAGTGAAAACTCACATCTGCCTTTTCAATAGTTTCTTATGGACAATCTTCATTCCTCGATTCAATTCAAACGATACTGTACGAGACCTGTACGTGCTGTGAAAACCGGGCTTTAGCTGTTATTCTGCGCTAATCTACATTTCTGATTTCTCATCAGCGTCTAAAAATTGTCCATTATTTTACTTTCTCTTGTCGTATATAAAATATAGGGAAGGGAATTTTTTTGAAAAATTTGGAAAATCGAACTCTAGAACCCTTGGCTTTGTGGTTAGAAATGGTGGATAAGATTTCATAAATTAAAAAACGTTTTAATAAATTGATAAAACAAATTTTTGATAAAATCTCAAAACCAAACCAGTATGGTTCACAGTAACACTGAATGAGTTTAAAGATGCAAAAATCGACACCAGACATACAGAATAAGGATTTTTTTTAAAAAAAAGCCAAAGAATTATCCTCGGGGTAGAAAATGAAAAGAACACGTGAACGCCACAACATTGAACAACTTAAGAAGGAAGTTCCGAAACAATGAAAAAATTGTGGGAGAAAAGGAAATTTAAGCAAAACGTGAAGAAGTAATTAAATTTGATTTGGCAAGCTCTCTAAAGGACTATTCGGAAAAAATTTTATAATAAAATAATATCAAAAAACGTTCTGTAAAGTGAATATTGGATATTTTTGTTATCCTCCAGAGTTGAGTCCCGTACGACCATACTGGCTTCAAAATTGTCTCGTGTAACATAAATTTTGATTCAGCTGACAGTTACAAGCGTCTCCGAGACAACCAAAACATATGGGACAAAAACAACAAATAAATAAAAATCTGGTGTGAAACACTCACAAAACTTTCTCTTACCAAAGCAAATAATAAACAATATAGTCTAACCTAATATTAGCAATAAAACATTAGAAATAACCAAAAAAATTAATCTCAAAAAACATAACCTCACGATGCAAAATGAAAATCAACCTCAGTTTGACTTAATAATACGAAAAAGCACTCTTTCACGCTAAACTAGGCTCTGTAGAGAAAAATGCTTAAAAAAGTTGTGGATCTTTTAAATTCTTATAAATTTGATTATATACAATTTTGTCGTAAAATGCATACTAAGGCCGTAATCTTAAAAAAAACACAGTTTTTTTACAGGTTTTCATGAAAAAAAACAGAAAATCGCTAATTAACTAAGCATTATACAAAGAAATGTTTAAAGTAAAAGTAGTAGGACTTTAAATGTTCTACACCTTTGATTAAATAAACTTTTGCCCTAAAATGCATAGTAAACCCGCAATTTAAAAATAAACTTTTCTACTAGAGCATAGCCTTCCCAAGAATTTCAACAGACATGGCGCAGACCCTATCTTGCAGAGAGTAAAAAATGTAGTAAATAAGGCGATTTTTTAAAAAAAATAGGAGCCGTTTTTAAGATATAAGCAAAAAATTTAAAAATTACACGAATAAACTACTACTTCTGGTTGACCGATTTCGATGAAAATGTTCGTGTCGGTTCCTCTAGTAGGTCTGAAAACGTGTAGATCCGGTGAAAACTCAATTTCGAAAAATCGATATGAAAACAATACTTTCCTTCCGATGTATTCATATAGGTAAGAGAATGTAATAATTCCTCGAGCAGTACAAGCGATCTCTTAAAATTCACATTTCAATTTAAATTAAACATTACTGGCTAGTAGTAAACGTTTTGTTTTTACATTCTTATTAAAGTCAAAAAAATGTTGACAAATTTAATTAAAAATAAGCGCGAAACTATTTTTAATATCAAAAGTGGCAAAATAGGTATATAGCTAGTTAAGAACCCTGGTATTGAAATTTAAAATAAGTTAAATAAGAGACGACTATAATTTGTAATATTTCTCGTTTAGTTATTAATTTCAAATTTGAATAACATAATTAAGAGATTAAGTAAGATAAAATTCAAAGATAACAAAAAGAAGAATAGAAAAGAAGTTGATTTTTTCTACTTTTTCTTAGAGCTAATTTTAATGAAATTTACATTTAGAGTGCATTTAAAAAGAATATTCCTGATGGGGTAGTAGCTTCCTCAATCTATTCTTCTTGGTGTTATTTCATATTCATATTTTTCAAGAGAGAAATAGTACTAAATCTACTTAATAAGGAACAGCTGCAACTTTCAGACGCGCAAAAAACTTTAAGTACAATGAAAAATTTATTTATATAAGAAATTTTTAAGATACAATAAAAATTTAGCATTTATAAAACAAGAGTATAGAAGAAAAACCCAGTAAAAAGCTAATAAGCACTCGAATGAGAAAAATTGTTTTAAATAAATTGGCGTACATAAAGTACTGTATATAAAATATAAATTGGCGTGAAAAAACAAATTTAATAAGCAGTCAAATAAAATATGCTACTTAAAATAAAATTATAACGAATAGTCTACAAATGTTAAGAAATATTTTATTTGTTATCGAGAATTGTACACTATTGACATTCCCCTAATTATATCGTTGCGTTTTATGTATTTATGGCTAGTATGAGATGTGAATTTGAATAAGAAACAACTAGTGAAGTTACTTTAAACATGACTGTCAACTGGTCACCGTACAAGTTGCCCATCCACCCGTTGTTACTTAACAATTAATAGTAATTTTCTACCAGCTGACTAACTATGCTGGTCTGAAGACCAATATAAATAATACAAAAGGCAACGTATCGTCATTTTTTTTTAATTCCTTATGTGTGTATGTTGCAATCTGTTTAATTATGAACAATGGCCTTCGGGCCAGCCCAGTCAGTCAGCTGGTAGAAAAATCACTATTGTTTGTTAAGTAACATTAGTTGAGCAAGCGACTTTGTATGGTGACCAGCTGACAGCCATTTCTGAAATAACTCCACTGCGGGTCCCAGTTCAAAAATTAATGCCGAATCACGTCAAAAAAAATACAGCAAAAAGCAGCGATCAAATTGGGTGGTTGTCAATAAAAAAGCACAGTTCCCAATAACAAATAAATGAAAAAATATGAACAATAAGCCCCCATGACCCATTTATTAAACCCCAACCATCAAAGTACACTGGTAACCACTGTCTTAATATTGAAATCCGTATCAAAGTAAATACTATACCGTGGTTAATTGAGACATATTATTTTTTCTCTACAGAAAATGATGTAAAGTAAATTATGTAAACTATGTCTGAAACAGACATTTTTTTCACGACAAATCGCCCTGGTGCCTGTTTAAGGAATTATCAATTCAACCAAGTGGTTTAATCAAGATAAATTCAAACAAGTGGTCAATGGATTATTTTAAAAAAACTAACATTAAACCTGAATTGGACATTCCAGAAGAAAACTTTACGGATTATCACAGGTTTTCCAACATACATCGAGACGGAACATGTAACAATAAAGAAACTACAAATAGGTTTTTACAGTAAACTACACTATCACACAAATTCAATAACAATGTTACTCCTCACCTACCATCCATAACCCATGACTGAAAAGGTAAAGAATTAAGATTTTTGTGAATCGTCTTGAGGGGCTGCCGCAGGTCGACATCGTTACACAAGCCGCAAGACAATTTAATAAAAATATTGATGTAGCTGATTTTGTTAATATATTACAATAATTGTAGTGTTGATCTCAAATCGTGAAAAATATCTACGTTTGGTCATGGATTCTCTTTTAACGATCATCACCTCACAAAAAGACAAATTTTTCAGTTCATTGTGATGGTCGTTTTTGAAAAGTTTTATTGTATTTAATAACTTTTTTATTATAATTATTTATGTTTCATGGTATATAACAAAACAAAAAAAACTTTATTAAAACTGTAAATCTTTTTAGGTCATACGTCAAAAGTTTAATTCACAGCACACAGATAGATAAAATAAGATTATGTTGACAGGAAGAGGAAAATGCCACAACCGACTAGTACGTTTGGCACAGCTGCGAAATCAAATGCGAAAACGAATAACAAACGTCAGAACTAACGCGATGTGTGTTTGCTTTTAGAGAGCTGTTGTTTATTTATTATTTTTTGTTCAGGCTGAACCGTAGGAAAATGTTTGTACTGAACGGAGAGAGAAATCGATCATGTCCTATTTCGAGGCTTTCAACCGACTCGAACATAAGTGACAGTAAATATAAATGGAAATTTATTCAATGTAGCACCTACACCATCAATGTTGCGTTATTATGTATTAGGGACTGTTACTATAACGTGCAAAATCATTGATACTGTATAACCTACTTACAAAATAAACACTAACATACTACAATTTTTTTAAGTTTCTATTTCAGTCCTTTAAGTGCAACAGATCAAATGATATGTCTTGTTTGTAGCCTTGACCGGGTGCCATAAAATCTGGAAACGGCTGAATTTTAGAGAATAGAATGTAAGTAACTAAATAACTGGAATAATTTTAGTAGAAAAAGAATCATAGTAGTAGTAGTAGTAGTTGTAGAATACTGGAAAGATAAATTGAGTGCTGGTTCACGCATGCGCAGTTAACATATTCCCCGCACCTCCTGTAAAGTACTGTCGGTAACCCACACAAGAAATTAAAAAGTTCGCATGATACAGTCGTCGTACGTATCTACTATACGCGCGCCAGCTCATGATCTCTGTCGCCTGGGGAAGTGGGACGGGTGGCGTAATAGAATGTGAGTAATATATTTGTCTTATCGTGCAGTACAAAAACATTTAGTCATCATGTAAATATTATTATTATGTCTATGTATTTATTTATTATAGGCCTACATGTTATTGCTTTTCACAACGGATACACGTGTCACAATATACAGTTGTACATTTGTGCTAATGCGTCTCGGATGTGTTAATCATTATTCATGATTTTTGATCACTAAAGTGATTTTTATTTTGAAATTTAAAGCGTGTTAACGTGCCAAAAGTTATTAGTTTTATGTTAGGTAAATTTCAACGTGTATTTTTCATATCTTTTGTTTTATTTTAATATGTCTTCCCGGAAAAATAAAGCGGTAATTCATTCGGAAGTGCGACAAATTATTGCATCAGTTATAAAAAACTGTGATGAAGAATCGCGTAAAGGACTCGGAATTGGCTTAACCATTCGATTTTTTTACCTCAGTAAAAAAATCATAATCCAAATGGATTATGATTTTTTTTACTGAGGTAAAAAAATCATAATCATAATTTGCTACTAATTATTTAGGCCTATAAATTAATGTTATGAAATATATATTTTTTAATTTCCTTATTTTCTATGCTACGTACATATTTTAATTCCTGAGGACTGCCTGACTCAAACTGTAAATAATTACTAAATATTAATAAATACAATGAAAGAAAAGTAAAAGAGTTACTATATTATAGAATAAATTGAAATAATAAAACAAAAGGTTACTTTATAATGACAAGAACATTATGATAAATGTTTTTTTTATGAATAGTATAATCTTTCATTGCATGCCGTAACAGAAATTCCTCACACGGATCACGAGCTGACGCGGCTGCTATAGTAGGTCTTTGTTGAGTCTTGTAAAAGATTTGTTTATAAAACAATGAGGTTATATTGTGATCAAGTACAACAATACTCACATTAGGCCAACGAATGTAGGCCTAATCGTACGGTAGCGAGGGTGCACACTTATAACCAGAAGCGACTGTACAGCTGCACTTGTATCCTCACTGCCAGCGCTCAATTTATTTTGCCAGTATTCTAGTATTAGTATCAAAGAAACTAGTCTGGGTTGAGCGTTTGAAATTTTCGTCAGCCATTTTGGATCCACCAATTGATTCAAACTTTCTTATTTTAAACGAGATTATGATCGTATCATACAAGATATCGATGTACAATTCGACGAAAATAACAGTACCGAAAACTGCGCAGCGATACATTCTTCAGTTTACAAATATTTTAAATAATTGATACTTTGGTATCTGGTACTGATACAGAAATACTAACTGAAGGAGGAGAGATAATTATTATTTATTATTATTATTATAACTACAGCAATTACAAATCGTAGGAGACAGATAAAGCTTCTAAGATTCTTATCCAACCGTTCTGTGAGCTTTCTGATTTCAACAGCGTAGAAGTCTTTACCTTGCTGTTTGAACCATTCCTGTACTAGTTTTAACCGCCTGGTTATCGTCAAACTTCTTGCTACGTAAAAGTTTTTGAGCGGGCCGAAAAAATGAAGATCGGACGGGGTGAGATCTGATTAAGGTAGATTACTGCGGTTTAAACTCTTTACACCACACAATTTTAACATTCTTGAGTAAATTTCCGCCGGTTGTACATGTTCGGATATCAAAAATCTTAGTACTAAACATTACTCATAAGGCATACACGTTTCAAGCGGAACTGACATTTTGAATGAACAAAATAAATTATATTTTTATTAATAATTATAATCAAACAGATGATTAACAGTGTTTCCAAGTATGCCAACTCAACCTTAAGAAAATTTCATGGTATTTTTCTCCACATTAATATGTCTCATATTACACGGATTTGAATACTAGATTGTGATTACTGGTGTACTTTGATGGTTGGGGTTCAATTGACCACACTCTCTCAAAAATGGTCGACCTGGGCCTGTACAAGACCACACCTCATTTACACATCATCCTCATCATTCATATCGCTTTTGGGTCATCGGGTTGCTTACTGTTCTGAAGTGAACCGATTGCAACGTACACAAAGATTCGGGATAAAAAAGTCTCAATATTGAACGTCCCTTGTAATTCGGAGAAAAGTAATTAAAATATTTATCTTATTAATAAAAAAATAGTACGTTTTAATTAGAATGAGATAAGAATATTAGGTGTATGAAGTTTATTAATAACTAAATAACTAAAGAAGTCATTAATAATATAACTGATAGTGTACCATCAAATTGGTAACATGATACATCCTTGTAAAATATAACGGACAGAATAGAAAAGAGGAGAGAGTACTGTGCTAATAATAAAAGAACATTTCCTCAGAAGATGTATTATAAGATGTTTTCGAAAACGGCTTTTAGCTAATGAGCATATAAAAGAAGAAAAACTTTTGATAAAAACCACTTACATTCTTATGTAGGCCTCCGGTATAATATTAAATAAATTGTAAGAAAATCATTATTTCACCGCACCGAAATTTGGTATGAGGCAGGCAACGCAGATCGAAGGAGTCTTATATTATTATTATACGTACCCGTCACACTGATGACCTAATATCAGACTAAAAAGGCTATACAATAGGCTTTGCTACAGCCTCATCTTTTTCTGAATTCAATTCTATGAACAGAATAGGCCTACTTTTCATTGCCTCTACACATTGTCATTAATCACGAGTGGTATCTATTTCTTTACTCATCCGTTAACAGTATTTCTCTTTTATGTAAAAATAAACTTTATCCAAAGAATTCTCTTTTAGTCTTTTGAATAATACTACCACCCTAATTTCCATGAATTTTCAAAGATCAAATACTTTACTTATAACTTATCCTTTATTAAATTTTATACTTGTAATTTTCGCCCATGACAGGCAGGTGGAGTGTTAAATTATTATTTGCATTCAATCTGCTAGTTCCAGGGCTATTAAAAATTAGTTCTGTTTATTATCACATGGTCAGCAAATTATATGACTGAAGCAATTAAGAACAGAAGAGGTAGAGGAGTAAAAAAACACTAGACAAGAGTTATCTTGTCTGAGGGTAATGCATTTCATTATACAGCCAGACCCCGAGGTGAATGAAGTGAAGTTATCATTTACTGGGAGGAAAGTAGATGCTTTTCAGAGGGCCGGGCCTTTTCCACTCAGTGAAGAAGACAACGCAGGAAGGAAATCAGTGAGTGATTGAAGATATTATAGCGTTGAATTAATGTTAATGCATTATAGTAATGTTCTGTTTCTTTTTACATGGTCAGCCAATTCTACGACTGAAGCATTTAAGAACAAAAGAGGTAGAGGTGTAAAAATCACTAGCCACAATTATCTCCTCTGAGAGTAATACATTACATTATACAGCCAGACCCTGAGGTGAATGAACTGAAGGTGTCATTTTCAGGGTTGAAATTAGATGCTTTTCAGAGGGCCGGGTATACCTGATAAGCATACTTTTCCACTCAGAAAGAAAAGCATAGGTAAACCACCTCACTCCTCGTTTTCTTAGTAAAAATTCAAACCAGCCTTTCTGAAGATGATCGAAACAACACAATTTGTACTTTGATGAAAAAATTCAAATTTATTGAAACGTTACAACTTTCTCAAAAATTTGACAATTAAACCAACATTTTATTGTTTTTTGACCAATACGGGTACATATTTTACGGTAAGTAACCCTACTCGACAAACGGGCTCAGCAGATAAATTATCGTTTTCTATGCCTAAACATCTCAATCTTCAAAAGAATCAGCCAATAACTCACGACTTCCAGGTTTTCCAGAAAGGCGTAGATATTAAAAAAAAAATAAGTAAATTGAAATGATAACTTATTTTGAAGGTTTCCTAACTGAAGTTTAATTTAATGTTATTTATTCTTGCTACAGCGGGTCCTCTACAGCACTAGGGTTATTACCGCAACCCAAAACGTAATTTATTTCTATTGGACACGAGAGGCCGTGTCCAATAGAAATGGAGAGGGAGGGGTCTAAGAGACTCCTCCCTCTCTATAGATTTAATAACATCATTCGTTCACTCCTTTCTGTGACGTCCTCGCTTCCACCGTCTAGCTAGATCTCATAACCAATCTTCTGTGGGAACCAGTCCTACTCCATTTTTCGTAGATGACCGTATCCGAAGGATCTTTTTCCAACTTTGTCAATTAATAAAAGCTCCTTGTCAACCTTCTTTAAAATCTCTTCATTCATAACTCAATGTAGCACAGTCAAACTTGCAACTTCTTCTACAGAAACTTAGTTTCATAGCTGTTATACTGCTTTTAACTGTTTGTTGAAAAGTTTAAACATCTGAGCCATAAATGAAGGGCTTTCAACAAAAGAAAAAAGATTTCCTTCTTAGTGTTACAAGATACTGTGTGATTACACCCAAAAACGATGTAACATTCTGATGAAACATCTGACGTTAAAATAATTTAAATGTAATTTTTTTTATTTAACGTCGCATCAACTGCAAGGTCATTAGCGACGACGTTGGGGTGTAACTGTGCATAATGAGGATGAAATGATTTTTTTGTAACGTATGAAAATATGCCGTGCCTGAATGGGATTCGAACCCAGAACAGCATGATGAGAAGCAAGCACGTTACCAACTACGCCAATGCGGCTGGCTATCATTTTTATTTCTAAGTAAAAGACCAATTAGGTTATCGTTTTGATATAAAGACAGATATTATAACCTGTTGTGGTTGTTAACGTCATCAGTTGAAAGGCTGATTTGAATCTCCAGAGGCTTTACTAAGTAAAACTAGAAGTGAGGTGGTTCACGATTGCCTTCCTCACTGATTGGAAAAGTATGCTTATCAGTATACCCGGCCCTCTGAAAAGCATCTACTATCCACCCTGTAAATGACACCTTCACTTCATTCACTACAGGGTCTGGCTGTTGTGATACATAAACAGTTCCGAGGGAGGTGGAGGGTTCTTTGCTGATGTCGCTTAAAGTGGCCAGGCGGCGGGTTTTTGGTTAGTAGGCGGTTGCGGCCTCCTTGGGGCTGGACGAGGACGCCTCAATTGAATCCAACACTACTTTCCCATCGTGTGGGAGTGAACATGAGTTTTCTCGCCGCCTCGGATAAAAAAAGGGTCTGGCTGTAATTTATTATGAAATTCATTACTCTCAGAGGAGTTAACTCTGACTAGTGTCTTTCACATATCTACTTCTTATGTTTTTAAATGATTCAGTCATATAATTGGCTGACCAAGTGATAAGAGACAGAACTATTTTTTTTCTCCTGGAACTAGGAGATCGCGTGCAAATAATTTCACACCCCTGCTGCCTATTGTAGGAAAATATTATGACTATTTAGTTTTAAATACTCGGTTAATTTTGAATTTATTACAGCTTCAATCCGTTTTACGCAGTTGATCCAAATATTGCGCAATAAGTTAACACTTCACAAAATTACGGAATAAATAAAAGTTTGAATAAAAATAAAACATTTAATGGTGTAAAAAGTTATTTTAAGGTAATTAAAATAATAAAAAGAAATATCAACTTTTACAGAAAATTAACGATAATTTCTAAAACCGCTTTATTTTTTATAGTAGTAATTTTGTACTTGAATCGTAAAGTCGGTGGTAATTTTACTTTTATTCGTAAATATTCATTATACAAAGGGCAAAGTAAGAATAATAGGAATAGTTAGTTGGCCAATAATACAGAAGCGACATAATGAATGTAAATATCTATAAGGAGAATAAAGCAGGATTGTTGGGAGAAGAAGGAGAGGCAAGAGAAAGAAAGTATTTCACAGAACACAGTAAACTTTTAATAACATTGAATTTATGAGGAGGAAAAGGAGAAGAAGAAAAGCTAAAAGAGGAGGGGTTTTGAAGGGTAAGAAGACAAGAAAGATTACTTGTCTGAAAAGCAGGAGGGCAGGATTGGTTGGTTGGATAGGGAAAGGAAGAATGTCATAAGAAAATGGGTTACAATGAACGAACGACGCTTGGCTTGGACTCCCGCTTGTTTCTAGACTCATTAAAACTTGACAAGACAATAACAAGCTAATGGAGAATACGCAATTCTATCTCTCTTGCGCAATAAAGGGAGGCCTACCACTATTTTACTCCGGTTTTAAACTAACTTTACATGTGTTAATGGAGAATACATAGTGTTACTTTCAAAGTTAACGACAAATTTATTTCTTATTTTATTCAAACTAAGGTTACTTTGCAATAAACTTGAAATGATCGATACTTGACATCATTGCACGAGTCATATCACCCAAGAAAGATGGATGGCTTTTCACGTTAACAACTTTTATAACGTTCAGGCTAATAACGAATACTGTATCTTTAAAAGAAATTGCAAAAAATACACCTACACGTTTAGTACACAACATGTTAACATAGATAAATTCAATATTCGAATCAATGGTTGAATGCGTTATTACGGTAAATTTCTAGTGCTGAGAAACACAATAAATAATGTCTTATCAGTAAAGCTAAAGATTGCACAAAAACCAATAGTTTATCATTAACCTATATATAAATACAAGATTATACTCTGTAAAGAAGTTTGATAACACTAAAGAATTAATCACATTAACACCGCATTACCAAGCAATTCACTACCAAGTAATTACCAAGTAATGCACTACTTACGTGAAACAATGACCCAACATACCCAGCCCTCTGAAAAGCATTTACTTTCAACCCTGCAAAAATGACACTTTCACTTCATTCACCATAGGGTCTGGATGTAACTTACAATGAAATTCATTACTCTCAGAGATGATAACTCCTCCTAGTATCTTTAACATGTCTACCTCATCTGTTTTGAAATACTTCAGTTATATAATTGGCTCACCATGTGGTAAGAAACTGAACTATTTTTTGTAGCCCTGGAACTAGTAGATCGAGTACAAATAATAATTTAGCACTTCATCTGTCAGTTATGAGCAATCGAATACGTTATAAATCGAAATAAAATTAAGACTAAAGAGGATAAAATTAATTAATAAACGCACGTATTGACGTTTTTGTACTGCTATAAAGAACAGTGACAAACAGTTGAAAAATGCAGCCAATGAAATTATAATAAAAAAATAACGAAATATTAAAAATTATGGAAGAACAAAATACCGCGTGTCCAGTGACCGATACTTGTCAACGAGCATGTTAAACCTAACAGTGAGGAGAGTATTCGCTCCGTATAAAAAAATTTTTTTATAAACACACATAGAAATTTTATGTAAATACTACTTCGCAATAAAAATGTAATTTAAAGTTATTATATTAAGTATAAATAGACGAAAACTTTAAAAAGAACAGACGGAAACAAAGCAACCATTTTGTTTTTTTAAAAATACACGCCCACCACCGTTGATTGGTTGATTTGGAGGCAACCATTATTTTAATATCAGAAACTATTAAGGGTTAAATTGACGATAATGATAATTTGGTTATCAGTATTTTCTCAAAAGGCATGATTAAAAGAGAAATCAAATTTTAAAAAATAATTACAATTTTTTTTTTATTCAAGCGGGGATTTACAGCCCCCAGCCGTATTCTTCCTAAGCACCACCTCTCTCTGTCTCGCTAGTCCCAATTGGAGAGCCGCCGCAAAGACATTGCCTCCAGCCAACCATGTCACTTCCGGCCTATCCCTCTTCTTCTACCGGCTGGCGACAACTCCCATACCCTAGTTGGCCACCTACCATCCTCCATCCTCCACAAATGGCCAAACCATTTTAACTGCTTCCGTGATATGGTATCCATCATATTTCCTTGAACGCCGATTCTTCTCCTAATTTCGGAATTCGATCGATCTGCGACACACCACAGCTCCGACCGCAGAGATACATCATCACCGCTTTTAGGCGATCCTTCTGTCTTTTTGTCAATACCCACACTTCCGCAGCATAGGTACACACACACTCCAGGATAGCATGATAAATATTTATCTTTGTCTCCTTCCTATTTTATCATTCCAAAGGATGGAATTTAACTGCCCTATAACCCTTCGACCTTGCGAAATCTTGCTGTTTACTTCCGCTGCTCTTATTCCGCTCCTATCAACGATTATCTTAGGTAACTTTCCCAGCTTCTTACTACACCCGTATCTAGCTGAATATCATTTCCTGGCTCATCAACAGTAAAGTGTTCAGGGTTGTCTAAATTTATACTGAGGCTCTACCTTTCATAATCCTCTTGCAACTTCGTGTCATCATATTTAAAAATTATTTTTATAATTTTTCAGCTGAGTAAAAAGATAAATGTACTAGATAATACAAATAAATAGACTGGATACAAAACTTACCACTAAAGTTAACAAACTCGAAAAACTGCTTACCTGAAAAAAAATAAAACAAAAAGTTTAAATCTCTGCAAAGCGATTTCAAATACTACAGAATACAGTAAATAATACACAGCAATATTTATTCTAGAAATTGAATCAATTCTCTAAATTGAAAACAAAAAACAACAGTGGATATAGGCTTTCTGTAAATAACAGAAACGCAAACAACTCAGTGTAAACTGTTTCAGCTTTTGATGAATTCACATAGGAATGTTGATAAATATTTAACGAAACTGTTAGTTTGAACAACTTTGAAATGAAAGGAAAAATCTCCTTAAAATTTGTTATGGTAAAATATTGAGGCACGTCGGTTTTTTAGTGTATCCTAAAATAACAAAAATTATATTGAAATTGTCACACAACAATTAATTATACAATAGATATTTTACATATCAAAATGTAAATTTTGCAACGAAACTACCAAAAACACAATAGTAATATTTAAGTGCAGTACATCTATGAATGCATATTCGAGAAAATAAAATATATTATTCGCTTTTCCATGAGGTACCGGTGGAAATACATTAAAACAAACACTTTCACATTTTACACTAATCTAATTTCATGCGAAGAACGTTTTGAACTATAATTCTGAATTATCGTTTTGCAAAAAGGTGAACAAAATAATTTTTTACTTTCTCTTGCCTACATAAACGTATAGGAAGGAAAGTATTGTTTTCATGTCAATTTTAAGAAATCGAGTTTTCACCGGATCTACACTTTCCAGACCCCCAGAACCCAAAAAACATGTTTTTAGCTATTGGTGTAGGTGTAGGTGTGTGTGTGTGTGAGCGCGCTCGTGTGTGTGAACAGTACATTTCAAGAATCAAACATCATACGAACTTGAAACTTAAGTTAGATGCCACTAGAGGACCTGACACGAACATTTTCATCAAAATCGGTCAACCGGAAATAATAGTAATAATAATAAAAATAATAATAATTCGTGTCATTTTTCACTTTTATGCGATTTTCTCAAAAAAGGTTTCACAATTTTTTTAAAAATCGCGTTATTTACTGAATTTTTTTATGCTCTACAAGATAGGGTAGGTGCCATGTCTGCTGAAATTCTTAAGAGCTGTTTTCTCGTGAAAAAAATTGTTTTTTTTAAGATTGCGGCTTTAATATGCATTTTAGCGAAAACATTTATATAACAAAAGTTGTAGAGAATTTAAAATCCTACACTTTTTCATTCAAGCATTTTTTTGTATGACGCTTAGTTTAGCTCAATTATAATTGTAAGTCTTATTATCCCTTTAAAAATAGCCATATTAGCATATAAACCAAAGGTAGCTTCACAAAAACATCTTAAAGATTGAAGAAGGATAAAAAAATTAATGAAAAAGTTTGTACATGTTTTATCGCTCACATGACTCAAAGATTACAAACCATACACACGCGTGCAAAAGATCTTACATAGAGGAAAAAGTTTACAGGACTAGAAAAGGAAAACTAAAGAGATCGAAGAATAGTTTGGAAGGGTTAATGTTATTTATAGTCAGGATAGTAATGCTAAGGATAGAAAGGACGTACGATCGGTCAGTTTGGAGGATGAAGTATAAAAAGATCCGATATGGTGGAAGAGAGGAATTCCATCCATCTCTTACGACAGCGTCGCCGTCGTTATCCATCACTCGAGTTCTCTCCTGTCGCCGTATTCAGTACAACCATGGAACCTGAGTACAGCGACAATCATGACGCCTAACGTCCTTCCTCTCCAATAAAATTTCTTCTTAAACCCCAAACTCCTAACCTACTTTTTCTTCTCTACAGCTATGTAGCACACACGAAATATATTAAAACGAAACAAACATCGTGCGACGTAGTATATTATATTGGTCTGAAATAATTTAAAGTGACAATTGTTTCCCGTCATGTGAATTTAGTAGCGTTGAGAAATAAAGCTGTACATAAAGTTCAGAATAACAATAAAAACGTATAAACAGTTCTAATATCTCATTTACAGAATAGATTTCAGCTCATACCCTCGCCGTCAGAGTTCTAGAACATTACCATACATGCATTTCTATTTAAAATGACTAGTAACTACACTAAAACTGATGCAACCATGAATTATTTAATGTATTTTATATTTTAAAATTTTTATTAATAGTTATAAAATCAATCATTACTTTAATAATAAATCGTGTAAGTTGGTTAAATTATACCTATTCTAATTATATCTAATCTAAAGAAGGCCTCTTCTTAATTACTATGCAATGCAATATGTCTCAAACTTATACAGTACAAGCTCGCTAATCCGAACTATAAAAAAAATAGTTTCTTTTTATGTAGCGATGAAGATTTCCTATGGTACGATTTTTTTTTAAAGGAATGTCTTACACAGTAATCAGACGCTGAAATCGTAAACACGACTCTGCAGAATGATGATGACAAAATAAACCATGCAGTGTATAGAGTGGGCTAAGGAAACCGATAAGTCGTTTCATAAAATATTATTGCTTATGCAGCCTCTAGACGAAGCTCTCGAACGAAGTTCGAACAAAGTTTGGCTTCCAAGAAACATAAGAAAATAAGTGACGTTTTTGTGAAAAAATAAAGGTTAGGGAAAAGTACGTATTTTATTATTGAATAAGTTATTGCAACATAAGAAATTGTACAAATTTTAACAAACTTACAGTATTTACTCGTACAATTTTTTTAATTGTTAATTATATTTTTAATGGCTTTTTTGTGAAAAAAACAAGTAAGATAAGTTTATTGTACGTATATTATTGTTAAATTAGTTTATTCCAACATAAACCATTGTAGTTTACTCGTTTTAAACATGAATATTGCTTTTTAGACAAAAATTCGCTAATCCGAACAGTCGCGGGTTTTATTAGTTCGGATTAGTGTAGCTACTCGGATTGTACTGTAATTACATAACGATCTGAAAATCTCACCATATTTTTGTTTCTAATAATACGTTCTCACCCATTTTTTTATTAGACTATAATATTCTGTAAAAGATGCGTTGAAATCAATTTTTCCAAATTTACGATCTAGGAGTATATTAAACTTAAAATTCATAAACTTAGACATAAAGGAAATAAAAGTGACAGGAATTTTTATGTAAGATGAAATATTTATGAACGCTAAACAAGCCAGGCTTATCAGTTAATTTATGAATTTGTCACCAAACAACATACGATAATTTTTACAATGAACATACACCTAATTTAACCAAATAACGGGTGATTCAAAAAGAGCGCCGGTTTTTAAACGGCTGGTAAATTTTTGTTTATCGGTTGGCAACATTGTTAGACCTCATTTCTATTTCGGAGAACATTCCGATTGACGATTCAGTTGTAGTTTCTCTTGTTCGCAGTGTAGTACTCTCGCAGTCTGTGTCTAACCATGGAGAAGTTTACTATTGCACAACGAGTGTTAATCATCAAAACATTTTACCAGAGTGGAGAGAGTTATGCGGCTACTGTCAGGCGACTTCGCGGAACTCTAGGACGTAATGAAGCACCAAATGAATCAACAGTTCGCAGGCTCATGAAAAAGTTTTTTGAGACGGGTTCAACAGTCGACCTTAAAAGTTCTGGACGTCGTCGTTCTGGCCGAACTGAGCAGAACGTTGCGTTGGTTCGTGACAGTGTGGCTGTTAGCCCAGCAAAATCAATACGTCGCCGTTCTCAACAATTGGGTTTACGATGTTCTTCTGTACGGAGAATTCTTCGGTACGATCTCCAATATCACCCGTATAAAATTCAGTTGACGCAACATTTGAAAGTGGCAGACCACCAGAAGAGACGACAGTTTGTGGACTGGGTATTGAGAAAACGGCAGGATGATGACACCTTCGCAAACAAAATCATTTTCAGTGATGAGGCGCACTTCCACTTAAACGGTTTTGTTAATAAACAGAACTGCCGTATGTGGGGTTTAGAAAACCCTCGCGTGGTTAATGAAAGGGAAATGTATGCACAGCGAGTGACAGTTTGGGGCGGCTTTTGGTCGGGCGGTGTCATCGGCTCTTACTTTTTTGAAAATCAAGAAGGACAAGCCGTGACAGTAAATGGAGACCGATACCGTACGATGATTAGGGAGTTTTTGTGGCGTCATTTGGATGGAATGGACATTGACGAGTTGTGGTTTCAGCAGGATGGTGCCACCTGTCACGCTGCACGAGAAACAATGTTGTTGCTCCGTGAACGGTTCCAGGATCGCATCATTTCTCGTAATTTCGACCATCAATGGCCACCAAGGTCGTGTGACTTGACGCCTTGTGACTTTCATCTTTGGGGTCATCTGACGTCATTGGTGTATGCCAATAAACCCCGAAACATCAATGACTTGAAGGAGGAAATTCGACGGGTTATCGGGCAAATGGAAGTCGAAACTTGTCGTGCAGTAATATCCAATTTCATGGACAGAGTTGATGCGTGCCAGCGCAGTAGAGGAGGACACATGCATGACATCATTTTTCATACATAAAATCGGAAGGTAAGATGAACTTGTTGATGTATTTATTTTCAGTTTTTCAATAAAATAAATCTCTTAATTTGATATATCAAAACCGGCGCTCTTTTTGAATCACCCTATACTTTGCCAAAAATATTACTAGTGAATAAATAATACGAATGTGAGCTTGTACGTAACACTCGACGTTGCCACACCTTACGGTAGCAGTGTATATTATGATTTGTTTAAGGTAGATTAAACGAAATTTTTTTTTCCTTATTTGTAAATCGAAGTTGTTTTTTTTCTCTAATTACAACTGATAATTGGTGCGTGATTTTAATGATTATATCGCTGTGTGTAAACACTCAGTTCCTTTCGATTTTTTAGTTATTTATTTTTAGTAGCATCAATATCTGGATTATTAACGACTACTTTGGATTAAGGAACGATGGGTTTAAACTTGTAATAAAATTTTCCAGACCCTGGTCGGGAATCGAACCCGGAACCTCCGCTTTATAGCGTAGCAGACTAACTACTGGGCCACGGAGGCGGCCACTTTCGATTTTTATTTTGCTTTTTATACTGGTTATTTTCTGAAGCTGTTATTTTATTATTAATGTACGAGTAATTAAATAATTTTGTAATCAGTAGTCAAATTAAACTTTCTCATTACATTCTAATGTTTATTAATATTATCATCTTCATTTATGATTGATAACTAGAGAAGCGAAAACGATGATCGAACAGAGTTGCAATTCAGCCTGGGTGAAACGATATGGCTAATGTAATAAATTGGATAAAGTGACAAATCTGACAGCCCCGCAATTGTAGGAAGCTTGCATTCTTGTGATTCCGACTATAGAACATGTTCAATTGGATACTGAGTTATTTCCCGAACTATTGCAACAACTGAAGACTGACAATGAAATATTTTTTAATGATAAATTTTTGTTATTTTAAAAGTTATGCAGTTGGATTAACGACCAAATACAGTAATATACCTAGCAAAATAGGAATTCGCAAGTTCGGTATATTTGTTGAGCGTAATAACCATAAAACTTAATCAAGTTTCAATGCAAATTTACAAGATGTTTATTTAGAGCAATAAATATAGATATTGTATAGGAAATACAATAAAATCCCATACGTATAAAAACAAAACAAAAAAAACAAAGAAAGTACAACAAACTGAATGTTGTTTATACAATAACGATAAGATGGTAAAAGTTAAAATATTACAACCAAAGACCGAAGAATGGTAAAACAATGTAAATTAATGGTTCAGAACATTTACAAATGGTGATCACAGTAAAATCTACATGAAACGATAAAAGAGAAAGAGTTTCATTACAAACAGAAAACAAAGTAAAAAAATAAATAAATAAATTACCAGATCAAACCAATTAATTTTCTAACTTAAATTGTCAGTATCCTAAATAAAATAGAATGGTGTGAAATTTTCAATGTTAAATTTACAAGTAAAAATACAAATACTGATCTACCTGAATAATAATTTAAATTAGTTTGAAATCATGGATTAGCGGACGGATACCACTTTTCCATCGCTGTGGCTTTAAAACACATTAGTCTAGCTAAAAAAGAAGAAAAACTAGTAATTTTGTAGTGTTATCTAAATTATAAATAATAGAAGGATAGTAAAAAGTTTAGTTAACAAAGATTGTTTTTGTCACTAACCTCATTTTTTTGTACAAAACAAGAACTTAAGATAAATTATATATAGTTAGTAAAAATAAATAAATTATAGTAAGAGCCATCTATATCGAGATTCTTTGCTATACATACGTATACTCTATTCATTCTAAGAGCTATCCTACGAATGCGTTTGTAGTGACGAGTAATACAACAGGGTGAGTCTGTGTGTGGTACATGACAACAACCGGGTGACTCACAACACACTGTTCACGTTTTGACTACCATTCAATATCTTATATCATCTTGTATACCAGAATTTATGACAGTTATAAATCATTACAAGCTATTTTAAGCCTTGTAGGCCTACATGCAGCCATTTTGAAACACATAATGCTATTTTTAATTCATTAACTTTCAGTTTACGTTCGGTCTTTGAAGTGTAAGCACACAATTATTGTTTTATTTGTAGTATTTGTATTGTGTACAGTGTAATTTAATTTGTTTTGTTACGTGTATGTTGTAAAAATTTAAATTAAGCATTTTGTTCAAATTAAACCTTGAAATGAGTGCCGTCAATTTTCCTGTTGTGAAACACACATGTGGAGAACAAATAATTATTTTAAATGTAAGCCTATTTATTCCCTGGGTAGAAAAAATTCCTCTTTACCTTTTAAAGATACTGAACAAATGACATTGGAGTTAAGTAGTGTGTCTACATTCAGTGTTCACACCTTCGATAAACTGGTAGCACCAAACAAGAAACGAAAAATAAGCAAACCCGTTATGGAGCAGTGCAATGAGTCTGTGAAAACGTCAATTAGACAAAGTGCACAGTTTTTCGACATAATTAAGTTCCGACCTCAAATAAAATGTGGTCAGTTATACATGAGGATACCGATTTATCTAACCTTTAAAACATCATTTTATATATTTTTAAATCAATCGGTTTTGGTTTTTTAAAACAATAGGCCCAAAAATATAATTACGGGAAAAAGATGATATGTGGATTGTGGAGAAGGGAATATTTGAAAAAATAAAGGTAGTTTAGGAAAATAGAAAAAAAACAATTTATAACCTAGATGAAACGTGGGTTAATGAACTCGTAACTTATTGTAATGTCGATATAAACTATGAAACATCCTATAAAGATGTTCCACCGTAGGACGACCTTTACAGGATAGCTCTTACAATGAATACGGTATACATCCTCACTCTCCACTAGCCATATCTGAATTATTCCCTCCTCAGACACACAAATATACATGTTTATGAAACACTCGGTGATAAATCTCCATGTTATATGTATAACCCCACTCACACACTTAATTATTCTTTGTTCTGGCTTGTATTATGTTAATTGTTTGGAAGGTTCGTGAACGTTGTTATTAACTGTTTGGAACCTTCTGGAAGGCTAGCTTAGCAACCTTTATAAATAGGATTACACTAGCAAATTATTGACGAGTTTTGTTCTAGTTTTTGAACTATGAAGTTGAATACAATCTGTTATCGTTTAATAACGAGTCCTACTCTGACAGGACTAGTATTAGCACTATGATTCAACTAAATAATGAATTATTAAAAAATTATTTTTGTTATAAGATTATAATGTCAACAACATTCTGCTCAATATGTACGAATTGTGGATTGTTTATCAATGCATTGATTGGCTGATGTTGACGGATGCTGAGTCCGTAACTGCTTTTCTTCTATCGGCGAGGAGCCGTAGCACCTCCTGCGCCTAAGAAGTGGTTGAGCGTTCGGCAGTAGATACACTAATTCTGTACGGGCGGTAGTGACAGATACTTTTTAAAATTCACAATAAAATAATTTTCATTTCAATTTTATGTGCATAACAGACGAGCGTAAAACAAAATAAACTTCAATTTGTTAATAATTCCATAAATGTAAGTACAGTAGAGCCGCGGTTATCCGAGCCCCGACTAACCGAGGTAATCCCAAAAAGTACCGTGTAAAGCGAAATACGCATATATCATAAACTGTATGTATTGAATGACTTTTTTCATTTTGAATTTTTATATTTTGTACGTCATTTTTTTCATTTGATAATACAGTAGATGCCCTTTTCACATCTTCGACCACGTTTTAATTCTTTTAACCAGTTTACCATACGTTTCCCTCTTTATCTTTAACAGAGTCCGTGTTATCCGAGTTTTCGATTATCCGAGGTACCCTCAGTCCACATTACCTAGGATAATCGAGGATCTACTGTATTAACGCAAAAAATAATACGTTATATAATTTAATAATTTAACCAACCATTGCTAATAAAAATGAACAGTTAATGAAAAAAGTTCACCGGTTAAGTTCATAGAACTTGTTGAAACTTGAACCGATGTGAACCAATAACTGGACTATGAACTGAATTACTAGTTTATATTACAACATTAATAGGTTATATAACGTAGGAGTTTCTATAAAGTTATTGATTTATTATAAATTGTACCAATGTATTGTAATATTAATTTAAATTAACTGTATCGGTAGCAAGGTTTATTGAGAAAATTGCTTGAAGCGAAACAAAAAAACATAAAAACTAAATAATAAATTATAACTATCATTTTATATGCAATTTAATGAAATCTGTATCGTGTACAAGTTCTTAAGTAACAGCCTTTCGTACGGAGTCTGTAACATTGCACCCATTTAAAATTATTTTAAATGTTTTAATAATTGACTGTTATTAGATAAGTACAAGTAGACTCATGTGAAAGATAAATTTCCAATTATAAAGGCATTTTTTATATCGTACTAAATAATACTACGATTGAAAGAAATTATTTCGTAATTTCATAAGTGTAAATGTGTTAATGTATTTGTAATGTGTTAAGTATGGGTTATTAAAATATAGATAAATTAATTTTACATGAAACTTAATGTTGTTCGTTTTGCAAATCATAGTAATCACAAATAATGGATTTTATTGTGTAGTCTCTCGACTGGTTTGATGCAGTTCTCCAAGCTGTTCTATCTTGCGCAAGTCGTTTCATATCTACATACCTGTAACACCCTACATCATTTGTGATTTGCTTTATAAACTCTAACTTTTGCCTCCCCCTACAATTCACTCCCTCAATATTACCCTCCATTATTGATACACCAATACCTGGATGCCTTAAGATATGCCCCACTAGCCTATCCCTTTTTCTGGTAAGATGCTTCCATATAGTCATTCTTCTTTCATCTACTTGCCTAAGAACCTCTAAATTACTTATCTTGTCCACCCACCTAATCTTTAACATTTTCCTACAACACCACATTTCAATCACCCATGTTTCACTCCCGTATAATGCTAGACTCCGAACATAGTGTTTAAAGAAATTTTTCCTAATCTGTAAATCAATGTTTGTATTCAGTAAGCTGTTTTTTATTTCAAAGGCTTCTGTAGCTTGAGCAATTCTACTTTTGATATCACTTGTACGCTTCTACCATCCTGTGTTATTGCTCCCTTGATAGCAAAATTTCCTAACTTCCTGTATGTTTTCGTTGCCTACTTTTAAATTTCTCATCTCTTCTAAACCACTCTTGCTGCTGTACAACACTTTCGTTTTGTTCTTATTAATATTCATGAAGTAATCCTTTCTCATGATCTCATCCATTTATTGTGTGTGCAGTGATAATAATTTTTAGACTTAAAAAGTAGAGCCTTGCGATTGAGTAGATTTTTCCTTTGAGTATTTTTTTTAGTATAGGGTGATTTTTGGAGACCAAATCTCCGGGGTTTAAATGTTAGTAAAGGTAGTTTTATACGGATTTGAGTACTTGACAGTAGTTACCGGTGTACTTAAATAGTTTGGGGTTCAATTAACCATAATCTCTCAGGAATGGTCGGCGTAAGTCTGAACAAAACTACACCTCATACACATCATCCTCATCTCATTGGGTAATAGAATTGGTTTTTGTTCTTAAATTGAACAAATTGCAAAGTACACACATAGGGATTAAAAAAAAACTGTCGAATTTTTTTAATGCTTTGTTTTACGTATCCGCTCTGGACATCGGCTACTAGAACGGCTATTCGCATGTTGTTGGTTTCTACTCTGAAAAGTTTCGTAGTAATCGGAGAGAATTTTCTTAAATTTTAGAGTCCAAAAAATCTTGTTCTGGGACCATTTCTATCATACACTATCCTTGGAGAATAAGTTGCAAGAAGCCCGTATTATATGTTACGTTATGTATGGGTATTAGTGTATACTAATAATTTCCTAGCCGGGAACTAAACCCAGGACATTCAGCTTTGCAGTGCAGCGGAATCGAAGTCTTACCACTGAGCCACACAGGTGTCCTAAATTAAATTATTTTTTTGATGTTTTATATTTTTAGTAAATTACATAATATTACATTTATTTATAAAAATACAATAAAATCGAGCAGATATTAAAAGTAATGAATCACTTTACCTATTATGGAAAAATTTTCTGTACTTTTTAAAATATCAAACGTTGTTTCTGATATAAATAACCTTTCTCAATGAAGTATTAGAAAAGACTGGAAAAAAGTTTACCTTTAATAAATGGGTTACATCTAAGATGTTTTATGAAACCCGAAGCTTAACTTCTTAATTACATCTTCTCTGATGTCAACTTGGAATCCCTCTGACATTTCCAATGTACACATTAGCTCTCTTTTTTAAATGGATTTTATTCGTAACCTCTTTTGAAATAGTACACATCTGATTTATAAAAACGTGGGAAATGTGGAACTGTTCTTTAATGGAAAATAAAATCGAATTCCATAATACTTTACTGGACATGTAAGTTTGTATTATTTCAAATTTTAACAAACAGTACGTACACAATAGTTACGCTAAGAAGTTCTACTAGTACTTAATACAGATGCTCTATTATTCAATTTGATAGTACTTAATTTAAGCCAAATTATTTTCTTTTCTTTTTCTGTCCCTTATTCCTTGCTGCGTCGTGCCATTCTTAAATCATCAAAATTCCTCCTGTCCATTGCCAATATCTTAAATACTCTGCATTTTTAACCTATTTTTCGTCTTGACCTTTTCAAGCAGTTCACCATTTTTCTAGTTAATGAGCTTATATCCTACGTTCGAACAATCAAATTACCTAAACGTTTCCAATATTTTTTCTTACTTTTCTTTAAAAGTACTTCAGATGATTTTTAAAATCTAGAAAAGAAGCTGCGGTTTTACAGCTACTTATACCGATTGCATTTGAGGTTTTCTTACTTCTTTCACAGCATTTTCTTCGGAGCTTCACGTGTGACTGTGGGTGTCATTGTTATTTTATTTACTCATGGTTCTATGAATTTTTTAAATAAAATTAACTTCAAAGCTGTTATTTTAAAAATAAAATTAACGTGTTTTTTAAAGAAAAACATAAATTGTCATCGAATGATAAATGTTGCTGTTGTTTAGGTCATCAGCCGAAAGGTTGGTTTGAATCTCTAGAGGCTTTACTAAGAAAAACGAGGAGTATGGTGGTTTACTTTGCCTTAATGGAAGAGTATGCTTATCAGCTTGCCAAGTCCTCTGAAAAGCATCTACGTTCCACATTGCAAATGACACCTTCTCATCATTCACCACAGGGTCTGGCTGTATAATAAATTCATTACTCTTAGAGGAGATAACTCTGACAAGTGTCTTTTACACCTCTTCGGTTCTTAAATGTTTCAATCATATAATTGGCTGACCATATGATAAGAAACACAACTATTTTTTTTTATAGCCCTGGAACTAGCAAATCGAGTGCAAATAATTTAACACTTAACCATCCTGTTATGGGCATGAATGTACTTAGGCCTATAAGGTAAAATAAATGTCGATATATTAATTTTCTTTATTTCTTATAATGATCATTTTTAGTATAAAAGAAACAGCTTAACGCTTTAATTTTGAACTAAAAAAGTTTTTCTTAGCGAACGAACATATACTATCCAAATGCACAAACCTACATACCAAATATAATATTTCTAGGCTATTCAATTCCGGAGATTTCGCAATGAGTCAGTGAGTGTATTTCGCTGATATGTACACAGATTTATAGCTTATGTCACAATCTTAAATTCAATTTTAATAACAAATAAAAAAATATTTATTAAAAGTCAAAGAAAATTAATAATAATTACTCACATATTATTTATTTACCTATTATGCATTATATAATATAATAAAATATAACTGTTTTAAATTTAAAGTTACATTCTAATTTATGCTAGAATAAATAACGAATGAAATATTGTTTCTATAACCGTCTATAACATTATGCTCTGAAAGATTTCATACACTGTCATGTATATTAGATATGATACAATTTATAGCGGTTAAAAAACTGTGACATTTAATTTTGAAAGTCAAGTGTAACGGCCCACAACTAATAATTATTGCTATATTTCCAGTAACCAAATTTGGAAGAACCAAGGCTAAATATAGAGTAATAAATACACACATAATTTATTAAAAAATACAATACAGTATTATTTTTAAAAAGTTAAAGATTATTCGATAAGAAAATTTTTGTAATACAATGATTATAATTTCATAAATAAATATTGTAGTATACGAATAATAAATCCAATATATAATTAATTTACTCAGATGGAATGCAGTATAAATCAAGTTGTTGTTTTTTTACACACCTACATTAGTGCCTCAAGATAAATATACTGTAAGTCAGAAAAGTTAAAGAAGTTCACGGCGAATCGACATTGGTCTTATTGTATCTTATAACTATATGTTAATGCTTGTATGTTTATGCATAAACATTAACTAACAAGATAATTATCATTGCATATTGTGCAACTACCAAAAACCTGTTAAGTTACCTACCTTGGCCAAATTATGAATGATCTTTTACGCTAGATTATTCTTCGTTTTTTAATAGCTGATGTCGTACTTTTAGTTCTATCAAAAAGGAAAAATCAAAAGACAATATTTTTTTTAAGATTATAATATATCCTTTAAATTTCAGAGTATTAATGAAACCAGTCAATAAACTGATACGATAATATTAAGTAGTACAAGAACAGGTTTAACTTATATACTGAACAAATTTATTAAAATTTTACTTTTTTTAATCTTGAGATAATAAAATTTTACTTTTTTGAATCTTAAGAATCATAATTGGGCTTTAAAAAAACTCAGATTCATGAAATACTAAAAAAATTGAAAAACAAGAAAAACATCAAAAAATTATTTGGACCTATCAACAAAAGATAGAATATGGTACTAACGATCATCTGAAATTTACAAACATACAGACACGTTCCGAAGTACAGTAAGGTTTTACAGACACATACAGAAATGGACAAGAATAGAGTCACAAAACAAATCTTCGTCATCACAAACACAAGAAAACAGTAAAAATGGATAACTGAAACAGAAAAGACACCTCAAACAAGTAAACACATAAAGCGACATGAACAATTTGGAAAGATTATGAAACGACAATAAAAAATATAATTGTAACAAGATTTCATAGTGAGGAAAGGAAGCAAATGGGCACAGGAACGAAGAGGGAATGCAGTGAATTCATGAAGAAACTTTGGGTGGAATTGCACACGGCCAGGAGAAATAGAAAGAAAAGACGAAAGTTCCCATTTTACGCTCTCTTAAACAGGAAATAAATGCGAATTATAATCATTGAATTTTAAAATTAACGTGACAGGTATTTAAAATCAAAAACAAGCGAAAGTTTTCAAAGATATATAAATACAGTACTTTGAAGAAACGTTGGTAAAGTTTGGAGGAAAATCGTTTTTAGGTTTTATTATACGTTCAGTTAAGCAAGTTTTAATGTACGCTTCAAAGTGTTAGGCTCATTTCACACATGTCGATTTTAATCCGCACGGAAAATATCCGTAAGTTTTTCCGTTTTTTTTTTGGTGTTTTCACATTAATTGATTTTTCTGCCATTTAATTTATCTTCATCTCGGCTAGTTTTCTTGAGTATTCAGTTTTGAAATAAGTCTTGTGAATTGTGAACGTATGGTTGAACTGTGGCTACTGCATCGTCGCCGAAAGGCCTTCATTGAACGTAATAGGGTTTGATTTAACTTTCATTTCTAAAAATGTTTAAATCATTTGACATAATAAAATCTTATGTAATCACAAAATGGATTTTTGTCTTTGTCCTCAAGCTCTTCGAAATCTTCTTTCAATTCGTTGTACACGCCTTTCCCGCCACGCCTTTCTTGTTCCGTTCATATCACTGCACACTTCCAGGGTTTTGTCCCAAAGGGCAGGTATATATTGTACTAAAGATATAAATAAATAATTGTCTACAAAAAATATGTATCACTCATTATGTTGTTGTTCAAGTCAACCGCCGAAACGCTGGTCTGAACATCTAGAGGTTTTACTCAGTAAAAACAAGGAGTGAGGTGGTTTACTATTGCCTTCCTCACAGAGTTGAAAAAGTATGTTTATCAGCATGCCAGTCCCTCCGCAAAACACCCACTTTCAACCCTACAAATGACAGGTTCACTTCATTTACCACAGGGTTTGGCTGTATAGTGAAATTCATTACTCTCAGAGGAAATAACTCCGACTAGTGTCTTTTACATCTCTACCTCTTCTGTTCTTAAATAGTTCAGTCATATAATTGGCTGACTATGTGATAAGAAACAGAACTATTTTTTGTAGCCCTGGAACCAACGATCGATGCGATTAATTTAACACTCCACCTGGCTGTTATAGGCATACTCATTATGTTATAAAACTTTATAAAGTACCATGCAACCAAAAAAAAAAATAAACACCAGACACTTGACTGAGAATATTGTACTCGACAGAGACGAACATACGAATAAAATTTGATGTTTTTGAAAGCATGCACGAAATCACGTATGCGCTACTATGTCCACGGACACGGAACGGAACCGTGCAGTGCTTGGGTACAAACGGCTGCCGTTCGGATTTTTTCCGCGATCGACCTGTGTGAAAGTGTTCATACAATCTTCGTGCCACTATAAACACGGCACGGAAAATAATTGAATGAATAATTTTCGAAAGTAAAATTACGATTTGTGGGAATGGGCTTTAGAGCCGTACAGCTCAGCAGATGTCGAAAATACAGATTGTTGAGATGAAATTTTTAAGAAGTTCAGCAGGATTTTTGTACTGGACGAGGAAAGAAATGATGATATTACGTATAAACTTAATGTGCCGGGGTGATATTAACTATTCGGTAATACAGGTAAGAGTGGTAGTCATATGTTCCTAATAGCAAATGATCGGACACTCAAACAACAGGTGTTTATTGACAAACCAACCGGTCGTTCCGAGGACGACCTCGGAAGATATGGGCATCCCAACTTCTTTTACGAAATAGATTATCATATTTGAAGTAGAACACGCCAGAGGCTTAATCCGTAGGCTTATTATTTATGATAATGATAAACTGCGATTTGGTATGTAAATTCTCTAATAATAATTAACAAATTATTGGTTTTTTAACCGTGCAAACATATTAGCCACGTCAGCGGTTATAGTATCATTACATCAGATTTTACACCCAGTTAGTTCTTAACAATGCTGACTAAAATGCGTGGTTTAATGGTGTATCAGAATGGATGTTGAACGTCATACACACAGTATCAACATACGAGACTCGTAAATAAGTATGCCAATGTGTGAATGAGTTAATGTTCTTCTTATTCCTATAAGTAAGTTAATCTTCTTCTTCTCCCTTTCAAGGATTAGGCAGCTCTACCTGTTCCAAATCTCTCAAATCTGGCCACCTCTTTCTCGGGCGTCCTCGTTCTCTTATTCCCACCAGTTTATAGCTTAGAGTTTGCTTATGTATCCTATCCTCCCTCATTCTGCTCACATGCTCCAACCGCTGCATTCCGTTCTGAGATATGTTGTCGTTTATAGAGAAGATGTTGAGTTCTTTCCTTATCTCAGTATTCCTGTAACGATCTTCTCTGGTACACGCATACGTATGTCGAAGTTAATTCTACATATAATGCAACTACAACAAAAGAAACACGCCAAAAGGTAAAACTGGTAAGAAACAGTCACGTAAATAATGAAATAATAAGGTGTAAATAAGGAAATAATGAAAAACATAACATAACATAATCATCTGCCCATAACAGACAGGTGGAGTGTCAAATTATTTACACTCAATCTGTTCGTTGCAGGGCTAAAATAAATAGTTCTGTTTCTTATCACATGGTCAGCCAATTAAATGACTGAATCATTTAAGAACAGAAGAGGTAGAGGTGTAAAAGACACTAATCAGAGTTGTCTCCTCTGAAAGTAATGAATTTCATTATACAGCCAGACCCTGTGGTGAAGGAAGTGAAAGTGTCATTTGCAGAGTGGAAAATATGTGCTTTTCAGAGGGCCCGGCATGCTGATAAGCGTACTTTTCCACTCAGTGAGGAAGTCAATGGTAAACCACCTCACTCCTCGTTTTACTTAGTAAAACCTCTACAGGTTCAAACCAGCCTTTTGGCTGATGACCTAAACAACAACAACATAATCATAAGTTTTTTAATCCCTAATATGCGTAAACGTTGCAATCTGTTTAATTGAAGAATAAGCAACCCCATGACACAATGAGATGAGGATGATATTTATGTATGACGTGTAAACGAAGAGTAGTCTTGTACAGTTTTAGCCCGACTATTCCTGAGAGATTATGGTGAATTGAACCCCAACCATCAAAGTACACCGGTATTCACTAATATTCAGATCCGTATAAAAGTAACTACCTTTACTAGGATTTGAACCACGAAACCTTCGGCTCCGAAAATCAGCTGTTAAACAGCTGACTCGCACAGACGACTTTACCACTACACTAACCCGTTGGGTCGTTAATCATAAGTGGATAACGTTAAATGAAAAACATCCTTTGTGGACTTACATTGTGTCTTGTTCAATAATCTTTTACCACGAAAGCCCCCTCAAAAATTTCAGCCAACATGCCACATACCTTATCTTGCAGAGCAAAAAAAGTAGTGAATAAGGTATTTGAACGAAAATCGTAGAGGCCGTTTTTAAGAAAATCGCAAAAAATGAAAGGTTGCAGGAATAAAGTACTACATCCGGTCGACCGATTATGAAAAAATGGTCGGGTTCGATTATGAAAAAATCCAAGTTTCAACTTTCGTGCGATTTGAGGTTTTTTGGGGTATTTCGTTAATACACACACAAACCAATAATAAACAACGTTTTTTTAGTTCAGGGGACATGAAAACAATACATCCCATCCCTAAATTTTATATAGAGCAACAAAGAGAAAGTAAAAAATAAAACATTTAAAGAATGCCAAATTCTTAAATTTTTGTAACTACACTTTCAGGCGATCAGGTTTACAAACACATTATGCTAGTGACTGTTCAGTAAAACCGGGTTCCATATATATAGGTATAGTAATTTTGTTGAAAAATGAACAGCCGCGAGGCATTATGTAGTGACAAACCGCATGAGGTAACTAAGCCACCAAGGTCGTTTGGTGGCCGCCAATTTGATATAATAATACTGTTATACAAGGAGTTTCAGCCAATAAAACGGTCTTAATGAGAATGCATCTACTCCTCTTATTTTTCTAATGCTTTCTCTTTTTTGTTTAGTCTGAACAGAAAACAAGAAGCGGATATTATTCAACTTATCAAACACAATGTACACCGTCATGCAAGATATTGTGTATAATAATTATTAAGAATCGTTAATTACTGACTAAAGTAATGAATCTTACTTATAAAGTTATTATGGTATGCTAGTCTTTATCTTAGCGAGAATAGGTAAGGTGAAGAATCATGGAAAACGATGTTGTCATAATAACGTATGGATAACCTTGACTGCAACAGTCAAACAAAAATAGATAATAAAATCTTTCAACTAATCAAAATACCTGGATTAAAACATCAATTTAAATTTTATCTCGAATTATAGGAACTCGTTAAGAAATCTTGAAGTGACATAAAAATATTACCGAAGAATGGGAAGTATTTAGTCATTAACAGTAGGCCTACTGTTTTGTTTTGATGCTTACTGATACAAAAATAAGGTAAAACTTAATATTCTTGCTCTATACGAATCTGTATCTATGAAAATATAGGAAATTAAAGTAATATTGTATTCATGTAGGTTTTTCGAAACGAATTTTCACCGGAAATACATGTTTTTAGCCCCCTGAACCCCCCAAAAACATGTTCTAGCCATTGGTCGTGTGTGAACAATATATCTCAAAAAACGAAATAACGTACGAAGTTGAAACTTGGAACTTAAATTATAGTAGCCTATACCACTAGGGGAACATGAATATTTTCATCAAAATTGGTCAACAGGAAATAGTAGCTTATTAGTATAATTTTTCACCAATTTTATTCTCAAAAAGGCTCCAGCAAAGTTTTTATTAAAAAAGGCTCATTTACTACATTTTTTATGTTCCACAAGATACTGTAAGCTCTTTGTCAGCTGAAATTTTTAGCGGCTGCGCTCTGGTGGTGAAAAATTGTTTTTCTTTTAAGACTGTGGCCTTAATATGCATTTTAGCGCAAATGAGTATACAATTAAAGTTGTATAATATTTAAACTTCAGCAACATTTATTTCAAATCCGTTTTTCTACAACGCTTAATTTGCGATTTTCTGTATTTTTTTCATCAAAATCAGTAAACCAATTGCAATTTTTAAGATTGCAGCCTTAGTACGCAATTTACGATAAAAGTGTAGGTATACAATCAAAGTTAACGAAAGTTAAAAAAATCGAAAACTATTCTTTGAAGCATTTTTCTCTACATGGTCTTGTTCAGCATAAATTGAAAATTTTCCGTATTTTGAAGTTCTACTAAGGTTGATTTTTATATCTGCGTCATTCACTCATGATATTTTTATTTTACAATGTTCACTCATGATCAAATATATAGGTTATATTGTTAATTACCTACATTGACAAAGGAAAGTCGTGAAAGTGGTTTACACCAGATGTTTTGTTATTAAATTTTTTTTAAATTTTTTAATAAATAAACTAATGTAAAAATGAAGACTTTTAGCACTTTCTGAACATTAAATATTTAAGATATAGACTATCTACCACCGTTAAAAATGTATGAAGTTATTTTTTTATTGTTACTTTTTTTGTAAAACGGTTGAGATGATTTTTCTATAGTAATCACCCTATTGACTTATGATTATTACAAACACTTAATAAAAATCCGGAATAATAACTCAATAAACTTGTCGTGTAACTAACTACAAAAGTAATTAAATATTTATTAAAAATACAAATAAAATTCGGCTTTCTTAAATAAAAATAATTAAGAAAAACATTTTAACGCTACTGTAAGAATTCAAGGCCATTTAAATTACTTACAACACATCCATTTACTTAAGTTTTATTTAAAGCATTTGTAGTATAGAAATGTGACCTTGATTTTACTTCAAGGGATACAATAAATAGGACCTCATTCATTTCATTTTAAAAATAAAATGTTAAATAATAAACAATAAAATAGTACGGTACATTATTTTATATTTACATTACATGCAGAACGATTTAATTTAAGATTTAATGTGGGAAAACAATTACATATCTTAACAACATACTACTTCAACTTTTCATTCACTTACTCACGGCCGTTCATTCATTTAGTGCTTAGCAATTAAATTAACAATTACAGTACTAAATATTCAAAAAACGGATGTTACATAATACTATAATAATAAAAAGTAATTAACTTTAATTAAAACAATATAGTAATAATAATATTAGAAAAAGTAATATCTTAGTCTTTCCCAAACAAATGTTATTAGTAAATTCAATAATAGTACAACAAACCTCTTCAGTTTTTTTTCATCGATAAAGAAAATTATGTTTTCCTTTTCAACAATAATTAGTAACTTTTTATCATCGAAAATCGGAAATTAATCACCGTATAATAATAATAATAATAATAATAATAATAATAATAATAATAATAATAATAATAATTGTTTTTTAGAAATATGAGATTATTTAAAATAAATACTTATAGAGAGAATAATCAGTTGGGTTATTTTAATTCCTATATGTACATATATTATACGGGAACGAACCGTGGGTGATAGGGACTGTAGAAAGGAAGAGAATAGAAGCTTTTGAAATGTGGTATTATACGAAAATGTTCAAGATTAAGTGGGTGGACAAGATAAGTCATTTAGAGGTTCTTAGGCGAGTGGATGAAAAAATAAGTATATGGAAACATCTTACCAGAAGAAGGGATAGGCTAGTGGGTCATATCTTAAGATATCCAGGTATTGCTCTATGAATACTGGATGTTAATATTGAGGGAGCGAAATGAAGAGTGAGGAAAAGATTGTATAAAGCAAATTACAAAAGATGTAGGGTGTCACAGATATGCAGATATGAAACGACTTGCGCAAGATAGCTTGGAGATGTGAATCAAACCAGTCGAATGACTGATGACAAAAAAAGTATAAATAGGCCTATATAAATAAAATAAAAATAAAATAAAATTGTACTGGTTGCGAAAAAATTTGTGTTAGTAAAACCACCAGATCGTTCAGAAAGAGGTTTCTGAAAACTATAATAATTACAAAAAGGGAAATATAAATCCTTCCAATGTTACCGAACACTTCAAAACACACTACAAGCAATATACAAAATAATTTGAAAATATTACAAACGAACAATAAAAATATTGGAAAATATATCATACATCCCATAAACAAATTAAGTAATAATAATATTTTAAATATAAATTTAAAAAGAAGTTTAAATTACTAAATATGCAAACAAGAGTACGAAAACAGCAACTTAATTAGGTTGCCACAGCTAACTACGTAAATTTTAATTTATAAAATAAATAAATAATTAAATTAAATTAATACATAATCCATTCCTTAATTTCCTTAATTTTGTCATGACATACACAGAAAATTTTCATCTCTGATACAATAAAAGTTATAAATTGTGTAATTTTAAGTATTGTGATAAGCTGACGATGTGGTGAAGCTACGAAAGTACTTTCCAATCGGTAAGTGTTCTTACTCATTCTCTGACAGTTTCTTGTGGGTTCAATGAATTTATTTACAATCAAATTTAAAAATATGTATATGTCGTTATTTTTTTAGTGAGATCATTTGCGTACCGTCCCTGCGAGGATAGATTGCAAATTATGTTCAGTTTATATAATTATAAAAAAGATAAATAGGAATAAGAAAAATCGTTTTAACTAGATTTAGCCGTCTTTTCAGAACTTATGATACATTTCATATTAAATTTAAAGTAGGCATACCAACTAAAATTTAAAAGAATTACAGTAAAATTTACATGCTGTAAAATGAACACGTGATGTATTATGTTTTTGCTGTCATGCAAGCACTATAGCCCTTCTTCAATATCAATCTATATTACATAGCCTAGGCTTGAATTCAGAAAATACACAATTTCCAACTTATCAATCAATCAAACCCCAAACAATATGGTTTTAGGGTAACCCTAAAATATATCAACGAATTCAATTTGGAAAACGAAATTGAAGGGTCACATTTTCAATGAATGTTGAAATATATAATATTAAGCCTAAACCAACAATAGGTTACATTTCGAAAAGACGAATATCAATACTTGAAGCTCGTGAAGTATTGTACATGCGTACACATTCAAGTTATGTAAACTGTACACTGAATATAATAAAACAAATAGACGTCCGGTTGGTGCGACTATTTCGATTAAATCTGTACACGAGATCGCTACACGTGTCATAATTTTAAAACGACAGTAGCATTAGAAAATTATCAATACATTTTTCAATTATTTTATTAAATGTAATGCTAGGCTTAATGGATGACAAAACACATTTTTAGTTTAACAACCAATAAACAATACAAGACTGGTAGAACAAATGGTGTATGCAAACAAATGAAACAAAAAGCTCACATGTAATATTTACACTAAGAAAAGCCACGTGCCTACCAGTTAACTTAAAAAACACAGATACCTAAAACAGACTCCACTAGTAATTTTGGTATACATCTTGACAACTGAATTGGAAAACACACATACAAAATAGAAAGAAACAACTGAACACAAAATTTAAACAGTCTTATTGGTTATTAGGTAAACGTTCGACCCTCAATCTTAAAAATAAACTTACAATACACAAAGTAATTCTTAAACCAATTTGGACGTATGGAATTCAAGGGCTCGGCAAGCCTTCAAGCATTAAAATCCTCCAAAGGTTCTAATAGAAACTACTAAGGACAATCACAGCATCAACTTGGAACATAACGAAGAACATATTACTCAGAGATTAACAAATTACTAAAGTTCAGCAACAAATTAACACATATAGTACAAAATACCAAAGAAGACTCAAATCACACACAAATCACCTCACCATCTCACAATTCAAACGACACTCACCGACTGAAACGAAGACATCTTACGGACTTGTTTTAAAGCGATAAAACAACACATAACTTACATCCACGAAGTTCCCCCATTGGGGGTTCTCTTCAATCGTGACTTAACATCTACTTAAGAATAGATTGTAGATTTTGCTGTATTAAAAAAAAAACAATAAAATAAAAAAATCTCATAAGTGGTATTTACAAGACAAAATTAACCTAGTAGAAATCTGTACAAAACGAGAAAAAATATTTGATTGCAAAAATACATATTACACACTACTGGATTTTTAACGGCTTCAAAAATTGTAAAATTTGAAACAAATTGACGATTTGACAGAAGAAATGAAAAGGAACTGTGAGACTGGAATGTACAAAAAAATCTTCCAGAAATATTCATGTTATACGGTCTGAAATGATGTAAACAACACTAAGGCAAATACTTCAGGTCTTCAGGTCCGCTCAATTTGTTAAAATATATAGTTCATTCAATTTGAAATTCATTGACAGTAACTCACGCAACAGGAGTACCGGTTCACAGGAGGCTATCTATCTGTAAAACATACTATACGATTTAAACAAAATCACTGTAATAATGTACAAGTGAATTGGTACGCTGGTAATAAGTCGATTACGCGAACAGTGCCACATTCATTTGGCTTAAATAGATGTTGACGTAAACTGTTTATTTCCAACATTCAATGGATATAGTATAGTAAAAGTTGATTTCATACTTAAATAACGCACGTTATGTAAAGGATTTTGTAAGGTATTATCTATCTGGCTGCCAGTAAACCATTAACAGCTGCCAATTGTTGTACTCAGTTTCAAGCCTACACACAAATATAATATATCGATTCAATATTTATTAAACTATAAAGAGTTCATTAAAAAGTCACATTTCAAAGCTACAACCGTTGTCTGGTATACAAATATTAATAACAAGGGAATTGAAACTAAAATAAATACTGTAACATACAGTGATTTTCTAGAGATTAAAGAAATAAATTGTTCATTGTAAGACTCTGGGTATTGTTTGGATTAGAGTGTAATGATAAAGGATAATATATTGTAATGATGAAATGTTTTGAATAGGAGTTCTCGGAAATCGAAACAAGTACAAACGTTTGTTTTTATTTTGATTCCTTCTACAATGTTCTCGAGTGTTTGGAAAAACTACCAGACCGTTAATTATACAAACATTTAGTGCCTTTGAAGTGAGTTAGTTAATACTTAAACTGTGAATGGAAAGTAATGTCGGGCTGTTTCGAAATAGTATTGTTACGGTACCGGTTAAAAACTACGTTAACAGTGCGTGTGCGTACTGGTAGTATTAAGTGGTTGCAGACCGGTAAATCAGTCGTTTTCATTATTAAATGACAGTACATCTATTGTTAGTCAAGTTTATTATTAGCCAAAGTTTTGTAATGAATTTAATTAAAGTAACTCGTTTATAAATGGTTAAAATCTAAGTCAATAATTATTTGTGTAAACAAATAATTAATTGTTTAAGATTAAATTTAATCTGTTTATTATATATCATATCCAGATCCCGAACGAACTTAGGTTTAGGTTTTATAATATATTTGTGTAAAACATTATTGAAAGATTTACGACAAAAACAAAAAAAAAAATTTTTTATTTGGAAAAAGCATATTTCTAATGAAGTTAGTACAACTAAAATACAGTACTTTATCACGATATAAAAAAAGATTGTAAGCAAGGAAGAAAATTTACACAAGCATTACTTTAAACGTAATAAATAAAATACTTAATAAGTTAACCGACATAGTTTTAAAAATTAACAGACAAAAAATGTTAAACCCTTTTAAAACATTAGGGACAAAATTAAATTTGGAATTTTCTTACGATCTCATTTACTGTTAAACAAAGTAAAATGGATATAGAAAAGTAGAAGAAAACAGATGGCATCAGTTTTGCCAAATAGAATAATAGATTTGGCGAAGAACGAAGAGTTCTAAATTAGGGAGGTGAACGAGCTTTCAGCTAGTAAATGCATTTACGGAAGGACGTTTCCTGTTAGAACAAACTTCGACGAAAACTTGGCTTATACCACGTTGGAATTAACATCTCTGTACCGTATCTTTGAAATTAACCGGATAACAATACCGTCGCCTGATTTCTCGTTCTCAACCCTTTATCTGATATAACAATTATTCGATTTAAATTTGGAATTCCATCTCAAATATTAGTACCGAATTTGAACGAATATTCTTAACACATTAACAGACCTGGTATCGCTGAACAACAAAAGTAATTTATTAATAATTCTTATTAAAAGATCTCTATCACGTAAGCAAACCAATATTGAAGTAATTAAGTAAAGAGAAGGGAACGCTTCCTCCACGGTTCTCGTCATCAAACCAATTCGTTGAATTTGTGTATTTTCCTCATAACTAACAGTAGAGAATTACAAAATCGTATTTATTTCAATACAAATTAATAAAACGTTGTTGACAAGCACTGCTAGTTCTTAATGGGTTTTACAAAGAAAACTGTATTATCACTTACACGAATGCCAGAGTGCAAATACTGTGACACTTACTGCTAAGGTTCGTTTCGGGAACTGGGTAAGATAAATAATTAACAAACTGTCGTTTAAAATTACAAATACTATTACAAACTAAAAATATAAGTAATAATCATACTTAGATCTGCTAATTAATTAATGACGATAAACTTAACTGTAGTTTATTTAACGTTCAGAATGCAATACCGATAGTCTATAAGCAATGTATTTCATACGGGAGTTTGAGCGCTACACTAAGTAAAAATATCGACTCCGCGCCACAACACATTCTCATTTACAAACTCCTAATTGAATAACGTAATAAAACATACTTAATATTTGTATCGTTTTAAAGATCAGGTACCGACAATTATTATAGTAATGGCATTTTTTAGGGATTTATTGTCTTTTTTAATTCTTTTAACGAATAGTTTATTGTTTAAATCTTGGTAGAAAATCACGAAAAAACAATTATTTCTTGTTTGGACGCCTCTTTTTTCCGTCGGGGGTTAAAAATAGACAGTATGTTTGGTATAAGTTCACAGGTGTCAAAATGATCCAGAGATTCTCGGAATACGAAACACGACCCATTATCTACCGTTAATCTGCTTCCGAATCACTGATTATTTTCAAACTCGGTTATTATTTCTGTTGCCGTCCAACATATGACTCCCCATATTTAAAATTACAGATTCTATATTTTATACCAAATTAATCAAACACATATTTCGTCGTTGAAAGAAGAAAGTTATTTGATGTGAAATGCAAACAAATGTGACGAGATTTAAACTTTCATTTTTGTCCGAGCGTATCTTATCTAAATATCAGAGTACTATAATAATAATATTTATAGCGTAATAAAATACAATTAATTTGGAAGCGAGTCATTTTTCAGAATTTTTTGATTAAAAATGAGCTTGTTAGAGCGTGGTAAGCGAACTCAAAATTTTTGCCCATGACCTTTGTTTGTTGCCGGTGGAGGAGAGTAATTGTATTGGCTGTGCCTGATTATTGTATTCCTGATAACAAAACGGGTTCTCATAAGAGCTGTACTGCATTCTAAACGTAAAATACAATACAGAAACAGATTTAAGATTTGTAATTAATTTAAGTGAAGTAATCTAATTGCATTTGTTTATAGACTAAGTTTAAAGTAAGTCTTTTGGTTATTTATTATACCCAGATCCCGAACGAACCTACGTTTAGGTGTACAAGTTTATGTTAAAAAAAATAGTATCATTTGAAAACTACGACTTAATTTTAAATATGAGAGTGAATCGAACGTAAATAAATCACGTGTTAAAAAAGGAAACAAATAATATAATCATTACTGAGATTGTATTTCTATTTTAAAAGTAGCTCACAAGTAAGACAATACGAGGTAATGAAATATTAAACATAACTTTTGATAAAATCTGTTACAAAATAAAACAATGAAGAGTTTGTTGGTGTAAAACTGTAATGTAGTAGATTTAGTGGAAAGAAGGGAAATTTCATGAAGCAGAAAACAAGAAGACAATTAACAACAACCCAAGAAAACATACATTTGGACGATACGCCAGAGCGCCGAGGCGCAGGAAGTTCAATTGGCTGGCAGGAGTGATTTGCGATTCTTCCGCTATTCGTTTATGTGAAAATCACGAAACTCAACAAAGCGTTCAAGGGCGTTTTTATTTTTATCATTTTAAATTCCATAGGTACTTTAAATTGTAATTTTAACTAATAATGTCGCAGTAAATTATTAAACAGACGTATTTTCAAATACGTATATTTTATTTATCAAACATAAAAACACTATATTACATCAACAATTTAACGAATTAGGTTTTATATTTGACTACGCAATAAAATGTGCAATAAGAAAACAATAAAAATGAGTAAAACATTTTATAAGAAATTAAATTTGAATAGTTTAACTTACGTCATAAAATTAAGTTATTATTATTAATATTTAAATTCACTAGTTTACCAATTGATTTTTTCTTAATTTACTCTACCATAATTTCAACTAACTACAGTCCCGATAATGAACGGATACATAACAACATTTCCTGTAGAACTCAAAATTCTTCAAATCCGTTTAACACTCCGAAATTCAGGACATGATTGTTCAACTCCTCCTTCTCCTCCTTCTTCTCTTCACTGAAACTCAGCCTCTCCGGCCACTCAGTCTCTTCCGGAATCGAAATGTTTTTTTTCGTTAGGAAGCAGTAAATAAAATAAATTATTTCCAGCGTTGTAGATGTCTTTCCAAGCTCCTTTTTCCCTCAGGTCTGAATTCCAGAACCCGTTTCTGTTGGATGAATGTTCCATCCATTTATTGCGATAATAGCGCATTCTCTCATTTCCATTTACTATCTGCAGATGTTTCCTTACATCGCAATTTCGAATTCTTTCCTCCCTCGTACAAACCTTCACTTTTCGTAGAAAGATCTCCGCAGCTTCTAATTTCTGTTTCTTTCTTACTGAAATAGTCCAAGTTCCGCTGTAGTACAAAAGTGTTGGAACTGCCAACGTCATCAAATCTTATCATGGTATATTTGTGAGTTTCTCCTAAATTCACTTGCAATCTTCTTTTTCTTCACTTCATGGGTTAGGCAGTACTGTCTGTTCTGGAAATCACCTTCCCTTCTGACTACTAACATCCCTTCAACCATTCGGCTTATAATTCATTGCCAATCTAGGCAAACAGTTTCCCTTTATGCGTTCCAGATGACTACTCCAGTAGATTCTGTACTCATTGATCTTCTTCTCCAGGCTAAATATTTGCAACTCTTGTCATATAACGTCACTTCTTATCTTGTTCTCAAGAGAGCAGCCCTTCACCTACCGAAGAATTTCATCCGCAGCTCTGACACTTGCAATCGTTCCGTCTATTTTATTTTGGAAAAGATATGTTTTTATTGTCAACATCAAGTTGTGTCAAAACAAGTTTGGCACCCAAGTAATTAAATCTGATCTGCTCAATAAGATAATTATAAATCACAATATTAGATCTGACAGGGTCCCTTCCTACAAAAGCCATTTCTTTAGTTTTTGAGCTAAATATGGTCAGGTTGTATGAAACCTACAACATATATTCTGGAAAGAAATTGTTATTCAAAAATTTAATTATCTTTGTACTTTTTTCTGATTTATTTTACGACTTAACTCAGGAAATTATCGGAAAATCAAAAATTAATTAATTTATGTATTATTTTTGGTATCCGAAGTGGCGAAAAAAACTCGTGCTCACTTCCCCCACAATGAGGAAGTAGTGTTGGACTCAATTGAGACGTCCAAAGAAAACCGCAATTGCCTACCAACCAAAAAAACCCACCACCTGGCCACTTGATATGAACTAAAGAAAAACCTCCACCTCCTTTGAAACTGTTAATAAAATACTACAAGGGAAATGGAGGGTTAAAATCTATTAGGAGATGCGTATATTTACGTGACCAATGGTAGTAATAAACAATGCTGATCCTTTTAAAAGGACGAGAATCATTTTTAAATTTAGTCAACCAAGCAAAGTAACGACTACACTTCAAATAATTTTGGTTTGATTTGGGTTTACAGAAAAACGGATACAAACAATTTTTTTAATTATTTATAAACATAAATATTAACACAAGACCTTGAATTGAAGTATATGAGTACGTTTTATTTTTAAGTAAATTGTAAACAATTATTATTTTTAATTGGTTAAACAACAGTCATTTGTAAAACGGCAGGTAATTGCTTTAAAACACTCATTTTATTGTTATTTAGAGAAAATAGTAGCATAAATACTATAACCGTTTATAAACAATAACAAGCTCTACTGAATCTCTCATCACGTACGCTACGATTAGGTCTTCTTCAGGAAGAGTTGTTTCTGTTTCTTTCAATAGTGTTCAACTAGAAATAAAAATTTACACAGTGGAAGATTCCTGGTTCGATTCGCAGTTAGGATCTGGAAAATATAACACGTTTAAACCATTGTTTCCGTTTCGTAACCCAAAGAAGTTGCCGATTTAAAATTTAAAATTTCTTAAATACATGGTTTTTCTCAGACTTTGACATTAATGTATTCCTACCATCGAAGCATAAAGTCGACTGTTTCTTAATTATTTTGCGACATCTACAACTGGATAATCCTGAACAATTATGAATTTTTGAGTGCTGAAATTCCGGGTGACTTTGCGAACTAGGAGGAATCATGAGTTTTCTCCCCGAATATCGAAAGAAAATTTTTATTAAGTCTTCACTTAACAATTTTGTAGACACAACTTTGCTTTTTATTTAGCTATATCCCAGTCTGGTTTATCAAATGACAGTGCAGTGTCGTCTGCAAAAGTTAATACAGAATTAGGCATGTAAACAGAAATTTAGTTCATTTTTGGTTTTACGTCCAACTGTTCTGTAATTACTGCTAATACAGACGATGAAAGGAGTGCGATAAGAGTGATGAAAAAATGCCAGACCTGACCAGGAATTGAATCCGGGACCCCGGCGTAGAAGCCAGTTGCGTAGACTCTTCATCAAGGGCCAGTCAGGATTTTTGGTGCAGAGGGAGGCTGAGTCTGGAGATTTTTTTTGGGTTTTACGACGGACTGTTTTAAACATTAAGGCTCATTTAGCATTAACAGTGATAGATGAAAGTGAGCGATGAAAAATTCCAGACCTAACCGGGAATCAAACCAGGGAGCCGCTCCATTATAGGCCGCGGGTCCCTGGTTTATTAAACGCATAAAGTTAACTTACATTAAATTAACATATAATAGTTAATAACAATATTACAATTAACATGTTATTCGGTAACATATTATTAGCACGTTATATATACTTGGTTGCAAATAAAAGATGGCAAACACACCTTAATGAAAATCTCTATTCAAATGTTAGTTATTGAATATTGAAATAACACTGGATACATCAATGTCGGTACAATTATAATCATCTATCAGTTAAATACTTGTACAATGTAGCAAATCAATTTATAACACAAGTAATAATAATAATAATATACGTAATTAATGATAATTGAATTATTAGTACAATTTATTTACATTTACAAGTTACACTGATCATACAAAGTCGGTAAACTTACACTGAATTGAGATATGGAATGTGTGATTTGCGATATGGCCACTAGAGTGAGTAGTACATGATGGATGTTAAAGGGTCCTTAACGTTAGTTTGACAATTATTATGTTATGTATATTATGCTACCAGTAAATTAATGGAAGATACACAGACAACAAATAAACCAATCTATGATTAACTCAATTCTAATTCAATTACCATAATTCATCAATACAATCATAGTGATTGAATTATACTGTATTGAAATACTAACAGAATAGTTATCTTCTAAATATAGTAAATCTCAATATCCATCGTAGGCATACGCGTATCAGTCGTTCCTTAACCAATCACGGCATGAATATTTTGTTAAAACATTAACGATTACGAAAATCTTTATGAAACAAAAGTTTTGTCCTGATAAGGGTGAAGAGGTAGCGGAAATATTGCTAAAGAAACAAAAACGTGTGAAGAGCCAACGGAACAGATTATAAAATTACGGATCAGTTTATTTTCCCTCAGCTGATAAGGCTTTTCGTCACTGAGTAATGGAATTATTAGATTTTTTACATTATTTTTTTAACTCAAATACGAGTCGTTGCAATCTGTTAAATATGTGTTATACAATATATTTAATTTCATCATTGTGTGTGTTTGTTTTACAATGCTTCAGTTGTCATAGCATGGAGTTTTTAATTGCAGTTTAATTTGCTAAGATAATAGTAGTTTACTGTGTTATTGTTTTATTAATGTATCGTGTAAAATGAAAAAAAATGTACGAAATTCTTAGCACGATAATTAAATGGAAGTGTTAGTGTGGATTGTTTGAATTATTTTTGTAAATTTGTTCCATTAGTATAAGAATTATACCTATCCAATTAGGTAAAAATATTTTGGGAATCCAAACGCGTGAAGTTTCGTCTAATGTGTTGAGGTACGTGATGGAAGAGGCTACAGTAAATAAATTTTAAGTAAGGTTAATAATTCAAATAAACTAATTATTATTAATGTGGCAAAAATTTGATTGCCCCTTGCGGAGAGGAGCAGAATCAGCCTGCTACTAGCCTTCTCAAGAACATTTCATTTAAAAAAAATATTTTTATAACACTGTAAAATTCTCTAGTCTTATGTAAAATCATGATACGCATCATTTTTGACGTATTAACTTTTACGATAAATGAAACTGTTAAAAAGTTATTAGTGATTGTAAGAAGAAGAAAAATAACAACCGTGAAATAGTACGATTTTTCGTTTCCACGATAATTACGTATTAACTGGAAGTCTGACATAGAAAAAAAATGTTATATACGGGATCAGGATATACCGAGAACACTTACAGATCAAATGAAAATGTATATTTGTTAGTGATTTCAATACTGTAGTCACTCATTTTGTAAAAAAAGTTTGATTGAAGTACGCCTGGACTTCAAAAAGTTTTATCGCGAGAAAGTTTTCGGCTTATAATTATTTCTATATATTACATGCAGATACTTTATCCATACTGTACCCATCCATTAGATGGTTTTGTCCATAGTTGGATGGGATAATTTCCACCACCTCTAGCGTAATAGGATAGTAGTTTACTGTAATAAATTTTGTATTATCGTAATTTATTTTTTATGTAATGTGTAATATTATGGAAATAAATAAATAAATAAATAATAATAATAATAATTATTATTATTATATACATGAGAAATCAAGTTTGGACTTGGAATAGGTTTAGTGGGATTCCGTCTCAAAAGAATCATTTATGAGGATCGTTAAGAGATGAGATTTACACACTGATTCTCTGGCAAACTAACCAAACCTAGTTCAAATGAATTTCGGTATTTTACTTGTGGCAATATTAAAATAGTTATCTCTCATCTTGTTTTGTCCGTCCATCACTCCCAGATGTAAGAAACTACACGAGATAGCAACAAACGGTTTTCGGATTTGTAATCTGCACAAAAAGTAAGTGGGCCTATATTGGGTTTGAAGTTCCGGTTTTGACCGGCAGTGACCCAAAACCGGAAATGAAAAAATCAAAGTCAGAAACTACAAGAGATACCAACAAACGGTTTACGGACTCGTAATCTAGACAAAAATTTAGTGGGCCTGGATTGGGTTTGAAGTTCCGGTTTCGACCGGAACTGACACAAAACCGCAAGTTAAGAAATCAAAGTCGGAATTTAAAAACAAAATAGTGTAATTCAATTAGAGTAAATACAGAAATCACCTCGTCACCGTCGTCCCCTTTAATTAGGTACTGTGCTGCCGGCTACAAAGCTTCCCACGTAGCGACAGAGGGAACCGCCAATAGTTCCGAAAGGGGCGGTAGGCTGTGGCGGCGTACCGACAGAAGCCTTTGTCGTCAAGGTTAGACCAATACGGCCCTTTTCAGGGCCACCAAAAATTAAAGGTTTTAACTCGCAACTTAATGTCGCCACCCGGTGACACACTAATGATTTTGGTCATAAATCAAAGGTAAGCCTTAAGACTTATTAAAAATTGCCACCAGCCCCTAGATCCGCTTTTCATCTCATAAAAGGGATTTTATTAATTATATTATATTTTAACCAATGAAATTTAAACATAGTACTTCAAAATAAATAATAATATGTAATATGATATTATAATATCAAAGATAACAAATTGTTAATATCAAATGTTAAACGACTAAGTATTTAATTACAAAGCAATCAATACGCACGCGCGGGCATCTAGGTATTTATAATCTAAACCGCAAAATCAAATAACATTAATATAACAAGGTTTATAGTTTACTTACTACATTCACACTGAAACGAACCCGATATCTAAATCTCTAACACGTACAATTTCATAATTTTCCAATTCGATGAACCGCAAAATTAGAACCAAGATAAAATTCATCTGTTATTAATAAAGCAGGTTACACATCTACTTTTTTAAAAGTATTTTAAATGTAAATAATAAATTTTTATGGTGATAAAAATTGCATCGTTTTAAAGGATCATATAAAGGTTGTTAGTTTAACACTTTAAATATAAAAAAATAACTGTGATTAATTTTATAAATAACTTAATTTTTCGAAAACTGAAGAAGAATAACTCATCCATGATATTTAAAATTAACACGAATTCAAAATAAACACATAAAAATTTAGATTTTACTTTTGGTACGCCAATACAAAATTCTAATTTCACAAGAAACAATAAAATAAAACACTTTTGTACGAAATACAATAAAAAACACTTAATATAAAAAATAACGGTGATTAATTTTACTTAATTTTTCGAAAATTTAAAAAAAAAATTCATTACACGACATTTAAAATTAACATGAAATAAACTCATGAGTAAAATTTTCATGAGTAAACTCATGAAAATGTAGATTTTACTTTTGGTACGCCAATACAAAATTCTAATTTTACAAGAAACAATAATAAAAGCGTTATTAGGGTTCGATTCCCGGCCAGAGTCAGGAAATTTTCACTAGTTAAAACCCACCGTTACTTTTATCCCACCGCAGTCGATAATGACCGAGCCGTTGTTGATAAATAAACTAAAAACATAAAAATAATAGAATTAGGAATTTTAGTTCCAAAGCAGTGGCTAAATCAAAACGATCGATTGAAAGCCACCATACCAGTACACATGTCAAATTCATTTAATTATATTATTAATTTTATTTTAAAACACGTTTTATACAAAAAAGCAAGTTAAAAAAAATTAGTTTGGATTAGTGAAGCAACTATGTACGGTTTTTCTTTTATTTTTTTAATAATAGCATCAACATCTTGTCTTCGGTGACTACTTTGGGTTAAGGAACGATGGGTTTGACCATGAAATAATTTTCCAGACCCTATCTGGGAATCAAACAAGGGCCCTCCGCTTTGAAACGTAGCACGCTAGTCACTGAGCCAAGGAAGCGGGTAAATATTCAGTTTTGTTCAGAATTTTCAGAATGTTCAATCGTAAAAATTGTGAATAAACCTTTTCAAAATAAATAATGTTTTAATAAAGGTAGGCTTTCCCATCTTAACATGTAAGATTCCGTACAGTAAATGCGTTTTATGAATAATAATAAAACTTCATTTCAATTTTTTTTACAATTATTTCCATAGAAATGCTTTCAAAAAACTGTAATACACTTATAATTCCCCAATGTACGAGGTGGAGGAAATTGACCAACCCAACTATGGCTAAACGCCATGTCCTAGGGTAGGTGTTTCCTTATTTTTTTTAATAAAACAATCAAGAGCGATTTAAAAACTACACTACAGCTTATAACAAAGACATTTAAAATATATATACAATTTCAAAAAAAAACACACTTTAAAAGTTTAATAAATTTAATTAAACAATAGGTATATGGCTTTAAAATTATGCCACTATTCAAACTCATACAATTTAAAAAACCTTTGAATATAACTTTTAATATAATTCCAAGTTATACAATTTAAAAAAATTGAATATAACTTTAAATATGATTCTAAAAAACTTGAAAAATTAACTAATTTTAAGTATAACTTTAAGTTTAGGGCTACACAATTATTAAAAAAAAAAAAACAATCTAAAATTAGTACAATAAGTCTAAAAAAAATAATATAATCTATTGAACTTGAAAAATATAAATAATATAAAAATAATTAAGCCAAAAACTTTTATTTTGATAGTAGCCTTTCTATATTGTCTTTTCCTACATAAATTATCCGTTAATGGACACTACTTATGCAAAGGAAGAAAATTTAACATTTTGGGAGCCAAATAACCATGGTGAAACTGATAAAGACCCTTTTCTGCCACATGAGTGAAACCACATCATCATTTATTTAAACATTTTACATTTTAAGACTATGGGGTTGATAAAACTGACGTACACATGGTTACCTGCAATATAATGAGAGGTAGGTGGCAATGGGCATATTAATTGAATCCATTTTAATTAGGACATGAGGTTTATTAATTAATATATACGTGGTAATGTATGGTCTATGTGGTGTTACACAGTATTATAAGGTGTGGGGGGAGAGCGAGGGAGATAGAGATAGAGAGATATATTGTTAGGGAAGGAAAGGGGTACGCAGCAGTGAATGCAAGGGGTTAATATAACAGCACTGCGGGAGCTGTTTACTAAAATCTGATATAAGTTGCCCCCTCTTCGTCTATGCAACCAACAAAATTCCCCTTTGGGGCCATTTTCAGATTTTCAGATAACTTCTCGTAACAAGCAACGAACCGCGACTCGTCTCCGTTCACTTGAACATACACGCGCACACTGTATGTACAACATCACCTTGAACAAAATGAAGAGTTCTAACATCATACGAAATTCAAGTTGCAGATACATCTCTTTCTACATGTATGATGGATTAGAGAAACTTAACTTAACTAAGCTTTAGACAGTTACTTACACACCTAGACATGCACACACGTAGGTGCGTTTATACAAACTTTGTAATCAACTCTTCAACCTTGAAAGCAAAAGCTAAATATTATCTCCATGGAATGTCTCGCTTCCTAAAACTTTACCAATTTTCTACATTAAACTTTTAACTTAAAAATATATTAAATATAGCCTACCTACAATCACGAAACGGCGGTAAGTCTACAAGGGAAACGCATTGACACATCTCATTTAAATTTACCACTTTTGTAAAGAAAAACTCAAGATGTACACGTAAAATTAAAAATTAAACAATTTTTTATCCCTTAGGTGTGTACGTTCCAATGTTCAATTATTGTACATTTGTAATTTAGAACAATAAGCAACTCTATGACCCAATGAGTTGAGGATGATATGTATGTCGTGTAAATGAGGTGTAGTCTTGGGCAGACTCAGGCTGACCATTCCTGACAGAGTATGGTTAATTTGAACCCTAACCATCAAATTACACTGGTAACCACTGTCTAGTATTCAAATCTAGGATTTGAACCAGGATTCTTTGACTCCGATAATCAGCTGACTCATGGCGACGACTTTACTCCAGACCAACCGGTGGGTTAAAACAATTAAATTACTAGTCATCACCGCGAGTCAGCTGATTTTTAGAGACGAAGATCCCTGGTTCAAATCCTAGCACGGTTACTTTACTAGACCGTACGGATCATCAACAATATGCACAGTGACAAACCTTGCCCCCTGACGTCATCTGGTCACCAACAACAGCCAACGCACGATGCGTATGATGTCGGTCTGTGATGTTTACTAGTCTTAATATGGTCTGTAATACTTTACTAGTCTTTAATAATGGTGTGTTGTGCGATTGCTGGGTGTTCTGATCACGATAGTTACCAAAAGGAGTTAGGCATTAAGTTTCACCGTTTTCCAAAGGCCAGTGAACCTAGATTGAAGTGGATAAATGCTTGCAAGCGGGCCGATTAATTTTCTGCTGATGATCGCGTGTGTTCAGCACATTTTGACGAATCGGATTACTTTCTACGCGATTTAAGGTCCGAGTAGCTATATCTTCCATTAAAACGTATCGTAAAGACGAATTCAGTCCCACATTTAAATTTACCGATTTGTATTGCCGTTCGACGTCCGGTAAACCCGACTTGTAGTGAAAGTAAAAATCGAGCATAGAAACGATACGCTCGAGAGGAAGTTTATGATATTTTAAACTCATCATTCAATTACAACTCAGGCAGTTCACAAAATGAAGGGATAGCCGTAGAGGAAGGTAGGCCTCGTTTTAATGAAGAACCGCCAAATTTGTATATAGCGCAGTCAGAGAAAACTGATTTCTTAAAACGTGAAAACGTCGAATTATTAAAATTAAAATCGATTTCCCGAGTAAACATATCTGAACAGCTATGTTTACAAACAATGCAATAATCCTAACGTCACTACGCACCGGCCGAGTTGTTACGGGCCAGACAACGTCATCACTCATATTATTCTCACAGCAGTTGCGCGTGACCGCTATCGTCTAGTATAGTAACCGTGAATGCTAGTTAAGGTAGATTACTTTTATAAAGATTTGAATACTAAAAAGTGGTTATCGGTGATCTTTGATGGTTGGTTGATTGATGGTCTTTGATGGTTTGATGATTGGGGGGTATTAACCATACCTCTCACGAATGGTCGGCCTGCGAACAAGACTATACCACATTTACACGTCATACACGCCATCCTCATCTCATTGGGTAATGGGTTACTAAATGTTCTTACATTGAAAAGATTGCAACGTACACATATTAAGGATCAAAACAAAAAAAAACAAAAATATAAAATTAACACTAAATCTCAAACTGTACCGGATTGACATAAAACACGTCACAGAAATTAAAATATTTCTATGGGAATAAAGTAACGTGGGACAAGTCCTACGATACTGGAACTTTGGATCAAATAGAAGCGTGTACATAACAGGTAAATAAATACGGAGCAAACAATTTAACTTCCTAAATTTTCTGTATAAAATGTTATTGAAAATCCTTAAGGAGGATCTAGTAAGCAATCTACCGACTCTGGCAATAGCCTGAGTGAAGCGCGGGTGTACCTTAAGTTTAATGAGGATTAGTTTACTTCTATTTAAGGAAAGTTGAATCATTTTCAGTTCGCAACATATTCACAATTTCTTGTCGACACATTAATCAAAGCGTTGGCTAACCAAAAAATTCAGGTACGGTAAAATGTTGCACGTCTTGGATGGATTCCAGCCAACATGACATAGGTCACTTGAATATTCAGTGTTTCATGTAAACTTGGTGATCGTCTCAATAATTTATTACCATATACGTACAATTCACAGGATTCAATAATATGCACGTGTATGCTAGCTTACATAATCTATGTTTATTATAGTATTCATTATTTTATGTATTATGTAGGAGGTATATTCGTAAAGCAAGGGCCGTTCGGTCATAAAAATCAATTTGTTTAAAAATTTGTATTGAAAGTGTGTGTTCTAAAAACACACTCCATCCATTCCTTCAACCTGCATAGTCGCCTTTCAGTTCTAAGGACTTTTCATAACGCTGCACCAGCTCCTTCAACCCCTATGGACAGACGTTCGCCACCTGGAAATGAAAACAGCTGACAACGGCTGTTTTGAGTTTCTACCACATTGATACAGGCGACGAGAAAATACAGAATAATAAGAATAATGAGACACCAATGCAGAAACAAAATAAGTCAATGCAATGGTGCCATTTAACTTCACCAAAATCAAAAAATTCAAGCAATCCCCTTACTCAAGTCGGAAAATTATAGGTAATGTTTTCTGGGAATTTTTTTGATTGATTTCATGGAATGTAGTACAATTCAGCAGTTTTCCAGAAAAGGAGCCAATAACGTGAAATATCATTCTGAGAAAAATGTGATTCTAATTTTTGTTCAAATCGAGACATATTACATTTACTGAGAAAAGACACATGCCCGCAGATACGAATAAATGAAAGACCAGTTCCTCAGTCAGATGTGAAATACTTGGGAATGCACTTAGATCGACACCTTACCTGGTCCAAACATATTTTGAACATATGCAAAAGACTAGGATTAAATCTGAGAGATTTGTATTGGATGAACAAACGTTCACAGCTGTCATTAGAGAGCAAGCTCCTACAGTACAAAGTCATATTGAAACCGCTGTGGAGTTATGGGTTGCCGCTTTGGGGATCAGCTGCGACATCGAATCTTGCTAACATCCAACGATTCCAGTCAAAAGTTTTACGGATAATAACAAATGCTCCATGGTATGTGACAAATGATGCGTTGCATAAGGACTTACGTGTCAACACCGTGAAAGAAGAAATTACGCAGCTAAGTTCTGAATATCAAGAAAAATTAACAGACCACCCAAATTCTTTGGCGCTTAATTTACTTAATAATAGCGAAGACGTAACACGACTAAACCGAATAAAATTGCTTGACCTTCCGTTTAGATTTACCGACTAACTTAAATTGTAAATAGTTGAAGTCCATATCAAAATCAACATCATCTCTATTAACATCATTCCTCTACTCATTCTACTATCACCGCAACTAATTTTGTTAACTTTTCTATTACTGTTATTCATCTTTTATCTAGTTAATGTTTTCAAAAATTATACATAATTGTTTGTCTTTTCGAAGCAATATCATTGGGCATTGTCTTAATCATGTGAACAATTTCGTGATATTTACTTATAGTTTTTGGTTTTGAACTGATTGTAATCTCAGATGTTAGGGAAAATTTTTTTGTTCATGTGTTATTGTTTTTTAAATATTAATAGTCTTATATGAAAGTTCTGTTACCAAAACTACTCACATTTATTAAGAGATAGCAGTACATCACTGCTTTGTTTAGAGAATATTATTTTAATTTCCAATATTATTCTGTGATGTTATGGGCTCATCTTCGATAGAATAATATTCTTCTATGAATTATTTATAAAATATATTATTTAATTACGCATTTTACAAGGAAAATTCATATAATTGAACTCCAATTTTTTATTATAAGGATAAAAAAGATTCTTCAATTAAGAAGATACTCAATTTTACTTGAATGGAAGTTAATTCTAGCTTAATTCATAGCACACATCACAAAAACACCTATACAAGACAACACAACAACATTCCAACTGCAAAATGGAGGGAATCAGCTGTGCATTGGTTTACTAGAAGTTGGGCAGTGCCATCTACATAGGAGATACAGAGTTGAAAATTTGCACACATATAGAAGAAAGTATTGCGGTTCATTTAAAATTTTCTTTGGAAAAAGGGCCTACACCGTTATAGGCCATTTTTCGGAGAACGCCTCAATTACATCTGCTGCGAACTGCAAAACGCTCACTAAACTGAGACGTGCGATCAAAAATTGACGGCATGAGAAACTGTTGTCCGGAACAGTTCTCCTCTTTGACAACGCGCGTCCTCATACCGTGCCCGAAACAAGGAGAAACTTTAAGATTTTGATTGGAAACTTTTCGATCACCCACTCAGTCCCGGACCTTTCAACTAGCGACTATTTCCTCTTCTAGCACTTAAAACAGTGGCTTGATGGACAACGGTTAGAATATGATTCAATAATATGCACGTGTATGCTAATGATCATTATTATGCTAATAAGTCATTACTAACGACTAATAATAATCTGTGTGAGATTAAACGGGCGCACAGAACATTCCTTTAGAATGATTGAGTTTTTAAATACTGCGCAAGCAAGTTGTTAATTGCAAGTCGCCCAGGATCGGGTTAACTGTTTTTCAAAGTTTTATTCTAACTTCAAATTATATTGATTCGCTGCTATGTGTTTTTGGTCTTATTGTTTGGTATAGAGGCTTGGATGATGAAAAGGTGTTAGCGTCAATGGTTCAATGCTTAAAACCAAGGCAAAAGTTTTGCTAAAACGTTTATCATTGTTCTGATACCCTTTTATTTTTTTCGTGTGTATATGGATAGAACTTGCATATAAAAATTTATAAATGTGATAATTTTAATAAAATACAGTATCGTATACACCACAGTTTACGAATAAGTTTATTAGGGCCAGCCGTATAATTGGGCCAAAATGCTCCGGTCCCGATGTGCCCAAATTATCCGGACTGTATTTGGTTAAGTGATAAGAAAAAAGAATAAAGAATGTAGTAAAATATCGTACGGGAAAGGATAGAGGGTAAACGAAGTTAGGTCGACATAGAACAATATGCTTAAAAGATCTTAAGGTGCTTAATGGACTACAATGGTGTGAATACAGTTAATTTAGTTTTGGGCAATCGACACAACTCAAGAAACCTTGATAATAGCGAACGATCTGAACAGGGCACCTGAAGAAGGTTTTATTCGACACTACTTTTTCTATATATCACTTACAGAGTACTTGCCGATTTTCAGGTTTACAATTCTTTGAAAAGAAATAAAATTTGTTGCTTTAGGGAAGTTACATCCTTCTGATCCTAAGAAGAAGCGGTTGAAATACAATCTGAAGCTTTTTTCAGTTGAACCCCTAAGGAACGAATGTGCCGAATCTTTAGGTAATCACGAAGTTAAGAAAATTAGACGAGTGAGTAAGCGTCAGTGTCATTCAGGGGTTAAGCATATTTAGTAAGCTTACATAAGAAAACAATTAGTTTTCTATAACTTTTCTGTAGAATACTAGACTACAGAGCGGAAAGTTCCAGGTTTGAGAAACGAGAGTGTAGCTGGTTCTTAGTTGTGCCTTTAAGTACAAACAGATTTCGGCACAAGGTGACAGTTCAGGCATGCAGTTTTAAAGTGATTCAGTAACAACTATTTAAATAATTATCAAGAAATGCTTCCAAAATAATAAAAACAATTCAGTAAAAAAAATTAATTTATTAACAAAATGTAAACTTCATTTTTACTTTCATTTCAGCTTTAATAAATTGCTGAGATACATGAAGTACCTTACTAGTCGATTAATGTGGATTGTACACAGCGTTAAATAAATTTTCACGCGTCAACCTTCATGATCTCCACTTCAGACAATGTATTCAACTTGCTATCTTCTTCTTCCTCTTCTTTTAATTTTTCCTCTGCTTTTAGTTTGTCTTCTTTTTGACGACTGCGATTAAAACGAATTTCAGCCTGCTGAGCCTCGCTTAAATAGAAATCAGCTATTCTTAAAATCCGACCCATTCCACCCCATGCAAGTTTGTTCTTGTGGGCATGCATACCCACCACAACGTATTTCTGAATAAATGAATGCAAAGCAACATTTTGTTTAAAACTTAAAATTTCTATAGATTTTAAAGTCATCGCAGACGACAGTATTAAATCCGCGTTTGGATCGAGAGCAAAAAATTGTGCAGACACAACGAAATAACCTTCTTTTAATTTTGGTATATTTACGGGTTCACAGATGGAACAAAATTCTATATCCATAGACCTCAGATCCCAAAGTTGTGCAGAAAGTTTCGGGGTCCAAGGACAAGTCATTATTTTATCCTTCTTCATGTCAAGACACTGTCCAAAAATAAAAGGCCCACTAATCGTACTAACGCTCGACTTTGTTCTGATGTCCCATAACTTAACCTGGCAATCCGCACCGCCGGTAATGAACAGATTTTCGCTCTCAGGGCTGTATCGCACAGCGTACAACCTCTTTCCATGAAAATGACTGTTGACGGAGGCATTTCTCGCTGCCTTGTACGTACTAATAAGAGTAGCAGTGTCTGAATCATAAACTCTGACGCCAGCATCTTTTCCAACAGTAGTCAAGAACTTTCCACTTAAGCTGATATCCATCGCGTTTATCTCATTGTTCTTTTCTCTAATAATCTCCTTTTTATGTTGAAAATGTGAAGAACAAAGTGTAACTGTACCAGATACACTCGCCGCATAAAACTTGGTCCGAAATGTCGGGTGGAATCTAATGGTTGCTACTGGAAGACCACTTTCCTTTCCTTCGAAAATTATATTACACAAACGATGATTTGTGGTATTAAGTACGAAAATACTGCCTGACCCAAAACCGATCACTAACATTTTTCCGTCTTTTGAAAACTGGGTACAGTAAATACCCTTTTCTGCTTCTTTGAAATACTGTTCAAATTCAAGGATACCAAAACATTTACTGTAAGGTCCGAATTTATTTCTGCTTTTATTGATAATTACGTTTCGTACTTCTTGATCTTGTGCAAGATTTTTTAAAAAATAATTTAATTCCTCACTGTACGACTTTTTTCTTTCATCTAATGTAGTGCTTTGAAGCGAAAGATAAGATTGAGACTCATCGAGCATTGTATCGCTGCAGTAACTAAGTCTAGCCGCATGGCAGCTAAATCTCAGAGACTCTGATGTTCTGAAACTACCTCGATCAAAACTTAATCTTTTCTCTTTAGCTGCGTAGCTACTTGAATTAGACGATTTCTCAGATTTTTCAGATACTTGGTCCCCTTCATTGGCTGGTTTTTCACAAAGTAACTTCTGTGTTTCAGCATCCTCCCCTTTGTCGTCAGAAATATCTTTCTCGTCAGTTTGATTTTCGGAAGACATTACGCCTACTACCAGATCGACGAAAACCTGCTTTAAATTAAGTTTTAAATTTATAAAGTCAGATAAAACCGTAGGCCTATATTAATACCTTAATATTAATTAAAAACCAAGAGAAACGGTCAGAAAATGAGTAAGGACACTTACCAACTGAGAAGTATATTCGTGGCTTTAACAAATCGTCAGCGTATCACAACACATAAAATTACACATCACATTTATTTTTTCAGAGATGTGAACCTCCCCTGTATGTCATGATAATTACAGAAATTGTAATTCTTGTGATTTTTCAGGAATCAGATTCCTGACAATTGGTGTGATGAACTGATGATGAGGTGAAACGATGATATTTCTCAGTTTGTGGCAAGTGTTCTTACACACTCTTTGAACGTTTGTGGTAGTTTTTAATAATTTTATTTAAAATAAAATAATAATAAAAATAATTAATAATGAAGTTAGAAGAATATAATTTCAAAAAATTAAAATTATAAATTTTAAGTTTTTCGGTATAGTATTTTGTGTGTGTGTGTGTGTGTGTGTGCGTGTGTGCGCGCGCGCGTGTGTGTGTGTGACAAAATACCTAAAGAACGGAACATCGTACGAAGTTGAAACTTGAAACTTTAGTTAGGTACTACTACCGGACCCGACACGAACATTTTCATCAAAGTCTGTCAACCAAAGTAGTGGTTTATTCGTGTCATTTTTCAAAGTTGAGTATATTAATTTGTTATTTATTTTTTGTTGTGTATTTCTGTTATCCAAGAATTAATTTAACTAAGGATCAATAGAAACACTAAAAGGTTCAGGTAGAATACATCAACAACAATAAATGTTTATAAACAATGCCGATTAGCAATGAAACGTGATATAAGAAAGATTACCATTTAAGTAAAGAGCAGATTGCACACAAATTCTAGTCACATGTATTCGAAAGAATGTTCAACGTAATAATATGTTATAAGAAAGATATAAATGCAACAAGAGAATGTAAATAAAGTGTGAGTGACCAGTAAGATTAGATCGAATGAATGCGAGAATCTTCTGATGAATTTCAAACAGTTTTAAATACAATAAATACATCGATAAACGGTATATTACATTCAATGACACGAAGACACCGGTTAGGATTCATATAAATACACACACGCATACACATATACGAGACAAAGTGTGTATAAAAATCAGCAAAGTAAATACAGTAGTGTTCTGTGGTAATGTCACAGCTAAGTAGCACTGTTTCACAACACGACACAATGACCTCATTACGCAATTAAAAATCTTCTTTTAATAAAAATTTCTTTATTACCAACAACGAGCGTAATTCAATAACACGAATTAAATAAATACAAAATCTTTGCACAACTGATTCTATCAATGCACTTCGTCAGTTATTTATTTTGTAGTAGTACTAAATTTATATTTGAATTTTTAAAAGTTCAACCGGTTTTAAGACAATTTAAATTTAAATAACTGAAACTTAACAGTACAAAAAACAACGAAATAATTTCACCTTGAATCATAAGAAATGTATGCAAGGACATAAGTTGTACAATAAAATTATTAGTCATATACTTTTTTTTAGATGTTTGAAGAAAATTCAGAGAACTAAAATTATTTTTAAAGGACAAGAGGAAGAGAAGAAAGAGTAAAAAGTTTCTTCACTTTATCCGACTATAGAAAAATAAAAATATTACGTTTCTTATTTGACAGAATATATAGCAATAAATATTTTCCTATGATGTGACGAATAAAATCGATAGATTGAGGCACATTTATGGAACAATTAACAAAACCCTAAAGCACAAAACGAGAAAGGAAACGGAACTAAAGATTTACAAAACTATGGGGCGGTGCTAGTTGTCATGTGTGGCAGCGAGGCATGGATGCTTTCTAACAGAGAACGAAGCCAAGTCAGAGCTACGAAAATATTTCTTCGGGCAGTGAAGGGCTGCACTCTTGAGGACAAGATAAGAAGTGACGTTATAAGACAAGAGTTGCAAATATCTACCCTGGAGAAGAAGATCAATGAGTACAGAACAACTGGAGTACTTATCTAGAATACATGAAGGGAAACCGTTTGCCTAGATTGGCAATGAATTATGAGCCGAATGGTTGAAGGGATGTTGGTAGTCCGAAGGGAAGGTGATTTCCGGAACACAGAGTACTGCTTAACCCATTAAGTGGTGGAGGAGGAGGAGGAGGAGAAGGAGAAGTAGGAGAATGAGTGATGATAGAATACCATACCTAACTTAGAATCGAACTAGGGACACCCGGCGTAGAAGCCAGTTGCAATGATTAAACAAAGTACAGCGAAAATAATACTCATTCTTTGCTCAGCCCAAGCAATCAGCTATTAAATATGGTTAAGTATCACCTGTGAGCACCTGTATAATGATAGCCGCTTATGAACAAATCCCACTCATACTTAAAGCCAACAATATAGCAAAGCAACAATTAAATTAGGTGTTGTCAGTAATGTAAAATTCGCGATAACAAAAGTAAAAGAATAAAATATCAACACGCAGGGTGAATTTTATCAGAAAACATCGTAGTACACATAAAACCGATATTTTTTATGGTTTCCGTTTGTGGTGTAATTAAAAAATGTCATGATAAACGGTTGTCTGAGATTCAAATTAACCTAAATGTTTATAAAGACATTTTAACTAACTTGTAAACCGATATATTAAACGACAAAAAACTATAAAAATGAGAAAATGAATTTATAAAATTTTACTCAGTTACAGTATAGGTAACTATACTGTATAGGTTAAGAAAAATTTCAAATTTATGTAATTAGTTTGTTTTATAATGTATAAAAAGACTGTGTAATTTCAAACACGAGGTTTACAGACCACTACTACAACTTATAAAATAACTGCATTACAAACAACAAATAAATTCTCTAAGTAAAAATAATTTGCCTATAATTGATAAAAACTAAGATAAATTTATGAAAGTAAATTACTCTAAGAAATGAGTAAAACACTTTACCAAAAATATTGTTTATACTTCAAATCTTACACACAACAGTGTACTTAAGTATACATCAGTATAAATTGAGTTAAATTGAAAGTTCCAGTACGATGTATAGTCAAATAAGATAACTGAATATAATTCTTGAAAATTCGTAAAACAGAATAAAAATCTTTAATCTCTTACGAACTTGTACTACATTTAATATATTCTATATTTTAATATAAACACAATAAATATTTTCTGTTGAGAATAGTATAAAAATTGTTATTATTACGATTGTTTTATTTATTTATGATCCATCAAACATATGTTAGTACAAAAACATGTGTTACATAAAATTTATTTACAACGATTTCAAAGAACGAAAGAAAATCTTGAATGAAATGATATTCCACCCAGCCAAGCCCAATGACGCAGTTGTGTAATATACTTCCCTAACAAGAACGCATCTATTTGTTTCTCATCATCCTATTAATTCTGTAAGATGGTTAACAAAGAATACAGTAGATACTGTATATTAGATCAAGTACATTAGATAATAACATTTAGTAATTGTACAGATACGTCGGTATCAACTGAAATAAATTCACGCTAATGACGTAAAATGACAAGATTTTATTGCCAGAACAACTAGGGAAAATCTTCCACCGGAAAATAAAAAGTCTATAAAATTCGTGTTTTGAAGCTTTAGGATAAAAGCACAACTTCCTAATTTGAAATTAATGTTTTAAACTCATAAAATCTTTTTAAGTTTTGTAGATTTCAGAGGGCGGTTCTGCTTATATTCGCTACTGAATCGTGCGAAGTACTAACTAGACCGTGTTTCCGTTACGTTATAAAAATACTTAATAACGTATCGTATAATCCAATATACTATTTCATTAGATAAAGAAATATCATAGAGATAGAATAAATGTCATAGATATAATGTCATAAAGGAATAACGAGATAGAACCAGTAACTAGCTAAATCAGGGAAAACGAATTACCTTCTTAGGAAATTTAATTAGAACACCTCGAAACAGGTTGTCAAGACAAATTATAGAAAAATTCTGGGAGAGTAAAAGTAACATTAAGTGGATCACAGAAATTAATGAAGATTTTAAAGAACTTGGAACAATAAAATACTTACAAGAAAAAACAAACAAATCAAAGATTTGAAAAAGAAACAAACTATTTTACAACCGAGGATAAATAGACAACAAGTAGGAAGGGTAATTTCAGGGAGAGAAAGCCAAGCAAGATTTAAAAGAATGGAAAAACAAGAGGCTGAAAGACCCTTTTCTAATGATTGACTAAAGTAGTTCCATGCTAGCCATAAAAGTTAAAAAAAGTAATTTAATGAAAGTAAGTAAACGTTTCCAGAGGTCAGGTTACTGTTTTGCACTTACGAATTACATATCTTAAATAAAATTTTGTCAGTTAAGAGTGTTAACATGCTAAATCCTGAAACTTTACAGGAGAGCTGAAAAACTAGATGAAACTCATAGTTCCCATGAAGAAATGAGAAAAGATTGTCTCGTCTTTTAAGAGCCATTGTTGTTGTTTAGGCCAACAGTCGAAAGGCTGGTTTGAACCTCTAGAGGTTTTACTAAGTAAAAAACGAGGAGCGAGGTGGTTTACCAAACCTTCCTCACAGAGTTGAAAGCGTATGCTTATCAGCATGCCAAGCCCTTTGAAAAGCAGCTACTTTCCACCCTGCAAATGACACCTTCACTTCATTCACCACTGGATCTGAGTGTATAGTGAAATTCATTACTTTCACACGAAATAACTCAGACTACTGTCTTTTACACCTCTACCACTTCTGCTCTTAAATAGTTCAGTCATATAATTGGCTGACCATGTATTAAGAAATAGAACTATTTTTTGTAACCATGGAACTAGCAGATCGAGTGTAATTAATTTACCATTCCACCTGCCTGTTACGGACCTTTTTTTAAAACCCATTGAAGTTAATATTTTTTTAGTAGAAAGCCTTTATTCCTTTTCCCCAACGATATCAAAATCAGTGTAATAGATTTAGCAGGTTAACACTTTTAACCAAAGATTTGTGATTTCCATACCACAAAGATATTAGAAAAAACTTATTACTTATATTTGACGAATCACTTGTACTGGATACGAATTATCGTAAGGGAAAGAATTAATTAGTTTCTAAACGCTTACGGCTACACCCAAAGAAATGCAAGTGAGTCGTCAAATTTCAAATTAATGAGATTACTTTACATAATTTTAAAAATCATGATGCAATTTGTACAAAATCATTGATGTCTGCTAGAAGGCAAGTGAAATGAGATTTCAAGGATATCATTAGAGAAAAAAGTACTTCTTTTACAAATCACACTGCCTATTTAACTGCTGTGAGTTTCAAACAACAAACTGGAATAAAACTAAACACTTGTTCATGTAAAAAATGTTTTCAAAAATCATTTAAATAGCGTCGAACTAGATCAGAAACTTAACTTAATAAATATAATCAAATATTATTTTTTTCTCATTCAATAGATCTTTAATAAACTTCTTGATAAACAAGTACCAAAACCGGTATTCCACAAAAACAGTATCCCAGTAAAACAGATATCCCACTTTTAGTATCTAGGTTGAAACATTACATACCAAAAGGATACGATGCTTACAATAGGATGCACCAATATCAGCAAATATGGCGGAACTACCTACAGATCCTTAAAAAATAGCACCAGAAAAAACACGAGGTTGAGATTTTATGAAACAATAGCAGTGCCGACCCTACTCTATGAAAGTGAAACTTGGGTGCTATCGGAGCGAGAGGAGAGTAGATTGCAACCGTATGAAATGAAATTTCTTTGACATACGTATAGGTTTAGTAGAGAAGATCGTTACTGAAATACCGAGATAAGGAAAGAACTCAACATCTTTTCTATAAACGACAGGGTATCTCAGAATAGAATGCAGCATAAGAGCATAATGCGGGAGGACATGGTACCTAAGCGAACACTAGGCTGTAAACCGGACGGAAAGAAAGAACAAGGACGCCCGAGAAAGAGATGGGCAGATTTGAGAGGTTCGGAACAAGCAGAGATGCCTAATCCTTGAAAGGCAGAAGAATAAGAAAAAGAAGAAGAAGAAACCGGTACAGGCACATGACCTACAGCGTTATGGCTGCTTCAAAGCAAGTAATAACATTCAAAGATTCAAACACAAGGAGCTTAAGAAAATTGTAAATGCTACATGATATATCCGTAACAGTGACATCCACCGTAACTTACAAGTGACTTCAGTAACTGAAGAAATATGTAAGTGTACCAAGTAACATTAAGATCATCTTCACGTCCATGTAAACACTGAAGTACTTCAACAATATGAGATTAGGGTAACAGGAGACTGAAAATGACAAACCTTGTTGATTTAGTGCATTAAAAAAAGCTATATCAGCTAGAAATAAAATTTAAATTATAAAAGTTACCTACTAAAATACAGGTTAAGCTATAAATAACATTAAGTTAGTGTAAGTATCATTCATACACGAGTTACTAAAAGCAGTCTAAGTTAAAACAAGATTAAGTTAGATTTAAGTCGTAAATATTTTGTTAAAACAATGAGTAAATAAAATCAAGAAATATGAGCTAGTTGGTGACTTCATAATTATATGAGGGGTAATAATATAGCTGAAGTAAAATTTTGTTAATTTTAAATAATATAAAACGTATTAATTTACGATATATTTGAAGGAATAAAATCACTTTAAGGTTGATTATGAATTTGAGATTATTTGGTAACTGTATGTAGGCTGTATATCTGATGTAACAGTATATCATACTAATAAAGTAACTTCAACTCTGGGAACAAAAACCAGTAAACGTTTAACCTACCTGTCTTAAATTTACTCAAAAACAAAACTGAACACTTACATATATATGTTACAGCAAAAAAATACACGTGTAATAAACGCACAGTTATAAAAAAAACCAGTATCAAGTCCGTGTAACCTCAAATGATTACTATCAAGGCGCGAACAGTGTTGTACAAGATTTAATTGTGGCGTGACTAGCGGCGGAATTTTAAATTAGAGCTTATAATTAGAAAGAGATGGCAGCCGAAAAATAAGTAAGTTAAATTAGAACAGTGTTAAATATTATTTATGATAAATACACAGTCTGTCATGGTACAATAGAGTAGCAAGACTGCCGCCTCGGCTTAGCTAACTACAGAATCAGACAGGCATTGTAAGTTCTGTAGCAGGACTAGAAAACAGATTTTACACTTGTTCTGTAATTACTATAATGTACTTCTGTATATTAATCTATTCAACAGTTCAGCATTTTAGTCGGCTTACAGCGCACATAAATAGCATAAAACATTTCTTTAGATTCATCCTTATCATCCTTCCATCTCAACCAAAAAAAGCTGAAGATACCATTTCTTACTAACTTTTAAGTCTTATTGAATACTTCGTTTGAGTAAACAAAGTAGCAAGTAAAACTTATAGTTATACACGTAAACAATATATTCTACGGCATGGGAATAATTTTGAGTCATTTTTTTACTTTCTCTAGTCTATATGAATGTATAGGAAGGAAATTATTGTTTCATGTCGATTTTTCGAAATCGAGTTTTCACCAGTTCTACAAGTTTTCAGACCCCCTGAATCCAAAAAAAACATGTTTTTAGCGATAGGTCTGTGTGTGTGAACAAAATATCTCAAGAACGGAACATCATACGAAGTTGAAACTTAAAACTTAAGTTAGGTACCACTAGAGGACCCGACACGAATATTTTCATCAAAATCGGTTAACCGGAAGTAGTAGTTTATTCGTGTCAATTTTATTTCATGCTGAAAAAATACATACACACAAAATATTTTTAACATATCGTGTGAAATTATTATACAAGAGAAGCTAGTTTTTTACTTAAAAAAATTAACAAAATTAAATCTAAGTAGATAGTTATAAGCTAAATTCAATAAAGATTTTGTAAAGGTTATTCATTTGAGTATTCTGGATTACTTTATTAAAACCAGAGACTAAATAAATGAATAAATAATGAAGAAATTAAAATCCGTTAAATGTTTGTGCATAGATAATAGATTAAATAAGACAGCAATCACGAATTTCTCTTAGCTATTCGTAATGAAACTGTGTGAGAGTAGTGGAATAGAATATGCGATAGTATAGAGAAGTACGTAGAACAGTTAACTGTTACAGCAACCGACATTTGTACGCGTAGTAAGGATTCTGCATGCATAATTCAGGTGTGAGAGAGTTCATTACAGCAGCACGTGCGCTGAGCTAATGATCTGCAAACACTTGGACCGACATAGAAACCTACTACGCTAACAATACCGAAAGAGACGTTCATTCTGCCTTTGCGAGTAATTCTACATCTAAACACAACGTTGAGACAATTTTAGATACGGTAGCCTACTAACTACTCAATTAGAAATTAGCATTAACAAGCTGTTTCTACTAATGATCTTGTTTAATTCAATTAAAACTCTTTAATTCACTATGAAGCAAACAGCAATCAATATTTTGGTCACTAGATAAAATGGTTACTAGTACATTTTTCTAAATTTCCATTCGCTGGTTTACAGACTGGCTGATTAAAATTAATAAAAATAAAACGGTACAGGTAACATTTCTCTTTCACCGAGAAACATATGTCCCTCTCTACTATGTTTGCATAACTCCGTCTTACTCCAGACTAATAAAGTACGATAAACAAGTTTACGTGTGTTGTTTAGGTCAACAGCCGAAAGGCTGGTTTGAACCTCTAGAGCTTTTACTAAGTAAAAAACGAAGAGTGAGGTGGTTTACCCTACCTTCCTCACTGAATTGAAAGCGTATGCTTATCAGCATGCCAGGCCCTTCAAAAAGCACGTACTTTCCACCCTGCAAATGACACCTTCGTTTCATTCACCACAGGGTCTGGCTGTATAGAGAAATTCATTACTCTCAGAGGAGATAACTTTGATTAGTGTCTTTTACACCTCTACCTCTTCTGTCCTTAAATACTTCGGTCATATAATTAATTGGCTGACCATGTGATACGAAAATGAACTATTTTTTTGTAGCCCTGGAACCAACAGATCGAGTGCAATTAATATAGCATTCCACCTCCCTGTTATGGGCAAACAAATTTACTAGAATGATTGCCAACATTCGGTAGCGGATCGGCACCACAAGAAAAAGTTTGTTCATTTAGTGTTAAATGAACAAACTTTCCATACGTTGACTGAGAATCGAACCCAGGAATTATGGTTTTTCTACTAGTTATTATATTATATTGATTGAGACAACGAGATCCTCTATTTAATAATACATTTCGAGAACTTCTACATTTTTCAGTAGAAAATTGCCGTTGATCGATTATGTTTTGGGCTACATTACATTTAAATATATTATTTGACAATACGTTTTGTTCATTGTAAATTATTTAGTACATAGCTGTTTTTACATTAATATTCAACCAATAATGATAGTAATTTGAAATTATTAAAATTTAATGTTATTGTTGTTATTATTAGTATTGTAGATAATTGTGTGCGATTACAATTATTGTAATTATAGAAACGTATTTATATTAATATAGGTAGATACATTTGACATATCTAATACCGATTTGTCAAATACAATCACTGGTTTACACTGATAAATTGCTAACCCGTTTGCCTAGCTTGTTATTTGCATAAAGCTAATCCTTGATTTAACTGCATCTCATTATACCGTACGTTATCAATTATTCTTTTATTATTTGCATTACCATACGGTTATGTTTTTCTCATTTTCAACATTTCCCAATTTTAAATTATAATCTTTTTTTGTTAAATGTTTTTTTGTTAATATCATGCATAATGTTTGGAACTAATAAAGGTATAAAATAATTAATTTTTCGTTTTCTGTTTTTATCGTTTTGTAAAAATCAGCACTGCGGTTAAATTTTGGAATAAATTAATTTTAGGCTCGTTTTTTTAGTAGATCAGATTGTTTCGGTTTGTTTTAATTATTTTCCTCCGTGTTTCAGATACAATAATGTTCTCTAATCCGTGGGGAATTTTGCAATCTATGACTATTCTGATACGCATAAAGAATACTAATTACTGTTTAGCGGAAGTATAATCTTCGCACGAGGAGATAACTTGTAAATATAAAGGATTACAATTTAAAAGAAGTTATCTTAATAACGTAAATCCTATAATATACTTACATACTTATTTTTCTGCTCATAACAGACAGGTCGAGTATCAAATTATTTACACTTAATTTGTTCGCTGCAGGGCTAAAATAAATAGCTCTGTTTCTAATCGCATGGTAGCCAATTAAATGACTGAATCATTTAAGAACAGAAGAGGTAGAGTTTTAAAAGACACTAATCAGAGTTATCTCCTCTGAAAGTAATTACACATCCAGACCCTGTGGTGAATGAAGTGAAAGTGTCATTTACAGAGCAAAAAATATGTGCTTTTCAGAGGGCCCGGCATGCTGATAAGCATACTTTTCCACTCAGCGAGAAAGGCAATTGTAAACCACATCACTCCTCGTTTTACTTAGTAAAACCTCTACAGGTTCAAACCAACCTTTCAGCTGATGACCTAAACAACACAACACTTATTTTTATTTAATTTTTAAGTCGCATTTACATCTTGGTTATTAGCGACTACTTTGGATTAAGGAACGGTGGGTTTGAACTTGTAATAATTTTCCAGACCCTGCTCAGGAATCAAACGTGAGACCTCCACTTTGCAGCGTAGCACACTAACCACTGGGCCACGGAGGCGGCAATAAACTTAATTATATATACTTATTACCGTAAATGTTTTATTGAATTACATTAAAGTATCCATAACTGTTTGACTTATTTTACTTTCTAAATTTCAAAATTATGCAGCCTAAATGGCAATACGTTTTGAAAGCTAAGGAAAACAGTTTTTGGAATTTGACTTGACTAAGACAACCAGGCCTATGTCAGTAAGGGGTAAATTACCTCACTACTCGTTTTGATTCATAAAACGTCTTGGGGATTCAAATCATCCCTTATACTTAATTTATCATCAACTGTTTACATGAACAATAATAATTTGAGTAGAGGTTTTCCTATATATCACATAGGAACAAATATATTTGAAAAATTTAATAAACTAAAAACACAGGTACAATTTAGGCACGTACGGCTGTAATAATAATTTATTACATAAATAAAAATTACACTGGAAATAAATAAGCCGTAAATAATGCCACAGAAACATACCTAATTGAAAAAGACAGAGCATTTTAAAGAAATTTACCATTAGATTAATCACGGCAGCTATTTAAAGTCGCAATGTCGTAAAACAAGTTAATGGATAGATTTATTGCTGTAAGGGCAGTCATAAAATCTGAAAATTGCTTTCAAAAAGCCGTTTCGTTGAGATACTTCTCCTGGAACACGATTTGTTATAACATAATTCAATTATGCGTCAAATAATTTCTTTATTGGCCAGTATTAAACTAGATATATTCTAATGAAATCGTAACCGCTAAAAAACTGCCTAATTAAGATGTACATAAAAACCGATTAACTTCATTTAAAATAAAGAAAGGTGGTGGTACTTTTACTACTAGTAGTGGTACAGTACTACTGCTATGACACAAAATGAAAATAAACCGCTGTAGAACTTAAAAATACATAAAATAACAACTTGACATTAAACTAGGCTATGTAGAAAAAAAATCTTGAAATAAAAGTTCTAGATATTTTTTATTTCCTGAAGTTTGATTACATACACTAAAGTCGTAAAAAGCATACTACGGCCGCAATCTTAAGAAATCCAATTTTTACCGATTTTTGATGAGAAAAATACTAAAAAAATCACTAATTGCCGCTATACTAGGTACTGTAGAAAAAATTCTTGAAATAAAAGTTGTAGGTTTTTTTAATTTCCATAGGATTTTATTTTAAAATGCATATTACAGCCGAAATATTAACAATAACACTTTTACACGGGAACACAGCCCTTCAAGAATTTCAGCAGATATGGAGCTTACTGTATCTTGTAGAGCAATGGTTCCCAAACTGGGGGGGGGGGTTCTCCCCAAGAGAGGTGTGAAGACAAGTCAAGGGGGTGCAGGACATCGAGGTAGCTTTGCCTTCCATACGTACATAGGTGTTGCGATTCACGAGTCGAGTTTAAGCACCTATTACAAAGTGTACCCCAGTATGTCACAACAAGCGCTGCGGATTCATATTTGACTTTTATCAAACACCTATTTGTGCAAAAAGTATTTCCAGCGCTTGTTGCAATAAAGACAAAGTATCGGGGCAAACTTGATGTTACGAACGATTTACGTTGTGAACTTTCTAGTAATCAACCAAGAATAGGAAATCTTGTAAAAAAATGTAAGATCATCCATCTCACTGGTTAATTTCTTTTCTTACTTGTTTAATTTAAACTCGAACTTGTAATGATACATAAACAATAACAAATGAATGAATGGTGTGTTTCAATGTAGGCCTCCTACTTGTTTTATGTCATCACCACATAAAATTGTGTAAGAAAAGCTTGGGAAGTTTTCTTCTAGACAGAAGGGGCGTGGTAAAAAAAAAATTTGGAATCAATGTTGTAGAGCATAAAAAATGTAGTAAATAAGGCGTCTTAAAATATAATTGTAGAAGCCGTTTTTGAGAAAATCGCATGGTTAAACTGCTACTTCCAGTAGACAGATTTTTATGAAAATGTCGTTTTCACATTAAAGTTGTTTCAACGATTTTCCATTCAAGATATTTTGTTCACACTCAAAACATTGGGTAAAACATTTTTTTTTGGATTCAGGGGTTCTGAAAACGTGTAGACTATTATTTCCGGTGAAAACTCGATTTCAAAAGATCGACATGAAAATACTTCTCGTAATACTTCTTCTCTATATATTCATATAGCGCAACAGAAAGTAGATAAAAGAGAAAATAAATTACGTTAGGCATATTAAGAAAAATTAACGCGCTAATTATATTAAGGTCTGTCAAAATGAATCAACAACATAAAATTTAGTGAAACATTCGAATAATTATGAAAGTTTAGGGCTTCAAATATAAATTATATCTGTCAAAATAGATATTGAAAACGATAAAACTTTGGTGTAGGCTACAATACAGAAGCAAGTTAATTAATGAAGTCCGTAGTTTAGTAATAAAGGAACGTCTTTTCCGGTTTCATATATTACACTTTAAAATAATTTCTATTCATCCCTGCAGACGGTTAATCTAATTTTCTTCTGGAACAGTCATTACAGGAACGTCAAGTGAAAAATGGTTACTTCGTATCAAACGACCGGATAGCAGTAAGAGTTAAGGGAGTTCAGCTCAATACACGAAGAGGCAAATTCAATTACAGTTGACGGACGTTATTATTGCAGTACGCCGCCATACTTTACTGCAAACATCGACATCTTTCTTGATATTAACGTTATAAATTATTTTCATTTCATCTCAGGGTAATTAAAGAGTTTGTTTACATCACCTCAAATTGTAACGGGGATATAAAAATTGTGGTACAACATTTTATGAGCTATTTTATTGGAAAAAGTTCCAATCAACGACACCACTTAATTTTATAGCATTGCAATCGATACAGTTCCACGTCCAAACAGAAAAAATACAGCCACTAATAAAATTAGATGAAATAAGATTTCTCTGTTATTATTTGATTATAAATTTCATAATTTCATAAAATTTTCTTCCATTTCATTTAATACTATTTCTAAATAGGCCTACTTTACGGATGTGCCATTTTAGGTCGTTTATCGACCTATTTCATTGAAAATTTTAACCACTGTAACATACACTGGCTAGTGGTATTTGTTGTAAAGCTATTGTTTGACAGTGTGAAATAATATATTCGGGCGGCACCACGCTTGTTGTATTTTTAGTATTATGTTGCTTAGGTCATCAGCCGAAACTGGTTTGAACCTCTAGATGCTTTCCCAAGTAAAGCAAGGAGAAAGGTGGTTTACAATTGCCTTCCACACTTTTTATTATAGTGCAGGGTGTTCTATTGCGTTCTTCCAGGTTCTATTACATCTTATTTATTTGTCCGTCAAGAAATTTTGAGGTTGGTTGTCTAAAAGTGGCCGTTCTTTAATCAAATCCAGTCACTGTGTAAACAGTTGTAAGGAGTTAGTAATGTGTGAACCATTGAAATAAGTTTGTGTTAAATGAAATAAAGTACTTACAGCTAAATACCTCATTAACGCAGCCCTCGTTGATCCGGATTATCCACAACAATCTGAACTAGATAAAACTTTTGTTCAAGAAATCGCGATATCCCACATACCGTATACTGTTAACTTGTTGTTTAGGTCATCAGCCGAAAGGCTGGTTTGAACCTGTAGAGGTTTTACTAAGTAAAACGAGGAGTGAGGTAATTTACAATTGCCTTCCTCACTGAGTGGAAAAGTATGCTTATCAGCATGCCGAGCCCTCTGAAATGCACACATTTTCCACTCTGCAAATGATACCTTCACTTCATTCACAGGGCCTGGATGTATAATTACTTTCAGAGGACATAACTCTGATTAGTATCTTTTACACCTCTGCCTCGTCTGTACTTAAACGATTCATTCATTTAATTGGCTGACCATGCGATAAGAAACAGAACTATTTATTTTAGTCCTGCACCTAACAGATTGAGTGCAAATAATATGACACTCCACCTGTCTGTTATGGGCAGATTGGCAAATTATCAAAGTTCAAATACTGAAAGTGTACAATTATAGTATGTACTTTACTGTTAAAGCATTAGTGCCTCGAGCTAACGATCAAAAGCAAGCTACCGCACTTGGTGATTCATCGCGGTGAGATGGAAATTACAGCTGGAAAAATCATAGCGTACTTGGAGCAGCAGCCCGACACCACACCAGCTGCTTTTAAACCGACACGATCGTGCTGCCTTTTAACACTATACAAAAGTAAAGCAATGGAAAATAAATGTATTTTTTGAAAAGGATAACTAAGCATTTGTAAATAATTATTTATAAACACATTGTAATGGTTTCTATCCAACGAGATACTATAAATACACGGTAAATTCCCCATTACTTTTAGTTTTTACCGATACCCTATTATTTCAATTTTCTGAATCGCTTTCGGTCTCAATTAGTCCGGATAAACGAGGAAATTCTGAGGTTAACTAAGTGTTGTTGTTTAGGTCATCAGCCCAAAGGTGGTTTGAACCTGTAGAGGTTTTACTAAGTAAAACGAGGACTGAAGTGGTTTACAATTGTCTTCCTCATTGAGTGGAAAAGTATGCTTATCAGCATGCCAAGCCCTCTAAAAAGCACAAATTTTCCACTCTGCAAATGACACTTTAACTTCATTCACCACAGGGTCTGTCTGTATAATGAAATTCATTACTTTCAGAGGAGATAACTCTGATTAGTGTCTTTTACACCTCTGCCTCTTCTGTTTTTAAATGATTCAGTCATTTAATTGCCTGACCATGTGATAAAAAGACAGAACTATTTATTTTAGCCCTGCAACTAACAGATTGAGTGTAAATAATTTGACACTCCACCTGTCTGTTATGGGCAAGGTTAACTAAGTATTTGATTGCAAATAGCCATGTTTAGTTTTAGTTCAGTTTATGTGTTAAGTTTTACAATATTTTGTAACAAATTCAGTCTGTTACTAGGTTAAGTAGTTTATTGTATTTTATTTGTGATAACAATAATATTTATTGTAAGTAATTAATTCGTTAATAAATATTTTTTATAAAGGTATGTAATGAATAACCATATCCTGGAAAGTACAAGGAAAGTAAAACAAAGCACTTATAATAATCAAATCGTTCGGTTAGAAAATATGTTTCTCCCAAACCAAATAAGGATTTATAACGGATAAATAAGAAACTATGAATATAAAATTTAACCGGAGTGAATTTGTCATATAAACCATTTAAATTGTAAAAATAAAAGAAATCGATTTAGAATACCGAATTTGGAGAACTATAGAATAAATAAAATTGTATAAATACAATTCAATTATAACAGAGGTACACAAAAAAAGTATTATCTATGAATACCATATAATCCCGGCTTATTCCGTTTGTACCAGTTAAAAAAAATCCCTTTAAATATTTTATCTGCAGAATAATAATAAAAATATTTATTGGATAAAAAAATTAGAAAAATCATTGAACTAACTTACCATGGAGAGCAAGTGACTGTAAAGCAGCATTCGTATTGATGTAACCTGAAAAATAAAATAAATTTATAATCTAAGTAATTAAAAAATAAAATAAAATTAGTAATAAACAAAGTTTTAAGAGTAATTAAAAAAATTATTGTAAATTTATGCAGTTAATATTTGTGTAATTACTACATGATCAAATATTTAAAGAAATGAATTTTGAAAATATTGTATTTAATTCAATTGTATTACAAGTACCGAATAAATTAATCATGGTTGTTAACAATTTAACATTTTAATACTATAATAAAGCAATTACCACTGAATAATTTTATAATCTATGCATACATAAAACTGATTGTTTGATTGCAATAAGCTAGTCGAATATGTTGCAACAGTATTAATTAATATTCGGGTTATAAATGGTTTAAAAAATTATACTTGTAAGTAAAAAAATTACAGGGCATTCTCCATCGAGATTTAAAAAAAACAACCGTAAGAAGAAGTTAAGGCTTGTGAAATTCTCACCAACTTCTGTTTAATTTTTTCACTTTTATATTTCTGTATTAACAACTCTGTAATATTGTAACACCTTAGCCTAGGTTCGTTCTGGATCTGGGCATAATAATTACTGTAAAATAAATAATTTAAACAGCATAAATAATTAAATGAGTCAACGATTTTTTCGCAAATATGAGGCATATTACAACTGATTTGTAGACCCTGAAAACCCCTATACACAATTTTCAGAAAAATCGTTAGAGCCGTTTTCGAGAACAGTTAGACAAACAAACAAACATACGCCAAGTTGTTGTGTAATATTATAGGATTAACAGACAGTAAAAAAGATATACTCGTATATCTGGACATTAAATACATCACTTTTAAAGTCGTTATCTGTGAAGTGGACATCAGACAAATTAAGAGGATTAAAGCAGAGCAAATTTTTAAAAGCGCTTTACCTCGGTACTTACTGTTCTTATATTACAATTCCCTTAGGTCTTGAGATTTTATCTAAATGAACAAGTTTTATCAGCTGATTTCTTCAGGTTTAAAATAAGAATATTAGTAGACTAAAATATATAATCAAACATACAACAAAATAGTAATTACAAAACTTAAAACATCCATTCAAAACCAAAGAAAAATTATGTAATTTAAAAAAAATTATAATAAATTAAATTTTTCAGAAACATCACTTCCTTTCGCGTTACTTTGTTAAAAGCCACAAAAGACTACATTCATTAAAAAAGAAAACTCTTATTTCAGTTTTTGTTTTGTTGGAGCACTTTTCCTCCTGATCTTTCTTTCCTCGATTCTTCACCAGTATTCCTTCAATCTTTCTGATCTCTTCTAGTGCTCTTTGTCGGAATACTATTTTTTGTCGATTGGTCGGTCGCTTCTTTTCAAGTCTTGTATTGTTCAGTTTGTGGTAATTTCCGGATTTTCTTTTTAGGTCTTCAAGAGAGATTTCGGTTTCGTTTATGTCCTGTTCCATTTCTTTGATTCAGTGGGGTTGAAATTTCTGCTTAAGAAACTGTGATATTCCTAATAACGAAAACTTCATTTAAAATGAGAAGAAACAGGCCTAACCTGGAAAACTCTTCCTACAACATTTCATGCATTAAAAAAACGGGTTCCGGCAATAAAATTTCGAAGTAACCGTAATGATTGTGTGATTTGTTCAATTATCCAAATGTTCAAAAAAATCCGAATCCAAGTCTGTTAAGCTAATATATTTTTTCAAAACTAAACATAGGTATTTTTTCAAGTATATTTTTCAATCGTACTTCAAGACGAACGAAAAATGAAATTTTTTTTTCTAAATGGAAAACCTCGCGTAGTATATCTTTTTTGATTTAAATAAGCTGAAAGAAAATGTAAATAAATTGACCTCGAATTGAAGGTTTATAGTTTGGACGTGACCAAGTAATGGTCAATAAAAAAAGGAACAAAAATTAAAAAAAGAACTACTGAGATCGTATAAGGCCTTCGGATGGGTAACTTTCATTTTTCATTACAATATTTCCTTTGGCTGGGGGATTCACAGTTTATAAACGTGAGATAACTTACCATAATGTATTATTATTATTATTATTATTTAATAACAATAAATAATTACAAAGCAGCTGCCTATTCAAAATATAATAATAAACTCTAATTATGTAACGAAGGTCACAGTTGGATTACATAAATTTTGGTTCTTAGGATAAAATAAAATTATATAATTTTAGCTAATAAAATTTTCTTTTACAGTATTTGTATTTAACTTAACCCTATCTGTACTGGTTAGTTTATAATTTAAGTTTATCTTAGTAGATGTTACATTATTAGAAAACACTAGTGTCGACGTGTAACGTGATTTTTTTTTATTAACAGAAGTTTAGAGCTACTGACCCCGATAACACCTAGGTATCAATTACTTTGATTCACGTATCGTAACCATGGTCGTCCTCTTCCTATTTCACGCAGTGTAATTGTATCCACTACAATTACGTTATGTTATTTCAAAAGAATGAACAATTGTGTCTACCTGTATGTTACTGACGTGTACGTTACATCGTTTATACTGTCAATTATTTCGAAAAGAAATCTTCATTCCTCTTTTTTAAACTACATTATAGTATTTTAATACAAAATACAGTATTTCGGATCAAACAAAACAAAGTAACTTGTTTAAGATTAATTAATACTTATCAAATCAATTTAGTTCGTCTTCGTACACACACAAATCTATTATGTAAGGAGTCACGATTGAATGTTTATCTGAGAATATTGATGTTCAAGGGCAAATCAGAAATAAGTACAGTAGATACATACAAAAAAATCTGGTGTGAATCATTCACAAGACTTATAAAGTAAATAATGAAGAACAAAACTTAATTTTAGTCATAAGAAGATGACTAAATGAAAATCAACCTCTACTGGACTTATGGAAAATCACTTGTCGCTTAAGGGGAGTGGTTCGCCCTATACTAATCCATGTTAATGAAAATTAACTTTTCTCAAGAAACCGCTTAAGATGTTTTACTTCTGTGTTTTTCAATATGAAACTATGAAATTTACTCTACATTTTAACGTACGCGTTTTATGTTTTATGCATAATTGTAATAGTTATGATTTTTTCAAATGGTTGTTTTCCACCGATTAAAAGAATATATAAAAAAGTTCTTTTCATCTTCTATACAATATTTTTACATTTGGATACGTTAAAACTGACATTTTACTGTAAGGAGCACGCTGTAAAAATTTCAAACTGATTTTCTATTTTATGATTTGATAAAAGTACAATTTAATGTCAGAAAATGATATTTTCTGGAATTCTACTTTAGAGATAAGAATAACTAAGAGTTTTACACATACTTGTATTAATATTTGTTGTGACATACATACATAAAAAATACAACAATAAAAGTAATATCATTCCAATAGTTATAAAACTACCACCATTTTTAAGAGGAAATTTCAAGTAATCGAATAAATGTAAAAAATAAAAAAGTCAATATCTGTCCGGTTTTTCGGTGAACTACACCCCTGAACTGTAGTAATAGATGTTTGAAATATAAGTTGTAGGTTTTTCTATTTTCTTTAACTAAAATTAGCTTTTTGCTCTTAAATGAATATTACGGCCACAATCTTAGAAGAAATATATTATTACAAAAACACAGTCCACGCACCAACTAAAAGATAAACTATGAGAGTAAAAATGAGACTATTATAATCAAAATCGTTCCAGAGAAAATTACAAAAAAGTGAAAAATTACACGAATAAACTGCACTTCTGGTTGACCAATTTTGAAGAATCCTTTTTGTCGGATCCCCATGTAGTAACTAACTTACGTCCCAAGTTTCAACTTCGTACGCTAACCCGTTTTTGAGATACGATATTTTCAACACACCCACATCGACATGAAAACGTTTGTTTCCCTACTAATATTTCACATAGGAAAAGAAAAAGTAATAATGAATTTTATTATTATTTAATTAGGACGGATCAGGCGGTTCTTTAAGCCCCTTATCACTGCAGTACAAGGGAGCCTATTGTATTATTTCAACCTTCCCTTGTTCACTCAATAAAAACACCACCCTAATATAATTTTCAGGAGACTGCCTACCAAGTCTTTGTGAGAAATATTGCACTTTAGACATATTTGCTCAAAACTTGAGCATCTTGTACGAGTTAATGTTAAGGATATGGGAAAAATAACTAAATAATATGAAGCACTAATTACCGCAGAACTACGACAAAATACAAACTAATTACGACTGACCAAAAAAAGTACATAAAACAGCTTACATAGAAACCTTATTTTAAAATACGTTCTATAAAAATAGTATCGAAGTGTTCTAGAGAATTTTCTTTAATTCAAAAATAAAAATGTTGCATAACTTTCCAGTTAAAACTATCCCCATTCCTCCAGCATATTCAACACCTCATTCTTTCCAATTAATATTAATCTAAAACACGCCTTTAAACAAAACTGGAGAGTTTTCTAGAATGTCTTCAAAAGTTAAGGTGTGATTAAGGTAGAACAATTTTTAGTTGGCCGGACAACGGGGAAGAACTGCACATCGTTGTCGTTCCTTTCACACCCATAAAACAACTACCGCTACATAAGCTTCAAGTTTAAGATTTCTTCGTTGTTTTTGTTGTGTGTGTGTGTGTGTGTGTGTGTGTGTGCGCGCGCGCGCGCACGGAGTCAAGAATTTACATAGTTACGTCTCATCAACAAATACTAAAACAGTAGTCTTATTTATTTATTTATTATTGCGTAGTCCAGTAAGATAATAAAACTTACTATTCCGAAAAATTAAAACTTTTTATTTAAATTGTATTGCCCGTAATCACAAAATTTATAAAGATTTTAACTAGAAATCAAACTGGAACCTTCTACTTTATAGTTAATAATCTAGAACAACATAACTAAGCGATGGAGACAGAGAATGTTTTATAACTGTTAATTGGGAGCAGTGTAATAGTTATATTACAAATCCTTTTTTTCCCATAACAAGCAGGTGGAATGTTACATTATTTGGATTCGATCTGCTAGTTCCAGGGCTACAAAAATTTATTATATTTCTTATCACATGGTCAGCCACTTATATGACTGAAGCATTTAAGAACTGATAACGTAGACGTGTAAAAGATACTATAGTCAGTTATCTTCTCTGAGAGTAGGAAATGAATTTCATTATACAGCCAGACCTAGTGGTGAATGAAGTGAAGGTGTCATAAATAACTAAGCGACGTAGACAGTCAATTTTTTATAACTGTTATTTGGATATTAATAACAAAAGAGGTAGATGTGTAAAAGACACTAGTTAGAGTTATCTCCTCTGAGAGTAGGTAATGAATTTCATTATATAGCCAGACTTTGCGGTTAATGAAGTGAAAGTGTCATTTGCAAGCTGGAAAGTAGATGCTTTTCAGAGGGCCTGGAATGCTGATAAGAATACTTTTCCACTCAATGAGAAAGGCAGTGGTAAACTACCTCACTCCTCGTTTTACTTAGTAAAGCCTCTAGAGGTTCAAAACCATTCTTTCGGTTGATGACCTAAACAGCAACACAAATCCCTAAAGATGAAATAAATATTTTGCCGAAACGAATAAACGGATAAATAAACTCCGGATGTTAAACCTATAAATAGTACGAATAAATTAATGATAAAACGGGGTTAACAATGAAAATGTATGGGAATTTATCCGATAAATAAAATTAAAAGGTAAAGAAGATTTACAAGAATTGAAACGCGTTGCTAACATGTATAGGCGAAGTAGCCTTGCCCCAGTTTGTAAAAGCATCGACGCGAGGCAGACAAGCAGCAATAAACCTACCAAGAGAATGCTAATATAAAAAAAAATTAACCGATCCTACCTGTGTTCATGACTATAATCTTAAAGTTTGTACTGTCATATAAATTGGCTTAAGTTAAAAGGTATACCCCTTCAATACACGAGGATTACAATCTAATTACCTTAGTTATGTAACTACCTAGACGATGTCACCTGCGAAGGAAGGTGGTGTGTTGAAATGTTTATTAAGTAATTATATTAAAGCTAATAACAGGGCTGTCAATTCTTTCGACAGACTTGTCAGTCATCACGAAGAGGAAAAGGGGATCACGAATTATACTAACAATTAAATCACGAATTTTGAGCGGGTCTATACATAGCCTAACCGTAACAACATATTACATTTTAAAAAATCTGGTGTGAAACGCTCACACGTCTTTCTTTTGCCAGTGAAAATAATTAACAATATAACCTAACAGAAGTAATAAACCATAAGAAATAAACAAAAAAAAAAAAAAACCTCAAAAACATAACCTTATTTTAATCCATGAGTGAATGATGTAAAATTAAAATCACCTTCAAGTTGGCGTAAAAATACGGAAAATCACTCTTTCACGCTAAACTAGGCTCTTTAGAGAAACATGTTGTAAATAAAACTTGTAAATTTTTTAATTACCTATAAATTTGATTGTACACACTTTTGTCGTAAAATGCATAATAAGGCTGAAATTTTAAATAAAATCGATTTTTTACAGATTTTTATGAAAAAAAACCCAGAAAGTCGCCAATTACCGCTGAACTAAGCATTATAGAAAGAAATGTTTGAAATAAAAGTTGTAGGATTTAAAATTCTCTAAAACTTTTATTATATACAATTTTACGTTAAAATGCATATTAAAGCCGCAATTTTAAAAACAATTTTTTTACGAGAAAACAGCCTTCCCAAGGATTTCAGCAGACATGGCGTCTACCGTATCTTGTAGAGCATAAAAAATTTAGTAAATGAGACGATTTTCAAAAAAAATCGTTGGAGCCTTTTTTTCGCAAAAAAGTGAAAAATGATACGAATAAACTACTACTTCCAGTTAACCGATTTTGATGAAAATATTCGTGTCAGGTCAGATAGTAGTATCTAACTTAATATTTAAGTTTCAACTTCCTATGATATTCCAATCTTGAGATATTCTGTTCACACAGACCAATCGCTAAAAACATGTATTTTGGGTTCAGGGGATCTGAAAACGTGCAAATCCAGTGAAAACTTAGTTTCGAAAAATCGACATGAAAACAATACTTTCCTTCCTATATATTCGAATAGGCAAGAGAAGGTAATAAGAACGACATAATTAAAACAATGTGGAAACATTAAAATGTAAAACGAATATTAGTGGATTAATAATTAATTAAGAACATAAAAAAGATTAAAATATTAATCAATAAAATTAATACCGGTGATTTAGAAGACCAGATTAAGCTGAAGTGCAAGCGGAAAGTTCCAGGTTCAATTTCCGGTAAGGGTTCATAAAATTTTAACACACTGAAAGCTACCATGATCCGTTAACTACTACAGTCGCTCATAAAAAAGCGAGTTTACAAAGATACTTTTTTTAAAGGTAATGTTAATTATTAAAGTCGGATTACTATATATATAGTGGCGACTATTTACAACACTATGGGTCGTTTGTCGCAGTCAAAACGGCATTTTTGCCTGTCTTGCCATGACTCCTCCTCTATGTTTCTTCTTTCCATGGCTCTGTCAATACCTTCCATCCATCTCCCTCTCGGTCTTCCTATTTTTCTATTTCGCTGCGGTCTCCAGTTCCATGCCTTCAGTGGGATTCGTACGTTGCTCATTCTTCGCATGTGACCATACCAGTGCAGTTGTTTTCTCTCAATATGGTCTATTATTGAGTCTTCAATGCCCATTAGTCGGATTACTATTTCTTGTAAATTAAACGTTAGGTTTGTTAACTAATTAGCTTTTCACGGTTTATATTTTTAAGGCTGAGGAGGATAAACCAAAAAATCATCTTCACGTTTAAGCCAGGATTTCCAGTCTTTCGATCGGGCTTATCCGTATTTATAATAGCAGTAATAACCAACGTTAATTAAATATATTATTTTCTTAGAAATACTTTACTAAGGAATTAAAAAAGATTCATAGAAGATCTTCATAGAAAAAGATTCATAGAAATCTAATCAGATGTGGAATTTCCAGATAAAATTGTTGCATTGATCAAGGTCAGATATACCAAGAATATTTCTTAACGCGAACATCAACAACGTCTCTTCAGATAAAAATAATGTATTTATTAGTATAGGATTTTAATGTTTACATGTTACAACTGGTAAAACGTGTTGGGGTAAAAACTAAAGATATTGGGTTAGATTTTTCGTAGTTTGGAAAATTCATGTGATAAGACACAAAATCAATCGTAACCGCTATGATAATGATACATCAAAAATTTAGAATCTTATTATTTGATAACTAGTGATCATAACAGTGATTAATTTGTTAAATCATTAAAAAAATATTTAAAAAAAATCCTATTATTTTGTTTGATTGATTTTGTCTATTGTTTTGACACCCTGAAGACTCTAAAACGGACAAATCACGATAAAAATCGATAAGTATAAATACTAGCACATTGTTTAATTCAGTACGTACCAGTGACGTAGATAAAAATTTTGTGGGTGTCGGTTTTGACGTAATATCACTACTAATACCTATATTTTTTTAAAATTCTTAAAAAATTAAAACCCATCGTTTTTCAAAAGAAATTTCAACTTATAATTTCCCCCCAGTATTTTTTTTCTCTCGTATAGGGTCAATTTTAGATCACGTGAGGTGACTTTAGGTAGTTCTGGAAGGTATTTTTGCAGCTCACTTTCTCATCATTCGCTCACTGTAGGCTTTTCTCCTTTCTTCTGTCCACTCGGTGTTCCGTTTTTACTCTTCATCGATGCTCTAAAGTCCGTAATTAGTTGTCTAAATTTAATTCGTTTATTTAGGTTTTCTCAGTTTATTCCGTTTTTCTCAATATCCTTTCTGACTTCTTTAAACCATTTATCCGACACCTTAGATCTACTGCTTAGTGTCTTAAAAATTTATTTTGTGATCCGGATGTCATCCTGTCGGACCTTATCCTGGTAGAAGCATTTGCCAGTTCTGATCGCTTGAAACTCTTTTCGGTACAGAAGAACGAGTCCCTTCCACCTAGTATACAGTGGTGGATGTTTTTATACTAGACCTGAAAAGCCGAGCGCAGCAGAACCAAAACGACCTTAAAACAAGGGGTGATTTTACAATGATCTGAAAAAATAACTAATATTAAAGTAGTTCGTTAAGTGACGCTAAGTATAAATTATTTTAGTTAGTCATTTAATTTAACTTGGTAGATTTCCTGCTATTGGTAAAATTTTCTATTTTTGTAATAATTTTTTTTTTTTTACATTTCGGGGGGGGTCTGGACACTCTGGATCCCTCCCCTTATCTACGCCACTGGTACTTATCAATTTATTTTTGATCAAATGCCTGAAATTAAGTTTTAAGACTAATGAGGGATTGTATTGTACAGTTACTACTTCAGAGATACTGAACAGAAACTGCAATTTAATTAAAAGAACACATTATGTACACTACACTTTCTTGTAAATTTATAGATAGAGGTTTCATTGAGTAAAACAAGGAGAAAAGTGATTTACAATTGCATTCCTCACTGCGTTGAAAAAAACAGCAGGTTATCAGTATTCCAGAGCTTCTGAAATTATTTCATAACACTGAAAACAACCTGTTAATTTTTTAATATATTCACCAAAGGGTGTCAATTAGGTACTTTTGTAGTACACTAATATAATCAAAGTGAATATTCGTTTTTAAACTTTTCTTCTTAAACCTTTCATAGACTTTGCATGCAGAATATAATAATGCTACATTCATGATTACTGTTTTTTCCAGAAACTGTGAGTTTAAATACATTTATTTCAGTATTTGTATATAAAATTATACTTAAAAACCGACTAAGCATTTTTAATTAAACCTAGAAAATAACAATTTTAAATAAAGGAAATGTATTTTCCTCTTTTGTATAAGTACTCCGCTACAGTAAGAATTAAAGCTAAGCCTATATCTTGGTACTGGAAAATCAGAAGCTTGCGTAATCTACCACTCCTGCACGTTGGTGTAATTATTATTCTCCGCACGGCATACACCCCTATAGCTACCATATTATTTACGATGTAATTACATCCGTAACTATAATTTCAACCCCGAAGTACTACTGACATGTGAAATAAATAATATACAATTTTCCTTATTGTTCTTGATGAATTGAAGGGTTAGTATTTCGTTTTTCGTCGTTTCTTTTAGGCATAGCACGCATTTATAAAATTTCTCAATAAATTATTCTTTATCTTTAAAATTAAATGCATGACATAAATTAGTAAATTTTTATAACCCTTTAAAAGATAAGAAATTACAAAATAATTTGAAAACAAAACTAAACAAGTTATAAAATCATAACTTTTTAACTTTATTCTTTATACAGAATTGTACAATATTAATGTAAAACGACCAAATTGTTTAATAAATAATATACAAAAATAGAATAAAATTATCATAAATTAAAACTAAGTTAGAGTTCAATTGTTACAAACGTTCTACTTTTCACAAAACGAAAGTAAAATAATATTAGTATTTTATTTTAAAAAGTGGTGTTTTAATGAAACATTGTACTATACTATATCAAAATTGAAATTATAAAATGAAATGAACAATATATATTTTTTTTTGTTTTACGTCTGACTGTTCTGCAATTTCTGCTAATGTGGACGGTGGATAATGATGACAATGAAAATGAGTGATGAAAAAATGCTAGACCTGACCAGAAATCGAACCCGGGACCCCGGCTTACAAGCCAGTTGCACTAACCACTACACCAACAAAGCGGCCAATGAACAATATAAATTCTTAAGAATAATTTTTTTTGTTTTAAACACCACCCAGAAGACTCCAAAAAGGACAAGTTACAATAAAAACCGATAAGTATAAAATATTAGAACTAAGTTATGTTAAATTCACTACTTACCAACTCGTTTATTACCTCTCTATTACTTTCTTGCTTACTTCAATGAGTATTTCATCTAATAATTGTGACTGAATTGTATACAGTCGATTAAAATTTTTAAAACAAAAAAATAGTACGAAAAGAACCCGCTAGGAGATCTCTATTTCATTTTATTTGTAAACTTCAGTGTAAATTTATACATAATGTCAACTACGAAATGCTATAAAATTCAAACTTTGCTACAAATTGTTAAATAAAAGATAAAAAAAATCTGGTGTGAAACACTCACACAACTTTCTCTTGCCAATGCAAATAATTGCCAATAAAGCTAACATTATTAAGAAAATATTAGAAATAAACAAAAGCTAACCTCAATAAACATAACCTTATTTTAATCATGAGTGAAAAACGCAAAATGAAAATCGAACTCAGTTTGGCTTAAAAATACGGAAAATCACTCTTTTACGCTAAACTAGGCTCTGTAGGGAAAAATGTTTTAAATAAAAGTTGTAGATCTTTTTATTTCCTATAAAATTAATTATATACACTTTTGTCGTAAAATGCATTCTAAGGCCGAAATCATAAAAAAAATCGATTTTCACACGTTTTCGTGAGAAAAAAACAGAAAATTGCTAATTACTGCTAAACTAAGCATTATACAAAAAAATATTTGAAACAAAAGTTGTAGGATTTTAAATTTTCTACAACTTTTATAATACAAAGTTTTGCGCTAAAATGCATATTAACGCCGTAATCTTAAAAAAACAATTTATTTACGTAAAAACAGCCTCACCGAGAATTTCAGCAAACATGGCGCCTACCCTCCCTATCTTGTAGAAAATAAAAAATTGAGTAAATAAGGCGATTTTTAAAAAAATCTTAGGACCAGTTTTTGAAAAAATCGCAAAAAAGTGAAAAATTATACGAATAAACTACTACTTCCGGTTGACCGATTTTGATGAAAATGTTCGTGTCGGGTCCGGTAGTGACATGTAACTTAAGTTGCAAGTTTCAAGTTCGTACGATTTTCCGTTCTTGAGATATTTTGTATATACACACACACACGGACACAGACCAACCGCTAAAAACATGTTTTTTGGGTTCAGGGGGTCTGAAAACGTATAGATCCGGTGAAAACTCGACTTCGAAAAATCGACATGAAAACAATACTTTCCTTCCTATATATTCATATAGGCAAGAGAAAGTAAAAATGGCTAAAATATTCTTAAAACAAAAATTTAGAATATTAAATAAAAGATAAAATTAATAAGTTTTAGGAAGATATTTATAACGTTACTCTTAAAAAAAGAATAATCATATTACCTTACGATGAAAGTACTAAAAACATAGATGAATAATATAAAAAAAATATGAAATTGATTTCAGCTGTATCAAACGATCAAACATCAATTCTTCAGATTGCTTTAATCCGTTAATGGCCTAAAAATGAATACCTAGTGTTATTTTAAAATTTTTAAGATAACGTAGATATTATTTATAATAGAATTATTAATTAATAAATGTTTCCTAGAAAGTAAATAATATATCATTCACGAAGCTTACTTATGCAAAGCCCAGAAATGAAATGCCCCATCCTTTACTTGTTACACATAGATACACTGTCACATATATGTACCATGGTACAGTACAAAGGACGTGTACATTACATACACCTTTGCATATGCCGACGTTGCTTCGCTGTATAAACACTCTTTGAAGTAATAAATCAGTCTAAAAGCTAATTAGTAACGTTTTAACCTAAATGTTGATCAGTTAAATAAAGCGTAAACTTCATTTTATCAACCTCTTTTACATTTTCTATTCCATTTTCTCCTTGTTGAATTTGAAAAATGTTTGTTTTAACTTTCAACTAACGGTTTTTCATTACTTCAATGTAAATGAATTTATTACTCACGTGAATAATATATCTTTAGTTCTAAAAAAAAAAAATACTTCATTTCTTTTTTGTACTTATTATTGTTTATAATAAATATCTGCAAAAATATTCACATGTATATTTATAACAATACCAGTAAATTTACTTAAATTCCAATGAATGTGCAGAACAGAAAAAATAGGTCAGTTTTAGTTACCTCGATTGATTTATTCCTAAACAATAAATTTGTGTTAACTTTACAAAGCCATTTTTTTTTTATTTATTTAGTTTTATAGTTTATTTTTAGATAAATGTATATATATATATATATTTGTCTGCACAGTATTTTACAATTTTCATGGAGCGCTACTATTTCACTATTTGATAAAAAAACCTTTACAAAACAATACGTCAATATTATATTTCCTGTATAAAATACAGACAATAGAGACATCACAAAATAGTTCATAGTATATATATCTATTATTTTCAGGGCATATCTCTCCATCTCTAACACAAACCCCCCCTCTCTCTCAATACTTTACACGCTTCTCCAATTTGTCTCCACCTAGCTCTATCTTGATCTGACTCATACATTTAGTTTCTGCTATCTTCTGGATAACATCTTACCATCTTGTTTTTGGTCTTCCTAGGTTTCTACCTGTAGTTTTAAGCCGGTATATTGTTAAATATTCAGTTTTCAGTTTCCACTTCAATTTTTCTTAAATCTCCAACAGTACAACAAGTGAGTATAAAATAAAATGTTTGGGTCTTTTCCGTTTTCTGTATGCCACTATCAAATCCAAATTCCCTGAAGGGTTACACAATTCTCCCACTCCTGCGTCTAGCGTGCCAATCTGACTAGCAACATTCCTGCGTAATGTCAACCACTCCGATTTCACAGTTAATTACTACAAAGTCTGCATAGTCAGTCTACTATGAATTTTTTAGTTAGGTACTTAATAATATTCGGACGGAGGATGATGCTGCAGAGTTCCTTTAGGAAAGGGAGTTATGGCATACTCCCAGAAGATGTGACAACTAAAAACGTCTGTGTGAAACACTCAGATTTTCTCTTCCCAATGTAAATCATTAAAAAATATAAAGTAATTAGTAATGTAATAATAATTTAATATAAAATATAATGTAAATAATTAGAATAAGTTAAAGCAACCCGTAAATAATAAATATAAAATAATAAAAACTCAAAATAAAACAATCTTAATAAGAAATAAAACAACAGAACGGGTAATAACATAGTATTTTTTACTATAAACCGTGACTGGTAATTTTTAATTACCAGTCACGCTAATGTTTTTTTACAAATCGCCTCACTCACTACATTTTTATGCTCTACAAAATAGGACAAGCGGTCATATCTGTTGAAATTTGTGGGGACTGTGAACCCGTGGCAAAATAAGTATTTTTATTATGGCCGTAATAAACATTTTAGGGAAAAGTGTACGAGTATAATGAAAATTGTATGAGATAAAAACACCTAGAACTTTTTTCAAAAATTGTTTCATCTACAATGTTTAGTTATCATCAATTAGTGATTTTCTGTATTTTTCTCATCAAAATCCGTAAAGAAAAGGTTTTTTTTTTAAAGATTACGACTTATGCATGCATTTTACGACAAAGGTAGTACATGTAATTTAAGTTATAGGAAATAAAAAATCTACAACTTTTATTTCAAGCAAATTTTTCTATAGAGGCTAGTTAGTGTCAAATAGGAATTTTCCGTATTTTTAAGTTCAACAGAAGTTAATTTTCATTTTGCGTCATTCACTCATGATTAAAATAAGTTAATGTTTTTCATATTACATTGTTTACTAATGATTAAACAGAGGTTATATTGTTCATTATTTACATTGTCAAGAGAATGTCGTGTGAGGGTTTCACACTAGATTTCTATGTTTAAAATCCAATTAAAAATATTTTTTTATTATAAGATTACTTAGTTTTTATTTTAAACATGTTTTATATATGTTAAAAAAATATAAATCAGTTCGGATAATCCGAAATTTCGGATTAGCGAGGTTTTTATGTATTACATAACAGAATCTTCACTTAAAGTATGATTAAGGGTAGGAAATATGGAAGCACTATGTAATTAATTCATACATTGTATAATTATTCCATCAAATACAACTTACATGCATGTACGTTAACACATAACTGCAGTTAAAATATGCATAGAGTAATAAATTTATGCATAGACATTTGTTTATTCACGTCCACGCAATATTCGAGCCACACAGAATATTTATTCATAACAGTTAAACATCCATTCGATATCAATTTAATTCTGAAACTGATAGTTATTAACAAATCGTTGTGATATTGACGCACGGCTTATTAAAAGAACACAGAACGTCAATCAGTCATATTAATCAATCAATCAGTAGGTCAACGATGCATTATATAATATAAGAATGTGCCTATAAATTGTAATTTAAATGTAAATCAAATTTATTGGTATTTGTAAAACAATTTAATAAATTTAATACCCTTTTAAGTTTTAATTAAAACAGGAAAAGCTTTTATAAGGACAACTAAAACAGTAGGCCTATAATTGAATTTTAATCCATATTTAAAACAAAATTTGAAATAAAAAAAGTTATAATAAATAAATTTGTAAATAACTATTTATTTTTCTTTTTGTTTCGGGCCATTTTAGATATGAAAAAGTAATTTTAGACATTTCTTACGCTTTTTTACCACCCACATTCTTAGCATTCTTTCACGGTAGGCTTTTCTTTTTTATTTTATTCGTGAAAAACGCTCAAAGTCTGGAATTAGTAGTCACCTTGGTTCAATTGAATGTTTTTTCTACGTTTACTCCAATTTTTACTTTCTCTTGCCCTATATGAATACATACATAAGGAAGGAAAGAATTATTTTCATGTTAAATTTCCGAAATTGAGTTTTCACTGAAAATACACTTTACAGCCTCCCTGAACCCCACAAAAAAACATTATATTTTTGGTCTTTCAAGGCATTCATCAGCATTCAGACACGCAGGTCTTATCTCGGTATCATAATGTTTGGTCTAGAGATACTGCTTTCTTCTTGCTCAAGTTATAAGACAAACTTTGAAGTGCAGCGGTCATTTTTCCTTGTCTACTGTTCTTTTGCTTTATTTATCTCCTCAAGGTACTGGAAGCTACCAACTTTTCCATATTGTAGCTTCAAGGGACGCGACCTATTATTAATTTTTATTTTATTATAGAGAATATTGATTCTCGGGAAAACCTCCTCAATCTCAAACAAATCATTTAAAGGCAATGAAAACTAGTATATTACTATACTACAGATAGTAAGACTACTATACTGAAAACGAGTATTTAAATTTTTCATAGAATTTAATAGATATTTTTCTATGAATCTTAAAACAAGATTTCTTATTTTTACAAAGAATTGGATTAATTTTAATTCCAATTACGCAGAATTTAATGAAGTAAGCCAACGGCAAAATTAAAATCAAAACAGTATTGTCTTAAAAACTTGTCCTTGATAAACAAGAAATGTAATTTTATTACTGTCATTGAATACTTTATTGTCTGTGTAAATAACATAAAATATCTAATAAATAAATTTTATAAAGTAAATCAATAAATTAAAAATACTGCACTTTTAAAACCCAGATATGGTACAGTAATGTTATAACAAAATATTAGTGACTGTCGTCCTTGAAATCACTAGGGTACTGTGCTTACATGGTCAAGGTCAATATGGAACTGCATATTTTTGCAGTGAAACTTCCTTTTATAAATTAAAATACGAATCTGATCAAAATCTATTGACTAATCAATTTTACAAACTTCAATCTTACGTCATATTTACACTTTTACACCAAATCTATCTATTTAATACCACAAATGTACTTGAGAAAGTTTTATTACGTAAACGTTTACCACAAAAAATTATTTACAATCAGTTTTATAAATTTGTAGAAAAGTTCTTAAATATATTGCAGAAGACAACACTCAGCAGCGTGGCTTCCGTATGATTTTCTGGTTAATAAAGATGAAGATAAATGTTTTTCTTAGCTGGGGTCCGATGATGTCCAATTTTTCATTAGGATGGAAAAAGACGTAAGTTTTGTTTGATTATGAGTAGATAGGACGATGAGATACTTTAGTTTAACACATCGTAGTTTTTAGAATAATAAATTTAATGAAGAAATATTTAATACAAGAACACGCCTTAATAATGGTTATTTAAGCCTTTCAATCCCAAAGAATATGTGTACATTGTTACAAACATTTTACTGATATTTAAGTGTAATAAAATCACTTTTAGACCTTTAACCCTTTGGATAGCCTGACAAAAAAAAATGTGACATGTACGTCACATTAGGACTTGATGGTATGAAAGTTCCCACCAATAAGAATAAGTCAAATCATTTTCAGGCTTCCTAAACAAAACAATATTCTCTTACTTAGATTTATAGTAAAAAAAAACTAAGTATGATTTTAATATTATTTAAGACTTCAAAAATTTTACAATAAAACAATATTGGTAAAATGGATAAAATCACTATTTAGTAACAGTTTAAAAAATATACTTGTACATACATACAATATATTCCAAGACATGTCACTTTATTTTAGTAAATTAAATAAACTTCTGAAACCAAAATTAAAAAGAAATTTAAAAAGAAATTAATGGTTGCCCCCGTGGCGCAATGGTCAGCATACTACACTGCAAAGCGGAGGTCTCAGATTCGAATCCTGGCTAGGGTACAGAAGATTATTACACTTCACACCCAGGATTCTTTAATCCAAAGTTGTCTCTAACATCTAAAATGTTGAGGTCTGTTATTTCACTCCAATATGCCTTCTATGTCACACTGGGTTAGAAAGGGTTAAATAGTGAGTTAAACTTTATTTAATTGCAGTTCAATTTTGTTTCTTCAATTTTTAAAGAATAATTAAACATTTTTAATTCAAACGAACCACTATGGAGGATTCTCGTGTTTTTGAGTCTTTAAACTACGAGGGTCATATTTTCAATCTCCGATAGGCCATTAATAAAAGGAAAGTAAATATAGAAAGAATGTTTTATTATTAAAAATGACACACATAATATTAAAAATCTGGTGTGAAACACTTACAAAACTTTCTCTTGTGAATGCAAATAATTCACAATATAGCCTAACATTAGTAATAAAAAATTAGAAAAAACCTCAAAAAACATAACCTTATTTTAATCATGAGTGAATGATGTAAAATTAAACCTCAATTTGGCTTAAAAATACGGAAAAACACTCTTTCAGGCTAAACTAGGCTCTGTAGAGAAAAATTTTCTAAATTAAAAGGGTAGATCGTTTAATTCCTATAAATTTGATTATATACACTTTTGTCGTAAAATGCATTCTAAGGCTTTTGTTATATACATTTTTGCGCTAAAATGCATATGCCGCAATGTTAATAAAACAATTTATTTACATGGCGCCTACGCTATCTTGTAGAGCATAATAAATTTAGTAAAAAAGGCTATTTAAAAAAGAAAATCGTAGGAGCCGTTTTTTTGAGAAAATCGCAAAAAAGTGAAACATGACACGAATAAACTACTACTTCCGGTCGACCGATTTTGATGAAAATCTTCGTGTAGTGCCTTCTAGTAGGTTCTAACTTAAGTTTCAAGTTCCAACTTCATACGATGTTCCGTTCGTGAGATATTTTGTTCATACACACACAGACCAATCGCTAAAAGCACGTTTTTGGGTTCAAGGGGTCTGTGAAAAATGTGTATATCCGGTGAAAACTAAATTTCGAAAAATCGACATAAAAACACAACTTTCCATCCTATTTATTTATATAGGCAAGAGAAAGTAAAAATTATGGTAGGTCTATTGATATTTTTATTCAAAGTAGTAGTTAAATAACGTTAATTGCAAAATAAAAATGAAACGAAGTCCTATATACATTTAGAAAGTAATTCCAACAAAAAGTTTTGTCCACAGTAAGAACAATCGGATTATGTGAAGTACTACTATCAAATCGGCTTTCATCCTGCTAACGGTATTCAAAACAACAGTAAATAAGTAAAAAGGCTCAGGCAGGCAATATGGAAAATTAAATTAATTTTGTGCTTTTTAGATTTCAGCTCAGGTATATTTATTGGCTCAGCCTTAAACTTAACTTCAGGGTCTTTGGCTTACAATTTTGTATATTCTTTTCCGTTTTTTTATGTGAATCAAAATGTATAACATTCTAAATAGAGTAATAAACTTTTCAGAATTTGTATCTGCCAGTTATGCTTAATTTTTATATGATTTTGTTCTCTACATACTTTATTGATATTTTAAACTATATTTTATAACTTTATAATCTGTTAATTATGAGTAACAATAAGAAATTTTGAACAGCGTACTTAAATTATTTGCTTATAGAGACTTGTTGGTGGTAACACAGTTGTAACATCTAGTTTTAGCTAGTTTTTTTGGAGGTCTCTTGGCCATCGGCGCTTCAGCTCATTCATCATCATCATTATATATTTTTTTTATTTATTCAGTATTATTATTCATCATCATCACCCATCATGGTTTAGGCTATTGAGCCTGTTCCGGTTTCCACCTATTCCTCGGTCGACCCACATCCCTTCTACCATCTGGTTTGGACATCCAGGCTTGAAGTGGCAAACGGTTGTGTGGCATTCGGAGCAGGTGATCTGTCCATCTTTTTCTATATTGCTTGATCACATCTACAAGTGGCTGTACATTGCATTCTTCTCTTATCACTTCGTTTCTAATGTGATCCAGCCTTGTGTATCCCTGAATGTGTCTCAAGAACCTCATCTCTGAAGCTTGTATGCGCGAGTCGTCTCTCTTTGTTGTGGTTCATACCTCGTTTCATATGTAACTAGTGGAATCGCCATTGTCTTATAAAATTTCAACTCTGTTTCTTTTCTGGCTTATCCCTTCAATGTACGATGTATGGTTCCACATATTATTATTATGCCAGTATTATTATTATTCTTATTAATTAACAAGAACAAGAGCTAGAAAGAAAAAAAGAAACAAACATAAGGCTAGCTAACGTACTCAACTATCTTACCAATCCTAAACTACCAAACCCTAAGATACATTCTAGGAATCCTTAAACCAACCCACAACTCTTTCCGAGTCAGACGAACCCCTAAAAGGTTTTGTAAACAGGTAGGGAACACTATACCAATCTCTAAAACAACGCAGAATCCTTTTCCGAGGTAGAACCACCCTATTTTATACTACTGCCGATGGCGTGAAGCCATCTTATCCGTTGATTTCTTAAATTACCATGGATCCGTGGATTACTTGGTATGTATTATCCGTGGATTACTTGGTATGCATTATACGTGGATTACTTGGAAGGTATTATCCGTGGACTACTTTGTACGCATTATCCGTGGATTACTTTGTACGTATTATCCGTGGATTACTTGGTATGTATCCCGAATGCATCTGATGCGTGTATGAATAAGTGTATGTTTGAAATTCAATGAAAAAATTATAAAGATCTTTTGCTATAGCCTACATATTTATGTGATGTGGTAAAAGTAAGTCGTAATGTAGAGTACAGTTGGTAAATAACGTATTATGTATGTGTAATTTATTCTGTGTTGGCTGAATTCATATTGCCAGTCACAAATTCTTTAAAATCAATGCACAACAACTATATGAATATTTTACGAGGAATTGGACTTCGCATATAACAATATATTTTGTTTATTTTTAACAAAAGATTTTTAATAAAAATGTCAGGTATGTTCGATTCATTAATTTGTAAAATTAAATTGGGAATTAAAATATTGTGGTTCTTTTGAGTCTCTACGCAGTTTTCTGTTTAGGTATTGAAAAAATAACAATATTTATTAATTTTAATAATATGAATTCAATAATTTTAGTTAAGAAATAATAATATTATTCGCCAATAAGAATTCTGAAGGTTCTAATCTGTAGTTGGATTTGATAAGAATACGGAATTTTACAAAAGATGTGAAAAAATGATCTGTTATCTATTAAAGGGGATGGCACATTCTATGAATAAGATGGAAGGGATTGGTTTTCAGTAGGCCTATACTGTAGCGGGAATAAATAAGAACGTTTTCTGATTGGCAGAAAGAATCACCAATCGCAAGGAACTTTGGTGGAGGGGGAATGTTATTACAAATAGAAACACACTCGTTTCATGTAACTTTAAATAACAGTTTTGTTCATTTTCATGACACAGATTTCATAAAAGTTATTTTTGAAATTTTATTTAATAAGGTAGTCTACCAAAAAATGTTTTGGTGCTGCAAATTAAAGATTTTGTTGTATGCCTAAAATTCAACTATTATTTTTATTAAATTCTGAATAAAAATTATTTCACAATGACACTCATCCTCTAAAATCCAGGTGGGAATTGAAATGCATGAGTTTCAGAAATGATAGTTTCGGTGCACTTTTGCCAGTTTACCAGAAATTGTAAGGAAATTGAAGAAAAATTTAAGTTGCCCTCTTAAGATCAAAAAATACATTACTATATTATTATTCTTGTAATTAAACAATATTGGTTACGATAAAATTCAAAACTTTAGATCCAAAATAAAATCAGTAACTTAGGTAAACAAGTCACTACACTTACACAATAGACTTAAACCACATCGCACAATGATCTCACAAATTTTCTCAAAACAAAATTGAGATAACTTTGGAACACCGAGTGGTTGACTAGTAGGTATACACCAACAAAATTACATGAATCACGACACAATTTTTTGAAAAACAAATAATACTCGTAATAACCGACACAAGACAGCATGAAGTCAGCCTCACAAGGATACGCACAAGACAGGAAGAAGAAGAAGAAGAAGAAGAAGAAGAAGAAGGAGAATGAGGATGGGGATGAGGAGGAGGAGGAGGAGGAGGAGGAGAAAAAGAAGAAGGAGAAGAAGAAGAAGGAGAAGAAGAAGAAGAAGAAGGAGAAGAAGAAGCTTTAGAAAAGAATGAGTACGGTTACTATTGTAAAAAATATGAAAATAAATAAAATTTATTTTCTGTGCTCACAAACAACCTTTGTTGTTGATGTGACTTTAAAGAAAATCGGTAAAGATAAATCTTCAAAAAAACTAAGCATAAGTTTTGTATGTTTTACAACAAACTAAAACTTACGAAGAGAATTATAAATACTAAAAATAAAATATCGTAAATTTTTAGCTACATGTAATGTTTTTTTTTTTTATTAAAGAAAAGATATACGTTATATATTTAGAATACCTATCGAAAAGATGGAAGTACGATTTTAATAACAACACAAAACTTATTGTTAAATTTTGATCCTTTATTTTCATTTTAAAACAAAAGTAATAGACTGAAAGTATGGCATCATATACCGTTATTAAAGACAGAAGATTATTATAGGTAAAGTACATATACAGATGATAAAATAATGAAAATGTAGGATAGAATGATCATTTGCATATTATTAAAATATACAAAGTATGAGTAAAGAGCGATGGCAGGTACTGCAGGATCATATGTTAGTTGAACAGAAAGGGGGTGAGTAATGAGAGAGGTTGACAAGAATTAAGAAACATGGACAGAGATGAGTAAGTAAATGTATGTTTGTGTTTAAGTATTAGTGAGAAAGACAGAAGAGGAGGGAAAGAGAGTATGATGGAGAACATGAACCAAGACTTGTGCCATTAGTTGATTAACCTGTGTATTTTGCTGAGGGAGGTTAAGTATAATTCACGGAATTACATATACTACCATATAACACTGTATATTTCCACTCACTCTCATCATCATTTGTCTAGTTGATATAGAAGGCATTATGGTTATCAATAATGGTATAACACTACAGTTTCGGTAATAAGTACTCAAAATAGACTTCAAATAGTCTTCGTAGACAGACACTACGGACAGAAATATATTCAATAATTCATACAATCAATTTCCATTCATAATTTTAGCATTTCTTGCCCATAACAGACAGGTGGAGTGTCAAATTATTTACACTCAATATGTTAGTTGCAGGGCTAAAATAAATAGTTCTGTTTCTTATAACATGGTCAGCCAATTAAATGACTGAATCATTTAAGAACAGAAGAGGTAGAGGTGTAAAAGACACTAATCAGAGTTATCTCGTCTGAAAGTAATGGATTTCATTATGCAGCCAGACCCTGTGGTGAATGAAGTGAAAGTGTCATTTGCAGAGTGGAAAATATGCTTTTCAGAGGGCCTGGCATGCTGATAAGTGTACTTTTCCACTCAGTGAGGAAGGCAATGGTAAACCACCTCACTCCTCGATTTACTTAGTAAAACCTCTACAGGTTCAAACCAGCCTTTTGGCTGATGACCTAAACAACAATTTTAGCACTTCGTTTTCAATAGATAGCCTACTTTGGAGAGGTGAATGAAAAAAAACAAGTTTTTCCCGGTTTCAATGGACAATTTAATTCTTTTAGGTATATAGTTATCCGAAATAAAGAGAGGACGAAGGCCATTTCGGATAACCACAATTTCGGTTTAAAATGTAAATTTTTTGTAAGTTCACAGAAAAAAAATGAAGATAATTAAGTAAAAATAAACACTTTTAGGTTATAAAACATACTTTTAATAAGTTAATGTTACTTCATACATATACAGCATGTCCCGGCAGGATTCTCAAATAAATTTTGCAGTTGTGTTCCATTTATTAAAATAATTAAAAAAGTTCATAAAAACATAGGTCCGAAAACACTTCATTAGCGAGTTACAGCTAGCGGAAAATAATTTCGACGCGATTTCAATTCCCATTGTAAAATTCGGTCATACTGATTTTTTTTTGGGGGGGGGGCACTCTGACAAATTTGATGAATTTATATTAAATTCGGTCCGAAAATTTTAATAAAATAAGTCCAAGAACTGCATCATTAGTAGTTTTAAAGAAATCTGAAAAAACAAAATATTGATAAAAAAACACTTTTTTTTACGTTGAAACTGGAGTAACTTTGCAAAATTTATAATAAACAATCAAATTTTAGTAAAAATACTTACTTTGGTAAAAATAAGTACTAAGGCAGAAAACTTTAAAAAAATCAATTTTTTTACAGATTTTCATAAAAAACAGAAAATCACTAATTACCGCTAAACCGTTATACAAAAAAAATGTTTGAAATAAAAGTTGTATGATTTTAAATTCTCTACAACTTTTATTACATATATTTTTGCGCTAAAATGCATATTTAAGCCGCAATCTTAAAAAAAAACAATTTTTTGACGAGAAAACAGCCTTTCCAATAATTTTAACAGACATGGCGCCTACTTTTCTTATAGAGCATAACAAATTTAGTAAATGAGGCGATTTTTAAAAAAAATCGTAGGAGCCGTTTTGGAGAAAATCGCAAAAGAGTGAAAAATGACACGAATAAACTACTACTTCCGGTTGACCAATTTTGATGAAAATTTTTGTGTCGGGTCCGATATTAGTATCTAACTGAAGTTTCAAGTTCGTACGATGTTCCGTTTTTGAGATATTCTATTCACGCACGCACACGCCAATCGCTAAAAACATGTTTATGTGGTTGAGGGGGACTCAAAACGTGTATATCCGGTGAAAATTCGATTTCGATAAATCGACATCAAAACAATATTTTCCTTCCTATATATTTATACAGGCAAGAGAAAGTAAAAATGTACAAAATTTAAACCACCAACAAAACCGATTATAAAACAAGTGTTTCTATCATCTCAGATCATTATTGTTATTTCTTGTTATTTTATATCTTGTTATTTTCATTACGTTATTGTTATTTCCAAAATCATGATAAAGCTCAAAATACTCGTAGATAAAAAAACCAATACTACAGTAACTAATATTATCAGTGACATTGATCGCTGTCAAATCTAATCAGTGGTTGAAATAACAAAAATGACATTTTAGAAATTTTTATCTAAAAATCAATCAGAGATACAAGATCCAAGGTTACAAGCTATAATGCAATATCAAATTTAGGAAAGAGAATGGTAAATAAATAAATATGGTACATTTTTAATGTAATAACCTGTAGGTCTGCTTTATCTGTATTACAAAACCATTATAACCTTAAAAAAATTCCCAATTTGTTATTTAGCCTAATTTATAACTACATATTTTGAATAAATGTAAAGGAAGGGCCCGCCTCCGCCGTAGCGTAGTGGTAGCGCGCTATCCTACCACGCGGAGGTCCGGGTTTGACTCCCGGCCATAGTCTGGAAATTTTAACAAGTTAAATTCACCGTTACATATCCCAACGTAGTCAATAATGACCGAGCTGTTGATGCGACTTACAATCGCCACACCGGAAACTTTCTAAATAAACAGGACTCCCTTTTTTGACGAACTGATAAATTTTGATTTTGGCAATTGCAGGTTAAACCATAAGTTTGTAAACGGTGTTAGCCAACTCATCATCGGTTCGATAAATGAACTGACTTTGATGTATTTTTTTAAATGAAAAAATAGACTTAATATATTACTTTCTCTTGCCTAAATGAATATATAGGAAGGAAAGTACTGTTTTCATGTCGATTTTTTGAAATCGAGTTTTCAGCGGATCTACACGTTTTCAGATCCCTGAACCCAAAACACTTGTTTTTAGCGACTGGTCTGTGTGAGTGAGTGTGGTATTTCAAAAACGGAACGTCTTACGTACTTGAAACTTGAATATTACCCTAAGTTAGATACTACTATCGGATCCGACACGAACATTTTCATCAAATTTGGCCAACCGGATGTAGTAGTTTGTTCGTATCATTTTTCACTTTTTTGCGATTTTCTCAAAAACGGCTCCTACGATTTTTATTTAAATCGCCTCATTTACTAAATTTTTTATGCTCTACAAGATAAGGTAGGGGCCATGTCTACTCAAAATCTTGCAGGGGCTGTTTTCTCGCAAAAAATTGTTTTTTTTTAAAGATTGCGGCTTTAATGGGCATTTTAGCGCAAAAATTTGTACAATAAAAGTTTTAGAGAATAAAATATTACAATGTTTATTTCAAACATTTCTTTGTATAACGCTTAGTTTAGCGGTAATTAGCTTTTTTCTGTTTTTTTTTTCATGAAAATCTGTAAAAAAACAAAATCGATTTTTTTTTAAGATTTCAGCCTTAGTATTCATTTTACGACAAAAGCGTATATAATCATATTTATATAGTAAATTAAAAGACCTACAACTTTTATTTAAAGCATTTTTCTCTACAGAGTTTAATTTAGCGTGAAAATGTGATTATCAGTATTTTTAAGCCAAACTGAGTTCCATTTTAATTTTGCGTCTTTCAATCATGATTAAAATGAGGTTATGTTTTTTCAGGATAATTTTTTTGTTTATTACTAACGTTAGGTTAGATTGTTCATTATTTGAATTTGCAAGAGAAAGTTGTGTGAGTGTTTCACACCAATTTTTAACAACGATTGATTTATTTAATTTATTGAGTATTTACAATTATTTAAATATTTTAGCAATAAGTCAATATAGAAAACAGAGTACATTGGCTTGAATTTTAATGGCGGAGCTATCAGTCAGTACGACAGCTCCGACATTGATCCACGCGGAGTTGGTCTCTTAGCCAATGGCGTTTGAGCCTTCTCGAGGGGTTACCCGGGATCAATTTCGAGCGCATATTGTGTACAATAGAATCGGTGTGTGATGAATTTTTACTGTATTGTTTTGTTTTTCATTGTTGCGCTACTGTCGTAAACGAGTAGAAAGTTTACGAGAATGTGAAGAGTGTCGTTATTAGGAAAATGGGGAATTGTGTTATCGTTTGAAGACGTAAGTATATTTTGTAATGCTTGGACATGTTTCTCATATGACAGCTTTCCAGGCTCCCATAGATGAACAACATACGTCCAAATTGTGTTAATTTTGAGCGTGGCGTCGGTCAAGTAAACGTAAAGAACAAATTTTAATACTCCTATTTTCTTAATTTTATTTGTAGGGCTATACATTTACGTTACATGCTGTAATTTTAGAAAACTCTATTTTTATGTAGCTTTTCAATATAAACTAAGCTAACCTAAACGTCGAAATGAAAATCTGTAAATAAAAAAGTTGCAGCAATTTTAAGTTTTTTTTCTTTTAATTACATGAATTTTTCGCCTAAAATACGTTATAAGTCGAGCTTTTGAACGAACCGATTATTTGAAGGAAATCATAAATTTCCGGTAAACTAAGCATACGATATGAAAACCACAAATTGTAGGCATTTTTAATCCTCTTTAATTTTTATTTATGTTCATTTTTCGCCTAAAAACCATTTTCCAATTTTCCACTTTAGATCGATTTAGATGTCTTCAAACTTGTTTTAAGAGTTCATACCGCGTATCCTGCCAATAATAAATTAGCAAATTTTGAGACCCATTATCTCCGTAACTATTAATGTTTGAAAGCTGTAAATTTAAGGGATTGTTTATGAATACAAGAAGAAGCTACTGATTTTCAGATATTAAAATATAACAAATTTTAAAAAAGTTATGATTTTTTTGACGGAGTCAATTTTTTTAAAAATATTTTTTCATAAAATTTCACATGTACAATGCTGAAAGAGGATCCGCAGTACCACTATAACCTACTGAAGACACAGTAAAAAAATTATTTCTTTATGTTTTGTGGTTTCTGAGGAAAATGGGTCTTTTGTAAGAAAAAAACATGTTTATAAATTAAAATAAATAATATTCAATAAAATAAACACAGAAATAACACCAGAAAAAACTATTTTTTCTCTTTCAAACCACTATACAAAATCAATTATACCATACTACCTATGTAAAAATATAACCTACAAATCCAATAGAAACCAAGGAAAAAATGACCTCTTCCACAGCCTTTTAGATTGTGTAGTTTCAGAGTAATAAATAAATGACTATGTCTGAAAATTTTCCTGTCCAAAATTCCGAACTTGCAAACGTAAAAAAAAAAAATATTTAAAGTATTTATAGAGATCATAAATATGCATATACATTATACACCAAATTAAAAAGAAAATTCCAAACATTAATATTCAATAAAATCCAAAAAATTGGTCATGGAATCGAATTCTCGGTATGAACTCCCCTTTTAACCTACGACCAAGTGAAACTTACATACAAAGTTCAAGTTTCAGGTTTTATGTTTTTGAAAATTTCGTCATAATTGAGTGTATTTTGCTATTATGTATTAAAATAGTTTACGTAGATAATCTTTAGAAAACGTTCTTAACATTATTAATGAAATGTAAAAGAAACAACAAACACAATTAATTAAGTCATTAATTTACATGTTATTAATAAAATATTCAAATACAATTTCAATAATACTATTACCAATTTGATACAAAAGCATACTTTGGTAAAATATCGTAGTATTTCTGTGAAAGTTAACTAGAAACCAACATAAACATGATGTTCACTTTAGACATTACTAAAACTGGGCAAAACCCAAGAGTGTAATTACATTTGTAATTAAACTAAAGTTCCTTCTTCGGTTTATTCCAGAAGGAAAACTTTACGTAAAGCAAAACAACTATTAGCCAGTAGTTTCTGTACAACCATACCACAATGACACTAGTACTCTTTGTGCGTGTGTTTGTGTGTATGCACCTATGTAGTACATACTGTACATTTCTACAGCAACCACAATCACAATTTCAAACAAAACTAATACTATTCCAGTGAAAGAATTGTGTACTTTGGAAATAGTAATTGCTGTATCACTTGTTAACATTAGTATAACTATCAAGAAGACAATTCTAAACAAAAATTTGAAGGATAAGAATTGATTTTTAAACACTTCCATTCGATCTTATAACAAAAGTTGTTTCAAAGGTTCAACGGAATGTATGTTATTATAATGTTACAACAAACTATTCGCAATGTTGATATAATTAGTCTTCCATCAACAGTAAGAGCAAGTTAATTTAACAGTAGGACAAGTAGGGAATTAGATTGTAAAATTGGGAAAATAAAATATATGAGCGTTGGAAAGTTAGGAAAAGATACACAAAATGATAAGGGGTCATTGAACTGGTATACCTGACAATAATATTTTAGAAATTGTTTGCAGAGGTAGGGCTATTACCACAATGGTACAATCTTGTTTTGTTGAGTAATCACATATTTTGTAGCACTAAGAAAAGAATCTTCCATTTTTTGGCTGTTCTAAAATCTTGAAATTCTTCTAAATTCTTTTGAATCTTCTAAATTTATGGCTCATAGATTTGGGTTCACTAAAAAGATTTAAAAATAGAATACTATCTAAAGAAATTAATTTCTGGGGAAGAAGTGTTCAGTTGAGTACAAAATCACCAAGGTTTCAAAAAAACACCAAACCCAAAATCAGGAAAGACCTGGACTGAAGAGAAGAAAGAGGAACATAGATAACGCACAGGGATTACTGGACAAAGATTACCCAAGAATTACCCAAAGAAGATACAGGAAAAATGACGTGATATGTAGTTGGTTAAACCGAAAAGACATACCTACATAAATGAAATAAACATTTCTGGATATTTCTATTACACTGAGATCTCGTTGACCCGATGTTTATAAAACCAGACCCGTTTTGGTTAACCCGAATTATACCATAACAATTTTTCACCTTATTTATTCGAACGTAAGAATGAAGTAATCCGAAGAAAATTATTGACATTGATGTAGCTACTGAACGTACAAATAGAAAACAGTGAGCAGTTAAACAAGAAATAATAAATAATTGTTTACTTAGCAATTATCACACTCACACATTTATTGTTAATAGATTTACTCATCCAGGACACAAATGTTTGTGAGAAATCTTACAAGGACATAACTGAAGGACTCGCATTACGGAACAATGAACTATTTTCTTGCTGTGCTTGCAGAATCCATATTGGTGTCATGTTAACGAACAAACTATAACGATCCGTTTTATCATGTATTAGTTTAGTTCGTATGTCTATAACTTATAGCGATGATGAGAAAGATTATAAACCCGTGAGATCAGATAATTAAGGGAATGATGAACTAAACAGTTTTTATTTTTTTCTCTCTCTTTCACTGATTTATTATAAATTATTTTATCGTGATTAACATTTTATAATTATGCAGTTAATCATTTTTTTATACGACAGATACCAACACTTTTCTTTATGATCATTTGATATAGGTTAATCTCTTTACTTATGAATGTACTCATGTGTTTCTTATTTTATCATAACTAAAATAATAGCTTACATTCTGAATCTGACATTTAAAACAAACTAAATGCGTGACGTCGGCTGCATTTATTCTTCACTCAATCATACAGCTGAAATAAAACTATACTTATTTCGGGTTTAATATTTCTAAACAAAAAATCTCAACTATTACTTCTTTTGCAGAGTGTCTTTTGCAAAGTTACCAAATCAATTTTATAACGCTCTTTTTGATCACGAAATAATCTACTAATCTTTTCTTACAAAATAGACTTACATAATTTGGTTAAACTTGGCTCTTCATTTATAAACTCCGGTTTTTGTATTCTTTATAGATTATCATGTCTTAATAAGTAATTTAATTTTTAGAGAAGAGACATTTCATATATTGGACATATCGTGAGAGGAGGAAAATGCGAGTTACTGAGGATGGCGCTACAAGGAAAGCTCAAAACGGGAAGAGGTGGTGACTGAACACGAATACTTTGGGTCAAAAACTTCAGGCAATACACTATTATCATTTCAAAGGAACACCTTTCGTGATCTACACTACTATCAGTTTCATAATCATAGACACCCGAGTTTGAACCCTTGCTTCTCCAAAACTATGAGTCAAATTTTAACATAATTTACATCAAAATTCAGCTCATTATATTCTGAGTTGACCCTTAATAGTCCTATATTTTTAATGTTGTTTAAAATTGCCTTATCGAGGTTGGAAGACAAAAGACCCAGTTTTTTTTTGCTAACGCAACAAATGTCATGCGTTTAGAGGCGTGTAACTCGATAATTATTTGACCCAAAAGTTTGAAATGTTAACACAATATTGAAAATTATATTCTTACAGCGTGTACGAAATTTAAAATTCGTACGATATTTAAATTTTGATTTATTAACAGTATTCTGAACCCTATCTATCTCGGTAACTGGTCGATCGTTCGGCACGGGCAAACTATAGTTTTATTCAGCGTAAAATCTTAGTACAAATATGTTAATAACATGAAATATTGATTGGCCAATGTTGTGGTAGAATTTTTAAAATAGACTGGGTAATGCGGGGGGTGGGGGCTACTATCCATTGACAATCCAGTCTGTCAATTCAGGTAAACAGTCCGACATGATGTCACATACTTAAACTGGCAACAGCGTGTGTGTGTGTGTGTGTGTGTGTGTGTGTGTGTGGGTGCGCGCGCACACACGCACAGAACAACCGCTAAATATGTTTTCTGGGTTCAGGGGGTCTGAAAGTGTATAACTGGTGAAAACAGGATTTCGAAAAATCGACATGAAACCAATACTTTCCTTCCTATATATTCATATAGGCAACAGAAAGTAAAAAAAACATTGTATAAATTAGTTTATTTTATTATATATACATCAGATCGATGGCGCCGAAATGTTGTGTACCGAGATGTAAAAGTAATTACAAATCTGACCAGAGTAAATGCTGGTTGTGTCAGTTTTTAAATTTCCGAAGGAAGCAGACCTCGTCAAGAAATAGAACAGATTACAATCCCTCGACAGAATTTTGTAATTACTGGAAATACTGTTGTTTTAAAACAATTTTTGAGGAAGACTTTTTAACCAGTTATACGAATCGAAATAGTTCTGGTAACATATCATTATGATCTACCAGAGTTAAGGTACGGCTCTTCCTCGACAATATTTTCCAGTTTTATAATTTGTTGAAGGTGTAATAGTAAACATTTTGAATCCTTAAAGCTAAAATGACCACTGTTTTTGTGTGACCCTAACCGCGAATCAAATCCAGGACGTTTCGGTATGTAGTATTCTTTACCACCACACCAATAGAGCAGCTTGGAATTGTTTTGTTGTTTACATTTTTACTAACTATTTATTTTTATTTTTTACTGTTATTTGTATTAATTTCTACGAATGATCCACCAGGTTGGTTTAGAGGTAAAGTCGTCCCCGTGAGTCAGTTGTTTAATAGTTGATTTTGGAGACGAAGGTTCCTGGTTCAAATCCTAGTAAAGGTAGTTACTTTTATACGGATTTGAATACTAGACAGTGGTTGCCGGTGTACTTTGTTGGTTGGGGTTCAATTGATTGAACCCCAACGTATAAGAGACGTATGGTTGACCATACGTCTCTTAGGAGTAGTCGACCTGGGTCTGTACAAGACTACACCTCATTTACACGTCATACACATCATCCTCATCTCATTGGGTCATGGGGTTCCTTATTGTTCTGAATTGAACAGATTGCAACATCCTACACATATAAGGAATTAAAAAATAATTTACGAATAGCGAAAATATATTGTATATTTTTGGCATAAAATAATTTATTTACTTTACTTTTTACAATAAAAACAATGAATCGTGTACAGCAAATACAGAAAATATAGGCTACATATTATATTAAAAAAAGATTCTGCGACTGAAATTTTTAATATTTTGACGTAGGCCGTAATGTTTTTCTTGTAATCATTATTTTAAAAATACATTACTTAAATAACCGTGTACAGGAAATACAAAAAATATACATATTATATTAAAAAAAAGATTCTGTGACTGAAATTTTTGATATTTCGACGTGGGCCCTAATGTTTTTCTTGGAATCATTATTTTTAAAATATATTACTTAAAAAACCATTTCGTTTTAACATATTTTTATCTTGTAACATGTTATGATAATACGCCAAGTAAATTTTCAAAACAAGTCATTACGGAAATTATTTTTTACAGATTATCTAGCCGTAGGTAAGCAATTAGTAATAATTACAAGATATTTGGATGCATTTATCAACAAATATATTTTGTCAGTATAATACCTACTTAATTAGACCAATAACAAAAGATATGCATTTTTACTTTCTCTTGCCTATATGAATATACAGGAAGGAAAGTATTGTTTTCATGTCGATTTTTCTAAATCGAGTTTTCACCGAAACTACACGTTTTCAGACCCCCTGAACAAAAAAAAACATATTTTTAGCGATTGGTCTGTGTGTGTGTGCGAGAGCGCGCGCGTGTGTGAACAAAATATCTGTCGAACGGAACATCGTACGAAGTTGAAACCTTAAACTTAACTTAGGTACTACAAGAGAACTTGACACGAACATTTTCATCAAAATCGGTCAACCGGAAGTAGTAGTTTATTCGGGTCATTTTTCACTTTTTTGCAATTTTCTCAAAAACGGCTCTTACGATTTTTTTTAAATCGCCTCATTTACTAAATTTTTTATGCTCTACAAGATAAGGTAGGCGCTATGTCTGCTGAATTTCTTGGAGAGGCAGTTTTCTCGCAAAAAATTGTTCATTTAAGATTGTGGCTTTAATATGAATTTTTGAGCAAAAATGTATATAACAAAATATGTAGAAAATTTAAAATCCCACAACTTTTATTTCAAACATTTCTTTGTATAACGCTAATTAGCGTTAATTAGCGATTTTCTGTTTTTTCCCCACGAAAACGTGTAAAAAAATCGATTTTTTAAAGATTTCAGCCTTAGTATGTACCATGCATTTTACGACAAAAGTTTATATAATCAAATTTATAGTAAATTAAAAGATCTAAAACTTTCATTTTGAGCATTTCTCTATACAGAGCCTAGTTTAGCGTCAAAGAGTGATTTTCCGTATTTTTTATGCCAAACTGAGTTCCATTTTCATTTTGCGTCTTTCACTCATGATTAAATTTAGGTTATGTTTATTGAGGTTAGTTTTCTCGTTTGTTTCTGTTTTATTACTAATGTTAAGTTATATTGTTAATTACTTGTATTGGCAAGAGAAAGTTGTGTGTGTTCACACCAGATTTTTTTAAAAGTTTACAAGAAAATTTCAACTTGATATCTTAAGAACATTAACCTGTTGGATAGAAATAATTTCAATCATGAATACCTCACACACTACAAAACACTGTTTCATACAGATAAACACAATAAACCTAAGTATGAACCCGAATACCTTAAATTGCTATAAAATAGGCAAGTGCACTGACTTTCTCCCGATTTACGCAATGAGTTCGATTACTACAGATCCGTTTAAGCTTCACATGAAAAATTTAACAAACAATCCTTTTTACCCTAACACTGAATTTCTAGGTAACGCAAGAAAACCCTATTGGTAATTATATTTTGTTTTTGGTATTAGTATATGTGTTATAAAAATATGGTGCGAAACAATCACATAACTTTCTCTTGTCAATGCAAATAATTAACAATATAACCTAACATTAGAAATAAACAAAAAAACTAACCTCAAAAACCATAACTTATTTTTAAACATAAGTGAAAGATGCAAAATGAAAATCATGAAATCATCTTCAATTTTAAGACAATATTAACTTTTTCTGGAAAAACGAGAAAATACTTTAGCGTAAGTAAATTTAGAAAAGTATCGGCGAAGAATATAATTAAGTTTCAGTACTTGTAAGTTACTTAATTCCGCTAAAGCCATAAAAGCGTCTTAATAATGTAAAGGTAGAAATAAAAGGTCAAACGAAATACCAGTACAATCATATCCATTTGATGTAATAATCTGGGATACCACTTTCCAGAAATATATAAGTTCAGACTGAGAAAGAAAGGGAGATACGAAGATACAGACACGGAGTTTTAAATGACTTTAGTCAATTACAAACAACTACTAAAAAGGTCTGAAAAGATGGAAACAGTTTTTAAACACATTATAAAACTTTCAGAAGAAACTTATTACTTTCAGTTCAGCACTTTACGTTCCTTTAGAATGTTTAAGATTAAAAGAAACTAATATTCATTTTGAACTATGACGATGAAGAAATGAATAAGGTCTATTCGTTTGAAATTCAAATAAGCAAAAGTTTACAAATGCAATCTTATGAAAATTTGTATGAAGAAGTTATAATAAGAGTAACCGAAAGTACAACATAATTCAAGAAACAAATACAATAATACTGTTTTCTGTTTGAAAAAACTTATATTATTTTTATATTCAAATAATCAAAAAGAAAACTTACCAACATAACGTATTACAATAGTTTCAAATGTCAGAAAACACACGAATTTTTTTGTATAAACTACAAAAGTACTTAACAAATTTAACGGACACCCAAATCGAACTTATTTAAAATTAATCAGGGAGGAAATTTAAAAAATCACGACTACTCCGAAAATTATGAAGTGGGGATCTATTGTGTTAACTAACGTTAACCAATTATTTAAGCACAACCTATAAATTATGATCAAGTTGTGGAACAAAAGGTATTCAGATTTAATACAATATGTGGGGCTATAAGCCAAAGCCTGAAAGGCAAAGCAAGAAAGGATACACAGATTAAGTTTTACAAGGTGATGGCCACACCAACACTGATTTCTTTTTTTTTTTTTGTTTAACGTCCGACTGTTTTGCAATTACTACTAATGCAGACGGTGAGAAGGATGACAGATGAAAATGAGTGATAAAAAAATACCAGACCTGACCGGGAATCGAACCCAGGACTTCGGCGTAGAAGCCAGTTGCGCTAACTATTACGCCAACGGGCCGGCCACACCGACACTGATGTTCGGAAGTGAAGCTACAATGCTTAACTAGAAACAAAATCCAATGATTCAAACAGCAGAAATGAGGTTCCTTCGACATTTCAAAGGATGTACGAAACAAGACAAAAGGAATGAGGTGATAAGAGAGGAATGTGATACTCAACCACTAAATGAGTTCATCACGAAACACAAAGGACAATGAACGAATCATTTATTTAAAATGCCACAGGACCGATTACCTTTGAATGCATGAACCAATGGGTACAAGAAGAGTGGGTGACCAAGAAAGAGATGGACGCCGGAACAGACTCACTTTTCTCTAATGGATTACCCATGATTGACGACTATGAAATTTAACCTTATACTACTTTCACTTCATTCATTTCATTTCATATCTATCATAGAAACTAAATTAATAATTTTAACATCTGAATTGAAACTTACGGGAGCGTAAAGAAAATGCTTTCATTGAAACATTTCAATGGAGACCTCTTCCCATAATACTGGCAAGTGAAAATGACTAAATCTAGGAGTTCTGCTAGTGTATAGCGCTAGATATTAGATTAAAGAGAGAAAAAACTAAAATTTAATTAATAAATTTTGTGTATTTTAAAATATTATTGTTGAAACAAGACAAGTTTCCATGGACAAACTGAGAATTCACAAACTGAGAATGCAATTTAAAAATACATAAACTTTAGTGGTTACCTACAATTTTTGTTTGTTTTACGTCCGAATGTTATGAAAATTAAGGCTACTGTAGGCGATGAAGAGATGAAAACGAGTGACGAAAAGTATCAGAACTGACCGGGAATCTTACTCGGAACTCTTGGCATAGCAGCTGACCATTACACCAATTGACCTACAAATTAAGCAAGTTGAGTACACTGATACATAGTGCAAAAGTATTAGATCAAATATAAAACGGTAAATTCGATATTTTTTACAGGTTTATCGTTAGCACGTGGTTCAAGCTGGAATTTTGGACGGCGGTATGAAAAGGATTAAAAGACCCAAAATATAACAAATTTGTATTTTTTAATTTCGTATTGAAACTAAGAATTCTTGGGACTTTTATAATCGAACCACAGTATTTTTAACGAAGTTTTAGTCTATGGATAATGCCATAATATTTATAACGCGCCAGAGCTACACACTGGCCATTAGGTAACCTCAACAATGTATTAAACCCATTGGTTTATTTATTTTCAGTGTTTTCCGATTTAACTCTACACTTTATATTCTCTAGGAGTCAATTTAAGAAATCTAATAACGATTTTCAGAATTACAGCTCTTTAAAAAGGGCGGAAATAATATGCATTAACAATAATTATGTTGCTTTAGGGTAGTTAGTGCCGTTGTACCCACTAGCAGCAAATTCCTTTGATTCAAATTCAGATGATTTAATTTTGCTAGATCTTAAAGAAAAATTGCACCGAGTTTTGGAACTGTAGCTCATCAGGAAAATTAAAAAAAAATTATTTAGTTAGGTTAATTCCAACTTCTCCTTAAAAGCAAATGGTAGAAGAAATATTAAGAGTGCTTTATTTTTCCTAAACATCACATTCTAAACATTTACACCGATATTTAGTACTCTAGCTCTTTGGGAAAGTATTGAAATGATAAATTTTTAGGGTAGTTACCTATTTGTTAACCTCTTACGAACAAGTAGTGAAAATACTGTAATTTTTCTATTCAACCCCTAAGGAATAATGCATTTCATCTCTAAGTGATTGAAAAGTTAGGGAACGAGTAGTGATTATGAATTTGTTTTCTAAATTTCATGTTTTGTACAAATAAAATATTAAGTAACTAAAAAAATGAAATCTTAGTTTAGTAACATGACATGAACAGTAATAAAAATATGTTAAAAAATTCAGCTAACAAATTATAACAGAGTAGTAAAATTTCCACAAAAAGAAAAGCAAGAAGTGAAATGTGTAATGAAAAACAGACGGTTATATTTATTTTCAACGTGACAAAATGTACAACAATTTCTCTTCTAACATTTTAGGATGAACGAGAACATTAAATGAGTGATGAAGCGAAGTGAAACAGAGAGATGTATAGTACGAGAGGTGGTTTTGCCGGGAAAATGGCCGTGGATTCAATTACGCTCGGAAATGGGTGTAAAACTTTTCACCGCATTTAATAGCACGTCATTCGTCAAGGCGATAATTATTTCCTCACTCGCTCACCGACTCACACTCCGCTATAATATTGCATCATCGTACTCATACCAGTTGTTCTGGGTTCGAGCTGAAATTCATACACTATACCGTTCCGACGACGAAGCACGATTGCTTTAAAGATCGCATGGATGTAATTAATGGATAGTGACGGGTTTGTAGTAATAACTTCCATTCCCACCCTTTTAAAACAATCTCTCGACGCAAGAAACAATCACAACATCTACCTAGCAAATAAATCTGTCTACCACTCACTCCCTGAATAATTACCGTAAAACAGTAATAATGGTTTTATATAATTATTTATGAAACCATTACTCATAAATAAACCAAGCACGAGAAACCGAATAAATTACCATAAATACTGTAATTGAAATTTCATCTAAGTACTTATTGTACGAGTATTAATAGCGAATTTAATCAATTTAAATACCATGAATTCGTTCTGTTAATTTTTAACTGATTTTAAGAATTTAATCAATTTAAATACCATGAATTCGTTCTGTTAATTTTTAACTGATTTTAAGAATTTAATTCAAAACAAAATTTTAATACAGTAAACTGAGAGAATATTAAATTATTAAACTTATAATTTTTATTCAGTTATTTGAAATTTTATTCGATGTATGCGATAATTTTAAATAAATTTAGAGGATGATTTTAATTTTTTGAAGCTTTGAATTTGTTTTACTTTATAAAATAATATATCAAGAACACAAGTTAACGTAATATATTACCTAAGGATACAAGTTACTTTTATTAGAACAACACTTATACGCTTACTTACCATACCTAATACAAGTGTCATTTTCTAATATTTACCCAATAGTTAACAGTTTTCTTCAGCAGTTGCAAGAATGTTTATTTTTACTTTTAACAGAATATTTTTTAGCTTTTCAGCTTTCGAATAACATGTTCCTAAATTCATTGCTGTACACAGATGACACCGTTATTATTTTTGACACAGAACACAGGCTCCAATATGCAATTTACAAGTTGCGCATCATTAGTGTAAAGTTTGGCATGGGAATATTAGCGGAAAATCAAAGATCATGGAATTCACGAAAAGATGGCCAGTCCGTTCAAAAATTCTAGTTAGCAACCGAACTATACAGCAGGTTAGAGATTTCAAATATTTAGCATGCAGAATTTCCTACGACAAAGAAGATGACGTGAGTGAGAAACTGGTAAAATTCACCATCGTATGCGGTTCTATTCGCAGGAAAATGAGACAGGACCCCCAAATGAATATTTATAGAGCAATGGCTGTTTGACTCATAACACATGGGAGTAAAACATGGGTGTCGTTAAAGAGGAACGAATCTCGTATCCAGACTGCTGAAATGCGATTTTTGTGGGGAGTCCAAGGTTGTAAATAACGAAACTATACGCGCCGAGTTAACTATTCAGTCACTGTGTGAAACATTAAGAATATAATATAAGAGAAACTAGTCCAACCATATACTTCGCATGCCACCACACAGATTTCTACAAGCATGGAAATATAAACCTAGAGGGAAGTGAGGCTTGGGAAGATCTCAAAAGAGATGGATATCGGAACAGGACACACTAATTCTTGAAAAAGATATCATCGATCAAGAAATATTTCAGTTTTTTTTCTTATGAATGCAAATTAGCAAAATTTAAAAAAAATATGGTAATTTATTGATGTAATTTTCTCTCTGATTACCAGACATGTGTCAAGAAGGCATCTGTTGTATGTACGGATTTTCGTGTGAATCACCACATTTGAACGTAAACTGATTTTAATAAGGACAGGTTTTTTTTGTAAATATTCAGCCGACACAGATCTTCAACAGACTATGAATTAACTTTTAAGCATTTTAACGTGATTTGTTCTATACTGTTAATTTTAATTAAATCAAAAAATTATTAGGAAACACAAAAACTCATATTTATTAAAGTACCGAAGTCCAAAAACGATTTCCAGATGCTTCGTAACCCTAACATAGTCTACTAAAATATAAAGATGAAGTATTATACCATGTAAGAGCCCAACCTCAAAAAAATGAAATTCTTAATATTTTATACTTTGCATGCTAACTACCATTAGTAAATTAGGAAATTTTTATTTTCTGATAATTCAAAAAAGGTAAAAATGGTTTTTTACCGAAAAAATATCAAAAACTTTTCGAATTAAATTTATTTCTTCAATATATTTATTAGGAAATACAACTCAAGGAAAATTATTTATAGTCCTATGACTGGTTGTTGTTGTTGTTGTTGTTTAGGTCAACAGCCGCAAGGCTGGTTTGAACCTCTAGCTAGAGGTTTTACTAAGTAAAAACGAGGAGTGAGGTGGTTTATTATTTTCTTTCTCACTGAGTCGAAAGGGTATGCTTATCAGCATGCCAGGCCCTCCAAAAAGCACCCACTTTAAACCCTGCATACATTTACTTCATTCACCACAGGGTTTGGCTGTATAGTGAAATCCAATATTCTCAGAGGAGATAACTCTGACTAGTGTCTTGTACACCTCTACCTCTTATGTTCTTAAATAGTTCAGTCATATAATTGTCTGACTATGAGATTAAAAACAGAACTATTTTTTGCAGCCCTGAAACCAACAGATCGAGTGCAATTAATTTAACACTCCACCTATCTGTTATGAGCAAAGGACTGTAATATCAAGACTGAAATTAATTTTTAATCAAAGATTTGAAAAAAGTTTTGGAAAAAATACATCGAAGGTACATTAGATCTACTGGATTTTCAGTAAATTTTCAAGCCAATAAAATTTAAAACATATTTACCGTTAACAAAGTTACACGATTAAAATCACAGAGAAGAGGAAACGTACAAAGCCTATTTTGATTAGGCGAATTCAATCACCGAGGAAAATTTATCGACATTGTACGATTGAGCTACGAACAGAATAGCATTAAATCGAATCTATCTAATAAACCATTAATTACGCACACGGGGGTATTTTAGCTGCGTTTCATAAACTTAATTACAAAATCAATAATAATATGAATTCCATGGGTTTTAGATTTAAACATCCTTTATTAATTAATACAGTCTACGTATCTGCTAACAGCTCATAAAATATTCAGTAACGTGTATATAATATGAACAATTTCTTCACTCTAAAATCAGGCTTAGAATTTATGGGTAATTGTATATGTTTAAAAAAAAAACAAATATTCCTTGATAAATCATTATACTCCTTTACTAATGTGCATGCAAATGAACTTATTCCTTGAACAAATATATACATATATTCAAAGAAAGAAAGTAATAATAAAACTGTTTTTATTTTATAATTTTTTACGAGTAGGCCTACATACGTTTTTATAATTATGACAAACTTCCATCAGTATGTTTGAACTGGACATGTAAAACCGAAACTGATGGACATATATTTCTTGAATTTTTGACGTTAAAAAGTGCGCTACAAAATTTTTGAATACAATCTTAAGACTTCCTCATATTTTTTCGAGATAATTACAGACACAATTGAGAGAAGATTAGAATATCATGTGGAAAAACAATAAGGATTGATCTTAGGGAAAATGATTTTTAATTAAAATGTTATCGTTAAGTGGATTTAAGGACAAAAACTCACTATATATTTGTTGTGTTTAGATCATCAGCCGAAAAGGTGGTTTAAACCTTTAGGCTTTACAATGTAAAACGAGGAGTAAGATCGTTTACTACTGCTTTCCTCACCGAGTGGAAAAGTATGCTTGTCAGCACGTCAGGCCCTCTGAAAAGCATACGTTCCACCCTTTAAATGACACCTTCAATTCATTCACCACAGGATCTGGTTGTGTAATGAAATTCATTACTCTCAGAGGAAATAACTGTGACTAGTGTCTTATACACCTCTACCTCTACTGTTCTTAAATGATTCAGTCATATAATTGGCTGATCATGTGATTAGAAACAGAACTATGTTTTTGTAGCCCTAGAACTAGCAGATCGAGTGTAAAAAAATAACACTATGCCTGCTATGGGGAAAATATAAAATTTTCAAACAATCTTCTATAATTTACCTTTAAGGGCACATGTAACTTTACCAAAAGAAGTATGGGGAGTGAAGTCTACAGGGAACCCCAATCGTATTACTTACTTTGTCAATCCTATTGTAATGCAGGAAAATTACAACAGAAGACATTCTTACATGTTTTTTTTTTTACAAAACCACAATCCGAATTATTCAGTGAAACCTAACAAAACCGGTAATGTTTTATTGTAATCAGTACAATTAATAATACCCAAATAAATATTCAGCACAGTAGAACGACATCTGTCTTGCTGAATCAAACAAAGCTGAAAGAAAACTTCAACCTGACCCTTGTCTAAAAACCCAGGGCTTATCGGAGATTGAACGTCGGGGTAGAGATTTTTTGTTGTTTTATCTACATGTTTTTAACGTATTTATTTTATAAATTATGTATTTACTACCGTATATAAGCAGAAGTTAATTTAATTAATTTAATTTAATTTAAGGACAATAGTGACAATAAAAGGTCGGGTATTGTTGTACAGCTATTTACGAAGGGGCCGGTTGTTTACGTTTTCTATTTACAATAGTTGACTTGTTTACAATAGATTTTTCTAGCACTCATTTATAAAGGGTTATTTTTTGTACTTTATTATTTGCATGGAGTTTCTCTGCTTTGCTAGAATGATCTTTTTAAATGAGTATATAAATAGACCCCCGAGCGCGGTCAGAGTTAGTATTCGTTTGATCTTTGACGAGCAATTATCGGGACGTTATTTCAGGTTAACGATTCCGAGGTGTTGTTATACCGTCTTTGTGTATGTGTGTGTGTGTGTATTGTGTAAAGTTAATGTGTAGGTGCAATAAATTCAGTTTCTGTGTTTTGTATGTGCATTCTATAAAATTGATTGTAAGTAGTGCTAAGTAAATTATTAAATTATTTATTGTTTATTATTTATTTTAAGTAAATTATTAAGTTATTTATTGTATTACTTTATTATAATTAGTTAATTATTTATTTTGTAAATCGTTTAGTGTAGTGTAATAGATATTTGTAATTGTAAACTTTAGCGTATTAATTATTTAATAACCTAGATCCCGAAACGTACCTTAGCGATAAGTGTCACAATATATACGTACAGTGCATATAATAAATTTGTATTTTTTTGTCTATAGGTTTTTTATTCCATTAACCTTTCTTCTGATTTCCGTAAATATTGGGGAACCAACATATGGACCACCTGTATTCATTTGATTCCTTTTTTCAGCAAAGTTGTAAAAAACAGGTTACTACATAAAATTAGCGTGCTAGCCTACAACACGATATCCCAAGTTTGATTCAAAGTTAGGGTCTGGAAATTTTCATACAGTTTTGGAAAATTTCCCACAGTTTTAAATACATAACCCACCGTAGTCACAATAACTAAGCAATTAATGCGACTTTAAATAAACTGTAAAAAATACAACTGATTTGGTAAAGTACTTTGAATAATTACAACGGATATACAGTACATCAAGTTTAATCAAAACATTTACATTACGTAGTTATGATGGAAGCCATCCAAGAAAGTTAGTACAGGTTTTCAAGTAATTTATTTTGCAATTCAGAAGTGAATTTAATATAGAATATACTTAACGTTAAAGATGATTGAAAAAACTTTACTTTAATATTAAAGTTGATTGATGACTTGAAACTTGAAACAGACATAAATGTTTACTTTCTCTTGCCTATATCAATATATAGGAAGGAAAGTTTTGTTTTCATGTCGATTTTTCGAAATCGAGTTTTCACCAGATATACACGTTTCTCAGATCCCCTGAACCCCAAAAACATGTTTCTAACGATTGGTCTGTGTGAGTGTATTTGTGTGTGTGTGTGTGTGTGTGCGCGCGCGCGCGTGTGTGTGTGTGTGAGAGAGAGAGAACAAAAATCTCAAGAACGGAACATCATACGTAGTTGAAACTTGAAACTTAAGTCAGGTACTACTAGAGGACCCGACACGAACATTTTCATTAAAATTGGTCAACCGGAAGTAGTAGTTTATTCGTGTCATTTTTCACTTTTTGCGATTTTCTCATAAATGGCTCCAACGATTTTTTTTATCGCCTCATTTACTATATTTTTTATGCTCTACAAGAAAGGGTAGGCGCCATGTCTGCTGAAATTCTTGGGGAGGCTGTTCGTTCGTAAAAAACATGGTTTTTTAAGGTTACAGCCTTAATATGCATTTTAGCGCAAAAGTATATATAATGAAAGTTGTAGAGAATTTAAAAATCTACAACTTTTATTCCGAGCATTATATTATAAAACACTTAGTTTGGCGGTAATTTGTGATTTTCTGTTTTTTCCATAAAAATCTGCAAAAAAATGAATTTTTTTAATATTTCGGCCTTAGTATTTATTTTACGATAAAAATGCAAATTCAGTTGATAGAAATTAAAAGATCCACAACTTTTCTTTCAAGAATTTTTCACTACAGCGCCTAGTTTAGCGTCAAAAGTGATTTTCCGTACTAAGCCAAACAAACGTTGGTTTTCATTTTGCATCATTCACTCATGATTAAACTAAGGTTATATTTCTTGAGGTAAGTTTTTGTTTATTTCTAATGTTTTATTACAAATGGATTATATGATTAATTATTTGCATTGCCAGAAGAAAGTCGTGTGTTTCACACCAGAATTTTACTTAATATAATAAAAAGTATAAAAATTAAATCTTATCTATATATACAAGTCATTCGAGGGTTTTACAATGTAGTAGTAGTTAGAATTAGATAGAGGGCAACGAACCAATTATACAGTGCAACAGTAACTAGGTTCCAATTATAGGGAACGCTGATTTGATTCCAGATAAACCAATCAGACGCGCAATTCTAGTAACGCAATTACAACCACATTTCTCACCATAATTTAATCAATAAACAAAAATTCTTTTAGGAACTTAAAATATCTTCATTTTAGTACAAATATATCTTCAAAACTTCAGTCTCACTGTTACTATGGAAAAAATAAGTAAAAATGTTTGTTTCAGCTTAAAAGCCTACTTTATGTTAGGCCTACTCAATCTATTGAAAACATTAGATCAATTTTTATATTGATCAATTCTAAAATTTTTAATTATAACTGAAAAAAGTAATTCATACAAATTATATTATTACCGCAGCTGTAATATAGTTAATCAATGTGAATTTTAGCTCTAAAATCAAATACCAATACATTTAAAATCATAACTAGCTGACCGGTGCGAAAAAACTTGCAAAATATTAATTTATTCGTAACAACCAATTTTAAAATTGCATTAACACTGATTTCGCAATATTTTGTACAAGGTGTTTATGAAATAAGATGTGTACCTAAATAAACAATTCCCGTCACTATAACGACAGTAAAAAAAAAAAATAAAACTTTGCAACGCGCTACCAGATTAGTTAGTAGCCCGATCGAAATTTTAATTTTATTATTTTGTAATTTAGCCTACTAAGAAAAATTTCAAAGTTTACGGGTTTTTTCAATTTTTTTTTTGGATTTATCGCACAATTGCGACAGAGTCCTTTTTACAATCGTGTACGGATTGTTATCTTTTCGATAGAACTCTGAATTTAAGGAGAAATAGGTTCTTCTGATTTTTTTATAGGTCTGTCTGTTTTGCAATTTCTGCTAATGCAGACGGTGGAGAATGATGATATATGAAAATGAGTGATGAAAAAATGCCAGACCTGACCAGGAATCGAACCCGGTACCCCGGCGTAGAAGCCAGTTGCGATAACCACTACGCCAACAGGCCTGATTTAAATAGAATTATGTTGGATACAACTAAATAAACACTTTAAAGCAAAATATGCAAAGTTTTTATTGTTATTGGTGTAAACATAAATGGGAAATGCGTGTTTCTGAAAGAAATAGTGTATTCTTTTAAATGCATTTGGAGACGATCAAAAGATTATAGAAACGGATGAGATAGTCATATGATGGTAAAACATTGACGGAGGTGGTAGAAAGATGGATCCTAAACGTTAACTACTCAAAGATAAAGTATCTACGGATTGAATTGACTGTAAGAGATTTCCAAAAAGTAAGACAAAGAATAGAGATTTGTGATGAATATAAGAAGATACGTTGGAATAATGCTGCGTTACAGGGAAGGGTAGTGGACACAGATACTGAATTACATTTTGCGGAATTTTGAATCAAAACAACGAAAAGGATCGGAAGAGTCATAAACCGAATAATGTTTTGGGGTACGGTGCAACGGAGAGAAAGCAAACGCACACACAGCAAAGCAATGGTTGAGTAGAGAAATGAAGCCGGTGACAAGTAGAGACCAGCATTAAATGTGTAGGACGTTTGGGATGCGAGAAACAACATCAAAAACAGCTGTAAAAAGTCGAAAAACAATATTGCAATTTCAGTAGTTAATGAATAATTTATGTAACAATAAATTGTTAAAAAAGTTAGTAAATGAAAATAAATATCTTCCTAAAATTAATATAGCCTATACTGTTTTTAGTAATTAGTTATTGTTCACACCTTCTTGAATTTGAAATTGATTGAATATAACTACATATTGAAAAGCTTAACTTACCGAAAGTAGAACCAATAAATGAATAGAATAGATTCAAAATGTCAACTTACCTGAAAATAAAAAAGAATAAAATATTAGACATTGTTTTTTTATACTCGTACGTGTTCGTGAATTTTTATTCCAAGCTTTGTATTAAAGAATGTACAGCTCGTAATTTGTTAAGTTTTGTTAATATTAGAACTAAGTATAATTTTAAAGTGTCATTTGGGAGGGGAACAAAAGGGTAATAATAAGGAGGAACACGGATAAAACCAGTAGTCAAGGCTTTAAATTCCGTTTTGCAGTCAAAGGAAATTCGGATTAGAAAAAAAGGAAAGGATTGGAAGAATTAACTGTATCATAGTGGTGTACGGTGCTGAAACGTGAACTGTCAGAAAGAAGGAAAAAGGTGATCGATGAAGAGGATGAAGAAGAAGGAATCGAATCTCGAGGTTGGACTACGTTAGGAATGAAGCAATCTGAGCAACGATAGGAAAGTAACAGTGTACTATTAGCTGAAACGGAAAAAATACAGTTGTGGTATGGACACTTGCGTCAGATGAATGAAGACAAGCAAAATATGGAACTGGACCCTGAGATAAAGAAGGAAAAGAGGACGACCAGCAAACCAATGGATGAATGAAGTTATGAAGGATCAGTGGATACCTGCAGGATAGGCGTTTGGGACGTGAAAAAATCAATGATAGCTGTACAAAATGGCAGAAAAGAACAAGGAAAAACAGAATTTAAATAATTTAATAACTAACATTATATTATTTTCTTTCACCTCGGAAAAAACTAAAAGAATTTTATTTATGGAAAAATGAATAATAATTCTAGCACAACTAAATTTAACTTAACATTAAAACAGTATATGAATTTTAAAATGTCACATACCACAAAAGACAATAACGTCATCCTTTAATTTAATAACAACTTTTATTGTTTAATAATAACAGATTCATAACTGACACGGAAATTTCCAGCATAGTAATGAAACTAGAACTATGTAACATGGAACAATAAAACACATCAAAAGCAGACATTAAAATAATGTATAAAGTTTTACAGAATGAATACATAAACTACATTGTAATAAATTTTGAGCGCTGTAATAATCCATTCGTAATTTTATTTACAATAGGTAGATTTTTAATAAGCCTAATTAAAATGTTCCCTTTAGCTAACAGACATGGCATTAATTAATACATTTAATTATATTCATAAATATATTTTATGGTTACAACACAGTAGTTAATTCAAATAACCATTACATAATAATAGATAATGCAATCCGAGATACACTAATACAGACTGAAAGGATCAAAGTTAAAAATTGTTAATTACACACTAATAAAAATCAATGAAAATATTTATTACATTTCCACTACCATATACTATAACATTTTAATTAACACGTAATATGACACGCACTTCTATTAGTCATTATTACTTTTATTGCAATAGTAAATGAACATTATTACTACTTATTTTATAGTTACGAGTAAGATTTAGTAAAATCCAAATTTATTTATTTGTAATTAAATAATTTATTATTCAAATATTTGCATCATAAAATCATAATTTAAACCAGCTGCACCACCATTTTTAGAATATAAAATTAATATTTAAGAAAATGTCTTCCCAGATATGTTGCATGTTAGTTTCATAATTACTGAATTATTTCTACATAACTTGGTAATCTAACTACTGCGGTTCCTTGAACTAATTGCGGCGTTGTGGTAGATATATAAGAATTGAAGTCAAACATATATGAAAGATTTAATCACAACACGCTTTCCTGAAACCAAATGTCTGGATAACTAAAAATTCGAGTAACTATATTATTATTAACGAAAAAGTTTTACCAAGAATTAAAAAAATTCTGAAAAAAGGCTTAACGATGGTGATAACAATTCACTGTGATTTTAGTGAATATTTAAATTTATGCTACAATATTTGAAACCCTTAATTTATTTCCTTCCTTTTTCAAAATTTTTGTAATTATTTACAGGAAGACAGATATATCCAAAATCGAATGTGACATCCGATTTCTGCATAGAAAGTTACGTAAAAGTTCCAAAAATCAAGGAGATCATTTGTCAGAAAATATATTTTACCTACTTTTTCTTATAACACATATTCGGTTATTCTCAGGTCCACAATTCTCCCCTTCCCCTGGTGATTTATACTGTTGTCAACGAAATTTCTGTTTCCAGTACTAATTAACTATTAACTTTAATTATTAAATTGTGTATTTATTATTTATTTATGTATAAATTATTTATTAATTGGTTTTATTTGTACTGTCGTGATTTGACTTTTAACAAGTAAAGTTGTACGAGAAGTTAAACGCTTAAGGTTTAGTTTGCCGTGAAGCGCAGCAAGCAGGGAAGGGTTTCGCTAGTAATTAATAATTATTGAAAACGTAAAAATGGATTACAGTAGGTGATGCTATGGCATGAACGATTACTGGTACTAGGAAAAGGTAGCCTACTGAAACGGATGGAAGCAGAGGGGCCTGCCTGCTGTAACATTTTACCTAAGGTGATTAATGTGTTACAAGTAAATATATATTATTTATCTGAAAATCTTATAATAAAAATAAATTAATTAGTAAATAAAAGTCAAATAAATTATAATAGCTCGGTTTAGTATTCAATCTTTGAATAAAATGTTTAAATATTTTAAACTGTATGAGTATCTAGATACATTTTAGTTTAGCCTAATACTTTTGTAATTCAATAATTATGCCTTGGGTTTAATAATAATAATTGTTTTTAACCATAAACAGACTTTACTTTTCAAGCTCTGGATAATAAGTCACCCTATATACAGTATATAGTTCTACTTCTTCAAAAATCTAAAACTTTAAACAATGTTTATTTAAAAAAAATTAGTCTTGGGTTCGAAATCCACTCAGGTACGGCATATTTTCATACGTTACAAAAAAATCATTTCATCCTTCACAGTTACAACCCAACGTCGTCGCTAATGACCACTAAAGTTGATGCGATGTTAAATAAACAAAGAAAAAAAAATAAACATATTACATAAATTAATAACCAAAACAGTTAACAAAATAATTAAAAAATATAGTTTAAATTAATATGAATGCAATTTGATTAAAATATTTCCTCTTATATTTAATAAATAAATATTTAAACCGAATATGTACAACCTAGTTGTACCACTACACACACTACCTATTGCTAAGAATAATTGACAAGTAGGCCTACTTGTCAATTAAAAATCAATTGTTAAAAATCAATTGTTTACACATTTTTGAACGGAAATACTAAATTCTACAGTAACACTTGTAAGTGTAAATTAAAAAAAAATAATAATAAACAGAACCGAAACGTATAATGTTAGTCGATAACTATTGGAAATTTATTGAAATCGAGGAACCTATTTCATGAATAGACTGGCCAATTTTTCAGAAATTACAATAGCGCTTTTTTTACAATTTGGCTTTCGATACCAAAGTGGTTACTGTCCTACCTAAAGTACTCTGGTTTGCACTAGAACCAGTGTGCATCTAAAAATCATAGTTTTAATCTTCGTGCAAACAAACCATATACGAATTTTATTACCATAAACATGAAAAATCTTCGCCCATAACAGACAGGTGGAGTATCAAATTATTTACATTCAATCTGTCAGTTGCAGGGCTAAAATAAATAGTTCTGTTTCTTATCACATGGTTAGCCAATTAAATGATAATCATTTACGAACAGAAGAGGTAGAGGCGTAAAATACACTAATCAGAGTTATCTCCTCTGAAAGTAATGAATTTCATTATACAGCCAGATCCTGTGGTGAATGAATTGAAGGTGTCAGTTGCAGAGTGGAAAATTGTGCTTTTCAGAGGGCCTGGCAAGCTAATAAGCGTACTTTTCCACTCCGTGAGGAAGGCAATAGTAAACCACCTCACTCGTTTTACTTAGTAAAACCTCTACAGGTTCAAACCAGCCTTTCGACTGATGACAATAAACATGAAAAATCTGTCAAGAAAAACAGTTACTCAAAGCATCACATCTAAAACCAAACCAGAAAGATGAATTCGCATATGCTATCCAATTTAAACACGAAACACGGTAATGTAGTAAACTACAAAATAATTTAAAACATTAAAATGTTAATTACCACCAACAAATTAACAGCCAAATAAATATAATTTATTACGTTTATACTGAATACACAAAATCAGTTTCATGCATATATCTCATTAAATTTACTTTGATATCTACAAAGTCATATCTAACACCTAAGTAAACACACCAAATTGAAATATTCTAGAACTGGTCTACTAATTGTAGAGTAAACAAGTAATTATCGGAATACTGTAGACGATCTGGATATTAAATTTGTATAAAGTGCAGTTACTATAGAATAATCAGTCAATACCCATCATAAATTATATATATATAACAAGTTAAATTACATTACATTGTAGATATTATAATGTACGGAGACAGACTAACAATTGATTGCATTAAACCAATATTTGCTCACTAATAACATATTATTACTGTTACCTATTCAATTATAACGGTTCTCGAAAATGAATTTATAAAATGCAAAATTGCCTTCCAGTTTCTATTTAAAGAGATAATTTCTACAACTGACATTCGATCAATGTTTATATTTATATAAATTTTATAAAACGTCAAGTTAAAAATTAAATAATTTATCATAATGTACAAAATTAATTTCGAGTAGGAACAACAATAAATTATTACAGTGTTTAAACCTATAATAATATTGTATTATTAATAAGCAGGTGAATATTCCTGAACTTTTTAATAAATCGTCTTCTTATGGTGCCTGTTTGATCAAACGTTGGCGATCTTCTTGGCTATGATAACCTTACTGACAGTTGCCCTGAATAGCTCTGGATTTGTTTTGGAAAACAAGATTCTCTAAGATTCTTGAGCCAGGAAATTTGTCTTCTACCCGTGATTTTACATTACGTCTCCCCATGACTTTAACCTAAAGAATGGACTAAAGAAGCCAGTAATTATTTCTATTTTCTCTTACCTATATGAATATACAGGAAGGAAAGTATTGTTTTCATGTCGATTTTTCGAAATTGAGTTTCACCGGATATGCACATTTTCAGTGTGCGTGCGTGCGTGCGTGTTGAAAAAATATCTCAAGAAAGGAACATCGTACGAAGTTGAAACTTAAAATTTAAGTTAAGTACTACTAGAGGAACCGACACGAAGATTTTTACCAAAATCGGTCAACCTGAAGTAGTTTTTACTCGTGTTATTTTTCACTTTTTGCGATTTTCAAAAAACCGATTTCTTTAAAAATTACCTCATTTACTACATTTCTTATGCTCTACATGTTAGGGTAGGCGCCATGTCTGCTGAAATATTCTTGGAGAGGCTGTGCTCTCGAAGAAAAAAAATGGTTTTTTAAAGATTCCAGCCCTAATATGCATTTCAGGGCAAACGTGTATAGTATAAAAGTTCCAGAAAATTTAGAAATCTACAACTTTTGCTTTATACATATCTTTGTATAACGCTCAGTTTAGTTGTAATTAGTGATTTTGTTTTTCCATGAAAATCTGTAAAAAAAATTTATTAGAATTTTACGACGAAAGCGTATAATCAAATTTATAGGGAATTAAAAGGTCTACAAATTTTATTTTAAGAATTTTTCTCTACAGAGCCTAGTTAGCGTGAAAGAGTGATTTTCCGTATTATTAAGCCAAACTAAAGTTGGTTTTCATTTTGCATCATTCACTTATGATTAAAATAAGGTTATGTTTTTTCAGGTTAGTTTTTTTTGTTTATTTCTAATGTTTTATTACTAATTTGAGGCTATATTTTTCATTATTTGCATCAGAAGAGAATGTTGCGTGAATGTTTCACACCAGATTTTTGTTTTTATTACATGTGAACCATCAATTAGCAAGCAACAATATATTTTGTGGCTAATTTCATTTTTCTAACAAATAATATTTTCAAAGAGCTCGAAATTGATGTGATAATGGAAGAGGCTTCTTATATCTTTGAGGAGCAGCTGAGAAGGAATTTTATCTACACTAAGAGGATGGTACTCTTAGGACAATCTGTGAGTAGAGAAGAAAAAATTCACGCTGGAGGTGATACTGCGTTCACTGAACATAACGGATCAAGAATTAGAAGTTAATAAATAAAAAGATGCGATGCGATTCAGTGCAGAGGGCTAAATGGTCCAGCAAACGTATCCTAAGCCTGAGTTTTTGAAATCCTAGCAAAGCTCTCGTAGTAATACTCCTAAAATCCTAATGTAATATAATCCAAAGTAATACTAATGGACATAATCCATTCATCATCAGAGATGATAGTAATGCACGTGGGGTTAGAACGGGAGTGTCAGTTCACAGGCAACTGTGTTTAATAAACAATTAATTTGTAGCGCACACTTTATAAACATTTTACAATAAGGTTGATAATGTGACCACCTGAACAGTTGTTCACATAAACAGCGTGATTTTAACTGCCGATGAATTTAGTATTATATTGTACCCATAACAGGCAGGTGGAGTGTTAAATTATTTGCTCCCGATTGGCTAATTCAAGGGCTGCAAAAATAGTTAAGTTTTTTTATTACATGGCCAGCCAATTATATGACTAAAGCATTTAAGAAAAAAAGATATAGAGGTGTAAAATACACTAATCAGAGTTATCTCCTCTAAAATGAATTTCTTTACATAGCCAGACCCTGTGGTGAATGAAGTGAAGGTGTCATTTGTAGCGTGAAAAGTAGATACTTTTCAGAGGGCCTGGCATGCTGATTAGCATACTTTTCTACTCAATGAGGAAGGCATGGTAAACCACCTCACTCCTCATTTTACTTAGAGCCTCTAGAGGTTCAAACCAACTTTCAACTGATGACCTAAACAACAACATTGTACTATAACAGTATCACAATACCCGCCCTGGTTTTTCGACTTAAAAAAACATAAAAATTACTCACTTTTCGCTTTTCTTTATAAAGGGAAAATTATGAGCGGTAAAAAGTATACGATTTCTGTCACAAAAGATCTAGTTATGTCGCTGTGAAGAGTAACTGTTCCTTTGGTAACCTATAACCAAGATAGACTGTTGAAATGTTATTCTATTGTTAGCAATAAACAAAGAATCAAGAAATAATTTCCGCGTTGTATTAAGTGCCGATACCTATACTATTAAATAACAATTAAAAAATAACTCTTTTACGTAACGAAAGAATATTAAAAAGAAAGCAATGATTATTACTTAATGTATGTACATTATAAAATAAGTTATATATCAAGTGCACATAAATTTTATGGTGATCTAGATAATGAAATGATAAAAATGGACAAGTTTAATAATAAATGAGTAAGTAATGAGAATAAATTGAAAATAATACAAATACAATAGGCGTGGTTGATTATTATGTTACAGGTTTCACTTTCCTTGAACCTGACTGTATCCACACATAATATAGAACAGTAGTAGGTATGATACACATATGGATATACAAGATAAATACATAAATACACCCCCGCCCATGCCTAAGGAACTAATTTAACCCAGTTGTAGGTTCAGTTCTGCGATATGACATCTCAGAGCTTCAACGTCAGGCGAAGCAGTTGCTAATGTATGCGTGCGTATTGCATTGAATCATTTACCTATCTACACAATACATACGCTTGTTCAATACCCGAGTAATGCTGTATAGGTTATTATTATTATTATTAATAACACATATAACCAGTCAATAATTAAATTATTAAGAAATTTCATAGGCAATAAAAATGAACTAATGCCTTCACGGTATCTCTTTGGTATTTATAATATTGCTACTGATACAAAAAACTATGATATAATAAATAAACTATGATAAAAATTGTTACAGTCTAAAAAAGTGAAGTTGAAGTTGAAAAGTGGTTGCTCAAATTTAATTCATTGAGTGGATTAAGAGAGAATTAATTAAATACATTTAAAAGTATGTTTGTCTTTAATTTTTGGATAAATAAAGTTAATGTGCTAATACTGACTTACATAATGGCAACACAAACATGGACTGGTGGAAGAAAGGCAGAGAGTAAAATGCAGTCGGTAAAAATAAAATTTAAGGTGAATATGCTAGTTAAAACAAAGATAGACTGAGAAATTATCTAATTAGGGATGAACAACCTAATAAAGAGAGCTGGAAAATAAACTACGATGGCTTGGTCATGTCAGAAACGCAAATGCTCAAAATTTCTTTTAAACCTATAAAAACAAAATATGGGTTTGATCTCAGCTCACTACGCGATGGGGACGCTATAAAATTAGTGATAAGTGAATATCGACTGATTCATTCAGAGATTAGATCACAAATATTGTACTTCCCGATTACATAGAGCTGAAATTTGGCACGTTTGTATCATCAGGGTTAAACAGAAAACTGAAACATTTAAATTTCAATTACTTGTGCCGAAGGTATAAAAAAATGTGAAGAACCCTAAAACAACTAACGTAATTTTACATCTTCCCGAAGAGAACAGTTCTAAGGTGGCATAGTACCCGCAAGGGGGCCAATCCCAAATATTTCAGATTTTTCCAGGCGGTTTAAGTACCAGACGAACAAGAAAGATCTTCATCAATTTTACCTTCCAAATCCTCCTTATGGGTTAAATTGCCATTTTTAGTTTTCCCGCTCACAGATTTAGAATGTATGCATATTACTAATAAATTCAAGGTCTTGACTTTCGGGTCGGTACCTCCCCCTAAAATTTGGTGAAGTAGTAAAAAAATGGACTGACCGCTTTTACACGACCTTTTTCCATTTGGAACCAGCCAAACATCTTTAATAATATCGGTCACAGCAATAAATGAAGCAAACTGGTATTTACCCATTTTTGGGGAGGAGTGCAAACCAAAGTTTTTAAGTTACTAAAGATATATGCATTTAAAACGCTGAACCACATGTCGTTGAAAGTTTTTTCGAAGTGGAACGATTAATTTTTCAAAATTTGTGGTTTTGGAACATAAGGAACAAAAACGGCCCTAATCATTTTTGCTCTCCGACGCCTCTTTATAGATTAGAATTTGTGTCAGTGAGTCGGTGACCGTAAGAGCTTTACATTACTTAGATTTAAAGTGCGATCTTGATTTGGTTCATCGATAACGAAATCAAAATAAATATTACTGTAGTATAAAAATGTAATTTAAAATCATATTAATATTCAACCTTTTCAGTATATGTAAATCATGTAAGTACGCACCATAAGTTATGCAACTTATATTAGTGGTATAGAGTTAAGATTAGTTATAAATATTGGTAGAGTTAAAAGTAAAAAATATATTACCAAGATGTGCTACTGTGTTAGTAAATGAATCCTTACATTAAACGTTTCTTTATGACCACTAAAAAGAAACTAATAAAATGAAGAGGCTTATGAAAAGAATCGCTTACAATACAAAAAAAAAGTTAAAACTAAATTATCCGTGACTAATTTGTAATTTCAATGCAAAAGATCAATGAAAAATTTCTTTAAATTTTACCTTGTACCTTGCAGCTATCACTTGGATGAGATTTAAAATCACAGAGGGATTGAAACGTGGTCGTTAGTTCGTTCCATTCGAATTAGTTAGTTGAGATAAGAAAGAAATCAGGCAAAGATTACTGACGTTAATAGATGTATCAATGAATGCTCTAGTAAACGAAACACACTTTAAGTACGTGACGAATTCTTTATTAAGATTTTTATCTAGTGTGTTACAGTAGGCTATGGATTGTCAGCGATAAGATCAATTTATAAAATCTTTAGATAAAAAAAACTATTACATTTCTAAATCGCATTAAATTATGTGTATTAACCTATATGTAAGCTACAAGTTTTGAATCTTTAAGACATCTGTTCAGACACACAACTAAACAGTCAATATGCAACGATTGAATTTTCATTTCCTACTCTAATTACAGTGCCACAAAATCATTTCTAAAGAATGTATACCGATTTTGATTGAATAAATATATCTTGAATAAGTATATCACGTAAATTTTAAATTAAGAACTACACAACTCTGCAGCCGTATTCAATTGGAAGGACCAAGGAAAACCACAGAAAAGCACTAAGATCATAATAGTAAAACATCAATTATATTAACAATTTTATTACAGTAGCTACATCTAACAGTATTTCACAAATTAAAAAACGAAAAATTTCTTGTTTATAAAAGAAATTGTGTGCTCACAAAGTACTCAAAAAAGGAGAAATTTAAAACTTTTATTTAAAAGAATTATTAGTTGAATGACGTGTAAAACATTATCATATTCTTTAATTCAATTAGCAAGTAAATTTTGCATAAATAAACAACATCAATGCTCGTTAATTACCTAGAAAGTTTTATTAAGTTGTAAAACTTTGGTCTGTTGTATGAAATAAAATACACAGCTTCTTTGATTAAATAACAGTTTGTTAATCAGAAGGGGTAAACTTCAGGCTGCAGGGAAGATATGTAATAAACAATAAACAAAGGATTTACTTTTTACACGAAATTTTAGTTGGTAGAAGAAAGGTTGAAATTTGCTAGAGGTGGTTCTCAAATAATCTTCATTTCTATTGGTAAATACACAGTTTATAACAAAATAAGTACGCAGCACAGTTAAATGTGTGTAATAAAAATAAAGTTTTAATTTATTAACTGAATAAAAGAATTGCCGAACTTCTTTAACTTTTGAATTTAAATGCTTATATGTGAGTGTTTAATAAGTGGAAATTCGAATTGAAAAACCCTTAAACGATTACAGGGGTTTCTTTGTTTCAAAAGCACAACAGAATCTGTCTATTTAACTAATAATTCTACAAAAGTTTCTATTGAAATGAAGTCTCCTTACAAATCGCTTAAAAACTGTCATAAAAAGGTAAATTTTAATTCATGAAATCTTTTTGTAACCAACCTAAATAAAAGATGCCCAACTCTTTGGAGCAGCACAAGAATTTAGGATAATTTGAAGTTGATTCAGGTCTTTCAAAAATTAATTCTGAAGACTTTATTCTGGTGGTCATGGTTTTTTATATAAACGACAAAATCAAAATTCCGATTGTTAGAACTATCCAAACAAATTAGTCTGTGATGTAGCTATAGGGAAGTATCCAAACATCCGGGACCTAAAACGGGAAACAGATTTCGTCATCTGAATAGCGAATAACATCCATAGTTCCTACCGAAGAATGTACTAATGGAGACCACCTCTTCACTGGTCAATAAAATTTTCAAATCATAAAATTTATACCGATAAGTGTAAGTATAACGGGCAGGTGGGGTGTTAAATTAATTGCACTCGATCTGCTGGTACAAGGGCTACAAAAAATAGTTCTGTTTGTTATCATATAATCAGCCAATTATATGATTAAACTATTTAAGAACAAAAGAAGTAGAGGTGTAAAAGACACTACTCAGAGTTATCTCCTCTAAGAGTAATGAATTTCTCTATACAGCCAAAATGCTGTGGTGAATGAAGTGAAGGTGTCATTTGCAGGGTGGAAAGTGCGAGATTTTCGAAGGGCCTGGCATGCTGATAAGCATACTCTTTCAACTAAGTAAGTTAGGCAATTGTAAACAACCTCTCTCCTCGTTTTTACTTAGTAAAACCTCTAGAGGTTCAAACCAGCCTTTCGGCTTTTGACCTAAACAACAAATGTAAAGTACCGTTTCAAAAATCAAACAATACAATTTTTTCACAGAGTAATGATGAAAAATAAAATTATGATAACTTTTTTTAAAATATAGGACACTTCTTTAAACGAAAATTTTTTTGTCAGACTTAGTATATTTCCTCAAGAGGAGAGTAATGTGGCTTTTAGTAATACGAGCTATGAGAAGGAAAGTGAACACCAAACGAGCTTATTCATCAGTTCATATCCTGGAAAATCTGTTCGAATTGTTTATCCCTTCACATCAAAATATTCATAAAACGAGACATTAAATTCTGAAATTTTATTCATAGAAGCAAAAAAGATTAAAATTCTCTTGTGTTTCCGTGGTTGTAGACAACAATGAAAAAGTAGTAAGGTTACTAAGTAATTGCTCACAGATTGCTGTATAAATTTTTGTAAAAAAATTTAGCTTTGCAAGAAACATAATAGAGAGTAGGCTTAAAGACGCATGCGCAATGTGGAAATAATACGACCTTGATTATTACAATCGAAATAATAACAGTCTGCTCAGTAAATAGAACTTAAATTACATCGCAGCTTTTTTATCGTAATGAACGTTATTGTCATTTACACTATTGTTATAAAAATGAATTTAAATGAAATTCAACAAACTGTATAAAGGACTTTCAAACTATCTATTATTTGTACAGAGTTCATTAAGAAAATGGTATATCAGCATAAAATTTACAACATAAAACTAATTATGTTGCAAAATATATTTAATAAAAAAAGTACATCGCTTATCTAAAATAAGAAGACTGAACTCATTCGAATACTGAATAGAGAATGTCAAATAATTAATATATGCAAAAATTCGCCCATAACAGGCAGATGAAGTGGTAAATTATTTACACTCGATCTGCTAGTTCCGGGGCTACAAAAAATAGTTATGTTTATTATCATATGGTCAGCCATTACATGACTGAACTATTTAAGAACAGAAGAGGTAGAGGTGTAAAAGATACTAGTCACAGTTATCTCCTCTGAAAATAATGAATTTATTTCATTATACAGCAAGACCCTGTGGTGAATGAAGTGAACTCTGACTAGTGTGTATTTTACACCTCTACCTCTGCTGTTCTTACATAATTCAGTCATATAATGGCTGGCCATATGATAATAAACGAACTATAGGGTGATTCAAAAAGAGCGCCGGTTTTGATATATCAAATTAAGAGATTTATTTTATTGAAAAACTGAAAATAAATACATAACAAGTTCATCTTACCTTCCGATTTCATGTATGAAAAATTATGTCATGCATGTGTCGTCCTCTACTGCGCTGGCACGCATCAACTCTGTCCATGAAATTGGATATTACTGCACGACAAGTTTCGACTTCCATTTGCCCGATAACCCGTCGAATTTCCTCCTTCAAGTCATTGATGTTTCGGGGTTTATTGGCATACACCAATGACTTCAGATGACGCCAAAGATGAAAGTCACAAGGCGTCAATTTTGTTTGCGAAGGTGTCATCATCCTGCCGTTTTCTCAATACCCAGTCAACAAACTGTCGTCTCTTCTGGTGGTCTGCCACTTTCAAATGTTGCGTCAACTGAATTTTATACGGGTGATATTGGAGATCGTACCGAAGAATTCTCCGTACAGAAGAACATCGTAAACCCAATTGTTGAGAACGGCGACGTATTGATTTTGCTGGGCTAACAGCCACACTGTCACGAACCAACGCAACGTTCTGCTCAGTTCGGCCAGAACGACGACGTCCAGAACTTTTAAGGTCGACTGTTGAACCCGTCTCAAAAAACATTTTCATGAGCCTGCGAACTGTTGATTCATTCGGTGCTTCATTACGTCCTAGAGTACCGCGAAGTCACCTGACAGTAGCCGCATAACTCTCTCCACTCTGGTAAAATGTTTTGACGATTAACACTCGTTGTGCAATAGTAAACTTCTCCATGGTTAGACACAGACTGCGAGAGTACTACACTGCGAACAAGAGAAACTACAACTGAATCGTCAATCGGAATGTTCTCCGAAATAGAAATGAGGTCTAAATATGTTGCCAACCGATAAACAAAAATTTACCAGCCGTTTAAAAACCGGCGCTCTTTTTGAATCACCCGTTATTTTTTGGTGCCCTAGAACTAGCAAATCAAGTTCAAAATTTTAACACTCCACCTGCCTGTTATGGATCAAAAGTGCCTGCCTTTTAAAAAAAAATATACACTATTATTAAATAAAACGAAGCGATATGAGATTATGGGGTCACTTTTGGTAATGGCGACGGTTTATGAAAATACTGGTATTTATTACGCGGTTCCAAGCTCCGCGTAGTTGCAGGGTGAAGGGTACGGGTGAGATATATTGAATGAGTGACGCATGCTGGGAGAACGATTGTTATATTACTCTGATACAAAACATCCGTTTTCTAACTTTCCATTTTTAACATATTCGTTTGTATTTATTACATCTATTTATTTACATATTTTGATATAAATTGGTAAGTTAAATATTATGAATCCGACCAAGTTAATAACCCGGTAGGTATTTGTTAAATAAATGCGCCGAATGATAAGAATATTTTTTTAGTCTAGTTACTACACGCTACCACTACAAATGCAGCAGCAGTGAAACACTACTAACACTTATTCATTCTCCCAGTATATACTATAACAACGCACTACATTCCTTCCAACTACACGGAGCTGGGACTCAAGCAATAGCTACTAACTCGACTGACCGATTGATAGGGGTCAATCACTTTATAATTTATAAAATTTTTCTTCCTCTTATTAAACTCTCAAAATGATTGGTCCTTCTAACTTTTCTTGGCCTTCCTACTCTCTCTGTCACCCTCTAAATCACCTTGCGAATCGATCCGCACGCTTTCTTCCCATGTGTACCAACCAAAGTTCTCTGTAATTGTTGACTCTTTCTATATTAACTCCACTAATTGTGGTTTTTAATAACGGCAGTTGCAAGTGAGAGGCCAGGAGGAGGAGAAGAAGAAGGAGAAATAACACAGTCGTTACGAAACCTGGGTCCGTCAGAGGATGGTAGCACCCAGTAGCGGCCTCTGCCTGGTGTTAAAGGTGAAAACCGGTCAACGTTCAGGAAGGAAAAAGACAAAGTGCCCCAAAAGCTTCGTGAGCTGGTGAACCTAAGAGATGGATCACTGAGAAAAACGATACAAAGGTCAGTGGCTGTAAGGTGGTATCCCCACGACTAGCCTTACACAGCACTAGGTTAGTGCCCTGTTTAGGGAATCTTTACCAACTTTCAACAATCCAGAAAATAGCCGGACCGGAATTTTTTTGTTTGAAAAAAATTTTTCCTCTTTTTAATATTTCTGTACAAAATTATTCTGTATAAAATAACTCTGCTCACAGTACGTTTATTAATACAGTAGAACGTCGGTTATCCGAACTAATTGAGACCACAGCGGTTCTGATAATCAAATAGTTCGGATAATCAAATACACTAAATACCGTAATTTGATTCACTGTACCATAAAAATGTAATATAACCTAACACTAATTGCATTTATTGAAAATGTAAAGTACTAAAGGTTATAAAAAAACAAAAAAATACAGAACTTTAAAACTGAATAAATTAACGAATTAACTACGTTAGGAAATATTTTTTAACGCACTAATCCATACTATTTAGTAATTTTTTTTAAATCTTAAATTTTTTTTTGAACTAAGACTGAACTTATTTTTGTAGCAGCAACATTTCTCATTCTTTTTAGTAACAATGCTTCAGCAGTACTAAATTCAGGCTGTTTTTTGCACCAAATCATTGCAGTTTTTAGAGCTCAAAAGTGAGTAAATATGTATTTTTTTCCATCGATATAGGTTCGGATAATTGACAGTTATGATGACTGACGTTCGGATAATCGACGTTCCGGTGTACTAGCAGATAATTTATAAAAAATAACTAAACCTCAGCATGAAACCATCGAAATTATGAAAATGCACAAACGATAAAACTTATCATTTGATTTTAAACTTAAAAAACCAATTAATTTATTATTTATTCTGTATAATTTTATTACGAGTAAAAAGCGTCATTTATATAAATTACATCAGACCCATCGTACAGTTGGGGATCGAATTAAGGACACGTTGAAAATACTTCTATGATAAATAAACACCTGTTTAAATGAATGATTTAAACTAAATAAATACAGAATACTAATACTATTACATGCATCATATTGGAGTAAAAACGATTACTATTACTGGATTTAAAATGAATAAACAAGCATTAAAAACTATGGACAGACAAATTGCAAACAAACGACAAAAATTGAAAGCAGATTTATTTCAATTTTATTTACCTACTCAGCATAACGATTTCAACACGCCAGGAAATAAAGTATCATTTTAAAACAGATAATGAGAAACAGTTGCTGATTAAATTCAGCATAATGCTCCGAATAGTAATTTGATTTTTGTATTTTTATTAAAGCGGATATTAATAAATAAATATTACACTCGATTGGAATAGAAATTTGTAATAAAGACAATTATAACTTTTAATAATAAAAATATATATATAAATAATACAGGAAGAAAAATAAGAAAGAGTATCATAAACATTTTGTTTATTATCTTTACTTCCTATTATAATTGCACCGTAAACTAACATTATAAAAGAAAAACAATTTTATAAGCACATAAAATATTTTTTATACAATTATTGTTAAAAATAATAAAAATAATAATAATAATGATTATTAGTACACAAACTTATTACGGTTAAATTTTTCAAAATGTAATCTGCTATATAGAACTTCTTCAAATATAGGCCTATTATAGGCTACATAATTCAATGCTTATACTTGAAAATATCATAAAATTTTACGAATAAAAGAATCAAAAATTGATTAAAGGTAAATTCATTTTTAAAATGAAGAAAACTTCAAAGTTACATCACCATTTAACACAGCTTGTAGCAGCCAGTTTTGAGGTTTCATTATTGTAAAACATGTCATTTATTCTAGTATAAAATTGAGTATATTAGTATCAAAGACGGACAACTGTGTAACTAGTAAATTTTTAGATGCCAGGTGGTTCTTAAAGTATTTTTGGCGCTCTTTTCGATAGTAACATTGGGTAATTTCAAAAACGGACAGAAATATGATTTTTTTAACAATTTACTTAAGGGTTAATTTCAAAACCGGACAACTGTCGTGCTGTTTATTTTCAAAAACGGACTATTGCTTTATTTTCTGATATAGACCAATGACAGGGTTGGATTTGGTCATGTGACATACGTAAACTGTCATGGCGTTTGTTTACGTTTTGGTGTCGGTGGTTTTTGTGTAACGAGTCGATTTATTTCCCAAATTTACCTAAATTAAAGTAAATATTGTTTTATTATTGAAAGAAAATGAATTTTAACATAAGTGTTGTGCCGGCAGACAAAGCCAAGAAAAAATCCAAGCGTCCTGAAACCTGGAAATGTAACATAGAAAAGGCAAAAAGGTAAGCTTAACCTCTACAATGCATTACTGTAGTTTTTAGTGTGTTATTAATAAAATAAAAGTGTTGGATTAAAGAATAATATAAATAATAATTGTCATAAAAACATTTATTATTACTATGTAAAAAAAACAATACCTTAATTTGAAATTTTTTTCTGTAATTGTTGTTAGAAAATGATGAACTCTAGCAATGTACCTAATACAGTTTTACTGTTAGAAAATTATTTGTAACAAGATTTGTGTAATGCTAATTATTTAAATTGAAACGAAGAAGCCTATTCAAAATTATGAAGTAAGTTTATACCGTATATTTAGTCGTTTACTAGGCTAATTATATAAAATATCGTAGAACTTAAAAAACTTAACCTCAATTGTTACAGCTTTACAATATAAATTTTAGCTTTCTTTGACTTTACAAAAAAATAAAAAAATAAATTGGAATCTCTAATATTTGTGCAGTACCAAATTTTAGCATTGCAACATATACCAAAATATTTAAGAAACAAGGTTAGTCTAATAAAAACAGTACCTACTTTAACTGTTACTTAATGACATGTGAAGGCTTAGCATTACTAAGCAAACACTGTTAAAATTTTGACAGTGGAAAATAAAATGTGAGTGAAGGAATGTGTGTGAAAATGTATATTTTTACTTGTTTTTTTGATAGCCTACAGCAAATTAACTTTTTTTGTTTTTTTTTTTGTTTAAGGTACTCAGCAAAAGGCCTGCCAAGTTACCCAGTTTGCCAGCACAGGAAAACTTATCAATGCACATTGCTAACGATGAAAGATATTAAGGAATTTCATGATTCATTTTACTTTGTTCCTGACAAAGGTAAGCAAGATGCTTTCTTATTAAAGTATACTCGTGCAAATCCACCAAACAAAAACAGACAAAAAGTAAATTCTACAATAGTAAGAACCGTTCAATTTGAGTACAGTATTGTCAACCAGGCTGGTGTAAATTTGAATGTATGTAGAGAGACTTTTCTAAAAGTACTGAATATTACCAAACATAGAGTAATAGGAGTACATAAAAAATTTAAAAGAGGACATAATCAGGTTCCAGTTGAGACGAGAGGAGGAGATCGCAAAAAAAAAATTATTTGAGGATAAGAAAGACTCTGTGATAAAATTTATTACAAATTTGAAAGCGTGTGAATCACATTATGCACGTGGTAAAACTATCCGTGTATATCTGCAATCTGATCTGAACATAAAGAAGCTGTACAGAATGTATTGTGATACTTTCACTGAAGATTGCCAGGTTAAAGAAAGTTATTTTAGAACGGTTTTTAATACGAACTTCAATATAGGGTTTTCAGCCCCCTCGGTAGATGAGTGCAGTACTTGCCTAGAATTAAACCATCGTATTAATTTTGAAAAAGATGAAACAAATAAACGTGATTTAATTTTTAAGCTACAGATTCATAAAAAACAGGCAAAATGTTTTTTTGAACATTTAAAACAAAAACCAAATGACTGTTTCATGCTCTCTTTCGATTGCCAAAAAAATTTGGTTCTTCCTAAAGTTAGCGACCAAACTGCGTATTATTCTAGACAGCTTTACTGCTACAATCTGTCAGTAATTGAAGGGTTATCTACTGATGCTCTTACTCCAGCTAATGTTTATATTTATACCTGGATGGAAAACGAGGCAAAAAAATCCTCAAATGAAGTTGCTTCTGTAGTTTTTCATAAATTAAAAACTAGTGATTTATTAAACTACACTTCAGTTCGTCTTGTGGCAGACGGTTGCGCTGGCCAAAATAAAAACATTAACGTTTTGTGTATGTGTATCAAGTGGTTGGCATCGCATGCACCAACAACCATTAAAAAAATTGAGCTGATATACCCAGTGACAGGTCACTCTTTCTTGCCTGCTGACAGGGTTTTTGGTTTGATAGAAAGAGACTTAAAAGTCAAAAGTACAATCATTAATAAGGAAGAGTATTACGACGTTTTTCGAGCTCATGGGACTGTAAAATTAATTAAAGAAGATTGGGTGCCATTTGACTGGAAAGAAGAGGCTAAAAAAAATTTAAAAACAACTAACCAATTACATTTTAAAATTTCTCACTGTCGAAGAATATCTTTGAGAAGAACAAGAAATGGTTCAGTCGTAGTTGCAGGTGAAATTGGTTATAACCTAGACACATCCAGAGAACGCACAATTTTTAAAGTTGGAAAGAAAGTTGAAGATATTAATCCATTGCCAATTTCTGTTGGCATAAAAATTAAAGAAGACAAGATTACGGATGTTAAAAAACTACTTAACAAACACTTTGGTAGTGACTGGCGTACGGTAGAATCCCTGCAGTGGTATTCATCAGTAATTGATAACAATGTGCTACAAAATCTTCCTGAAGGCGATGAAGAATGTGAATGTATTCAATTTCATGAAGAATTAATGGAAGAAAATGAAACTGCAGTACTCATAGCAGTGTAAAGACAGTTACTACACAATTTTAATATTAATCACAACTAAATTGTAATTTTTGTGTTTTATAATACCCCAAACTTTTTTAGAATGTAATAATACTTTCCCAGTGGGTGTTCTCATTGCAAGAAAGTGTGTTCTCATCACAAGGTAATAGGGCACTATTTATGGTATTTCTGATAACATTTGGAAGGGTAGTATTTTTGTGTTAAGATAAGGCGATAAAAAATCGTATTAGATATTTACAGTGTTTTGTCATTAAATAATTTGTTTTCTGGCTTTTATATTTTTAATAGGTATTTTTATATCAATTTTGTACCGAGTATAAGATAATATTACAATTTTTTTACTGTAACCTGCTACTTAATTGTAACATTTTAATTGCAAGTAAAAGATTAGAATAATAAGTTTTATTGATTGTATAAATACTATAAATATTTTTATTTGATTTTAAATATTGTAATTATATATTTTCTGTATTAAGCTGATACATGCATTTTTTTTTTAGAATAAGCCAATCTTAAAAGTTAATCAGATAATGAATTTAATTTTTGTTATAGGCTACTTTTATAAACCTCCAAATTTAGTCTAAGGATTACCAGTGGCCACTTTTGAAACCAATTCTGAAAAATGTTACTTTCAAAAACGGCCAACTGAGAGTTGAACTCTTAATGTGAGTTTCAAAAACGGACAACTACCTATTTTGGTTTCAAAAGTGGACAACTGCATTTTAAAAATACAATTTTAATAGCTTAAATGTATAATATTTAGATAAAAATTCATATTTGAGCCTCTAGAAGCATAAGTCTTCATTAAAAAAAATTTCACTTCAAATTTTTCAGTAGAAATATTAAAAACAAAAAAGTGTCTCCCTAGAGAAATTATGAAAACGACAGTTGTCCATCTTTGATACTAACCTACTCAATTAATCAAAAAATTTTCAAAATAAATGTTATTGAAATTATTAAAATATTATTAAATTATAAAAATAAATGTTATTTATTATTCTAAATTTAAATCTAATATTTATGTCAAATAAATTTAAAAAATATTTATAACAATTAAAAGTTTAAAGAGGAAGAATAAAATATATGTTTGTCAGTAGCTGGTTACCGGTCAGTTCAGTTGATTTTTTTTTGTTTGTTCTGAGTAATTAAGAAGTTTAAAATACCACGCTACAAGCTGGACAGACAAATCGTTTTTCGATGAATACAATTTTTACTGATTAAAATAAAGATGCAAAAGAAATCTTTTGTACTTTTTTTTTTTTTTAATTTTTATAGAAAATCAAGCCGAAGTAGACTATATACCTGAAGCTTTTACTGGTTGGTAAGCCTACTTTTTATATAGTTCATATAATTTGTGTTTTGTTTAGGTCTTCAGCCGAAAGGCTGGTTTGAACCTGTAGAGGTTTTACTAAGTAAAACGAGGAGTGAGGTGGTTTACAAGTGCCTTCCTCACTGAATGGAAAAGTACGCTTAGGCTATCAGCATGCCGGGCCCTCTGAAAAGCATATATTTTCCACTCTGTAAATGACAACTTCACTTCATTCACCACAGGGTCTGGCTGTATAATGAAATTCATTACTTTCAGAGAAGATAACTCTGATTAGTGTCTTTTACACCTCTACCTCTTCTGCTCTTAAATGATTCAGTCATTTAATTGGCTGACAATGTGATAAGAAACAGAACTATTTATTTTAGCCCTGCAACGAACAGATTGAGTGTAAATAATTTGACACTCCACCTGTCTGTTATGGGCAGTCATATAATTTATTTTTTAAAACAGTTAATTCTGTTAATTTTTACACTCAGGTACGAGCTTAGCCACTGGGTAATTTCCTCAATCAAGACGAAAATAGGACATTAAACAAGCACATCATAAGTAGTGGAGGTTGTATTAATATACAGTATTGTAGTTGTTAATAAATAAAGACAAAAAATTATACACAACACAGTTCAATATTTTTTTCGAAATTTTCCAAAATATTTATACATTTTGAATATTATTGATTACAAAAAATTCTACTGATCGGCACTTTTCTTCGGAGAAAAAATAAAACATTTAGTTAACATACATTATACCGAAAATAATAAGTAAAGTTTTTTTATATAACTTGCAGGCAAAGCTAAGCCTATTTATACGTTATTGAAAATAATTTAACAACTAAGATTTCCAAAGGACTTGAAATAAATAAAATATCTATAATACATAAAAACATAATTTGAAAATCAAATACCACCCGGATATATTTGAAAAGATAAGTGTTTACAATACCTTTATATATTATACCAATCGATTTATTTTCGCATATAAAATATATATTTTCAGAATATTTGGTGTAACTATTAATCCCCAAGATGAAAGTTACATAATGTAAATTAGTGTTTCAGAAAAAGTTCGGAATATAGAACAACTGACAGCATTTTAGGTTAGACAGAAGACGCGAAATCTGAATTTAAATTATGTATATTACTTTAAACGCAATAATAAACATGTTAATAATCTAATAATCGAAGACATAAATAACAAATTTAAAATAAACTTAATATGAATATAAACCGTAATGCTGTTGTAAATTAGAGGATTAAAATATGATATATACTAATCGTTAACGAAAGTAATTCCAATGAATTACCACCGATGCTATGACAACTTACTAAACGTAATTTTTAATTTTGTTAAACTCATAAGGTATCCAGTCAAATACAAGCAACCTTTAAGAACTAGTTAGTTACCAATAAATTCAATAAAATAGTAATAAAAAAAACATTTAGAATAATTAAAGTTTAAACTATGTTATAGGTAATAAACTATCTTCATTCATTACACACACCATTAAAAAATTAGCCATATTTATTAGTTGAATAACTAATCGATTCTCACAAACCAACTATTTATGTAACAGAGTGTTTACAGGAATTTAAATTGCAAGGCTCCATAAAGCAAACTAATAGTACACGTCAATTAGTTTCTGTTTACGCAAATGGCAAGTATATTATTTATATAAATTATTATAAAAGTAATAATATAGTAGTAAATAAGATAACTGTCATTAATAATATTTAATATTTCATTCGATTAAGTAAAATCAATCTATATTAATAAAATTGTGATTTTGTCTGTACAATTTTCCAAAATGCCCCAAATTTTGTTTCTACGCCAGATCTACCAAGTAAACACCGAAAATAAGTTCAGCTAAATTTTTGTCTGTTTGTCTGTTTGTATGTTACGGCATCACGCAAGAACCGCTGAACCAAATTCATTGAATTTTGGTATTTAGGTTCCGGACATTATCGAAATGAAAATAGGCTATAAATTTTTTAAATATCACAAAGGGTTGGGGGGGTTCAGAGGGAGGGGTAAACAAAAAACTGCGAATATCTCCGTTAAAAGTCAATTTATCAAAAAAATTTATATAATCAAAATTACGAAACGTTTGAAGACAAATAAGTTTGATTATGTAAAGTTTTTCATTTTCATGCATAATAACGGAGATATTACCAATTTTATAAAAATAAACATAGCAATATTTTAGGAAACAGAATAAACATAGGCCTACGCGCTGCAGATATTCATTCCGAAACGGTAGTTACCTACCCTACCCCCTTCCACCATTAACCTCCCTACCTTACACGACACACCCTTTCTCGGTCACATTGTCAAAAACGAATGACAATCACCTTAGTAGTTAACTAAAAGTCGGTTGATGAACATCGTGGTGTTCCTATTGTGATTTACCTTTCATATAACGGTATCATAACAGCAATTTTTATTGCTCTGTAGCGAACAATTAAATTACCGACAGTTACGTTACACACACACATTTGTGTGAGTTAATCTTTAAAACATCAATTTTCATTGCTCTAAAATAAGTAGTAAATTTATTTATTTATGTAAAACAATACAAATTAATTTTTGTGTAATCTGTTTGTGTTTCGCCCACACGCATACCCCAGACCACCAGTAAACAAAACTGGCTCTCTAGAGGTTCCAGCCTCGATTAACAATTGCATTACTGTTGTACACATTGTGTTTCGATTCTTCCAATTTCATCTTATATTAATTTTTTACGCTTTTATTTTACGTCCAACTATTTTTTTCATTTACAATAATGACATTGAAAGGAGGTACGATTAGATAACAATGCATGATTAAAGAATATCAGACCTGTCAGGGATCGAACTCTGTACACCAACAGACCGTCCAAAACACCAAGAAAACCGTTCGAAGAACGGGCATTTTACCTAGCATTTACCAATATTTTTAGAGAAATATTAACATAAAAAATAAACAGTATGAACAGTAAACACAGGTCTACGCGTCGTAAAACCCGTATTCATACAGTCAGTTACCTACCTACCCATTCCACCAGTACCTTATACACCTTTTCTTCGTCACTTTGTCAAAAATAAATCAGCCGTCTTAACAGTGGTCACCATCGTGGTGTTCCTATTGTGATTTACCTTTCATTTATTATGAAAATAATAAAGCGCTGCATATCTTAAATTAAAAACACTAAGATCTCGCTTTTATTCTACGTTCAACTAATTTTTTTTCATAAATAATAATGCTGACGTTGAAAGGACGTAGATAACAATGAGTAGTTAAAGAATATCAGACCTGACAGGGATCGAACTTGGTACCCTAACCGACCGTCCACGGCACGAAGGAAACCGTTCGAAGAACGGGTACTTAGCTAGTAATTTATAAGTAAGTAAACTTAAACAACTCAAGTAATAAGCTTAAAGTGTTAACAATAACATTAAAAATTGTAAACATTTCATAATTATCAAAAACTAAGAATAATAATTACATAATATTTGGTTTAACACAATAATTTTATCAGTTTTTAAAAGCTACTAAGCAAACCATAATAGTTTCTATAACAATTAACAAAGATAATTAAGTATTTCATTAAGTGAAAACTATTTATTTATATGTAAAATGCTATCCAGTTTAGACGCTAACTTAAAACAATGGAATGTGTTAATTACATTATATATCACAAATTACATTTCCATGAGGTAAAACTATTCATGATAGCTGAGAAAACGTTTCGGAATTTTTTTAAATTAGGAAAAATTTGTTGTTTGTGAAACAACACAATCATATTATGTAAATTGTCTCTGAATAACAGTCTATCTACAAGTAGTCAATTCACTTTATTCGATGTAATAGCAATAGGCGATTGGCACTGATGATAAACCTGTTAATACAAATTATCAAGCAATAGGCCTATTTAATCTGGAAAGAATTTTATTTTTATGACAAATGATAAATAAGTACTTTAAAAAAATCTTAAAAATTATTCTATTACTGCAAAAACAAAGGGAAAATAACTATAACGCTTTTCACGTGGTCAGCCAATTAAATGACTGAATCATTTAAGAACAGAAGAGTAGGGGTGTAAAGGACACTAATCAGAGTTATATCTTCTAAAAATAATGAATTTCATTATACAGCCAGACCCTGTGGTGAATGAAGTGAAGTTGCCATTTGCAGAGTGGAACATATGTGCTTTTCAGAGGGCCCGGCACGCTGATAAACGTACTTTTCCACTAAGTCAGGAAGGCAAACCACCTCACTCCTCGTTTTGCTCAGTAAAACCTCTTCAGGTTCAAACCAGCTTTTCAGCTGATGACCTAAACAACAACACAAACAATATCTCTAAGGTATCGGATAAATGTTTTAGAGAAGTCGGAAAGGATCTTGAGAAGATCAGAATAAACTGAGAAAATTTAATGAATTGAACCACATTCAGACAACTAATTACGAACTTCAATGGCTCCAGGAAGAGCACAAACAGAACACAGGGTGAACATAAAAAAGAAGAAAGGCCTACAGTGAACGAATGCTGAAGATGTGGGCTACAAAAAGAGCTTCCAGAAACGTCTTGTCACCTCACATGGTCTAAAATTAGCCCTGTACGAGGAATAAAAGAGAAACGTTACAAATAACGAACTCAATTTAACAAAAGAAATACTTTTACAAAATACATGTATGAAACAATGAACTTGCACGATCAAAGGTATGCTCTTTATAATTTATAATATGATGACCGCATAAATTATGTAAAATACTGCGAATTGCAAATCACATAAAACTGATTTTGTCACCACTTGAGAAGTTTTCAAATACAGTACGTACATTAACGCATAATTTATAAAAAATTAATTATGTATGTGCTATTTATCAATAAAATTTAACATAATATTAATAAAATAGTTTTAATAAAAATTAAAACTCATACGCTAGTGTACTTAACTCAAGAAAATTAATAATTCTACAAGTTTATACTGCGAATTAAAATTTTTGTAACAGTATCAGTTAAACAACATTCTAAAATATTGAAGCATTTTTGCACGCGCACGCACATGGACGTTTGTAGTAATAAAATAGGTTTCGGAGTTCATTTCCAATTAATCGGTTACGAAATGGAATGTAGTACCACAATTCCAATAAAAAGAAAAGTATTGACGAATGGAATGGTGACCAATTTACTTTTTTACAAAGGAATTTTGTTCAAACATTCCTTCTACAACCACTGGTGAAATTTAATTAATATACTTAAATTAATTATGAAACAATATATAAAACGTATTTTTGTACAATGTGTTAACGTACATAATACTAGTGCAGGGCATGAAAGAAGTCCTCTGTAAAGACCAGTTGCCACTTAACCACCTTAATAGAATTTTTCTATTTAACCCTTTCAATACCGAAAAAATATTTGAAAGTTTGATCTAAAGTTCCATTTAATTTAAATAGGGGTGGACAAAAAGTTCCAGCCCTTATTTCGAAACCTTGCAGGCGTAAGCCTACCATTGCCGACCGAATTTTAACGTTAAAAAAATAAAATGTCCCGTTAAAAATTAATTTTTATTCTGTTCATACAAAAACAAAAAAATTGTTCTAACACTAAAAATATTTAAAATAGTTTTTTTCAGTTTATTTCGTGATTGCATACAGGATATAATGATATTATAAGTAAATAAATAAATAAATAATTAACTACTCTACTTCTGAGATGATTCCTGAAACTCGTCAACTCTGTCTGAATCTAAATAAATCAGGAGGTTATATCGCTCAGCAGTAAGACTAAATACATAAAATGACTTCTGTAAATCATCCTCTAAGTCCGTAAATAGCACCAAATCGTCAGCGAAAGCCTAAATTTTTTAAGTAATTAAGATGACATCATCTCAACAGCCTCTATTTTTGACACCCACTAAGCAGTCAGGGTTTAGCACTCTGAACGGTAAACTCAAAAATTTGACGTTTTCAGAAAGAACAGTCAAAAAGTTCACAACGTGTTGTCAAATTTGAACAACCCCGGGTTGATTGGCCTATGAACCCCTTTGATGGCGACATCGTGTTAGACACCTGGACGCTTGTAGAAAACAATCACAGAAGTAATGTAACCTCAGAGAAAAATTCAAGCGAATGGTGTAAAAAATTAAATGGGATTCAGATTCAGGGGATGGGGTCAGCAGTCTATAAGTCAGATGATAAATTTTGGCAGTAAATTAAAATTAGAAGTAATCGAATGGTAATATAAAGTGGGGGGGGACTTAAAATTTTTGGCAATTCACGAAAAATTAGTGGGACAGTTAGATTTTTTTTTAACATCCGACTGTTTTGCAATTACTGCTAATGCAGAAGGTGAAAAGGATGATAGATGAAAATGAGTGATGAAAAAATGCCAAATCTGGCCGGGAATCGAACTCGGCGTAGAAGCCAGTTGCGCTAACCACTAGGGGTAGATTGACGGCTCTTTTATTTGTACAATTGTATATTCAGTGGCCTTAATTTTTTTTATAGGGCGAAGGGGAATGATAGGGGAGGGAATTTTTAAACCTCGTAATTGCACATAAGATGAGACAGCACAAGTTTATAATGCAAAAATATATTTATAATGCACATCACATATAAATGCAAAAAAACTTGTTTAGCAAATTTACAAGTTAAATTTACCTCTTATATTAAACCAACAACATAATTTATATTCAGTTTAGAAAAATACTAACGTTTTTTAAGCCGTGTGTAATATAATAAAAATAATATACACAAAATAAAAAAAATAACATACCCAATTTTACCTAAATAAACTAATTATTTCCATAGTAACAACATAATAACAATGTTACTACTTTATAATAACAAGGATCTCTCTAGATGTTAAATTGTTACAATACGGGCCTACAAAACATAAACTGTTTTTTTACGACAACGCTGAAAAAAATAATGTAACTAATGTATTTTTGTAACGCTAACCCTTTCTTTAGTTTAGAGGCGATGCGTGCAAAATACGCGTATCTTTTCCACGAAATACAGTACAACAGAAAATAAACATTAGCCTATAGTCTATAAAAAAAACTAAAATATTTAGGAAAGATTTACTTTTTAATTAAAAACAAAACCGGGAAAAAATCACCATATTATTATAATGAATTCTAATAACTAAAAGAATCTTTATAAAAATTCATACAAAATATTGAAATGTAGCGTATAACGTCATGAATTCAAAAGAGTTTGACTTTTAAACGAATATACAACAAAAAATTAAACAACCCTGACACAGTATGTGTATTAAGCACGAATTAGCAATAAAAAACGCATTAACAAACTACGTGAAATATACCAGAGTAAAGGAATGTAAAATATGCTCTAAAAAATTACCCATGATAATTAATTCAGCGGTAGGTTATGATAATGAATTAAATATTCAAAAACAGTACAAGTTATTGAAAAACTTAACAAAATATTAACGGAATTATATTTGGGTTAAGTAGCAAAAACGACGTATTCTCATATAAATCTAATCTAAGAATAGATTGTATAAAATAACTTAATTTAACATATAAATAATACCAGTCAAATTATTAAGATAAAAATATTTTCACATTCTCACACTTTTTCATCGTAAATTATTTGGTTTAAATCATTATATTCATGTTGTACTGCATAAGCCCACTACACATCTAGTCAGCAAGTTTTAGGAAGTAGGTAAAATCATGGTATAATGATGTTATAACAGCTTCTACATTGTACAATGTTAGTACGGTTCCAAAATAAATATTCAAATACATTTGTTGAGAAATAATTTTTGTACATTTATGTGAGAGATTTAGAAACCCGATTGCAGTTTCTAAAACAAACAAATTTCTTTAGACATAATTGGTAATATAAATGGAACCAAATTCAGACAACAAATTACGGACTTTAAGGGCTTCCATTAAGAGCACAAATATAAATTCGATTGCAGTTTCAAAAAAAACTCCAATTTCTTTAGACATACATTGGTAATATAAAAATGTATTTTTCTGCTCTTAATGGAAGCCCCCTAAAGTCCAAAATTAGTAGTCTGAATTTGGTTTCATTTATATTACCAATGTAAGTCTAAAGATATTGTGTTTTTTTAGAAACTACAACCGAATTCTATTTTTGCTCTTAATGGAAGCCCTTACAGTCCGTAATTAGTTGTCTGAATTCGTTCCATTTATATCACCAATTATGTCTAAAGGGTTTTTTTCTAGAGACTGCGATCGGGTTTCTAAATATCTCACACAAATGTGCACATTATTTCTATTATTATCTGAACCAAATTCATATAACTAATTACGGACTTTAAGGGCTTCTATGAAGAGCAAAAACGGACATAGGATGGACAGAAGAAAGGAAAAAGCCTACAATGAACGAATGCTGAGAATGTGGGCTGCAAAAATACCTTCGAGAAACCCATGTCACTTCACGCGATCTAAAATTGGCCCTGTACGTAGGGAAAAAATATATTGGGAATATTTTATATTAAGTCATCCTGTATTTTGTAGCAGAGTAACTATTGGTATTAATAAATGCCAAATGTAATAGGTTATGTTTTTCAATTTTTTTGTTTATTTAAAGTCGCATCAAAAGCTTGATCATTAGCGACTGCGGTGGGTTCTTCTTCTTCTTTTAGTGCGCTATCCGTTTCGGATGTTGGCGACCAACATGGCAATTCTCACTTTGTCGACAGCAATACGGAAAAGTTCAGCAGATGTCTTTCCGGTCCATTCCCTGAGGTTGTGTAGCCAGGATATTCTTCTTCTTCCTGGTCCTCTCCTTCCATCTATTTTCCCTTGCACAATGAGCTGTATTAAAGAGTATCTGGACTCATTCCGCATGACGTGCCCCAAATACTGAAGTTTACGGATCTTGATGGTGTTCAATATTTCTCTGGATTTCTTCATCCGTCTCAGAGCTTCTTCATTTGTTACATGCTCTGTCCATGATATTTTAAGCATTCTCCGGTACAACCACAATTCAAAGGCTTCTATACGTTTAATCATACTCTTGTTCAATGTCCATGTCTCTGCTCCATACAGCAAAATAGAGAAGATGTAGCACCTCAAAAGTCTGATTTTCGTTTCAATGGTAAGATCATGGCTTCTGAAAACTCTGTTCATTTTATTGAAAGCAGCTGTTGCCCTTGCTATGCGATATTTAATCTCCAGTGCCATGTCCCAATTTTCATTTATCATTGTTCCCAGGTACATTGTGTGTTTCACACGTTCTAACTGCTGGTTATTGACGAAAATTTTGGCATTGTCGTTTCTGTGCTTGGAGATCAACATGAACTTCGTTTTCTTACTGTTGATATCAAGGCCATATTTGCAACTTACTGTGGCTATTTTGCTCACTAGATGCTGTAGACCTTCTTCACTATCGGCAAGTACTATGGTGTCATCCGCATATCTTATATTGTTGATTCTCTCACCTTGAATTGCGGTGGGTTAAGAAACTGTAATAATGGGTTTGAGCACGTAATAATATCTAGATTCTAGCCGGAAATCGAACCCGGGACCTCCCTTAGTAAGCTAGAGCGCTATCCACTACGTCACGTAGGCGGCCATTTTTCTTTTACGTAGTCCACTAATGTTACATTATATTGTTCATTATTTACATCGGCAAGAGAAAGTCGTCTGAGTATTTCACAACAGATTTTTTTCATTCAATAACTATTTGTAAATATTTACACGTATTTTTCCAATAACATATATATGTATTAGTATTACTGATAAATTAATTAACTACTGGTTGGGAAAGCACGTTAAGAAAAGAGTGACTTATCTAAAATAATGAACCAAAGTATCCAACCCGTACCACACAAATTATAATGATGTTTCAGGGAAAAGTCTGTACAAGAATCATTAAAAATGACGACGCTAACAATTTATTTTGCAACAGTATGTGGAACCCATGGTAATTAAAAATAGGTGTGTTTTATGTGTTGCAGACATTTCAGTAGTAAAAGGAGTAAATGAAAAATTCAGTCATTAAAATTTCTAAATGAGAAATGAAATTACTATTTAAATTAAACATAAAAATTTTATTAAATTTTTTAATTATAACCAGAATACTGATTATGAATTTTTACTCCTCAAACAAAGAATAATGAAAGAAAAAATAGTAACAAAAATAATATGTTGTGTTATGTACACAGGAACTAACGAACTAAAAACATTTCTCTATGGAATAACGTCAGCAGAAAATGTAATAGTGTAAATTTGCATTTGTGGATGTTTACAGATTTATTTACATAACAGATTTGCTTTGCACACACATACGAACGTACATCTGTTATAAACGTAGAGGAACGCGACAAAATGTTTTCTATTAATTCCATAAAATATTCACAGGTCGCAAAGAGAATCTCTGCAAAATTAAATCGAGTAAAAATTTCCAATTTCAAAACACATTAAAACAAAAAAGGGAAACTCTTTCGAATGATAACTACAGTAAACAAAAATGTTTTCATTAGAATTAAAATAAATTATTACCATTTTGTTAGATAATTTGACAAGCCACTCAACTGTTAAATAAAAAAATTAGGTTCAATTGTTAAGATTATAGAAATTTCAGCACACAAGTAGCCTACTGCATTACAACCCTTCAAACGTTTTAATAACGCGGAGGTATCTGCCAATAAAAACTGTAAAAGAATCAAAATAATTATTCACAAAATTATTTTAGAAAAATCGAGAAAAGTACGAGTGTTTTACGGACTAAAAAGTTAAAAAAATAACATAATGGAGCGATTAAAGAAAATATTGTAGGAATTAATAGATTCAATATTTGAATTGTAAATAAAAATGAAAAATATTGGAAATATTGGAATATTGGAATCGTACAAGTCAAGAAGTTTATGAACAAATTAAAAAATATTGGATTAAATACGCCTAAGAAAGCGAAAAATGAGATTCTACGGATATATGGCAAAGATGAACCAGAAAAGATTTACAAAACAAATTTTTTCAAAGCTGAAAGAATATAAAAAGCACAAGAAAATGGTCTAGAGAAACACAAAAGATCTACTGACACTAAACATAGATAGAAATAAATTTGAAAAAATGATTTATTAACATTAAGGTTTTCCAGAAGTAAACGTTACAAAAGACAATATACCGAAGTGCAGAAATGATGAAAAGAACGCATTTTCAGAATTAATTAAGAAAAATTGGAAGAAAGCTCAAAAGTTCCAAAATAAAAAGCAGTTAAGAAAATAAGAGGAGTAGCACATCATGATAGTCGTAGTCCTAATTTGACTGAAACGAAACAACCAATCTATTAATTTTGTTTTTTTGAATATAATGCGATACGATATCGAACTGTAACAAAAGCTTTGGCTCAGATTGATACAGATTAAATCATTAAGCTGCAGTTACTGATGTATACAAAGAAAAACACTGTCAGGCGTACCAGAAACGGTTAAAAAATGAAATGTATTTAAGTGATTAAAAAGTAATCCATTCAAAAATATTTTTCCGCCCAAACGAAATTCCTTTGGAGTAAAATCCACAAACCCGGATTAGATATATCGTATATGTGTATAGATTACTGTTAATTGTATGTTATATGAATTTAAAATCCACTAAACCATGAATTCGAAGATTAATAAGAATATTATTATCTTAAGGGATAAATAACTTCCTCAGTTGTTAAATATATGGAGATAACTTATCTGTCTAAATGTAGTTTGAGTTTGCGTGTAAATCTTAAATAGGGGTAAGGTTAAGTATCTACATTGGCATAAGTAACTACTAGTATTCAAAAAACATTCAGTACAATACAAGGTCAATTGAAACAACCCGCTTGATAAAATTGCACGTAAATAATTTATAACTAGCATCACTAACACCAAATCTTTAAAATTGTTATCATGCCCCAAAACAAAAACAAACAAAAAAACAGAAATTGGTAGGGTAATGTTTTCGGTTCACACGTTACAGAAAACCTTAAACTATTAAGAATTAATTTGTAATTAATTAGTTTTAATCAAATATTTGGCTGTCTTGGTTTACGTTTTACATTTTTCCTTGATCACTCCATGCGAACGCCTGGTCAGTCTCCTTTTTGAGTTCTCAGGAGTAGTTTAAACTTCCCATTATGTACCCCAAACATTTGATTTGTCATAAAATATGGTGTATTTATTTATTTACAGAGGACGATGAAAGTGAAATATACTTTTACTCTCTCCGCCAACATAAACTCCTACCCACCCATCTTGACAAAGAAGGTTTTACTAGTTTTCCAATAAAAAATACTCGTAATGTAAATACGGCCCTGAAAAATTGTTTCCATGCCGAGCCATCGTACTAAAGGCATGCCTATGTCTTCTGGTTACTCTTCAATACACGATCAGTGGGAGTAAAAATAAACAAGCAAGGATTATCTGACCAACAAATCTCTACCTCATTCATTTATAAAACAGACAAATCTCTAATTAGGACAAAAAAACATGTACTACTTGTACGTACTTATAAAAAAATATTAATTTTTTCAGGACACCAGCAGATATAAAATCAAAGAATACTTCTCTTTGGACGCCTCCATGGTGTATTGATTAAGGTGAAAGCTACAAAGGTCCCGGATTCGATTCCTGGATAATTACGAAGTTATTCATGCAACTTTAAAGTAAAATAAATACTTATGTTTTCGTTTTATTTAGTATAAAGTAACTGTAGACAGTATACGTTACAAAAATTATAACTATGCAGTAATTTATTGTGATATAACTCAATTTTCAGTTAATTTAATTACAAAATAGTTTTTATTTTGCTAAACGGTACTGTAAATCGATGTGCAAAATTGTAAACCTATTTTTGAATGTCACAAAAACATAATACCTATTTTGTGAAACATTTGAGCTGGTGACTAGTTTGCATCAAACATCTGTATCCATGATGTAATCGTTTGCAAACACTTGTTTTTTGTTTCATGTGTTGTATTAATAATTTCGCTGTTCTTGTTATTACAGATAAATTTAATTTATATACCTACAGAAATATTTCATTGAAAATTGTTGTTTTCTACAAAATACTGGAAATGAGACCTTATTGAACTAACCTTATAAGACAAAAAACAAACACCATGAACAAAAAAACAACAACTTAAAAGAATGAATTAATGCTTAATGAATTAATTTATAAAAATTACTTATCGTATCGAATAATATAATTTGCAGACATGATTAAGAATAAGTCGCTTCTGCCGTTATCATGCGTTATTGATAGGTCTACTAGAAAATAATAAATTTTCGTCGAGCTAAATTATGCATTGATCGAAACGGAGGCCGTTCTGAGCAACTTCTTAAGAAATAAGAAACACTTTTATTATTTCCATTTCGATCTTTATTGTTTCCAGTCGAAATAAATAGTTGATAAGCTATTATTGCCAACATATGGAACAAATTCTTATTATGTTGTAAAACAGTATTTTTTTAGCAACAATTTTAGTCTGGTTTTGTTATTAATAAAAGTAGAATTTCGGAAATTTATTATTTTTTACTGACTTAATTTTACACCAATTCTCTCTAAATTAAATTTTTTACGAGGCGAATTAAAAGAAATTTATGACTTAATTAAGATTTTAACAAAGTTATTTAACATTAAACCTAAAAAAAGTTCTATTTTCGAACCAAACATTTTGTGTTTTATGCTAAATATCTTGAAAAGTATGGGAGATACAGTTCTGAGATCAATTTTATTGAATTTTTCGGGTTAAATAACACAAAATACTATTATGTTCGCCTCTTAATTAGGGCCTTCAAAATTTCAGTATGGTTTCATTTTAACGGATAACTGAATTTCAGGCAAACTCATTCGCCGGTTGTAACTCGGTAACACAGTGTTTCCGCACCCATATGAACATAATTTTTCTTATTTTATATAATAATTTCCTAGAGTTTGGTTATACTTTTAAAGACACCATGTATAAGTGTTTCCTGAAAACATGATACCTAGAAATATCGAGAGTTACATAGCGAAAACGGGAAAAGCAATAAAACAGTTCATTTAATGCAATTTCCAGAACACTCTGAAGTTGGCATTCTTAAATTGTCTGTGTTACAGAAAAAACAATACGGTGTTTACACAAGACGGGTAGATAACTGATGATATAACATTTGAGAATATTAATATTAATTTAAGCACCCAAAATAAATTTAACCCATTCATAAAACCTAACAGATCATAAGATCTGTTCATCTTAAAATACAAAACAATACAATAAATCTAAGGTATGACTTTTAAAAATTCAAATGATTCAACAGATTGGACATAGATTTAATAAAAACAGCATACACATCACGTTTAACATATAACATGGTAAGTACAAATAGTATTTATTTACATTTATGTAATCACAAAAATAAATTTAATGTAAAATTTCTGTGTGTATAATATATCTTATTAGATAAATTATGTTAAATAAAATACATCATAATTATGAAATATCTACTAATATGAAATTTCACATATTTTCTTAAAGGTCAAATCAAATCATATTTCAGTATAATGTTGATGTAATGTAATTACGGCCGATTAGTATCAATCCTGATAGTATAGTAATAGTAGCTAGATTGTAGAGCTTGTCTGACGGCTCGAGTCAGCATTATAACACAAGAAACAGAAATGATTATTACATGTGGCTAACCACAACTCAATTTTTTTTAACAAAAACCTGCTTATGCGGGGAGAAAATATATCAATAAATTTAAAGAAAATTGTAAGGGTAACACTCAATGCCAATACATTGTTGTTTGGTACAGCAATACTGTGCTGGTTTATGCCTTTTACAATGAAAAGTATTTCGTTTCACTAAATAAGACCAATATTTCAGGGCGGGATGTGGGCCGTAAAAAAAAACAAGTCGGGGGCCGCAAGTTGTGTACGCCCAGTCTAGATCATCAACGAAGAGGTTATCTTATTCACAATGCAACCGACTCGATCCGTGAGACAAACTCTATTTGAGAACGTTAACAGTTTCATGTAGTTTAGGAACAAGTAATCATATTTATTAGCATATATATGTATTAATTACTATTCCTTTAGTTAGTAGAAGATAGTACATGTATTAATTACGTGGAGATTATGTAATCTGAAGTAGCTGAGATAAGATATCGGTTGGTAAGTAACTAATAGGTGAATGATATTAAACGCTAAGTTAAAGTTTCAGTTTCAAACTCATCTTGTTTCCACTATAACAACTAATAATAATAATAATAATCTAACCCCTATTAAAGTAATAAACACACTTTTCAGAGGGGGTAAAACGATTTGGATTCAAAATTTCCATACATTTCTATCTTTCTCTATTACACATACATACACATAAATATGATCATTAATATTATTGCATTATATAATTACTGTACGATTTTCTGTTAGGAGCTTAAATTATTATATAACAGTAGTCTAACGTTAGGATAAATGGTGGTTACATTACGGTGATACAGTCAGGTGTATGCAGCCCCTCTATGAAACCGGGCGCAGGGCAATGTAACCCGACCACGTTCACCTATTTCAGGATTAAAGTGGTCGCTCTCTTTGTACGTGATGGTTGTAATATTCACCCCTAAGGGAGGAGAGAATGGATGGGGAAAATACCTTCTCTCTCGTTCACATTTATACCATTTAAATGTTGGCCACTCTGCCCCTTAATCGGCCATAATATTTAATTACCTTCGCTGCTGCTCATTTCACTGTGACCCTTCCTTCACCAACAAATATGTGTATTACTGCTATCACTGTATGTATCAACTCAGTCCCGCACTTAACAGTTTGAAATTTCTGTTCACCTTTACACCAGACTACATTAATGTAATTGTATCAATTTAAAAATAATAAACTCTATTAAATAAACATTTTCAAACTATAGTTTGAAGAAGTCGCAGAAAGGATATTGAGAAAACCGGAATAAACCGAGAAAACTTAATGAACCGAACAAAATTCAGACAAATCATTACGAATTTCAAGGGCTTCAGTGAAGAGCAAAAACAGACTGGGTAGACAGAAGAAAGGAGAAAAGCCTTCAGTGAGCGCACATGCTGAGAATATGGGCTGCAAAATGAGCTTCCAGAAGCGTTTAAAGTCACCTCAAAGTGGTATAAAATTGGCCCTATACGAAAAAATTTAAATTTATTAATTTTTTTAATTTAATAATTTATTTAAATTTTGATTTTTGATTTATTCTATAAAATACCTAGTCATATGTGTGTGAGTGAACAAGATATCTCAAGAACTGAACATCATACGAAGTTGAAATTTAAAACTTAAGTTAGGTACCACTAGGGGACCCGACATGAAAATTTTCATTAAAATCGGTCAACCGGAAGTAGTAGTTTATTCGTGTAATTTTTCACGTTTTAGCAATTTTCTCAACAACGGCTGCTACGATTTTTTTTAAAAATCGCCTCTACTAAATTTTTATGTTCTACAAGATAAGGCAGGCACCATGTCTGCTGAAATTCTTGGGGAAGCTGTTCTTTCATAAAAAAAAATGGTTTCCTTAAGATTGCGGCCTTATAATGCATTTAAGGGCAAAAATGTATAAGTTGTAGACAATTTAAAAATCTACAACTTTTATTTCAAACATTTTTTTGTATTATGCTTCGTTTGGCGGTAATTAGTGATTTCCTGGTTTTTTCAAGATTTCGGCCTAAGTACGCATTTTACGACAAAAGAGTATATAATCAAATTTACAGGGAATTAAAAGATCTACAACTTTTACTTTAAGCATTTTTCTCTACAGAGCCCAGTTTAGCGTAAAAGAGTGATTTCCCGTTTTATTAAACCAAACGATGGTTAGTTTTCATTTTGCATCATTCACTCAAGATTAAAAAAAGGTTATGTTTTTTGTTTATTTCTAATGTTAGGTTATATTGTTCATTATTTGCATTGACAAGATAAAGTCAAGTGAGTGTTTCACAACAGATTTTTTTATTGTGTTCATAAAAAGATAAATCATTCTGATAACACTAAAATATTCAAAATACATTATTCCATTTATTAAAAAAAATATTTTTTTGTAAACGTCCGGTTATGGGGGCGTTGGCAGTTTATGTATAACTTACGGACGTTCGGTAAACCGGACCTTGGCAATGAAACATGTAAATAAAAACATCCCGACCAGATACCTAGAAAAATTAACGTAGAGTTAAATCGGGAAAACACAATAAACCAGTTTAATAAGTTAATCACTCTATGGCAAGTAATAAAACCGCGTGTAAAGCGGGCGAAATTGCTAGCTTATTAATATTTTGTAAATATCCTTTAAAATTAAAAACTTCAATCCAAGATTATTTATTTGTACGGAATGAAATAACACGCAGTTTCATAACGTCAATCAATTTTGCTGTATTTGCGTCTCTTTTTAAGATATTGATTAAAGAATACATAAGTACATGCGCTTTATTTCGCAATAGTTCATGCGGTTCTTTATTATACATTATACAGTATATGAATGATTTTTAGAGTTTTTGGTGTAGACTTAAATTTACTGCGAGTAAAACCGAGTCTAATTTACAACAAATAAACAAATTATAAATCAATTCAAATCTGCGTAAAATCGTAGTTTGTTTTAGACTACACCTAAGGTCATAACTTAACACGTGTGAGACGAATTTAGCAGAATTAGTTCCAGTATACTCGTACGTAATTGGCAGTAATGTATATAATATTCAAAACTTAACAATAAATGACTTTTTATAAATCCACAAAAAAGTAATGCCATAGTTAAAAACAGGATTATTTTTTAAGAATTACAATTAAAAAAGTCGTCCACCAACCAATTTAATAACAATAGGCGTACCTCTTTTAAAACTTTCAATTTAAAAATAATAAAAACTCTAAAAAAAAAAATCTGATATGAAACACTCACACGACTTTCTCTTGCCAATGTAATTAATGAACAATATAACCCGATATTAGTAAACATTAGAAATAAACAAAAAACTAATCTCAAAAATATAACATTATTTTAATCATGAGTGAATGATACAAAATGAAAACCTTTCTTAGTTTGTCCTAATAATACGGAAAATCACTTTCTGACGCTAAACTAGGCTCTGTAAAGCCTAAAGTGCTTCAATTAAAAGTTGTAGATCTTTTAATTTCCTATAAATTTGATTATACAAGTAAAATGAATACTACGGTCGAAATCTTAAAAAAACAATTTTATTACAGATTTTCATGAAAAAAAAACAAAAAAATCACTAATTATCGTTAAACTAAGCGTTATACAAAGAAATGTTTGAAACAAAAGTAGTACATTTTTAGATTTTTTACAACTTTTATTATACACACTTTTGCGCTAAAATGCGTATTAAAGCCGTAATCTTAAATATAAAAAACTTTTTTTACAAAAGAACACCCTCCCCAAGAATTTAGCAGATATGGGGCCTACCCTATCTTGTAGAGTACATAAAATATAGTAATTTTGGCGATTTCGAAAAAAAATTGTTGGAGCCGTATTTTAGAAAATTTCAAAACAGTGAAAAATGACACGAATAAACTAATACGTTCGGTTGATAGATTTTGGTAAAAATGTTCGTGTAGGGTCCTCTAGTGGTATCTAACTTAAGCTGCAAGTTTCAACTTCGTCCGATGCTTCGTTCTTGAGCTATTTTGTTCTCACACACACATACCAATCGCTGAAAACATGTTCTTTTGGGTTCAGTGGGTCTGAAAATGTGTAGATTTGGTGAACACTCCATTTCGAAAAATTGACATGAAAACAATTTGTTCTTTCCTATATATTCATATAGGCCAAGAGAAAATAATAAATGGATAAATTGATTGATAAAATGAATAGATAAATTTAAAAATTACGAAACGATAAATACATTCATCGTTTTGCTGAATTCGTACCAAAGGATATGTTGAAGCATAAGTAGAACTTTGTAAAAGAAAGCTAGGACAGATAAAAAAAACTGAAGTTCGCTAAAGTTATGGCGACCTCAGTTATTATGATTGAAAGTGGGGCATGAATAACTACATTATCATGAACGAAAATTCAGACAGCAGATATAAGGATTTTTCGAAGGACAAAATAATGTACTAATCATTTGGATAGAATTAGAATGAAGATTCTAGGTTAGAATTGGATTTCTACAACTTAAATGAGATGAAATCCCTTTCATAAAACAACGTGTCTAATGGCTGGTGGCAATTTTTAAAAAGATTACCCTTGTCTAATGGCAAAAACCATTACTGGTTCTGTATTTACTTTTTAAGAGGAATCGAATGACACTATTTTTGTTTCCAAAAATCCGATTTTGATTTCTTGACTTCCGGTTTTGGGCCACTTACTTCCAAAACCGGAACTTAAAACTCAAATTAGACCCACTAAATGTGTGTGTGAATTACGAATCCGAAAACCGTTTGCTGCTATCTTTTGTAGTTTCTGATATCCGGGTGTCACGGACGGAAAAAGGAAAAATATACATGACAATTTAAAAAAATTACCAACCAAAAAGCATATCGTAAAGGTTGGAGAGACTACGTGGAAAGAATGTCAGCTCAAATGATAACTCTGCAAGCCCGACGAAATGCTCCAAAAGGGAAAAGAGACGGAGGCAGACCTGAGAAGACATGAATATAAATTCATACGTGAATTGCACACAGGCGTAAGTCTAGCCATGTTTTGGAGAAGAAGTAGAAGCACTCATCATTTAGCTATAATAAAGTGATCGTTATCGTTATAGTAAAGATAATGCATATAACTCACATTAGATTTTGTTAAAATATTCTCTCAATTTAAACAAAATGAGTACAATATCGTTTAATAATAACATCAGGGTTTTATCTTGAAAATTCATTTAGTAATAAATAAATCACGGTAATGAAATCTCACAAAATTGTGACAGCCCTAAGTTTTCATATGACAAACATTTAGTAGTAGTTCTCATATTAAAAATATTAAATAGTAGTTCTCATATATTAAATAAACAAAATTTGTGATTAGATTACAGGGAATGATTCATAAAAAAAATGAGATAAGAATCGAATCAGGTTTACCGCAAATGAGTAGGCCGGTTACATTAGATTAGAACAGTACACAAACAGGATGTACAGAATTTTATTTAATCTATAACAAAATCATTCAAATGATTAGAGTTTATCGTGTTATATAATAGACCAACACGGGAAGGAAAAACAAAAAGAAGAATTTCCTTTCATTTTCCTTTCCTCTTATCTCATAATTTGCTTTCTTCATCGGTTCATTCATGTACTTCCCTCTTATATCTAAAATTGGGACAAGGCAGACAGGACTACCGGTACTTAAAAAACGAAAAAACAAAACTGATTCATTAAATGAAATTTTACTTTTTATGATTGCGAAAACATGTGATCATGCGTCAAATTTCTTTGGCGAATATCAATCACCATTAAGAAATTAATTGTATAACAACGTTAACGCAGTAGGTGCATTAAACACAAATTTTCACTAATCGGTTGAATCTGAAATTTAACTAGTCTTGTTTTGGTTAAGTTTAACATAATGTGCAATATTCCCATAACTGTTCGATAAAATAAATATGTCAAGTAAGACTAGAGAAAAATCACATAAAATGGCCCAACAATAGGGTACAGAAGCAGAATGGACTTGTTTTGCGTCCCGGAAACAAGTATTAATACATTTAAGTTTCAACAAACACAAAGTATTGTTTTAAAATACCATGGATCCTTCCCAAATATTAAAAAACTAATTGGTTCTTTTGATGTATGCCAGTTCCCAATAAAAAATATTATAAGCCACAATTTTTAAAACAAATACTCAAAAAACCAATCAATTGCCGAGGAAGTTATTAGTTCTAAACTAAGATTGAATTACATTTTAACAGATTATAGTTCAAAATGAAGAATATTTATGATTAATATGGGTTGCGCATCGTCAACGGAACTACAAAGTACGAAAACGTAAGGCATGTAAAAATGAATTTAGTTCCATTAACGATTCACCAACAAAAACACTACTGGTAATGGCGAAAATTCTTATAATACGCAAACTATTTCATCCCAATTCTCTTTCCGCTATCAAGGATGAGTACCTACCAGAAAAAAATATTAAAAAAACAAGAAGGCTAATCGATCCAACGGCCACAGATTATTCACTTTCTGTTATTTTTAACTTTTATATTTTAAATTAGCTAAAAATAATTGTTCAAATTTATAAGATATAATTTTCTTTTATAGCCTACATTATCACGTATTGCGATACGGTTTCAAAACTGAATCAAAGACAATCAGTTGTACAGAAAAATAGAAAAGCAATTAAAATGCGGTAATCATAATTTCACAGAATTAGGCTATCAAGCAAAATTTATCAAAATCCAGTACGCCCTACAATGCAGAGGTTCCGGATTCGATTCCCGGCTAGGATTTGGAAATTAAAACAAGTTAAAACCCGCTGTAGTATTTAACAACCAAGTTGTTGATGCGACTTAAAGTAAATAAAAAAAGTTAAACTTTTTCAATTTGTTAGTTAGTTTATTTAAAGTCGCATCATCCTCGGTAATTAGCGACTATGGTCGGTTATTTAACGGTGAATTTTAACTTATGAAAATTTCCAGACCCTAGCCGGGAATCGAACCTGGAAATATATGTAGGGAAGGAATATTGTTTTCATGTTGATTTTTCGAGATCGAATTTTAACATGAAATACGTTTTCAGCCAACTGAACCCAAAACAATTGTCGATTGGTTCGTTTGTGTGAACAAAATATCTCAAGAACTTAAAATATAAACTTAAAAATATCGTACGAAGTTGAACTTGGACTTCAACCAGATACCACTAAGGGATGCGACACAAACATTTAAATTAAAATCGGTCTATCGGAGATAATACTTTCACTTTTTGCGATTTTCTCAAAAACGGCTCGTACTATTGTTTTTTAAAAAATCGCCTCATTAAGGTACTAAACTTTTTGGGTTCTACAAGATAGCGTAAGCGCCATCTCTGCTGAAATTATTCGAGGCAGTACTCTCTTAGTAGAAAATGGTCTTTTAAGATTGCAGCCTAACTATGCATTTCAGGGCAAAATTTTATACAATTGAAGTTGTAGGAAATTAACAAAAACTTGCTAAGTACTTTTCTTTTATTTTAAGCATTTTTTCAGCAGAGCCTAGTTTAGCGACAATTATTGATAAAATTAGGTTATGTTCTCATTTTACTCTGTTTACTAATATTTTAGATCATATTTCTTCATTATTTACATTGGTAAGAAAGTCGTGTGAGTGTTCCACACCAGATTTCTGTAATTGAAAGCGTGAACTGTTAAAAATGGAAAATTAATAAGTAAAGTTGTGAACATGAACACTGTGAAATATTACAAATTAATTCGTAATGAACTATTTAAAATTTTACTTATTACGTAACTTGAAGTATAAATTGTGACAATAATGTTTATTTATCGTCTTATAACGTAACCAATATTTCCGAGAAAGATAATGCGAGATTTTAAGAAGAGAAGTCTTAATTATTCCTTTCATTGGTCCCAAATATTCTGAAATTATTTGATGTATTTCTAAATTTATTAAACAATTGGAATTCACTAACAAAAACATTACATATTTTAAAATATAATAAAAAATCCCTATATGTACACCAAATGCTACATTTCTTAAGCAATACTTTATCTTTAACCAGAACAATTGCAAACAATAGGTTTTTTTATAGGCTAGCATTTATATAGGTGACGCCGGTAACCTAAACAATACTACGTAAAGCCTGTGAACTAGAAATGTCATGGTTATTAGTTCACATTCCACCAAAATACATATAATATAAACAATTGTATCAGTGTATTACACAATTAAAACAAAATATTAATTACCTTTTGTTAACGAATTAATACTTAATGTCCATGGAGAAAACAAATCGTGGCTGGTAGTTTCAACAGGTGAAGTACCATAAGCACGGAACATGATGTTTTTTTTAACTGTTAAAATAAACTATAATTTTCAACGAACGGTACAAACACACGCAGAGATAACTAACAATCGTGATAATGTTATCGTATTTTCGAACGTACACACAACTAACTGTAATCAAGAACACTTACAACTGTTACGGAGCACGCACCAAGTTTAAAACTGATTCAACAATGTACGTATCATTACTAGCGAGCTATCATCCACCGGAGAACTCCTCAGTGGAAGTGGTGAAAGTCTTGTTCCCCCACCTTCAGAACTAACCTCACCACTACCTTCATTTTACTATGAAGGTCTCCAGTAGAGGGGAATCTCCGGTAGTTGAATCCGTAGTGTTTAGGCAAACAGTTTATAACTTTTTGTAAACGCCTTTAACGTGATTAACCGAATTTATTAATCATAAAATGTGAGGCGGAATGTAAAAAGGGACCCCTGGTCGAAATTTTTCGATTTTGAGTTAACATTTTTCAGATTCAGCGCAACTTAATCCAGACGAATTTAGTACAAAATTTTAATTTTTATCTGAAAAATAAAATACTTTATGGTAGTTTGAATATTTTGGGTTAAGTGTTTTGGGAAAACTAATATCAGTCTTTTAAAATACCACCATCTTTTGATTTTACTAATTTAAGAAAATTTGACACCAAAATGAACCTTTAAATGCCCTTTTTTTATACAGTACAATTTTTTTAACATTAACATTGTGCACTAAACTTTTTTAAAAGATGTAAAAGTTTATTGGTAAAAGTGCTTTTAAATAGTGTTTTTGCCTTCTCTTTGGTGGTTCTACAACAGGGTACAGTAAGTAAGGATGAAACCGGGTTACACACTGGTAACTCCAGCTTAAACAATTACTAGGTTCTACTTCCGGACAGGTATCCTTACAAAATATCCTTAATATCGTGTTTTGCAATAGATATTATTTTCTATCATCTATCCACAGCAATGATTACATTTAAAATACAAGATCAAGAAATCAATAATAATTTTCAGAAAAATCAAAAATAGATGTCAACTCTAACAATTCATTTTGTTTAGGTACTTACCAAAAATTTTATTTTTCTGACAAGAGGTGCCTTTTCACATTCCGCCTCACAAATCTTCTTCTCTTCTTTGTCTGCTATCCATTAATGGATGTTTGCGATCACCGCTGACCACTTTTCCCTGTCACCACACGTGTGTATTATGTCTCCTGCGGCCTCCATCCCTGTCTATTGCTTGATATTCTGCAGCCACGACATCCTCCTTCTGCCTACTCCTCTCCGTCCCTCTATCTTCCCCTCAATTATCAGTTGCAGCAGATGGTACCTCTCATTGCGCATCACATGTCCCAGATAAGCGGTCTTCCTTCTTTTTATGGTGCTCATCAGTTCCCGTTTCCTTCCTATCCTCTCCAGAATCTCCTCATTGGTTATTTTTGCCGTCCATGGAACCTTCAGGATTCTTCGGTAGATCCACATTTCAAATGCTTCCAACCTGTTCATGGTGTTAACCTTCAGCATCCAACCCTCCATGCCATACAAAAGTACCGACCATACATAGCATTTTGTGAATCATATTTTAAGATTGAGGTCAAATTCCGTGTTTGTGAGGATGCTTCTGAACCTTATTAATGCACTCCGTGCCTTCTCTATTCGACACTTGATTTCCACATCTGATGACCAGTCTTCACATAACCAAGTTCCTAAATAGTTGAATTTCTTCACACGCTCTATGTCTTCATTGTTGAGCTTTAGCTTTGAATTCTGAAACTCATCTGGTTTGCGAGTAATTATTAAGAACTTTGTCTTTCTTACGTTGGTATCTATTCCCATACCTTTGCTATGCACTGCAACTGTGTTGAGGAGATGTTGAAGGTCATTCATGTTATCCGCCACAAGAACCGTGTCATCCGCATACCGTACATTGTTGATCCATGTGCCGTTCACTTTGATGCCCAACTGTTGTCCTTCGAGTGCTTCTTGGAAAATGCTTTCTGAATACAAGTTGAACAGAAGTGGGGAGAGGACACATCCCTGTCTCACACCTCTAACAATACTCTGTGCCTCTGTAGTTTCATATTGGAGCCCATTGGCACATCACTCATTGGAGCACATTGGAGCCTCACAAATAGAATTACCAAACGTTTCAAATGTTTATCATTCGTACATAAGACAAAAAATCGAAAATCCAGTGAGTGGCATGCCAGTTGTTTCATATACTAAACGTGAGAATCGGTAAAGACGGAAATCTTGCATCATCTTCTGTTTAAAGATCTATTTACACACATCACACACATCAAAATGAGTCAAAAATAAAATATCGCTGGTTTTTGGTCCGTTCAGTGATTATGAAATACGATCGCAACGATATTTTTTTAATTTTCGATGACGAACTGACGTGATTCTGTAGTTGAAAGAAATGAGGGTCTTTTCCGTTTTTTGTATGTCACTATCAAATCCGATTCCCTGAAGTATTTGAAGAATTCCTTGTAGTATATGAGTCAGTCACCTTTTGGAATATGTGGTGCGATGTCTTCATGATTTAATGTGTGATTTGATGTAAAATTCTATTTTTTTCGCATCAACTTTCGTGTTTTTCTTAGTTTTTGTGTGTGGTTGTGTCTGTGATTGTGCGACAACACATGTATTGACGATGGCGGAAGAACTTCTTCTTCTTCTTCTTCTTCCGCAGTAATATTAAACACAAAAAAGCGAAACCTTCACAAAGCGGGGAAAAGAAAATCGTAATTAATGTTTCAATAAGTTTGCTAATAAATATCCTAACCTAGAAATTAAAGAGATAGAATCACTTACTGCTGAATTTACCGATGTATCTTGTTCAAGTGTTCACAGAGTACAAAAAGAATTTAAACAGAGTGGTGTTTTAAAAACCCCAGTTAAAAAACAAAAACGTAAAACGCCTGCTTTAGACAAATTTGATATCAACAAAACTGTTTTAAGACTTATTATTTATGAATTTTTCTTTAAAAACGAGTTACCTACTTTAAAAAAGATTTTGTCGGTTGTCACTTATGGTCCTGATTTACCCAACATTAGTCGGTCCGTTCTTCATAAACTAAATCTATCTATGGGGTTTAAATTCAATAGTAGGTTCAATAGTTTTTCGTACAAGTATGCAACGGGATGAATGGTACGAACGGGCGTACTGTAAGCAAAACTTTTAGAACACCTTGTTCTGTTCGTTCCACCCGCCCGGTGGCTTGTTTACACTAGGACTCAACTAAGAAAAAACGAACTATAGGCATCTATCTAACAGAGAAGATCTGAAATCTTTTGCACACTCATTTCTATTCTGTTTTTTAACGACTGGAGTAATAAAAGTAAGATTACACCCTTATAATTAGATTACTGCTGTCAGCACATTGTCTAATATTAATTTCCCTATACGTCAGATTTGTTGGGAAGCACGGTATACCCGAAGATGTACCAATGGGTATCAATCATTGTCTTTGTGTTTTGTTTTCATGTTACTTTGTTATGTACGTATATCACATTTTCTAGTAGTCGTATAGGCCTACATGATTGTGTACTGTTGAAAATTTCAAATAAAAGATAAAAAAATGATAAAAAACAATTCGTTTTACTCACGTCTTGTTGTTGTTGTTTAGGTCATCAGCCGAAAGGCTGGTTTGAACCTGTAGAGGTTTTACTAAGTAAAACGAGGAGTGAGGTGGTTTACCATTGCCTTCCTCACCGAGTGGAAAAGTACGCTTATCAGCATGCCGGGCCCTCTGAAAAGCACATATTTTCCACTCTGCAAATGACACCTTCACTTCATTCACCACAGGGTCTGGCTGTATAATGAAATTCATTACTTTCAGAGGAGATAACTCTGATTAGTGTCTTTTACACCTCTACCTCTTCTGTTCTTAAATGATTCAGTCATTTAATTGGCTGACATGTGTTAAGAAACAGAACTATTTATTTTAGCCCTGCAACGAACAGATTGAGTGTAAAAAATTTGACAATCCACCTGTCTATTATGGGCAGTCTCACGTCTCAACTCACGTCTTAAGAGTTATTAAAAAGTTTCAAAACGATGTCGAGGTAAATAAACACTTTCAAGTTTGTAAATATTATTTCCGACGGTTTTTTCTCTGGTACTACAGTAATGCAGAACTCAGTAACAATGTAAACGTACCGAAGTTATCAGCGATAGTTTCACGTTGTACAAAAGAATAAAAATTCAGGAAATAAAAGATAAGTAGAATTATTCAAAGTTGTTTAAAATTTTAAATGATCGAACTGCAAAGCAAAGGTATAAGCCATCCATTCTTTGTTACTTGTAGAGGATCGCCAAGTTTAACTTGTTTCTAAAAGCTCTTTCTGAAACTATTAAAACTAAATAAGGAGCTGAGCAAGGCCTCAATCAAACTCTAACAAGTTGTTCCGAGTCATCGCAATGCAAGAGAAGGTTTCGAATGGTTTATACGAGAAATAAAGCCCCTCTGAGATTTCTTAAGCCAAGATTCAAAACTTTTCCACTAGCATTCTGTTGAGAAAGTTGGAAAGTTTTGAAATACTACGTACGTTTGTTTCTTCTACTTCTTAAACCATCAACTTATGCGATACCATCTTTCATAACTTTCGTGTTTATATACAGATGATTTAAGGTAATGATTTGAATTTATCATGGGAAAACAATGTTTGATCTCCAAAGGTAACTTATATAACTTTTCCTATTACAGAATTGTAGGTTAAAATTTTCATAACCCAAATATTATCGTGTTTCATAAACAAAGATAACGTAAACTTTGATACGATATAAACGTAAATAAGTAATCGTTATACAAAAAAAAAGTAACCAAAATAGGGAAATAAGAAAAATCTAGTGTGAAACACTCACACGACTTTCTCTTGCTATTAGTATTTTGATCTACATTAGTATCTTGATATAATAAAAATATTAATTAATTAAGCCTTTAGACATTATAACATAAAAAATACAATGTTTGCTCGTAGAGCTCTGGATTGTAAGTCATCACATAAAGTTTTTCTTCTTCATAAATCAACTGGTTAACAATGATTAAAATGAATGAACAGTATATTAATAAATTATGAACCAAAACATTTTACAAAATTATTAAAATAATTAATAACAAATATAAATAAAAAATTAATATCAATGTAATTTAATTAAAATAATCTATAATAAAAATTAATTAATTAACATTTCATATGTACAACCTCGTTGTGCCACTACAGGTGGCATTTGCAGGATGGAAAGTAAGTGAATTTTAAGGGATTTGACATAATAATAAACAGTTATACTTTTTAACCCAGTGAGGTATGTCTAGTAAACAACGTTACTCGAAGTTTTACTTAACTAAAAACACTACAAGTTAAAACCAGTTCTTTTGGCGGCCTTATATACCTTTAGCAACAAAAACAACTAGACATGATTATTAATTTAGAATACACTTCAGTAAGTATTTCACAAAATATTAATAATGAAAATATATTGCGCGGTAACATTAAATAAGCAAACAACGCATTTCGTTGTGTTTACAATTTAAACTATTAAGATTATTGTACTAACAATACCGATTGCAACAGATTGCAATAACTTTACGACATAACTTAACATAACATTTATCACCAGCGGATCTTATGGAAAATTAATAATACAATAATAATAATTATTATTATAAGAACAAATACACAACGTTTTGCAGTATAATTCTTTGAAAATATGATTAGTATAATGCTGTAGTATTACAATTATTAAATTTTTCCCCTCGTAGTCTATAGGGCCAATTTTACTACGTGAGGTAACTTTAAGACGTTACTGAAAGCTCTTTTTGCAGCCCACATTCTCAGCATTCGTTCACTGTAGGTTTTTCTCCTTTCTTCTGTCCACCTGGTGTTCTGTTTTTGCTCTTCATGGAAGCCCTTAAGTCCGTATATAGTGGTCTAAATTTGGTTTGGTTCATTAAGTTTCCTACTTTATTTTGGTTTTCTAAATATCCATTTTGATTTCTCTAAACCTTTATCCGACTCCTTAAGTCTATTGACAAGCGTCTTCATTTTTTTGGTCAACCAGTTGTCATCCATTCTATACAGGAGTCCGTAAAATTGTTGTCTTCTTTTTCTAATCGTTTCCATTAATCGTTAATTTTTACTTTCTCTTGCCTATATAAATATGTAGGAAAGGAAGTATTGTTTAGTGGTAATCAGTGATTTTACTTTTTTAGAAAATCTGTAAAAAATGGATTTTTTAAGATTACAATCGTAGTATCCATTTTACAACAAAAATGCATATAATTAAATTTATAGGAAATTAAAGAATATACAACTTTTATTTTAAGCAGTTTTCTCTACCGAGCCTTGTTTAGCGGCAAAGAGTGATTTTCCGTATTATTAAGCCAAACTAAAGTTGGTTTTCATTTTGCATCATTCACTAATGATTAAAATAAAGTTATGTTTTTTGAGGTTAGTTTTTATTATTTCTAATGTTAGATTATATTGGTAATTATTCGCATTGGCAAGAGAAAGTCGTGTGAGTGTTTCACACCAGATTTTTTTTTAATTTACTGTAGAGTTATTATATAGACGATTACATTCCATAGATGAAGTAAAATATAAGTCATACTAAATAATTACGTGAAACTTTCATACGACTTTATCTTGCCATTGAAATAATGAATATTATAACCTAATTTGATTCATGAGTGAACGACGCTAAATTAAAATCAATCTCGGTAGAAATTAAAAATATGAGAAATCACTAATTAACGCTTAACTAAGCCCCTGTAGAGAATAATATTTAAAATAAATTTTTTAGACTTTTTATTTCCTAAAACTCTAATGATATCACCATCAAAGTGTAATATTATATGATACTGAATTTCAGAACAAGTTATGTACCACTGGGAATCCGACACGAACATTCACACCAGTTCAACCGGAGTAGTAGTTAATTCGTAAAATTTTCACTTAAGTTACTGCGTTTCTCAAAAACGACTCCAACGATTTTTCTTTTTAAATCGCCTCATTTACTAAATTCTTTATTATCTACATGATAGGGTAAGTATCATGTCTGCTGAATATTATGTGGGGGGGGGGGCTGTGCTTTAGTGGTAAAATTGTTAATATCAAAGATTGCAGCCTACGTTTGCATTAGTAATATGACAAAACTATAGTAGGTACATCATAAAAATTGTAGAAAATTAAAAAAAAATCAACCATTATTTCAGCGTTTTTTTTCAAAGGCGCTTAGTTTAAAGTCAGTTAGTAATTTTCCATATTTTTAAATGGAACAAGGGTTCATTTTCATTTAGCGTCGTTCACTCATGATTAAACAAAGGTTATGTTTTTCATTATTTGCACTGGAAAGAAAAGGTCGTGTGAGTTTTTCAGACCAGATTTTTACAACTAAAATTATTCTCGGTAATGATTTATGAACACGACAATTTCAACGGGCAATTTAAAATAGAGGAATTACATGTGATCCAACCATACCGTTATTCTGATAGTTTACGGTACCTCAATTGAATAAGGAAAAGAAACATAAAACATTTTTTATAAAATTTAATACACTATTACCAAAATGTTTTGTAAATATGATGGTAGTAATTAAGTATCGTTAATGAAAAACAGGTTGGTTTTAAGAAGTGGGTAGCCAAGAAGCAAATGGCACATAACACACGAACACACACCGTGAAATAGTGTTAAGAAACAAACAGTAATACAATAGCACTCGCAAACAAAGAGCACGGTATAAAAACACACGTGATCTGTTTTAAAATACAGAACCTTATTTTCTTCTACCAACGTAAGTTAGATAGGTGTGTTATCGCGGTTTACAGTGTAAGACTGTTCACCTGCCAACAGTTACAAAACAATGCAACATAATAAACGGCCCAACTTTGTGGTGAAAAATAAATAGTAGTTTCCTTTATACTTCTTTTCCTCTTGTTTCAGAAAGTTCAAAGAAAACTGGAAAAGTATATTTTATAGCGCTGCAGCAAGAATGCCTTGTTCTGAAGTAAACATGTATTTGATTTTATTTTCTAACAGAGTAACGGTTTAATAAAAACTGTATTTTCTTGTCTGTAACACATGTTGTCAAATCGAAAATCAAATATATTTTAAAACATAGTATTTAATTGAAATTTTTGTGGGAGGTAGTGAAAACCATTTAGAACAAACATTTAAATTAATTATTATTAGGCATGTCCATACAAGGTTTTTAATGAAATACTATAAAAATGTAAAAAGTTCTTCAAATTCATTAAGAAAAATATTTTTAGAATTCTTATTTTAAAAGTATTAATTTCGGATTGAACGCTTTTCAGATAAAATTAAATATTTGAAGAACTTCAGATAAATTTTTAAAGATACCTCAAATTAAATCCCTTAACGCTTTAAGAAATTTTTCAGCATCGGAAAATTATTATTATTATTATTTTTATTATTATTAGACTATTATTATGATGCAGTATTATTAGATGCAGTATCCATTAAAACTTTACTTCCCAAAAAAGAACTCAATTAGCATTCTTTAATTAACAGTTTCTGAATTACAGTAACTCTTTAATTATAATTTTTTCCATTCTATAATTACTAACAAAAAATATCTAGTGTGAAACACACAACTTTCTCTAGCCAATGCAAATAAATAACAATATAACGTAACATTAGTAATAAAACGTTAAAAATAAATAAAAAAACTAACCTCATAAAGATAACCTTATTTTAATGAGTGAATGATACAAGATGAAAAATCAACCTGCTTGGCTTAAAAATAAGGAAAATCACTCTTTCACGCTAAACTATGGTCTGTAGAGAAAAATGCTGTAAATAAAACTTGTAAATCATTTTATTTATAAATCTATAAATCTGATTCATAAAATGTTTATTCCAATAGTAATTTAATTTCTTTTTGACGCATTGCATGTAGTTATAACTTAAGAACAGATGCCGGCCGCATTGGCGAAGTTGGTAACGTGCTCGCCTCTCATCATGCGGTCTTGGGTTCGAATCCCATTCAGGCACGGCATTTTTTCATACGTTACAAAAATCATTTCATCATTCACCGTCTGCATTAGCAGTAATTGCAGAACAGTCGGACGTTAAACAAACAAAAAAAAAATTAAGAACAGATATGTTAAATGTTAAGGAAAATAATTGAAAGATTTCAACATCCACAAGCAGAGATTTCCGTTTTTTTTTTTAAATCAACTCAATGGTAACATATTTATAAAAATTACATTAAACTGTAATCACTCACTCATACATAACGATATTACCAAAACCACAAAGCCTAGAACCTTGAAATTTGGCATGTAAATTTATTGAGCTGTAGGTGTTAGCGAGAAAAGGATTTTTTTTAAATTTTCTAAAGATAAAATCAAAAATAGTTAGCCTCTTTAACAGAAAAAACCTAAAATCAAAATTACAGAATTGAACTAAAAGTGGTACGATTTCTTCTATAATGTTTTTTTATTTGAAGCTAGACTTAGTTCAACAGAAATTTATCTTTCTTTTGAAATTAGATCAAAATCGGTTTATTCGTTGACCCAATGTACTATAGCGGTATTGGACTCCAAAGAAGGTGGCCGGGAAATTTTTCAATTGTTGAGCGTTATAACAATTTATATTAATAAAAAAGTAAGGTATGTAAATATTTCAATGCACAGTGTTGTACAATCCGTAAATAAAATTAAATATTTATAAATTCGAAGCTAAAAGAGCGCGTTCGTAGTTAATTTATAACAGAAACTACTAACAAAAACCGTAGGCAACAAAACTACAGACTTAATGCAGTCGAATAGTCTCCGATTAAAAATTACGTTTGCTTGTGAATGTAGATTTAATATTTATCAATAAAAATTCGAGACCATGAACTTCAATTCACTTAACAAGTCATATGTTAGGGACATAAAGTAATAATCAATTACTACATAACAATTGAAAATAAATTGGAATACTATAATAGAAATTATATTTATTTATAAATACGTCAACCGCAGTTAGATTCTGCAGCGATTATAATGATATATTAATTCAATTTTATTAGATTTATTATCCATACCCATTCATATGTATTCTAATACACTCGGGGCAGACATAAACCACCTAGGCAGCGTCTGATTCAGAGAGGAAGAGTGCAAACAGCGTCTGTTCCTACAATTGGTGCCGGAGAACAAACTCACCAATACCTCCACTTGCAGGCGCGATATTTTATTGCCAAAGATCGCCCAAAATAATGCTGACTTTATAAAGTATGGAAAAGTACCTCAGGTGGGAGGATGAAATGCCCAAAATCCAACACTGTATCGTCAGCTGCGATAAGTCTCACGAATTCTGAGAGAGGCAAAAGATCTACTTACAGGAAGAGAAATCAGTTAATTCAAAATTTCTACAAAGTATGATATAACTGGTCCAAGACAGAGGAGGAAAGTTATATGAAATCGTTCGAAGCTAGGGAAAAGAAAATACTCATCAATTTAGGTTAAGGAATTAGGAAGGTATAGTATTAAAAGAAAGGAAACTAAAATAAATTTTACCGGCAATACGATTGGAGGAAAACCACGGAAAACCCTAGGTTAGAACAGCAAAACACACATATTTATAATAAGTTACTTTCTGTAAAACAAGTACTTGAGTTCATCTTGACCTTAGAGCTGAACTTTCCTTTGGTCACGTACAAAATATATATATATATTCATGCGAGAATTTACAGCCCCAGCCGTATCTCGCATCCTAAGCACCACCTCTCTCTCTGTCTCGCCAGTCCCCATCGGAGAGCCGCCGCAAAGACATTGCCTCCTGCATCCCATCCAACCATGTCACTTCCGGTCTACCCCTCCTTCTACCGGCTGGTGTCCAATCCCACACCCTCTTAGGCCACCTACCATTCTCCATCCTCTGCAAATGGCCAAACCATCTTAACTGCTTCCGGGATATGGTATTCATGATATTTCCTTAACCGCCGATTCTTCTCCTAATTTCAGAATTCGGAATTTGATCGATCCGCGACACACCACAGCTCCGCCTAAAGAAATCCATCTCCACCGCTTTTAGGCGAACCAATATTACAATATTGTTTATAATTTTATTACAGCCACCTCTTCTATTGAAGTAATGTGTTGTCAGGTTTTCGACCACATCATCGAGCGGGAGAAAATATGACGGCTTCAGTGCTACGGAATCAGCGTCTCCCAACATCAGCTAATACGAGTAGGGGTTATTTCACCTCATCAAGGGATGAATTTTGACTCGATTCGACCAAATTATAAAGGTTGTTCTGCTTTGGCTGTAGTAAGCAGACTAGCTCAACAACTTTAAAGACGAGTTCAATCGTTTTATTACAGGGTGTGGGTGTTATAGGGTATCACTTTCGGACTCCGACGAAGACACATCAACTGGTCTGTGAGAGAAAATTATGTTTTCGGTGGACGAGAAACCATAGCCGCCACCGTTGCAGTAACACCCTTCCCGCAACTCTAGTCTACGTGCTCCGGCAGAACAACCAGGCGGTCCTTTTCAGAGCCAGCAATTTAGTAGGCCTACAAGAACATACACAGAAATTTAACCAATTGACGGATATTGACACATATGTGGCCATTAACACCACATAATATCTTTCAACTACTTTGACACCCAACTGCCACATATGTTGCTAGAAACCTTAGTTGATTTCACTGGTCTCCGGTTGTATTATCACCTGTTATTCATACGTACTCCCCATAACAAGCAGGTGGAGTGATAAATTATTTGCACTCGATCTGCTAATTCCAGAACTACAAAAAATAAATCTCTCTCTTATCACATTGTCAGCCAAATATATGTCTGAACTATTTAAGAGCAGAAGAGGTAGAGGTGTAAAAGACATTAGCCAAAGTTATCTCGTCTGAGATCAATGAATTTTAATATACAAGTAGACCCTGTGGTGAATGAAGTGAAGGTGTCATTTGCAGGGTGAAATATGTGTGCTTTTCAGAGGGCCTGGCATGCCGATAAGCATACTTTTCAATTCCATGAGAAAGGCAATGGTAAACTACCTCACTCCTCGTTTCACTTAATAAAGCCTTTAGAGGTTCAAACCAGCCTTTCGGCTGATGTCCAAAACAGAAACATTCATATGTAATTGTGTGTTTTTCAGAACGAGGTTATGGTTAATTTTCAAAATTAACTTGTCCCTCAAGACATTAAGATTTCTTTGATTTCAAGTTTAAAGTTAATCGAAATGAAGTTTTGATTGCAAAACAAATACCGTACAATCAAAAAGCTATAAACAAACACTTTTTAACTAAAATAGGGTAAAGCAACCTGAACATCATTTGAAATCGGGATACAGAATTCAACTGAAGAATAAATATAAATAGAGTCGCGTGTAAGTACAAAATACGAAATGCAATACAATATTACAAAATATAAAAATACAGAGAAAAGATTGCATAATAAGAAACGCGTGTAACACAATATTCAACATCACTAAACCATGTAAAGCAAAATTTTTATTAAAAGTAGTGTTTTGTGAAGATTCTTATGTATACTTTTATAAGTGAGAAAAGAAAAACAAAGTTAAGAAATGAAATATGAAGTCAAAAACAATCTGTTTCAATATGTATGAAGGTAAAGGATTATTAAAACAAGTCTGTGACACAAAATGTTTGTAAGTTTCTTTAAAGTTCACTCATAGTGCAGTTAAATAAATAAAAAGAGATTTCTTCAGTATATATAAAAGCTACAGAATTGAAAATTATGTATTTTTAAAATACAGTTTTCTATAAAAATATGAAATACACAATATTAAATAAAATCTGAAAGTCGTGGTTTTCTTTGTTCTTATTGAGTTTTCTTGTATTTGTTTCAGAATGATGGGAATTGACAGAGGTTTACAGAATTAACCTATGAAGAAAATACATCGAAAATATCAGAAAACGTGACCTACTATATGAATTTTCAGTATTTACTTTTAATAACTATAGACTAAATTTTGTATTAGTTGTTTTTTTTTAAATAAATCCTTTTCATAAAGGAAATCAGAGTGGAACACAGTGAACGAAGGGAATTTGGGAGAAACGACGAACGGCTAGAAGAAACAGAAGGAAAACATGAAAGAATTTAAGTCCTTAACAAAGTTAATAAAGTCTGTTTATTATTTATTATACCCAGATCTCGAACAAATCTAGACTTAAGTGTTACAATTTTTAAATGTAGTACATTTAGAGACATATTTACGGCAGAAAAGTAGTCCAGTCAACCGACTTGTTATAGTGAATCTACAGCGAGAAAAAACTCAACAACAAAGTAACATTTTTCCGTTATACAAAGCAAAAAACGAATGATTCTTGAACGTAATAACAGATGTAAAGTTATCTTTAATCCTACATAATCCATGGTTCGAAATCGAAATGGTTTGAAGTTGTATTCACGGTGACCCATCACGGAAACAATAGGACAGGCAATTATTGATTCACGTTTGTGAATAACTTGCCTTTTAAAACTACAGTAATAAAAAAGTATGAATCACATGCTATAAATTCATTTAATGGTATTCTTATTTAAGTACTCCCGTAATAAAACATAAAGATAATACGTAAAACCAAAATACAAGAAAAAAATTGGTATGAAACACTCACACGACTTTCTCTTGCCAATATAAATAATGAAAAACATAACCTAATTGTCATCATAAGTGAAGGACGTATAATGAAAATTATTCTCTGTTGAACTTAAAAGTACGGAGTTAAAAAATTATTGCTTCTAAACTAGACTGTCGATAAAAATTGGTTGTAATAAAAGTTTTAGGTTTTTGAATTTCAATAACTTTAATTATGTAAACTTTGCCCTAAAATGGATACTACGGCCGCAGTCTTAAAAAAAACTTTTTACCACGAGAGCACAGTCCCTCAGAGTTTCAGCAGACATAGCGCTTACCTTACCTTGTAGAGCATAAAAAAATTAGTAAATAAGGCGATTTTTAGAAAATTTTTAGGCGTTTTTAAAAAAAATTGCTAAAAAGTGAAAACTACTATTTCCGGTTGAGCAATTTTGATGAAAAGGTTCGTGACGGGTCCCCTTGTGGTAACTAACTTAAGTTCCAAGTTCCCACTACGTAAAATATTTCGATCTTGAGATATTTTCATCACACAGACATACACACTCGCACGCGCACGCACATACCAATAGCTAAAAATCGGGTATTTTTGGGTTAAGGGCGCCTGTAAACGTGTATTTCCGGTGAAAACTCGATATTGAAACAATACTTTTCTTTCCCTATACATTTATATAGGGAAAGAAAAAGTAAAAATTGAAAAACTTGTTAATCACTAAAAATTTACTTTATGAATATTCAAACAGTACGACAAAAATTACTGCATTTTTTTATGTTACTACATTCTCTTGTTTCTACAATATTCTTCTCTGTATAAATGGAAAACACTAAAGAAGCGTTTACCGAAATTCAGAACAATTTAGTAAGCTAAAAATTTTACAAAAATGTATAAAAATTGACAAAATTGGTAATTTTTAAATAAATTTAGTTTCAAAAATATAATCTTCATACCCAATTCACGATGAGTGGTTACAACCAAACAAAGTGCCTCCGTATCAAAAGACGCATACCTGAAACAAAAAATAATGTAATTAGATACATGAATTAAAATATTTAACTTGTATTATATATCTATCTGTTCAATATTATATGCGGAAACCCTCACTGACTGACTTACTTATCACTAATTCTTTAATTTCCCAATCAGCTCGGCTGCTGTAATTCCGGCACATTTTTTCCTGAGCGGTTAAAAATGGTAAATAAAGAATTTACAATTCCACCAATAGCGCTTAAGGGGAGAAAAGTGATGAAACCCCTATACAATACATAGCATTTCTCTTGTTTCCGGCAACACTTCTGAAAAATGACGTACATTCTAAGAGTTGTACCTAGGAATATTTACTTCTGTACAATGTATATTACACAGCCAAACCAGGAACCTTCCAATTTGGAGCCTTTACCGCTGATCACAGACACAAAACTAAATAATAATTTTATAAAATTAAATTTTTAATTAATGGTAACTTTGATAATCAGAAATCATTTGTCTAATAACCCAAAGATATTTAAGACGTCGTAACTTGCCTACAAGCAATTTTTTTATCAACATTTTAACAAGAAGGTATCTGAGTTAGGCCCAGTCATTCAGTGGTTGAAAAAACACGATGAAAAGTTAAGTCACTAATTGAGCGAGCAACTTTGTATGGTGACCAGTTGATACAAACATAAACTAACACCACAGGTAATATCTGTTTTTAAAACCAAGCGAAGTCAAATCAAGATTACGTAATAAGCAGCAAACAAATTGGGTGGGTGTCAATAATAAACAGTTCCTGACAATAAAAAAAATCAAATCAAATCAAATTGCTGTATTTTTATTTTTTGATAAAATGTAAAGAATAGTGCGATAAAATATTTTAAGGAATTCGAAGGTACGGTTATCAATTCAAAAGTCTTACAATTTAATGTAACATGTAAAAGATGAGCACATCTATAAACCCAACATACTATGATGTCTGCACAGGGAAATTTTGAAAGAGTTACCCAATGTAAAGGCATATTAATACAGTTAATTTCAAGTTATACTCAAATATTGTATGTAGGTATATCAAAGAAAATATAATGGAATAGACTATTACTTAAAATCAGTTACTAATAAAAACATGAAGATCAGATAATTTATCAAAGTTTTTGTAGAGAAAGTAATATGATTTAGAAAGGAAAATAATGCACAGAGCACGTTTACCTAGAGGAATCAACCTTGACTTTTATGACGATTAATATTTTCAAGATTCAAAAATCTATTTACACATATTTTGATACAAAGATAAAAAAGTGTAGAAAATGAAAGTGATTAATAAATTAAAATGTATTCGATGAGTGAGTGAAAAGGATATAAAAAATCGGGAGAAGGTCAAAGGAAGTTACATTTAAAAGGAAACACATAAGACATGTTGAAGTCACGAATTAGAAAAACTGAGGCCTACCTACAAAACAGAAGATGCATAAGATATTATCACGGATTTATGAACAACTGATTACCTTACCATGAAGGTCTTTAACAGGTCATAATGATGCAAATATTATAATTATATTAAAATGTATCCTTTAGGATTAAAAATACATTCAGTAAATTCAAAAGAAATATTTTATGAATATTCACGGAAATAAAATTAAATTAAAAAACAAAAATAAAAACAATGAAGGCAACGGCGACCAAGGAATTTATAAATTAAGAAAATAATGAACATCTAATTGAAATTAAGGACCAAGAAGCGGAAGTCCTTCATATAACAAAAATTCTCATAAAATTATACAATTTTCATAATATTCTGTCAAATTTGAAGTTAAATACTAAAAATTCAATAATAAATGCATAAAATTGTGGCCTGAGTATTTATTGTGTACTCAAAGATTGTGGCTCAATAGCTTGTCTTAAAAAAAAAAATCTGGTGTGAAACACACGACTTTCTCTTGCCAATGCAAATATAGAACAATATAACCTAACATTACTAATAAAACATTAGCAATAAACAAAAAAAAAACCAACCTCAATAACCATAACCTTATTTTAACCATGAGCGAATGACGCAAAATGAAAACCAACCTTAGTTTGGCTTAATACGGAAAATAACTTCTTAACGCTGAACTAGGCTCTGTAGAGAAAAATGCTTAAAATAAAAGTTGCAGACCTCTTAATTTCTTATAAATTTGATTATATACATTTTTGTCGTAAAATGGATATTACGGCCGAAATCTTGATTTTTTTACAGATCTTTATGAAAAAACAAGAGAATTACAAATTACCGCTAAACTAAACGTTATACAAAAAATGTTCGATAATAAGTTTGTTAATAAGTAAAATGTATTTGTCTGTTATAAGTTGTAGCTTTTTAAAGTGTCTACAACTTTTATTACATATACTTTTGCGCTAAAATGCATATTACGGTTGCAACCTTAAAAAACCATTTTTTTCTACGAAAGGATAGCCTCCCCAAGAATTTCAGCAGACATGGCACCTACCATGTAATTCTAAAACAAAACCTGAAAAAATAACTAATTTTAAGTATAACTTTAAGGTTATAGAAGTATTTAAAAAAACGACAATCTAAAATTAGTATAATAAATCTAAAAAAAACAACATAATCTATTTAACTAGGAAAATATAAATAACTAGTATAAAAATAAGTGAGCCAAAAACCTTTATTTTGATAGTAGCCTTTCTATACTACAGTTAATTATTGGGCGATAAATTCAAAACCAAAAATATTAAAGAGCTTCAATGTTCTTCCAAAAACGTGAGCATAGTTTTGTTGAGGAGAAATTAGCTATCAGTAACTTCTTTAATTAGAGTATATAATAAACATTTATGTAAATCGAATGTAAACAACGTTTCTTAAAGGAAAAATATATTTGTCTGTAAAATTTAAAATTAATATGCGAAAAGTCGTAAAGAAAATTTTACAGTATTAATATTTCTTTCCAAGATACATTAAGTTAATTCTTAAGAAATCAAATTCAGTTAAAGATTTAATTGATTCCAGTAGATTAATTTTACTGTTTATTTATTAATAAGAAACGACCAGCTGCGAAACGACGATTTTACAAACCGGCAATCAACAATAAATAAAACAAACATTAAAACTCAGACTTTTATAATATTTTATGAAAGCAATCAAAATTTAATACAGCGTAATATAAAAAATACTGAGTAATATAAAATAAACTTCACCATTTCGAAACGGGGAGTGAGTGCAACGTGCTTTCCATTTCTTACATAAAAAAACTAATGCTAACTGGGTTAAACACATAAGAAAAATTGAAAAGAAAGTTAAAGAAAAATGAGTGATAATAAATTTTTTTTCTTAGCGTCTTTTAAGTTGATATAAAAAAATTAATTTTCCGTCTTACTTCAATTACATTAAGAACAATTTTCTAATAACATTAAAAATCGTCCAAGATTTTTCATAAGTTAATTCGATAATTTATCTAATGATTTAATTTTGTACAATTGTAGACTTTTTTATTATTTGGTAAACAAAAACTGAAAAAATTAAATACATAGTTTGCAAAACCTAGGTACGTATTTATAATTACATTTTGGGTTGTATTTTGAGAATTTCTTTTTACGGCCCACTGTTTTGCAATTACTTCTAATTTAGACGATGGGATGGGTTGTAGATGGAAATGAGTGAAGAAAAAATGCCAGTGAAGAAAAAATGAAATTCATCATTCTCAGAGGAGATAACTCTAAGTAGTTTATATTACACCTCTACCACTTCTGTTTTCATAAATACTCAGTCATATAATTAGCCGACCATGTTATAAAAAACATAATTATTTTTTGTAGCCCTGGTCCTAGCAGATCTATTGCAAATAATTTAACACTCCTCCTGCCTGTTAAAGGCATGAAAGAATTTTATAGCTCAAGATTGCAGAAGTATTTTTTTCGTTATTCTACTTGTATTAGTCAACCTGATTCTATGATTTGTATTAAAAAAAACCTAAAGTCGATAGCCTACTTTATTGTTTAGTATTGTTTTTTATTCTTGAATAAAATCTTTGATCTATTTTTACCATCTAAATTTTAACCCTTATTTTCGAAAACCTATTTTTGAAATTCAGGTACACCTATTTCGGTTACTACTTAAAATGCAGAACGTATTTATACGTTCTGTATTTTAAGTTCTGTATTTATATTTATAAATATCGAGGGTAAATAATTTAATACTCTTCCTGCCTATTACGGGCAATATGACATATATTTAAGGTTATATTTTGGGAACGTTAGTTTCATGAATTCTTTTTTTTTGACACTTTTAATTGAAATTTAGTATCTGTTATTAAATTAATATAACAAAGACAATCATGAATTCTGATGTACTAAATAATAAACTTTTGATAGTAAAAACTGAATTCTATAGACAGATAAAACAGTTTCGTTTTAAGATATATTTAACTAATCAATCTTCCTTATGAAAAAATATCTAGTTTATTTACTGTTTATTTAAAATAAGGCTTGTTGTAAGGTAAAACAAACTTGTATGGCAATAGGTCGCGGATGAACCAGTTTAAGAATCATTTGGCATTTAAATACCAACGAATTAAATGAACTGGTTCATAAAAGAGGAGACACCTCCTTAAAAAGTTGTATAAAGTTGTTTTTTCTTTTACTACTATTATTATATCAGAGTGCATCGCATCTAACGTCATCCGAAGCGTAAAGGAAAGTGGTCCAATTATGTAAACGGTCCACCTCAACGAGACCAGTTGAAGTTCTGTTTTAAAATTGAAATCATTTTGTTCTTTCGAGTAGTTATTGCTTAATTTAACCCTGCCCTCTCTATTTTATTTAAAATGTAATACCACTGTTCTTCAGTTTAGTTGTATCTTATCAGGTCACGAAAGCTGTGCGTCGTTTGAAGGACAACAATCCTTTGTCGTAATTCCTCTGACATTTAATTAATACGTTTTCGATTTCGTCTGCCCGTCTTAACCGAACCAATTCGACCACACTGAATAATTTACCGTAATCATTCTATCTCGCTTGTTAAGCCATCTCCTTCTGATGCCTACACTGTTTTCTAAATAAATTAAATTTTCAACATTTTAACGGTCGAATTTAATTTTTTTATTAGTGAATTTGATATTTAGTAATATATTATATTAATATTAAAGATTGCAAAATATTTCAACAATATAATTAAAATTTTTAATTAAATTCCGTAACTTTATCTTGATTATAATTTATATGTTATAAACTTATCTAACTAATAACGCTTAAATGTTAGACTACGTTTAATCACTCCCTAACGGCTTTCTCCCATACATTTCAGAATAGAAAGTTTGGTAACCGACTAAAAACTACATGATTTTCAGATTAAAATTCTAGTAACTTTTTCACGTTTACGCGTTGTTAAAGTGAAAATTAAATATACGTAAGACTTCCTCAACTATAGTTTTTAAGATTTTAACATTTTATCTAGTGCCACTAAAAATTCTTAATCCTTAAAAATTCTGCAATGTTATCTAATTCAAACAAAAGAGTACTGTCTTCAAATTTGATTTCTAGGTAGCTTTGATTTTAAAGTACCAACATTAAATGTAAACTACTACTCAACTGGAATTTAAACTGAGATCACTGACACGTAAATTATTAAAAAAATTATATAAAATTTCTAAGTACGTCTTTCAAATATTATTGTATACTTAAAATATAATTAAATAAAATACATAGAAAACACACCACATAATAAATTGAGGAATTACTAATTGTATATATTTAAATTTCGTGCCATTAACAAAAACTACGACGTAACAAAAACTAAATTTTATGGAACGTTGTGTAACTGGAGTTACAGAAAATGAATAGAAGGCCTCATCGACGAAATTATGTTAGAAACTGCTGATATTGTGAGAAGATTTTCCAGATAATACGGTCACGTTCAATGCTCTTCGATCATTTCTTTGTCTGTTTCAAACAGTAAGTACTCACACCTATACTAATATTATACAGACAAAGCGTGTTTTTTTCGTGAAGGCTAGTTTCCGAAACTACTCAACGAATTTTTATGAAATTTTGACAGAATATTCGTATTTATATTTACAGCAACATTTTATTCTAAAATTTTCAAAAGGATAACCCTAAGGGCCCTAATGAAGATTTTCATAAATATGTACATGAGTACGTACTGCTATTGAAGTACATGAAGGTGTCTGATGAATGTGAGAGACGTAGCCTACACGGGGGAAATTATCAAAACGTAATTTTGTGTGTGTGTGTGTGCGCGCGCGCGCTTGTTTTATCGTTGAAGTGCTGTATATACGTATAAAGACTACCGAGAGACGTTCGCATGGAATTTATCAATACATCGTATGTATGTATGTATATATGTGTGTGTGTGTGTGTGTGTGTGTGTGTGTGTTTGTGTGCGCGCGCTTTCAGCCACGCGAATCATCAGACCAAAATGATAATTAACTAATATTATGTTAGGTAAACAAAACCACAAGAACGCCAAAGAAAATTCACACGTTTTTTTGTAGTTTACTTAAAGCCGCATCAACAACTTTGGTTATTAGCGACTACTATGGGTTACAGTGCGGAATCGATGGATTTTAACTTGCTACGATTTCTAAATTATAGCCCGGTAATCGAACTCAGGACCTTCCTATTTACACTATGCAGAGCACATTTACTATTAGCAGACCAATACATAATTTAAAATGTTCAACACTTGAGATACTGTAATCACTGTGACAATCTACCATCAGTGTTCCCCAAGGTAATGTACTCGGACCTGATTTTTATTTCATTCACCACTGACCAGGGAACTTTAGTAGTAACAATAGCGATGTTTGCAGATGACGAAACTTTTCTCTCTGTCAACGAAGTAAAACTCATAGCCTCAAGACAATTTATTTGAATAATTAAAATTAACGAGATTAAGTCTATCGGTTGCGTACAGTCACGAGTGTTAAATCTATCGGTTAATCCCAAATCTGAATTTATTAGACTGAAAAAACAAAATATTCTGAATTTACCATTTCAAACCAGTTTATAAAATGAATGTGCTTATTTTTTCTTATAGTGCTCATCTGTTCTGGATGTTAGCGATCATCACGGTTATCTTCACTCTTGCTAGCTGCAATTTTTAACAACTCCCAGGTTTTCACGAATCACGCCCTCAGGTTCTGCAACCAAGAAGTTCTCCTTCGCCCCGGGGTGCGCTTGCCGTGTATCTTCCCCTGAATGATGGATAAAAGTAGGGCGTATTTGCTGTTATTTCTCATTATGTGTCCAAGGTAATCGAGCTTGTGAATCTTGATGGTATTTAAGATTTCTTTATTTTCGTTAATTCTTTGAAGGACTTTTATATTGGTTATGTGGTTCTTCCATGATATCCGTAAGATTTATCGATATTTCATCCACATTTTAAAGGCTTCTAGGTTTCATTGAGAGCCTAGTCGAGGGTCCAAGACTCAACGACATACAGCAAAATGGAAAAGATGTAGCATCTCAGCAGACGAATTTTCATGCCGAGACACAAATCATAACTTTTGAATATATTGCTCATAATTTTGAAGGCGGCTCGTGCTTTTCCAATCGTGAATTTGATTTCCTGAGAGTTATCCAAATTCTCATTCATAAGAGTGCCAAGGTACTCGTATATCGTCGTTAGCCTCACTTTAAAAGTTTAAAAAAATTCAATTTTCACATCAAAATAAAAAAGGTATATTTATTTTTCGTTACATTAATTTTTTCTTTTTTCTCTTAGTATGTAAATTTGGGCGTTTTCACAGTTGATGTAATAACGGTTAAGGTATTATTCATAATGCAAAATAGATTATGTTACAGATTACACAATAAAAAATTTATCAGTAATATATAAAAAAAATGCATTAACCAATATATTAAATTTTCGATGGTCACGTATTTATGCAGTTATAAGGTCGTTGTATTTATTTGAGAGAAAGGGATCTTGGCCTTAGGAAATGCAGTATTTGAGGCAAGTGCGATCATTTGCCTTAGGTAGTAGGCCTACTACCGGTTTTTATAGTGGCAGTGACTACTTGTTACTCTGGCCTAGAGGAATGCAGTATTGACGACTGAATAAAATTATAATGAACTTGATGTTTTATCCGAAGCGACGACAGCATTATTCAATTCGTTCATTTTATTATATACTCCAAATATTAAGACTGCAGTACACTTAGGCACGAATTTAAATTCTGATGACTAATGCACCTGCAATCAGATGACGTTGTTTGAAAACGTTTACCCGTTCATTAACTTTCATAAATTTATTATTCTTTTGAATTATATTATATAGGTACTTTGAATTTCTAACTAAAGAAAACTCTGAACTTGCCCATAATAGCCAGGTGGAGGATTAAATTGCTTGCACTCGATCTGCTAGTTCCAGGGTTACAAAAAATGTTCTTTTTCTTATCGAACGGTCAGTTAATTAAATTACTGAAGCATTTACGACAGAATAGGTAGAGGTGTAAAAGACACTAGTCAGAGTTATTTCCTCTGAGAGTAATGAATTTCATCATTATACAGTCAGATCCTGTGGTGAATGAAGTGATAGTGTCATTTGCAGGGTGGAAAGTAGATCCTTTTCAGAGGCCTCGGCATGCTGATAAGCATAGTCACTTTTCCACTAAGTGAGGAAGGCAAACCACCTTACTTCTCGTTTTACCTAGTAAAGCCTCTAGAGGTTCAAACCAGTCTATAATTTTTATACTATTGTTGTTGTTGTTGTTTAGGTCATCAGCCAAAAAGCTGGTTTGAACCTGTAGAGGTTTTACTAAGTAAAACGAGGAGTGAGGTGGTTTACCATTGCCTTCCTCACTGAGTGGAAATGTATGCTTATCAGCATGCCAGGCCCTCTGAAAAGCACATATTTTCCACTCTGCAAATGACACCTTCACTTCATTCACCACAGGGTCTGGCTGTGGTGTCCTACAGAAGTTGATTTTAATCTTGCGTCATTCACTTGTGATTAAAATTGAATCAGGATGGACAGTAACAGCACAATGTGCCCTTGGGTGAAGTGTGTGACATATCTGGTCCTCCTAACGTTCGCTACCACCATGGCGTACTCTTCCCTACTCCTAGCTAGACGAAATAACTCATAACCCTGGAAATCCTGGTACAATCCCTCAAGTTTTTCAACCAGTATATGTTTCACCGACTTTCAATTGTTTTCTTTTCTAAAAATACCAGAAGCAGTTTATAATGATCACCTTGTACTCAATAAAATGACCGAAGTACGCCAAGTTACTGTACTTAACATCTCAAATATTTCAGTTTCCAGCTTTAAGCGTCCAACCTCTTCTCTCCTTACAACAAAACCGACCAAATTTTATCATTCCTGCATTTTATAAATCAGTAATTCTAAAATATTTTTGTGAGACGCCATTTTCTTTAGAAAATGTTACCATAACAACTGGAAACCTCCTAGTTTTACATTCTGAGTTAAATAAATTCTCAATAGTTTCTCAATATTTTACGCAATACACAATAGTATAACCTTTGCAATGGATTTCTTAGCTAAACAAAATAAATTAGTATTGAAGAGAAATAAAAAATTCAAAAAAATTCAAATTAAGGTTCACAACGGAGGTAACATTTTGAATTTCAAGCAAGACAATATTTATAAAGATATTTCAAAATCAGGAATTCAACAAATTTATTTCCAAACCGTTCAATATTTTTCTAATAATAAAAGAAATACTGATATATAAAATCCAGCAATAAATATTCTTTGGATAGATAAATCATACTTAAGAAGGAAGAAATCATTCATACATTTATACCGAAAGAATCGGGTCACCGATTTCTTTCATTTTTTATAATCATTCAAATGGAGGGAGAACATGTGTCGTGGAAGAAGGGGGTTTACATAAAAGCTGACAGATAAGAAAGGGGCGTTTATGAATATTTCTTTCGAGCAATAACTTTTTTATTATGAATTATCGTTTCGACGGATAAGACCATACATAGAAACAGATATATTTTTAAAAAAATTGAAAAAATTACCGTGAGTTCTATTCATTTAATATTTATTCATAAAACAACCCTCAAAAACGCGACGGACAAAGTTTGTTAGATAGGTAAAATCTGAATAAAATTGTAAGTTTAAAAAAAATGCATTCAGGGTTTGGAGACATTAAATTTTTTCAAAAATTTAATTCACAACCGGTAAAATGATCAAATATTTAAACACACAGCAAAAAACATGAACGTTTCAGTGAAACTTTTTGTCAAGTCGCCAATAATCAAGATGTTGATGCGACTTGAAGTGAACATTAAAAAAAATAGTACTAAATAACATACGAGGGTGTATTGAAAAGTAATACCTCCATTGCAATAACTATAATAATGGTGGGCCAGGCAGTCTCAAAAGTGGTTAGTCATGTACTGGAACTCTTTGTAAACAAGTCACCCTAGCGACGATTCAACCGAAAAAATTCAAAACAATGCCATCTGCCGAGAAAGTTATGATTACCATTTTCTGGGATTGTGATGGTATCGTTCATACGGAGTTCATGGAACGTGGCTGTACTGTCAACTCCGAACAATATGTTGGTACCCTCTTAAATCTGAAGCGACGGCTGCGTAGGGTTCGTCCAGACAAAGAGCTAATTCTGCATCATGACAGCCCTTGTCCTCACACAAGTCTGAAAACGCGTACAGCACTAGAGAAGCTTGGGTTTCAAGACGTTTTACCCCATCCACCTAACAGCCCAGTTCTTGCACACTGTGACTTTTCCTCTTTTCAAAGCTTAGCCTAAGGAACATCTCAAGAGCATGCGTTTCTTTTTGGATGCAGATGTAATAGCGAAGGTAAGGAAATGTTGCCGTATGAAAACTTCGGACTTCTTCCGCGTCGGACTTTTCCAAAGCTGTTAACGGCGATCATGTGGAAAAGTGATTATATTGGTCAATAGGGGACAGTTTAATCTATCATTTCACACTAATATGTAAACAATATATCCATTACTAATAAAGTTATAGCGATGAAGGTACTCCTTTTCAATTCACCCTCGTAACATGTACAATAACAAAACTAATATTCAATATTACTACATTTAGGCACTTATACAAACTTACTTCCAAGACTAGAACAAAATTAGAATTTGTGGGGAAATAAATAAAAGATTAATTGGATTAAGCAAGGGAAGAAAATGATAAATTTCCGCATCAGTTTTAGTATACGTACAATAACTTACAACACGAAAAAATTAATCAAAATGCATCTTTACAACAAGATATATTTTATCACCTGCAACTAGATAACTATTATTTATATATAACAGGATGCGTAAATAAAGAAAAACCACAGAAAACAAAATACTTCATTTAAAATCAACAAAAACTTACATTAAATGTTCCTATTAAGTTACAATAATTTGCGGAATAACACAAAATAAAAGTCAGCTTCAATAATGACAACGATTTGGCATTGACATATATACCTATTTACCATTAAAGTAAAATCAAGTTATGCAAATTCCTGGCAAATCCACTTAAAATAATACAAAAAATATTAAATACTTGTTTAGAATAAAAACAAACAAATAAGACAACAAAAATTACATATAAATAACAGCAATTTAACATTTAAATCAATTACACACAACCATAAAGTCCGATGCTTATTATTTAAGCAGAACTTTGTTTCAAAGAAAAAACAGGATAAATAAAATAATTATAATAAAAATATATAATGTTTTAAAGTTCAATATCACATGGAATGATATTTACTATTTATGTAAACAGAAAGTGATACCTTATTACTACACAAAACATTATCAATGACCATTAAAAGTATGTAAACCATGAGGTCTAATAAAATATGTCTAAAAGTACGATCTAAATGTTTACTCACTGTTTATATGTAATAAGTCTTTTCTATGACTATTAGAACTCAAGAAACCTTTAGATTGCATTATGTAAACAAATAATTCACATACAGGCTGTTTCAACCTAGACGGCAAATAAATATGTTTGAATTAAAAGAAAAAGTAAATATGGTAAATAATGATTTCATATAATATTGATAACAAAAATAGTGTGAAACACTCACACGCATTTCTCTTGCCAATATAAATTATGATCAATATAACGTAATTAGTAAACGATTAAAAAAGAAAAACAACCTTTTTTAGTTTATTTAAAGTCACATCGACAGTTTGGTCATTAGCGACTTCTGTCACTTTTGATACTGTGGTGTTAACGCATTAAAATTTCCAGACCCGGGAATCGCCAGCAATCGAACCCGGACCTTTCGTTTTGCAGGATAGCGCGCCGGTCACTACGCCACGGAGGCGGTCATAACCTAATTTTAATTATGATTGAATGATGCAAATGAAAAGCAACCTCTGTAGAATTTAAAATTACGGAAAATCACTAATTGACACTAAACTCGGCTCTGCAAAAAAAGTGCTTGAAATAAAAGATGTAGATTTTTTATTTCCTATAACTTTGATTATATTATACACTTTTGTCGTAAAATTCCTACTAAGAACGCAGTCTATAAAAATCCAATTTTTTACCAATTTTAATGGATAAAATACACAAAAACATTGCCCATAACGGGCAGGTGGAGTTTTAAATTAATTGCACTCAATCTGTTAGTTCCAGAGCTACAAAAAATAGTTATGTTTCTTATCACCTAGTCAGCCAATTATATGACTGAACTATTTAAGAACAGAAGAGGTAGAGGTGTACAAGACACTAGTCAGAGTTACCTCTTTTGAGAGTAATGAATTTCGCTATACAGCCAGACCCTGTGGTGAATGAAAAGAAGGTGGAAAGTGAGTGCTTTTCGGAAGGCCTGGCATGCTGATAAGCATACTCTTTCAACTCAGTGAGGAAGGCAATAGTAAACCCCTCACTCCACGTTTTTACTTAGTAAAACCTCTAGAAGTTTAAACCAGCCTTTCGGCTGTTGACCTAAACAACAACACACGAAAACACTATTTATGCTAAATTTAACATTGTAGAAAAAGATTAGTTTGAAAATTGTAGAATTTTAAATTTTCTTTAACGTTAGTTACATACACTTTTGCCCTAAAATGCATATAAAGGCTGCAATCTAAATAAAACATATTTTATTTCGAGAGCATAGACCCAAGAATCTCAGCAGACATAGCGCTTAATCTATCTCGTAGAGGGTAAAAAAAATGTAGTAAATCAGGTGATTTTTAAAAAAAATCGTAGGAACCGTTTTTGAGGAAACCGCAAAAAGTGAAAAATCACACGAATAAACTACTACTTCCGGTTGATTGGTTTTGATAAAATGTTTGTGTCGGGTCCCAAAGTGATACCTAACCTAAGTTTCAAGTTTCAACTTCATACTTTACTCCTTTCTTGAGATATTTTGTTCACAAATCGCTAAAAACGCGTGTTTTGGGTTCAGGGGTCCTGAAAACGTGCATCTCCGGTGAAAAATCGACACGAAAACAATACTTTCTTTCCCTACATATTTACATAAGGTAAGAGAAAGTAAAAAAATAACAAAGGCTTTCTGAACACCGACATATGGCATAAAAGTAAGCACATTAAAGTCACTAATTTTTAAAATTAATTACGAGCGTGCAAAACCATTGTCAATGCAAGATGAAAGCCAATTTTAGTATGAAAGCCAATGTGTAATATCTACGACATTAAGAAATCGAGAAGACACACGTGCCGCCCCACAGACTCAAATCTTGTCCCTTTTAATGCAGATTTCACCTTAGGGAACAGGTAGAAGTCACATGGTGCATGATAGGATGTGCAACTCATAGGATATAAATATTAAAAAATCTGGTGTGAAACACTCACACAACTTTCCCTTACCAATGCAAATAATTAACAATAAACCTAACATTTGAATTAAACAAAAAACTAACCTCAATAAACATAATCTTATTTTAATCGTGAGTAAATGACGCAAAATGAAAATCAACCTCAGTTCGGCTTTAAAATACGGAAAATCACTCGTTCACACTACACTAGGCTCTGTAGAAAAAAATTCTCTAAAAAAAAGTTGTAGATCTTTTTATTTCCTATAAAATTAACTATAGGCTATACACTTTTGTCGTAAAATGCATTCTAAGGCCGAAATCTTAAAAAATCGAGTTTTCACACGTTTTCGTGAGAAAAAACAGAAAATCGCTAATTACTGCTAAACTAAGCGTTATAAAAAAAATGTTTGAAATAAAAGTTGTAGAATTTTAAATTCTCTACAACTTTTACTATATAAACTTTTGCCCTAAAATGCATATTAAAGGTAATCTTTAAAAAAACCATTTTTTTACGTGAAAACAGCCTCACCAAGAATTTCAGCAAACATGACGCCTACCCTATCTTGTAGAGAATAAAAAATTGAGTAAACTAGGCGATTTAAAAAAATCCTAGGACCAGTTTTTGAGAAAATCGCAAAAAGTGAAAAATTATACTAATAAACTACTACTTCCGGTTGACCGATTTTGATTAAAATGTTCATGTTGGGTCCGTAGTGGTATGTAACTTAAGTTTCAAGTTTTAAGTTCGTACGATGTTCCGTTCTTGAGATATTCTGTTCACACACACACACACACACACACACACACGCGCGCGCGCGCACACACACACACACTCTCTCACACCAATCGCTAAAAACATGTTTTTTGGGTTCAGGGGGTCTGAAAACGTGTAGATTCGGTGTCAACTCGGTTTCGAAAAATCGACATGAAAACAATACTTTCCTTCCTATATATTCATATAGGCAAGAGAAAGTAAAAATTACCTACGGCCGAAAAGTTTCTAGCAGTATAACTTTTTCATTTCAAGCCAATTGTAAATTAAGGTTTTTTAAAATAAAACGTCCCGTTCTGTTCAAACGCGTGAATAAAATTTTTCTTCGTACATAACGTTGGCCTACCTGACATTTATAACAGGCACACTTACAAAATTCTTCTGCATTCTGTTAGGAAACAAACTGAAACCTGAAAATTTCACTGGACAAAAATATACGCCTCCATTTTTCTCTCTTATATAAGCATTTAAAATTATTTTTATTAATTAATAAAAATAAAATGTTTTTTTTAAATGTTACTATACGCCCAGTTTTGCGCCTCTACGCCAACTCTCTTCTTTCAACAGACAAATAGTACATAGTTGCGAAAAATTTACAGTGACTTACAAAAAATAGAGTAGTTATTTTCAAACTGCGTACAATGATTTAAAAAAAAATTAAATTAATAAATAATACAATGAAAAAAGACAATATTATGGAACGACAAATAATATTAATGAAAATTGACATTCAACACTCAGAAAGATATTTCACTTTTATTAATAGAGAATATAAAATGAATGGTGGAATTTAATGAAAGTATTCACAATTAAAAGAATACAAAAAGAGATACAATATAACAAAACTAATTAAAATGAAAATGAACAAAGATAAAAGAAAACCTAGACTACGTGTATCAATATAATTAGTTAAATAAAAGCAAACCTATTAAAAAATAAATGAAACGTTAATCCTAGCCAGATAATAGTGTATTATTGAAATTAAAGAACATTTGAAAAAAATCATTGCAGTATAAACTTTACTCGTTAAAACGGATATTTTAAATTGAATCCTGTACAAAATCAAATGGGACTGGAGCATTTATCTACTTTGTAATTTTAAATTGGATCTCCGCACACCTTTATCTAACGAGCTACTTTCATACATGAACTTTCTAAAAGAGTTCGAAGTGAGGTTAATTAATAGACTGTCGAAGTATCATTATGCATTTAATTTAGGATGAGACATCTCTACAACCAAACTTGAACTTTAACTATATGGTTTTAGGGTATCTACTTTTAGTAAATATCTACTATAGTAAATACAGAACCGATAAATTTCTGATAGATATTTTATTTATTTACTTATTGAAGTAAAGCTGAAGATATTTACGAGATATATAATGATACTGTAAATTCAAAAGTTTAAATTCAATTCTCAAAATTTTGTGTAAAAACTAGCCAATCTTTCTTAGCATTTAATTCCGTTGAGGAGTATGTCTACTCCTGCGCCCGCTTTGTGAGAGGGGTTACACTGAGTGATTTTTAGTCCTGTTACCTAACGTTAATGTCTGGTAAATTTGTTCTAAGAAAGGGAAATTTTGATATGTGAAACGATGTTGGTAGCCATACTCAACCGGTATAAATACGGCAGAGTGAGTTGATTCTACTTGAGCTGTGTAAAATTTTATGCCGTTACCGGACGTGTTACGAACAGAATGTTTTTTACCCTAGAACAATCGCTTGTTTAAATCTTAAGGCTAAAGCTCTGGGACTAATCGTACGCGATACAGATACAATTTCAATTTTTTAGCAGCTTTTTGAACACTCGAATATGAAAACCAACTTGCGAGGAAAGTTTTCAAAGACTTTTCCGTAGAAAATTGAGCAATATTGTTTTCACATTCTCTAAAACATCGTCTGTCAAGAGAGTTGGTCGACCACTACGTTTTCTGTCTCAAACACTACCTGTCTCTCGAAATCGGTTTGTTAGCCTAGAAATTGACATTTTTTTCTGGTGGAGGAACACCAACAAATTTAATTTGAAATGACTTTCTTCCACTCGCGTACGATTTCGTAGCGAAATATTGTTCAAGAATGAAAACCCGTTGTTCTACGGTAAAAGACATACTGTTCGTAACACGACCGGAAACGGCACAAAATTTTACACAGCAAAGGAGCTAAAGCAAATCACACTGCCGCATCCATACCGGTTAAGTAGGGTTACCAACTTCGTGTAACAAAACAAAATTTCCCTTTCTTAGAAAAAAATTATCAGACATTAACAATTGGGTAACAGGACTAAAAAAATCACTCAGTAGATTTCTTTACAACTCTGAAGTCAACTCTGAACTAAGTCACTGAGTTTCTTTACAACTAAGTTTTCAAGCATGAATGGGTGAATAAAAATTACAATTGGCCGTCTCCGTAGCCCAGTAGTTAACGTTCTTCTCTGCAAAGCGGAGGTCCCGGGTTTGATTCACGGCTATTACACGTTAAAATCCACCATTCCTTAAGCCAAAGTAGTTCCTAATAACCATTCAGTTTTATAACTCGCTAATAAAGTTCCAGGAAATGGAGTTACCAGGTTCAACACTCTTCATCTACGGTATTTAGGTTATTGAACTGCGGAATATTAATTTATTTTGGACATTTTTATCCTCATTTTACTCCTTAGGCGCAAGTGGTCGTAATTAAAGTACTTTTTTTCGTTACGAACTACTTAGAGATACGAAGTCCGATTTTCAAAAAATTAATTCTTTGGAAACGTATAAAAATAATACAAATTGCTTTACAATTCTGCTATTAAGAAACGGTGAAGAATTAAAACTGGTTTCCAAGTTCAGATACCTCGGGGAAACAATAACCAGCAACCTCAACGAAAAAATATCAATAGAAAACCGCACCAATAAAGTTAAACTAACCAAAAAACTCACATCTTATGAAAGGAAATCACTGTCCATAAAAGCCAAATTGCGCCGTTACAATACCGGTTTGAAACCCGAAGCCACTCACGCCTTCGAAACTCGTTTCAGGTTGAACACCAAATCCAGAACAGGCAGTCTCCAAAAAATTTATAGACGAATATTCAGAACCATCCTCAACTTTAAACATTAGTCCTTCGGGAAGTGGTGGCTCGTGCCCAACAATACACTATACCAAGGAAACGAACAGATAACAGGCAATGAGAAAAATACGATTGTCATTCTTCAGCCACTTAACCAGGATGCCAGAAACAAGGCTCATCAAGAAACTTCTTAATCAGCTCATGCAATACAATCACAGAATGGCTGACTACAGGAGATAAACAACAATCTTCACATCCTGGGGATAAAGTACAACATGATTCTAAGACAAGAAAATGGACCAATACTCAAGAACCCAAAAATTCAGTTGCCACTAATAACCAGAAAAGTTCGATAATATAACATAACTGACGAACGGAGGAGGGCCAGATCTGAGAATATGAAGAAGATGTGGGATATAAGAAACCAAGTCAAACGATCCGCTTAAGACTGAAAGATGACTACAGTGGTCTAATTGGGGCTTAAAAAAATGCTTTAGGTTATGCATCCCTTTTTACTCTTCAGGCACAAATGGTCGAAATGCGAATGCTTTAGATTTTCTGGTCAACCCCTAATGGTCTATTCTTACGATGCTAGTTTACTAGCAGAATCTACTAGCGCGTAGGTGACGGTTCCCACGGAGCTAGTTAATTAATGCCAGTGATCTGAAAACATATGAGTTGTGTTGTGGATTGCTGTACAAAGTACAGCTTACTAACAACTAGCAAAGTTTCCAAACGTTCACACTAAGCTAGTTTACCAGGGCTAATCAATAACGTGACCTTTTCTCCCCTACTAGAGCTAGTAAAACCAAACATGTTCAAAGTCACTAGTGCCTTAACTAAACTAGCTGCTAGCAGCTCGTTTCCATGACGCTAGTACTGGCTGCTGGGTCTACTAGCAGCTAGTAAATTAGCGTCGTGAAAATACGTCTTCAGAAACAAATGTGCCACGTATTACGATCTTTACATGTTCAAGAAGTAAGAGAAATAATTTCGCGATTACATGTACAAATTAACCCATTTAACCAGCATTAAAATTTAAAGCTGGTTAAATGGGGTTAATCATTTAATGATTCTCCTACTTCTTTTTGCTATGGAGGATTAAGCTCCTGGCTGTTCCGAACTCACTTTTATACATTTTACTATTTTCAGCGAATAACTATGTATTTTGATTAAATTCTTAGAGATTTATCATACTTCTATAATTTAGCTACTGCCGTCTTCTCCGTGGCCTTCCAATTTTTCTTCGTCTAAGTTATTTATAGATCTTCACTTTCAACGGTATTCTCTCTTCGAGGTAAAATAATTATTTTTTATTATAATATTATCAAATATTAGTTAATTTATTCGTAGATCCGTAATAATTGTATTTAAGAGAACAAAACATTTATCACGTACATTTTTTCATTTAATTCTATAACAAATAATGAAAACAAAATCGAATTTTCAGACAAAAATTCTACAAAATTTTTAATTATCAACATTTTACAAGCATCATTTTTTAAAGTAGGTATTAGATAAACATTTTGGCATTAAGGTCAAAAGTCAATAATCGTATAATTAATTATCACACATTTCTTACTACGTAGACAATTTTAAAATAACTACAACTAATACAATCAAACTAAAGGGCGATAAGTAAAATAATAAAAGTCAATTCATTAGCACATACAATGAAGTATTTAAGATAAAATCGTAATCTTGATCTATGCATAATAGAAAATTAAATGATGTGATCAATCGAACTCTTCAATAATCGATATTTGCTATCTTAATCGTTTATAAGACATCCGTGTCTTGTGGAGTGGATTAAGTGTTTGTATAGATATATGTAGATTGTAAAGTTGCGTATGCAAATATGTAATTGTAATGTAATTTAATGGTTTGAACCTGTAAAGGTTTTACTAAGTACAACGAGGAGTGAGGCGGTTTACCACTGTCTTCGTCACTGAGTGGAAAAGTACGCTTATCAGCATGCCGGGCCGTCTGAAAAGCACATATTTTCCACTCTGCAAATGACACCTTCACTTCATTCACCACAGGGTCTGGTTGTACGGTGAAATTCATTACTCTCAGAGGAGAGTAATCTCTGACTAGTATCTTTTACACCTCTACCTCTTCTGTTCTTAAATAGTTGTCAAATAATTGGTGTACTATGTGATAAAAAACATAACTATTTTTTGTAGCCCTGGAACCAACAGATCGAGTGCAATTAATTTAACACTCCATCTGCCCGTTATGGGCAAAGTGAAAAAGTATAACCTTACAATTCCCTATCCCAAAAATTTTGACTTTATAAGGTATACTATTTTACGTGGCAATAAAGCTTATTTATTATTTATTCAGAAAACAATTAAATTACAGTTTTTAAAACTGTATTATCCTAGAATTTTTAATTATCGTTGCTACTATTTAATTGCTTTATGTATTAATTAGAGTAAGTATTCTTTTATCATGACAAATAATACTAAAAATAGTTTTTACTACAAATATTATAAAACTTTTATCATAATTAGTTTGAAAGTAATAAGATCTGATACAAAATATTATAACACATAAAAGATAGAAGTAATTATGAGAAATTATAGTTATATTAAGATAATGCACAACGATAATGCATATAGTATGTTTAGCGTTAAGATTTCATATTTCATTGTAAACGGTCGTTACATCATCCATTGTTTTATGATAATTATACACAGTACTTTAACAGTTTTATTTCTCAAAATTTAGCCATCGTCAGAGGCGGTTTTTTCGTGTGGAGCCATTTTAGATTTGTGGATTGTTCAAGAAAGTGAGGATGAGCTTCAAAGATCGAAATATGTTTTAAATGAATTATGCAAATTAACACATAAAAATATAATTTCAACGTTTCTGTAAGAAAAAGTCAAAGGTTTGCAAGTCATTACCTTTGACTTTTTTTACAGAAACGTTGAAGTTATATTAATTTCAAATTATATTATTTCACTGGCAAATATCCTACCAAGTTTAAAATTGTGGTAGATGATGTGGTGTTCGATCAAGTATCACAATGCAATTATTTAGGTTGGACGTAGGCTTTGATCAAGATTTGGAAATAGAGAAGAAAGATGGCAAATTGCAAGCAGTGTGTGGCAATATTATCAGAACCCTCGGCAGGAAAACATGAAAATAAACTCAGATAAAGTTTTACAAGGTGATGGCTGCCTCAGTCCTACTCTATGAAAGTGAGTTGAGGATTAGTACTAGGCCACAGGAGAGTAGACAATAGACGGCAGAGATGCGATTCCTGCGAAGAACAAAGGGTTGCAGTCGTAGGGACCAACTAAGAAATGAGTATAGTTCGTTTGTTTTAGGAAGAAGCTTGTAAGGGGAGGGTGAGTAGGTAGAGTAGGGATAGTTTCAAAGGGGAAAGTGTTGTCTCCTTCTCACTTAATGATCATTCCCTCTCTTTCTAACCGTATACTATGTTACAACTACGAGGTGCTTCCCCCACCACTAAACAGAACAGCTCAGCGGAACACAGCGTTGGAGGGAAAGCTTCTAGCTAGAACAAATGACCTGTACATAAGAACAACATTGGATGTTTACTACCTGAATGGAAAGATTGCAGAATGTCGATGAAATCGATGGATGGAGCATGTAGAGAGAATGCCTGAGGAAAGGATCCACCTTAATGTTTTGCAATACAGATCGGACGGGAGGAGAGATGTTGGGAGGCCAAGCAAGAGATGGAAATATTCAATAGCTTTGTCGCTATTGTGAGCCGGAACAAGCGGTCGCCTAATCCTTAATTGTGAGAAGAAAATGAAGCCATTTTAGATAACCTAAAATAAACTATACACCAACTTCCGGAAAACAGGATGTCGATATATGTTACGTAGTGATAACACCCGGTTTACCGGACGTCCGTAAGTTATGCATAAAGTGCCAACGTCTGGATAACCGAACATTTAGAAAAAAACGTTTATACAGAAATTGATGGAATGTATTTTGAAACCGCCTCCGTGGCGTAGTGACTAGCGCGCTAGCCTACAAAGCGAAAGGTCCAGGGTTCGATTTCCGGCTAGGGTCTGGAAATTTTAAAAGTTAAAACCACCGTAAGATAGGTATTAAAACCCACAGTACTATAGCTAATGACCAAGCTGTCGATGCGACTTCAAATAGACTAACTAAAAAAAACTATTTTCAATATTTTTAGTGTTAGAACGATTTCTTTTTTATGAACACAATAAAAATTAATTTAACCGGAAATTTTATTTTCTGTAACGTTGAAATTTTGGTCGGCAATGGAAGGCTTACGCCTGAAAGTTTTCAAAATAAGGACAGGCTTTTGAACACCCTTATTCAAATTAAATGGCACTTTAGATCAAACTTTTAAATATTGTTTCGGCACTGAAAGGATTAAAAATTCTATTTAATTTAATATATAATCATCATAGTTGATTGGAGCTGAGTTTTCTTTCGTAGGAATTCATAAGAGACATATCGATCAATCAGCTACTTCTTGAAATGTAAATTTTCTTGACGGTTCAATTCTTCCTTCCATCGTTACTATGGTTACCAACGTAAATACTGGTTTAATGAAACATTGTCGCCTGCAGCTTTAAACCCACTTTACTCTGTTTACGCAGTCCTTTTGCTGAATAGAATTGAATACACAACTATAGAGGAACTGATTGGTCTGCTGTTCACTAATTTAGTTCGTGCCGAGATGCAGAAATAGTATCTTCTTCTTCTTCTTCTTCTTCCCGGTCAAATAAGTCCTTACAGAAATCTATAATCCTTTCAAAACGATTGTTCATAATTTATCTTTATTCCTACTTCAGTATGAATTATGATTCAGTCTATAGATATAGCCATCATGAGAGAATAATTCATTTTCAACCAACTTATCGTCTTCCCAATTTCATACGTGTATATAAATTAATATTTATATCTTTGTGTATATATCTCATACCGTATTATTTCGCATTCAATTTTACACAATATTACTGATTATACAAACACAGATTAAATAATGTTACATTCTACAGTCGGAATATTAATATTTTAATGAATATCAGATTTATTATAATACAACCTTTAATATTTATTTTATAAACAGAATTATATATTGCTAATAATGAAACAATTTTCCATTCCACGTTCAATGTTATTTGGCCGCCACATGTTTCAGCTTTAGTATTTTGCAATCGCGTAAAGCGATGAAAAATTTAGTGGTTAATTGAAGTCCGTTCGATTTATTACATTTTCAATAACAACCAAACGCATTATACAAATAATATTTCATTTTCCATTAATTTTAAAATTATTAATTATAATGTTTCATTAAAATGTTGTGTTAATAAAATGAACATTGTTTAATTACAATAGTAGAGAAATAATCGTCTGTTCCAATTCATTTCTTCGAATCTCTTTTAATATTTCTGTAAGTTACTTAAAACATCTGGTGTGAAACACTCAGACAACTTTCTCTTGCCAATTAAAATAATGACCAATATAACCTAACATTAGTAACAGAAGATCAGAAATAAACAAAAAACTAACCTTATTTTAATCATGAGTGAAAGACGCAAAATGAAAATCGACCTCAGTTCGGCTTAAAAATACGGAAAATCACTCTTTCACGCTAAACTAGGCCCTGTAGAGAAAAATGCTTTAAATAAAAGTTGTAGATCTTTTAATTTTCTATAAATTTTATTATATACACTTTTGTCGTAAAATGCATACTAAGGCTGAAATCTTAAAAAAACTCGATTTTTTTACGTTTTCGTGAGAAAAAAAACAGAAAATCGCTAATTACCGCTAAACTAAGCGGTATACAAAGAAATGTTTAAAATAAAAGTTGCAAGGTTGTAAATTCTCTACAACTTTTATTATATACATTATTGCGCTAAAATGCATATTAAAGCCGCAATCTTAAAAAAAAACAATTTTTTACGTGAAAACAGCTTTTTCAAGAATTTCAGCAGAATGGCGCCTACCCTATCTTGTAGAGCATAAAAAATGCAGTAAATGAGGCGATTTTTAAAAAAAATCGTAGGAGCAAAACCGTTTTTGCAAAAATCGCAAAAAGTGAAAAATTACACGAATAAACTACTACTTCCGGTAGACCGATTTTGATGAAATGTTTTCGTTGGGTCCGGTGTCTAACTAAGTTTCTAGTTCCTACGATGTTCCGTTCTTGAGATATTTTGTTCATACACACACGCACACACAGACTAATCGCTAAAAACATAAAAACATGTTTTTTGGGTTCAGGGGGTCTGGAAACGTGTAGATCCGGCGAAAACTCGATTTTGAAAAATCGATATGAAAACAATACTTTCCTTCCTATATAGGCTATTCATATAGGCAAGAGAAAGTAAAAATCCAATTAATTTTTTTCAAAGTGGTTAACTATCTATTACTAATATTATAAATAAATAAAGTTTGTTCCTAATGTATAAATATTTTATATTTCTTTACAAACCTTTTCTAGCTGCTCTGATTTTCATTTATTTATGACTATTCAAAAATTTATATTAAGAAAATTACGGTTATTTTGCCTTTTGTGAAAAAAAAATCAATCCGAGTCATTAGTTTGGCTTTCGGAAGAGTCACAGTACTTTTTATAAACTACATAGAATCACTGACCGAATAGCTTTGACTTTTGAGAAGGAAAAATAAACGAGTGCTGCTTTCCTGGACGTTTTATAACGCTTTTGACAAGGTATGGTACGAAGGTTTGTGCTAAAAATTACGATGATTCATACCGGGACACGTACTATTTAATTATCAGCTTCTTTTTAGAGGATAGATTCTTTAAAATACATTATACTGCTTGTCTGATTACAGAGTGATAAGCGCGGGCGTTCCTCAAGGAAAATTTTTATTAAGGTTACTCCACAGTATATGGTTTTTATTTTCATGAATTTCCTAATACCACAATTGCAGCGTATGCTAGTGATACAGTTATCATTTCTACTGAAGAAATACTGTAGAGAGCCATTGAGAACATCCAACATCATCTTAAGTTTATTAATTACTGGTTAAAAATATGCAGGAAAAAAATAAATGCCTCAAAATTGTTTCACATCTCTTTCACTCTTCGAAAAAAAGAATGCTCTTTTTTGTTTCTAGACAACATGCTCATCCCTCAACAAAAAACATGTTTGATACCTTGGAGTATTCTGAGATAAGAGGCTTATTTGGGTGCCTCACATAAAAACGAAACTAATAATTTTGAACTCTAAATTTAGAGATCGTACCCGACTAGTCGGTAAACGATCAAGACTACCTCTACGTACAAAATTGTTATAATACTAATCTTTATTTAAGGCTATTTGGACGCAATTAATATTGTCAGTTAAAAGGATTTTAATCAAAATTTATTACAGACAGGAAGAAAAGTCTATGATACACCACTTTTCTTCAAAGCGCTGAATACCCATATGAATCTGAATATTTTGGAAATACGGGTAATGATTCCCAATATGAACAGTACGAGGCGAAATTTGTTTGTTTCTAAAGATACAGGGGAGCTAAATCTTATGAAAAGATGAGTGAAAACCGTTAATAATGTTTATAAGAATAAGGATATTGTTCCATTCGACAAAACATTAAACGATTTCAAAAAATCTTGTGAGTGAAATCTAATGGTGTGAATAAATAATTAATTTTTCGTTTTCTCTCTTTGTGTGCGTTCATTTTTTTTAGATGATTTCATTCTGTTTAGATGATACACGGTTAAAATTCAGTAATCTATGTTAATTGTTACCACCTAGGTTAATTGACAGGTTAAGTTGTTATGTTTGATGAACCCTAGGATTGATATGGTTCTTCCCCGAATTGTCAAGTGTAGTACACGAAAGTTATTTTCACTGTCCTATAAGACTTGCTTCAAAAAAGTAGAGTAGGTCAAACGTTTTTCTGGTTAGATATTTTTGTGGCGGAACGGGAAAAGGGGAGATGAGAAGGCCATAAAAAATTATTATTATTACTAAAAAGAAGGAAAAAGTGAAAGATTATAGCCTGAAACGACGCGGACAAACTATATCTTAAAAAAATCAATTGAACTATCATAAAACCTTCCTTTACAAAGCTATAAAAGACAATAAAAAAGTAAAAGACTTGTATTCTGCTCTTTAACTTTAATATTATCATGTCAAAATGATCACCAATTGAGTTCTCCAATGATTCATCTAAACGCTTCTTTAACGTACTCAATGAATGAGTACTAATCAGAACCATCAGGAAGCCTAGCGAAAAATTGATCACACGTAGTGAGAAGAAATTCAATTTCGTGATTGATATTAATTGATTATCATATGACAACACATACATCTAAAAGTAAAGAAAAGTACAGTGAAAGTACAAGAAGTACATGACTGAAATTCGTACAATGAAATAGATCAAATAAGCAACAGAACTACAAGATGGAAGACAGACTATATATCAGGAGGCAGATACTGATTGATTGGTCGACTGATTGATTTAGTTGCGGGTTGGGAAGCCCTTACACTTGACCCAAAGGGTCCATTGTATTACCACAATCCACCCTAATTCAACTTACATGTCTCAAAGATGTATCTCAATACAATGGCAGCAACCTGACGACCAGTACCAGGGATCGTATATTCTCTTGTAAACCCCCAATGATAAAAAATTTACTTTTCAACCTACAGAAGAAACCAATGGTAAAACACCTTTTTCATAACTTAACAAGACACTGAAAACGGCCGATATGTTGATGAACAGAACAAAAGATACTGAGAAAAATATGAAATTATGCTCGTATATATGATCTGTCCAGCAGTCAGTTACAAGAATACTTTCTGTAGTTAAATAATATGAAGGGATAAAAGATCACAAAAAAAACACGTACAACAAAAAATCCTTTTCTATTCACATTAAACTAAACCACTAAGTAACCACAGTCAGATCACAGGCACTGTACAGTAGCAAAACTGTATTCAATCTCAGTGGGAGAGGGAAAGCTGAGGATATCAGGTAAATAGATAGCCAGATCCTAAGAACTTGCATAAATAAAAAGAACAGTCGATGGCTAACACAGACTGCTTACAAACAAGCAAATCTATAGAGAAATAGAACCCATCACGGATGCAATGAGGAAGAAGAGGGTCTCCTTCTTTGGACATAGGCTATAGTCAGAACGCAAAAAAACTAGAATAATACAAAACATAGCGAAAAACTGTATAATTCTAAAAATTTGAACATACAGTGGATTGAAGGAATCGTAGAGGACTTAGCAGAACTTGAATTAACAATAAATGTTGTAAAGGATTTCTGGAGGCGAAGCTGTAGTGTGTCGCGGACTGATCGAATTCCGAATTCTGAAACTAGGAGAAGAATCGGCCTTTAAGGAAATATCATGGATACCATATCCCGGAAGCAGTTAAAATGGTTTGGCGATTTGCAGTGGATGGAGGATGGTAAGTGGCCAAAGAGGGTATGGGAGTGGACGCCAGCTGGTAGAAGAAGGAGGGGTAGGCTGGAAGTGACATGGTTGGATGGGGTGCAGGAGGCAATGTCTTTGCGGTAGCTCTCCGATGGAGACTGGCGAGACAGAGAGAAGTGGTGCTTAGGAAGCGATATATATATATATGTTCTAAAGGAAAAATCCCCTAAATACAAACAAGTCATTAACGGTAAACAATTGTAAAAGATATAAAAAATAAACATGTAAAAACAAGAAAACTACAGAAAGTGTTTTATTCAGTTGAAGAAAGACAAAACAGATCTGACAGAATGAAAAAAATACCGGGGACAAAAATTAAAGAACATTCAGAAGAAAGAAAAGAAAACCAAAACTGACTAAAATGATCCTATGTGGTCAGAAAAGTAAATTAATAAGTAGTCTAATAATAAGAAGTTATATGAAATAGTCATTTCTTATGTAACCACTAGATCAGTAAATTAATCAAACATCTCAATATGATGAGAGGAATTTCGGACCGTAGACTGAACTAAATCAATTATTATGACCTACATTGATTTAAAAACGGATTGCTTAACTCATTTTAAAATATAGGTATGACAAACTAATATCGATTGACTAGAATTAAAAAGTCTTGATTTTCAATGAAGAACAGTTTTCACGATTATGTATTTCATTGCAAAATTAAATAGTTGATATATATTCACAATTGGTGCTTCCAGTTACTGTGCTTCAACTTTTATCGATTCGTACTTACATTAATCGTCATCACCAAAAATGAATAATAGATTGGAGCACATGCATTCTTCAAGATAGAGAATTGATCACTTTAAATTGACGCATGATTATCAGATGTCTAAACTTGATCCAGAATTTGGCCGTCAATGTCCTATTTTTGGGTCTGTTATTGGAGTACCCGGGTCTTCAGTCTGAGAGCGGTTCATGCAACCTGAACCAGAGGAAAACGTTTGAGTCTAAATGTCGATGTTCGAAGAAATTTCGTTTCGTCTTCTTTTTCTTAAAAGTTCCTATCGGAGGTGGAAAATAATCATCATTATGCGGACCTTATTTGCTACTGCACGGAACAGTTCTGTATTACTGCAACCAGACCAGTCCAGTAAGATATGAGCTGCCGGAGTAAGCTATTAAACTGATGTTGTGGGATGAGCAAGGCAGGGAAGCGTTACGTTACGTAGTCAGTGTGAAAGTCTCTATTAAGCATTAACATATAGCCTACAACAATAAAAACGAAGTTGATACGACTTTAGAAAAAACTAAAGCTCTGGACAAAATTAACTCATCATGTAAGATTTACCCACCGGGTTGGTCTAGAGGTAAAGTCGTCGCCAAAATCAGCTGTTTACCAGCTGATTTTCGGAGACGAAGGTTCCTGGTTCAAATCCTAATAAAGGTTTAATACGGATTTGAATACTAGACAGTGGTTACCGTGTACTTTGGTGGTTGGGGTTTAATTAACCATACTCTCTCAAGAATGGTCGGCCTGGGTCTGTACAAGACTACATCTCATTTACACGTCATACACATCATCCTCATCTCATTGGGTGATGGGGTTGGTTATTGTTCTAAATTGAACAGATTGCAACGTACACAAATTAGGAATAAAATAAATGTAAGATTTTGGGCTAAGTGCAAAAAAATTATTTTCATCAAAGTGTCAGATTCATATCTGTTACTGTTATTCCGTATATCATAATTTCAAACAATATATTTTAATATTGCTTTTTTTAATATATTAACGCATCACTTTTAAAGTGATGCGTTAATTTTGTCCACGACCGTATTTTCATCAGAGATTTCTTAATATTTTTTAAAAATAATTATTTTGAAAAGTCATTTTTACAGCTCTAACGACACCTATTGTTCGGTGTTTTCATTTTTAGAAGAGACATAAATTAAACCTTCTATATTTTCCAGCGGTTCCGGAAAATGTGACTTGATTTTAATTCCTGGCCGCCAAACAATTTTAAGTGTAAGTTTAGAAAACGGCTGTAATTATTGATTAATTTGACTAATTTTTATTTTCTTGAAACTGTTTGAAAACAGTAGAAAATACACGGCAATAAAGAGGAAGTTGTAAAAGTAAAACAAGAATATAAGAACATTTTGCGTTTAATTTCTACATATATTTACTGGGTAAGAACATCTACTTCGTCAGTATACTTAATAAAGTAGTATCTTCATAAATATTCAATAGCAACTAAAACAAAACTCCAGAAGTGAAATTTACTGACGATGGAAACTTTGTAGATGACGTTGATGATATAGAAATTTTCCGCTGTTCTGAAAATTGCTTACGGCAGAATAAATGCCCACTCAATAATGCTGTACAGATATTCATTTGTATTAAAGAAAAAAATTAAATTTTTTATAAGTATATTTGCATAATATTTCAAAAGTCTGTCTTTAGTTACATCGAATAAAAAACCATTAAACTCGTTCATTTTAATATTTTTAATTTACAGTCTACAAAAGAAATACTGAAGGAACTGAAGTTAATAAGTCGATGTCAATTTCCATTTCAAAGAAATAATATGAAATATAAAAGCTGAGCTCAGTGATAAAGAAACAAAAATATTATGAGCAAATACTTCATTCAGTATTATAAATAAAATACTTATGATATTAAGACTGCTATAGTATTGGTTAATCGTAGATGCTATAAATTTATATAATATAGTCTCTACCAATAACAGGCAGGTGGAGTAATTGTATGTGATTTGTATTCAATCTCCTAGTTTCAAGGTTACAAAAATAATTCTGTTTCTTATCACATGGTCAGCCAATTATTTGACTGAAGTATTTAATAACAGAAGAGGTAGAGCTGTAAAAGCAACTAATCAGAGTTATCTCTTCTGAGTGTAATAAATTTTATTACACAGCCAGACCCTGTGGTAAATGAAGTGAAGGTGTCATTTGCTGGGTGGAAAGTAATGCTTTTCAGAGGGCCTGGCATGCTGATAAGAATACTTTTCCATTCAGAGATGAAGGCACTGGTAAACCACCTCACTCCTCATTGTACTTAGTAAAGCCTCTAGATGTAGAAGTGTACGTATTTTTTAGTAATAAAATATTATTTCTTTATTCACGTGTTTTTAATGTATGGCCTATCGGAGGTTGAAAAAAACAATCCTTGTATATTGTATATATATGGTGATACATAATGTATCACAAATAGTCATAGCCCAAAATGATGAAAATCTTAAGTTTTATGATGCGGACAATGGAGAAATAATACAATAAAAGCGGGTTAAAAGTCCTTTTTTCATAGAAAAAACAATATTTAAATACTGCAAAAAGGAGGTGAAAGACTTGGAACTTGGTGATAATAGAGATAAGGAAGAAACTCAAACGTTTATATACTCGTACTTGGGATTTCAAAGAACGGAAAAACGAAAAAAAATTGAGACAAACCAACACAAGAAAAATTAAGTCAATTCTACGGAATAAACACAATACAAAATATACAGTAATAAGAGTATTCAACAAAACAGTAAGCAGCATCATGACTTATGGGGCTGACAGCTGGAGCAGTTATGGAGTTCTGAAGGAGAAGCTGTGGGCTAACAAGAATGGACTACATTACCAATGAGGAAATACAACGGGAATGAGGGCGAAGAGTGAAGTTTTGAGTTGTTTCAAAGAAAAGAAGATGATATAGTAAAGGCATCTGAGAAGAGCAGAGGAGGCCTGTGGATAGCACGAGTGACGGATTAGAGTTTTTGGAAAAGATACAAGAGCGGCAGACTTTCGAAGGTGACTGGATGGATTGGGATAAACAGAGACAGAGATTGAAAAAGGGGAAGCAGCGATAACTTTACTAAAACCTTTGAAAATAATATATAGAATAGAATAAAATAATATTTAAATTGAATATTAAAACTGAAAAATAGGTGTTACATTTCAAAGGTGTTCATGAAGAACATAAATTACGATTCTTTTCAGGTCGAATGCAACGTACGCACACAATATTCCTGTTTCTGGCCAATATGAACTAATAAAAACCAAGCAGTAAAATAACGATGTGATAAAAAACCGCACAAGTTAATTTTATAGACTCCTAAAAGATTACCAAGCGTCACGGTGAGTTGTTCCAAAAAGGAAATTTAGTGCCTATCCGGTTTGAGTTGCGCAGATAACTTCCATACATTTTTTTTAGTCTACATTTCAGAGGAAAACATAATCGTCCTCTTCTCCTAGATTATTGCACGGTCACTGTCCCGGAAATTCATATCAACTCCGGAAAAGCGCATAAATTTCTCTTGCTGGCTTGAATATATCAGTAATAACCAGACACTCATTCCACTAAACGGACTCTGATTAAAATTCTGTTAATGTATCATTTAACATTTAGCATTCTGTTAAAGGAATATAAATTATAAAATCATAAGTTAAATGAAACCATGAAACCCAGTACTACGTTTTAATCAGAGTCTCTACATTCGTTTTACTAGACCAAAGTACATTAATTTAACTAAATATATTGCATTGTAATTTAAATTTATTTAGTCTTCAACAATTTGTAATTACAAAACACAGCAAGAAACGTTGGGAAGTTTGAAAATGTGGCCTACAAATGTATTTAACAAAGAGCAATCTAATGTATTTTATATCAAATTAAAAAGGCATATATATTAGTTAGCATTCGTTAAAAATAAATCTTTAGCAAAAGCATCAAAGTTCAGCTGAAACCATTACTACAACCCCATTTTAATAAAAGTACTACAAAGTGACAGTTTATAACTGAAAACATAAAATCTGTAGGAGCTAATATGTAAAAACACAAAACATATCCTCGTTAAAATTTAAGTTACACAACTTTTAAGTTAAAAAATGAATCAATTTCAGATATAAACAGCCCAACATTAACAGTTTTCAACATTTGTTTGTTTGTTTGTTTTTGAAGTCCATTAACTGCTACGATCGTGAACGACTACTATGGGTAACAGTACGGAATCGGGGTGTTTTAACGTGTAATAATTTCTAGGCTATCCAGGAATAAAACTAGAGACTTTCCGCTTTGTGGAGCAGTACAGTCTAGCGTGCTAACAACTGGGCCACAAATATGGCCCTTTCAAAAAAATTAAAAACAACTTTTCATCTGACTTTTTTTTTACGTATTAACTTCAATCAATTTTCAAACTACACCACATTTACTACTAGCCGAAAGGGTGGTTTGAACCTCTAGAGGCTTTACTAAGTAAAACGAGGAGTGTGGGGGTTTACCATTGGCTTCCTCACTGAGTGGAAAAGTATGCTTTATCAGGATGCCCAGCCCTCAGAAAAGCATCTACTTTCCACTCAGCAAATGACACCTTCACTTCATTCACCACAAGGACTTAAATTAAAATGTTTAGGGACAGATTTTGACTGGCATGAAACGCTCAGTTTCATCATTATTGTTCTTTGTCATATTATTATTTTTAAATATAACACGGCGATGAAACTTATTTTTCCTTTTATAATTTTTATTTATATTAGTTATTCGCTTCTGCTTTGCGGTCAAAGATCGTCGTAATTTGTGTTAATTATTGTTTCATCTCTTTGTTGTATTTTTATATATTTATATTTTTGTAAATGTTATCTATATGTTGCTACAACTTTGACATAGTATTTTCATGGATGGTATCCTCCATCACAGCTTTTGCTGCAGAACATACGTAGTTTCACAGTTTATATAAAATTCCTATTTAACTTAATTTCATTGTTTTTAATTTCAGGCGCATTAGTGAAATTTTATTTAGGTTATATTTTGTGTAATTATTTGTGTATTTTGCCGTTTTTGTTGTATTATAATATGCAGAATAACGATTATTACTATAATTTATAACTCATTATAGACTTGTTAATTAAATAATTTGCCCATAACGGGTAGGTGGAGTGTTAAATTAATTGCACTCGATCTGTTGGTTCCAGAGCTACAGAAAATATTTATGTTTCTTATCACAAAGATAGCCAATTATATGAGTAAACTATTGAAGAACAGAAGAGGTAGAGGTGGAAAAGACACTAGTCAGAATTATCTCCTCTGAGAGTAATTAATTTCACTACACAGCCAGTAGTGAATAAAGTGAAGGTGTCATTTGCAGGGTGGAAAGTGGGTGCTTTTTGGAGGGCCTGGCATGCTAAAAAGCACACTCTTTCAACTCAGTGAGGAAGGAAGGCCATTGTAAACCACCTCACTTCTCGTTTTACTTAGTAAAACCTCTAGAGGTTCAAACCAGCCTTTCGGCTTGTAGCATTACAAATATACAAAGTAATAATAACCCTAATACAGGTTAGTCAACCATATTTTTATAATCTAACTGCTATTGATAATTATGTAAACATTTATAATTAAATTCTTGCATTTTGTTATTTATTAAACTGGCTAATTATAATTAAAATCCTATTTCTAAATTATCAAATTAAATAAATTAATAATCTGAGTTAATAATTACAGATCAGCTGTTAATATAGTGATAGAAGTTTTTTGTTTAAATGAATCAAAAGAGTGTTTAAAAGTTACCAAAAACATTTATTAAAATTTTAATATATAAAAAAATAAAGAAATATCTACACAAGTCATCGAATAAATTTAAAAGACAAATTACAACACAAATTTATATTCTACTTAAAGTTTTAAAAAATTATCAAACGAAAAATAGTTAATATGAGTGTATTCATTTTGAATTTGGTTGTGTTTACGGTGAGGAGGATTGTGTTTCAGTGTTTGCGGGTGACGTATTAGATTTAATTTGAAAAAGACAATAATAATTCGCAGTGGCTTATTTGAATTTCAGTTGTTCCCTATTAAAACTGTTACAGTATTTATTTTCTTATATTACATTGAATTTTTGTTAACCTTCTTACATTCAAAATGATTACTTAATGAATTTAATGTTTAACCTAATATATGGACATGTACGCGTAATACAGGTTCAGTACTAATATTTCAAGAATATAATAAAGCATTGATAAAAGTTACAGGCTGTTGACCTAAACAACAATTAAATAATAATTATTAGACTAGATGTGATTATTTATTATTATTAAATTAGATTTAAATACGAATTATTTTTTAATTTCAACACAGTAAGGGTTTTTACTCTTCTGCTGGTTTAATGAATAAAAAATTGAATGAAAACAACAGCTAATTTGGTACAATCATATGCGAGAATGGATGAGAATCGATTGAAGACTCAGCCATGGGTTCCAGCTAGAAGGAGGAAGCGAAGACGACCCAGAAAGGAGTAAACGGATGGTGTTTTGAGAGTTATGGAGAAATGGAGGTCTATGAGATGAAGAAGTGTTCTATAGAAATGAATACGTTTTGGGTTGCACTAAAAGATATTGAACAGGTAATGAAATTCTCATGAATCTTCATTTAATTAAAAATCATTACTGAGATCAAAATTTTTAAAAAGAAAAATTAAATATGATGACAAAAATATGACGGTTGAAAAGTTGTCTAATGGTCTAAAAATTTAGGAAATTTAGTTATACGAGTATTTCACCAACTGATGATCAGTATTAAATTTATATACTTATTTATTTATACGATGGAAGAAATGACAATTATTTAAAAAAAACATTTATTCATTTTTTACTTTCTACAGTACGATTATTAAAGGTTACAGAACTATTGAGGTAGGCATTACAGCAGCTACAGTAGCTGAATAGCAAATTGTTATAAAAATACAATCAAAGAATGTTGAAGTACTGATCAATAACAATGCTACAGAGGGCGGTGATGCGACGCGATGCAGCAAGCAGCTATAGTAATCAGTCAATCGTGTTAATAGGAAGTGCAACCAATAACGGAGATTTAGTGAAAGTCCTTGGGTCGATGATCCATGAAGGTCCTTAAGGAAGAATCTCATTACAATACTGTTCATTCAGAATATAAATGGGCTTATACTGTGCAACCAAGCAGACATCTTGTGCTAATTATAATAAGTAATTACATTATTATTCCTAAACGGTTTCCTTCTTTGTTTTGTATTTTTATTTGAAATTATTTAACCAAAAATAAACGTGATAATTACAAGTAATTATCCGTAAATAATTCATAATTTAATTTAAATATTTTTGTAAATCAATTTCAATGAGTAATTGTATTTAAGAAACTGTTACGCAAGGTTTCACTAGAAGTTTAAACAACAAAGTGTTATCTGAGTTTAAAATACTCCGCGTTCCTCATACGTTGTGTGCATTTATACGTTTTCTGAGTAACACTATGAATATATAGCAAAATTAATTAATTTTACAAATAAATAATTAAATTAATAGAACACAAAATCTGATTAAAAATAAATCTTATAATGTCTAGCCAGAACACAACAATTACAGTATTTTGAAAACTTAAAAATTCGTGAAGAGAGAGTTAAGAAGGTCCGAAATACAAAAATTTGGGAATGAAAATAACTGACTTCACGTACGTCATGGTTTTAAATAAATAAATAAATAAATAAATAAATAAATAAATATATATATATATATATATATATATATATATCGTAAAAACCTACACACACACATACATTAAATGTTTATGTGGTTAGTATTATGTTAACTGTATAGAAATTTCTAGAAGGCTAGCTTAGCAATCTGTAGATAGGTGTGCACTAGTCAACCCAATATGAGCCATGTGTTAGAACTTGTGTTGGAAATTTGGATTAAGTTTTTGTCGTTCACAGAATTAATGTCTTATTATTATTTTATAGTCTAATTTTTAATTATTGGCTATAACGGTCAAGTGGAGTGTTTCTTCAATTGCTAACAGATCGAAATATGTTGGTTTCAGGGCTACAAAAAATAGTTCTGTTTTCTTATCATATAGTCACCCAATTATATGATTGAACTATTTAAGAACAGAAGAGGTAGAGGTGTAAAAGACACTAGTCAGTGAGTTATCTCCTCTGAGTAATGAATTTCACTAGACCCTGTGTTGAATGAAGTGAAGGTGTTATTTGCAGGGTGGAAAGTGTATGCTTTTCGGAGGGCCTGGCATGCTGATAAGGATACTCTTTTAACTCAGTGAGGAAAGAAATTTTAAACCACCTCACTCTTCGTTTTTACTTAGTAAAATCTCTAGAGGTTCAAACCAGCCTTTCGGTTGTTGACCTAAACAACAAAACACATAATTATACATATTTATTATTTATTTATGTATATTTATTTTATTAGCCTGATTAGGTTTATCCTGATTATATTTATTTAATTTATTATTTTGGAAAATTTTTTGTCTTTATTAGGAGTAGTATATTATGAATAGAAGTGAATTCAGTCATAAGAAGTTTTCTACACCATTTGAATTGAAATAGTTAAAGTTTGTAAATACTTGATCATAATTAACAAACAAAACTTGTAAATGAAGTTACATGTTATAAAATACTTAGTTAATTTACATTTCAATATTATAAAAATTCCGTTTAAAGAAAAAATATATAAATTTCTAAACATGTACGCGAATAACAATATCTTGAAACAAGAAAATAATTTATTTAAGACTAAAACACAGTTACATATCTCAAGAGAAAAGCAAGATTAGGAAGATGTCAACTAGATGCGTACTTGAAATACGTATGTGCAATAAATACAAGTATAGCGGATAGATCCACAATCTTCAAACAAGTAAAAGGTGAAAACATGACAGTCTGTGAGAAATTCGGATGGTTAGAAGTTGTTTGGTTTCCTTAAACTGAATAAATAATGTATTATTAAAACACAATTATTGTTTTTACTTTCTCCTGCCCTGAACAAAAAAAAACGGTATGCGAAGTTATATTTTCGAGTCAAGTTTTAACAGAGAAAAAAACACGTTTGTAAGTTCCGTAAACCCAAAAAAACATATTTTTACCGATTGACGCGTGTATGTGGGTCTGTAGGTGTGTGACTAAAATAACTTGAAAACGGAAAGTCGTACGAAGTCTATACTTGAAATTTAAGTTAGGCACTTTGAGGAAAGCCAACAAACCTTTTCATTAAAAACACAAATCTGGAGTAAGAGTTAATTCGTGAAAATTTCATTTTTTGCATATTTTTAAAAAACAGCTCATAAGATTTTGATTCAAATTGCCTCATTATTAATACGGTAAGCGGCATGTCTGAGAAAATTCGGAAGGAGGGGTCCTCGTCGTAAATTTATTTTTTAAAGATTGTGGCATTTATAAGCACTTTACATCAAAAGTATGTAAACAAATTTATAGAAAATTTACAAACTTACAAATTTTATTTCAAGCATTCTTTCTACTGTGCTTATATTAGCAACAATTAGTGATTTTTTTATATTTTCCTCATCAAAATTAAGTCGAAGAGAAGTTGTTTTTTATTTTGTCATCTAATCATGATTAAACGTAAGTTATACTCTACGTAAAATATAGGTCCGACTCGTGTCAAATTTTCGAAATTAGCAAGAAAAGCTCGTGTCAGGGTTTCACAACAGATTTTTTATTAAAAGGAACCGTAATTGTTTGATTATTTGTGAATCAAATGGGAGTAAAGAATAATACCATAGATTGTGTTGTTAAGGTCATCAGCCAAAAGGCTGGTTTGAACCTCTTGAGACTTTACTAAGTAAAACGATGAGGGAGATAGTTTACCATGGCTTCCTCACTGAGTGGAAAAGTATTCGTATCAGTATGCCAGACACTCTGAAAAGGATCTACTTACCACCCTGCAAATGACAACTTTACTTCAATTACCACAGGGTCTGGCTGTATAATAAAATTCATTACTCTCAGAGGAGATAACTCTGACTGTAGTCTGATTCACGACAGAAAACACCTGTCTTTACTCAACAATATCTTTTGAAGCATTGTATGTAAAAACAATTACGATACATCAAATTGAAGCGTGTTTTATTGCTGGTTACAGGATTACATTAGCATGTAATACTTTGTAGCCCTATAAATTTTGAAGTATGCGTGAACAAGTAATAGTACCTTGAAGTTGGGTATACTGGAAAAGTGGTTAAAAACAAGGTAGTTTATATGCGTAATTCATTATATTTAATATTTTATTAATTTCCGAAAATGTTAATGTATATACTGTAACCAACAATAAAAAAATCTGGTGTGAAACACTCACACAACTTTCTCTTGCCAATGCAAATAATTAATAATAAACCTAACATTATTAATAAAATATTAGAAATAAACAAAAACTAACCTCAAAAACATAACCTTATTTTAATCATGAGTGAATGACGCAAAATGACAATCGAACTCAGTTTGGCTTAAAAATACGGAAAATCACGCTTTCACGCTAAACTAGGCTCTGTAGAGAAAAATGCTCTAAACAAAAGTTGTAGATCTTTTAATTTTCTATAAATTTAATTATATACACTTTTGTCGTAAAATGCATACTAAGGCCGAAATCTTAAAAAAAATCAATTTTTCACACATTTTCGTGAGAAAATGTGTATTAGTATTAAAACATTAGAAATGAACAAAAACTAACCTCAAAAACATAACCTTATTTTAATCATGAGTGAATGACGCAAAATGACAATCGAACTCAGTTTGGCTAAAAAATACGGAAAATCACGCTTTCACGCTAAACTGGGCTCTGTAGAGAAAAATGCTCTAAACAAAAGTAGTAGATCTTTTAATTTTCTATAAATTTAATTATATACACTTTTGTCGTAAAATGCATACTAAGACCGAAATGTTAAAAAAATCGATTTTTCTCACGTTTTCGTGAGAAAAAACAGAAAATCGCAAATTACCGCTAAACTAAGCGTTATACAAAAAAATGTTTGAAACAGAAGTTGTAGGTTTTTAAATTCTCTACAACTTTTATTATATAAGTTTTTGCGCTAAAATTTATATTAAAGCCGTAATCTTAAAAAAACAACGTTTTTACGTGAAAACAGCCTCACTGAGAATTTCAGCAAACATGGCGCCTACCCTATCTTGTAGAGAATAAAAAATTGAGTAAAATAGGCGATTTTAAAAAAAATCGTAGGACCAGTTTTTGAGAAAATCGCAAAAAACTGAAAAATTATACAAATAAACTACTACTTCCGGTTGACCGATTTTGATGAAAATGTTCGTGTCGCGTCCGGTAGTGGTATGTAACTTAAGTTTCAAGTTTCAAGTTCGTACGATGTTCCGTTCTTGAGATATTCTGTTCACACACACACACACACACACACACACACACACACACACACACACACACACACACACACACACACACACACACACACACAGACCAATCGCTAAAAACATGTTTTTGGGTTCAGGGGGTCTGAAAACGTATAGATCCGGTGAAAACTCGATTTCGAAAAATCGACAGGAAAACAATACTTTCCTTCCTATATATTCATATAGGCAAGAGAAAGTAATAAGCTTTAATTTGATGTATCGTAATAGTTTTTACATACAACGATTCAAAAGATATTGCTGTTAAAAGACAGGTGTTTTCTTTCGTGAATCGGACTGTAGTGTCTTTTACACCTCTACATCTTCTGTTCTTAAATGCTTCAGTCATAATTGGCTGACCATGAGATAAGAAACAGAACTATCTTTTGTAGCCCTGGAAATAGCAGATCGAGTGCAAATAATTTAAAACCTGCCTGTTCCGGGGAAATGCCATAGATAATGGGATTAAGAGCAAAAAATTGTCCGATTCCTAGTCGGAAATCGGACCTTCCGATTTGCATCCGATTAGCATTACTAATTTTACACTTAGTAGGTAGGCAACCAAAACAAAATTATAGCCTACTATATTTTCAGGGAAATTAAATTTCAGAATTGTTTTTAACGTAAATTTATATAACATATTATAAATTTCAATCAAGTTACCGAGTTTCTATGCTGAACGAAGGTACTTTATCTATGTACCTATCACTATAATATGAATTACTAGAGTTCTAAAGTTTGTTTTAACGAGTTTTCTAAGCTGTTCACATGTTTAAAACCATCTATCTTAACTTCACCTACCTTCAGTATTAGTTGAACCACAGCATCTCTTTCATTCTAAATGTTTCTAATAATTCACACATAAAATGATGAGATAATTATTTTTATAGAAAAATTGTTTTACACAACTTTAAGAAATTAATTATACACACACATTAAAGTAGAAGACATTTAAAGTCACTGATAGTATTAAATTCAAATAAAGTTACAACAATTGTACGGTAAAAAACAAAGACTGCATCTTACAGCTAGTTTTTTTTACCTATTCTGTATTTGTTATAAACCATTCATTTTCACATATTTACAGATTATATAAAGAAAATAAATCTAAAAAATTTACTTAGTAGAAACATTTGTTATTTACATCAACAGATGTCATTTTTATGTAAAATTATGGTTACCTAAAAGTGATTTTTAATAAGCTAAAAAATAATCCAAAAGATCCGATTGAACATGCCCATTCCAAATTTTAGCAATTTTAGATGTCTTCGTAATCTTTGATGTTGGGATCCTTCAATAATATTCGGTCGTAATTTCATTATTTTTATCATCAACACCATCGTGAATTCTCAATTTCTACCTGGCTGACGCTGCCATTGTTTTTTATCAAATTCATTTCCTTCGTGAAATAGAATGAAATCACCTCCGTGGCCCAGTTAGCGTGCTATTCGTATCAGCGTAGACGGTTCCGCGTTCGATTCCCGACTAGGGTCTAAAAATTTATTACACGTTCAAACCCAAACAGTCGCTAATGATCAAGTGTTGATGCAACTAAAAATAAAATTAAAACAAAATTATAGGAATTTATTTTTACTTCTCATCAAGAATTTCGTGGTTCGTCTTTTTCTCTACTTTCTACGGTCCCAAATATAACGAAAAAATATTTACCAAAATCATTTAAGTAATTTTTTTTTAAATATTCACTCTTTCAACTACGAAAAATATAATTGGAAAAACTTTTGTAAGTGAAAGAAAATATTCCAGACAAATGAAAATAATAATAAATACATTAAGTTCCTGTTTAACAAGTTACATAAACAGAAAAACAAAAGAAACATATTAGATGAATTACTGATATTTTCCAATACTATTTGCACAAAATTATGATGCGGGGGAAATCAACCTTTCCAACTATGGATCAGCCATGAATCTTCGTGTTAGGGCAAAAGTCTGTTTTATGGCTCAAAAGTAAAGTAAGTGTACCAGTTAAGGATTAGGAATCAATATTCGGAGGATTTCGTGTCTATCTTGGCTAAGCAACCACAGACTCGCTACATTTTTAACTTTATGATATCTGGCAGATTTTTGATATCAGTAGCATTAATTTGGTAGATACTCTGTGGAGTAGAACCAATTATTAATAAATTTATTTAGCATTAACAGTTGAGTAAAACTATATCATAAATTACAAGTTTTATATAAGTAATCAGCATTAATGTGTTTAAAGTTACATTAAAAATCTGGTGTGAAACACTCACACAACTTTCTCTTGCCAATGCAAATAATTAACAATAAACCTAACATTAGTATTAAAACATTAGAAATGAACAAAAACTAACCTCAAAAACATAACCTTATTTTAATTATGAGTGAATGACGCAAAATGACAATCGAACTCAATTTGGCTTAAAAATACGGAAAATCACGCTTTCACACTAAACTAGGCTCTGTAGAGAAAAATGCTCTAAACAAAAGTTGTAGATCTTTTAATTTTCTATAAATTTAGTTATATACACTTTTGTCGTAAAATGCATACTAAGGCCAAAATCTTAAAAAAATCGATTTTTCACACGTTTTCGTGAGAAAAAATCAGAAAATCGCTAATTACTGCTAAACTAAGCGTCATACAAAAAAATGTTTGAAACAGAAGTTGTAGGTTTCTAAATTCTCTACAACTTTTATTATATAAGTTTTTGCGCTAAAATTTATATTAAAGCCGTAATCTTAAAAAAACAACGTTTTTACGTGAAAACAGCCTCACCGAGAATTTCAGCAAACATGGCGCCTACCCTATCTTGTAGAGAATAAAAAATTGAGTAAAATAGGCGATTTTAAAAAAAATCGTAGGACCAGTTTTTGAGAAAATCGCAAAAAACTGAAAAATTATACGAATAAACTACTACTTCCGGTTGACCGATTTTGATGAAAATGTTCGTGTCGCGTCCGGTAGTGGTATGTAACTTAAGTTTCAAGTTTCAAGTTCGTACGATGTTCCGTTCTTGAGATATTCTGTTCACACACAGACACACACACACACAGACACACACAGACACACACACAGACCAATCGCTAAAAACATGTTTTTTGGGTTCAGGGGGTCTGAAAACGTATAGATCCGGTGAAAACTCGATTTCGAAAAATCGACATGAAAACAATACTTTCCTTCCTATATATTCATATAGGCAAGAGAAAGTAAAAATAGTGATACAATTTTAAAAATACTATAAATTTAGACATATTGCAGCAATAAAGTAACAAGAACAATAATTATTATTATCTGCAGATGTATAAAGGTGTATCACGAATGGATTCTCATAAGCCAGAATGAATTGCCGGAATTAAAAGTAACTGGGTGGTTTCTGGAAATCCTTCCTTAAAAGTCGGCCAGAGCGACGACATAAAGGTGGAAAAAGTAAGACGGACATCCGACTTATTTCCGTTCAACTTTTGATATTTTCGTAGAGTACGGCAAGAGTAGTTACACAATTTCAGCCAGTAGGAAATAACGTCCCGCCTTCATTTTAAATTCATAGCTCGCTCTAATGGAGAAACCTCACTCTCTATACCCTCTGGGGGCACTAATGTCAACTTTTCAAAGAAGTTACGACCAGACAGTGCATCCGTTTTTTTTTTGCTATACTTTATAATCTTTTTATTTTACTTTTTCTGAGTTGTGTGCGCTTATTTTGTAACCATTTTAAATTTTAGAAAGATGGCTCTCCCATTTATTATAATTAAGTACGAACGTATATTATGTAAAATATATTTAATGGAAGGTCACATTATGGTTTTTAAGAGAAGATGCAGAGAAAGAGCGATTCTGTTTCAGTCTCAGCATTTGTTATTTAGAGCGGTACTTCTAAATCCATTCCAGTGAATGCAAGGATACTTAATATATTCTTTGTTATCTCAGTCAAGTTATATTATGCATTTTATTTAAATGAAAATAAAATATAGAAATAAAAATTTGTACGGTCTTAAAATTGTCGCATCTTGAAACAAGAGACTTGGGACTAATTACTCCAGTCATTTATTAGGAACTTTAGAAACAGAGTTTTTGTTGTTAATTACTACTGTATTTTATATTTTATATTAATAACTTCCTATATAAAAAATAAGTAAACAAAAAAGTGATTACAGTAAACTATAGGCTATTGGCGGAACTTACATGTTCAATATGGATCGGAATATTTCGACGCGAACCTAGATCACGATATATTGATTTTGTACGGTCAAATATTGATGGTATATGTTGATTGCGATATGGATCGCAAGATTAAAAAAAATTTGAAATCCATCAATACTCATCGTCAATATCGCGATTCGTATTGAGAGTTTAAGGTTTACGGGATCCATTTGGCAACGACGACTTATTTATAGTCTGTATCTTAACTTACAAGGATAAGTTTTAGTGAATAATTTTACTGACTCGTACATCTTTAAAATTCCTTTTTAATTTCTTTTCGTACAGTACATCTTTTTTTAAATTTCTAACTAATATTAAAATCTCTATCATGAAGAACATTGAAGAAGATAATATTGAAGAAAGAAAATAATGCTGAGAATTTTAAGTTCTCAAACGATCTTCTCGTAGTATACGTAAAGTGTTGTTTAGGTCATCAGCCAAAAGGCTGGTTTGAACCTGTAGAGGTTTTACTAAGTAAAACGAGGAGTGAGGTAGTTTACCGATGCCTTCCTCACTGAGTGGAGAAGTTCGCTTATCAGCATGCCGGGCCCTCTGAAAAGCACATATTTTCCACTCTGCAATTGGCACCTTCACTTCATTCACCACAGGATCTGACTGTATGATGAAAGTCATTAGTTTCAGAGGAGATAATTCTGATTAGTGTCTTTTACACCTCTACCTCTTCTGTTCTTAAATGATTCAGTCATTTAATTGGCTGACCATGTGATAAGAAACAGAACTATTTATTTTAGCCCTGCAACGAACAGATTGAGTGTAAACAATTTGACACTCCACCTGTCTATTATGGGCAGATACGTAATGTAATCGCTAAATTTTCTTTCGCTTAAATTGATTTTCTCATTACGGTGTCAGTTACAGTAAAATATGGGCCAACCATTTGAAGTAAGTTAGTTTTACAAAACACGCATCAGCCAAACGGAAGTATTTTTACAATCTTCTGGGTCTGTTAATTGAATTTTATTCAATAAATTTAAATGCGTATACTCATACCCCTTTCGTAGCTAATCTTTCACTCACGAAACAGCGATCAAAATAGCTACACAAGCTTCTTTTTTGTTTATATCCATCAAGACACGTTCAGTTTACTGAGCTGTGATCCGCAGAACGAGAGTACTGATGTGCAATCCATATTGATTGTGTTGTCATGCTAAATATATGCTAACAATTAGCACACATAGTGTTGTCATGCTAACCATTTATCGAGATTGCAAAAAAAATATTACGATCCATATTAAACATTTGAATTCCGCCATTACCTTCTCCGAAAATTTCCATAAAATACCCATACATTTTTCCACTTCGCTTGCAAAAAGCATAGTTTACTTTTGGGTAAACAAAGCATAAAGAGCTGTAACTCTTGAACATCGGCATTAATATTCTTAAATCAATATCTACTTAGAAAAAGTAATGTGCAAAGTGAAACCGGGAAAAAAGGGAAAATAATAAATTGGTTTATTTAAGCCACCCCTCTGAGGATAAGTATGATTTAATGTAGTCTACTAATTTCTTCTTCTTTTCCTTCTTCTCACAATCAAGGATTAGGCTTCCACCAATTCCGACTCACAACAATGACAAACTATTGAATTATTTCCATCTTTTGCGTGGCCTCCCAACATCTCTTCTCCTACCAGTGCAAAATACTGAGGGAGATCCTTCTTTCAGGCATTCTCTTTACATGCTCCCTCCATCGATTTCGATATTTTGCAATCTCCCCATTCAGGTTGTAAACATCCAGTTCTCTTCTTATGTCCTCATTTCTTAGTTGGTCCCTATGACTGGAACCGTTTGTTCTTCGCAGGAATCGCATCTCTGCCGCCTGTACTCTACTCGCCTGTGGTCTGGTACTACTCCACAACTCACTTCCATAGAGTAGGACTGAGACAGCAATCACCTTGTAAAACTTTATCTGAGTTTCTTTCCTTGTTTTCCGGCCTAGGGTTCTGCTAATATCCCGCACACTGCTTGGTATTTGCCAACTATCGTTTTTATGTCCAAATCTTGATCAAACCAAATAATTTATTTAACAGACTAATTTCTTTGAAAATTTAATTCAAAATGATTAAAGTAATGGTTTAAATCATGAGTAACTAAAATAACTTTCAGAACCCTTTCTTAATATTTCAATTTAATCAGATTACAAAATTGTTTCCTGTTATATAATACCATATAAAATATTAATAACATTTCGTACCTTTTGGATAAATAACTTTATTGTTATTTTATTAAATATTTTGAAAAAGAATGATTTCATGATTGACGGTGTTTAGATTATAAAACAAATAGGTGGGTGGTTGTTTGAAAAAAATATATATATTCCTGTTTTGAGAAAGAGATGGAATAAATAACAAACGAAATTGAGTGGGGGAAGTAGGAGGAGGCAAAAATGATGAAGTAATGTTAAATGGGCAACAGATGATGTTTTGAATTGCCTACGCAGTGTATTGATTGTATGGTTTGTGCGTTATCATTTCTCTTACGAACTAGAATAATAACGAATGCGGTTTACTACGTAACGGTAGATACGGGTGATGGTGTCACGTGAGAGGGGTAAGGTAAGGTGTGAGAAGCCAGAGGGATGGTTATGTTTAAATAAATTCAGTTTTAATAAAACGGAAATGAATGTTCTCCCTATCTGTTATGAAATATGGCGAGAAACAAGAATGGATGTTTTGCGGGGAGGAAATTGTGTGCCCTGATCGGTATCACATTTTGGTGGTAGTTTGATAGTAGTAGGATTTTCGTCCTGCTCTTGGTTTCTCTATCGCTTTTCTACCTATTCTCTGTGTTTACACACCTTCATTATTAACCCCACTCGGTTCCTTTATAACCTTACATCGGGTAACATTAGATTTTACCTTGCATTGCACAATTCATTCAATACCTCAATCCAATTCTATTGTTTTTGTATTGTTGTTATTAAACGGTTATTGACAAACAGTATAGTAGACAGACGTTCAAACAATATCCTAAACAATAGGGCACATCCTACTGTTATTACTGACTTGTAAGAATATAAACTATTGTTCATTTTTCTAACGATTAATGAAAAATAATGAATGTTAAATGTTTTATATTACTTTTGATTAGTTATCTGCTTCTGCTTTGCGGTCAAAGAATGTCGTATTTTTTATTAATTATTATTTTATCTCTTTGTGGTATTTTTATATATCGGGTGGCCCACGAAGAGGTTGCTATTTTTGTATCAATATGCCGGACGTATCGCACACTCTACAGACTAGAAACTTTATAGTTATAATAAATAGATATGTAAAGAAAGTACCCTCGAGTTTCATTTGAAATTTTTTCCTCTGGGGCTTTTTGAAAAGTTTATTCTCACACCATTGCAAGAGACGATGAATTAATAAGGCTGATTGAAGAGGAACTAATGTTGATAACTCACCAATTTTTGAAAAACGCTTATGACTCATTTTTGTTTCGTTGTTATCAGTGCAAAGCTATTGGATATCAGTTCGAATAAAAGTTAAAGAAAAAAATTATGTTCATAATAATTTATCACTTTCATATTTCTTTATTTTCTTTCATTTTATTACTAAAGTAACATCAGAGTGAAAGTGTGTGTGCGCGCGCGCGTGTGTGAACTAAATATCAAGAATGGAACATCGTACGAAGTTGAAACTTGAAACTTACGTTAGGTACCACTAGAGGATCCGACACGAACATTTTCATAAAAATCGGTAAACCGGAAGTAGTAGTTTATTCATATCATTTTTTACTTATTTACGATTTATCAAAAACGGCTCCTACGATTTTTTTAAAAATCGCCTCATTTACTAAATTTTTTGTGCTCTACAAGATAGGGTAGGCGCAATGTCTGCTGAAATTCTTGGGGAGGCTGTTCTCTCGTAGCAAAAAACAGGTGTTTTAAGAGTTCAGCCTTAATATGCATTTTAGCGCAAAAGTGTAGAATAAAAGTTATTTACAATTTTAAAATCTACAACTTTTATTTCAAACATTGTTTTTGTATAATGCTTAGTTTCGCAGTAATTAGTGATTTTCTGTTTTTTTATCCAGGAAAATCTGTAAAAAATTTGATTTTTTAAGATTTCGGCCGTAGTGGTCATTTTACGACAAAAATGCATATAATAAAATTTATAGAAAATTAAAAGATCTACACCTTTTATTTCGAGCATTTTTCTCTACACAGTCTAGTTGAGCGTGAAAGAGTGATTTTCCGTATTATGTATTTAGCGAAAGTAAGGTTGCGTTTCATTTTACATCATTCACTCACGATTAAAATTAGGTTATGTTTTTGAGGTTGGTTAGTTTTTTTTCTTATGTTTTATTACTAATAATAGGTTATATTGTTTATTATTGGCATTGGAAAGAGAAAGTCGTGTGAGTGTTTCACAGCATATTTTTTAATTAGTTCTAAATCCTGAAAATTCTTTATACGTTAAAAAGTTATTGATTACGGAGCTTCAGAAACCCTTTCAGAATTTGTGTAAAAATAAAATCCTAAGTATACCTTAAAGTTAATATTTTTAACTGCCCTTTGTTGTATATTTAGAAACCATAATAATACCCTACAAGAGATTTATCTAAAAATACGAAAACACAAAAAGGGGATTTCAACACTAAAATAACTACGAACAAATGTATCATTATATAAAAATATCAAATAAAAAAGTATTTATATAAAAACTTACAATTTCAAACGTTTATTGTAGCGTGTACAGTTAAATTTAGGGGCACACAAACCAAAATTAACATCACCCTACGGTTACGTATAGTTAAACATTCCAGGGTTAATAAATTTTAACCTTGTCTACACCTGGTTACTTGACAATTATCTACCGCGTATAATCTTGTGGAGGCGGTCTCCATCAACGGGTCAACGTTCGGTTGTGCTTTACGAACCCCGATTCTACTATTAATTAACACAGACTAGCCTAACTAGCCCTTAGCATTCAAACCTAATTAATCTATCCCTTTTCCAATCTAATTCCAGTCTCACAATAGCTAATTGATTAAAGAAAACCGATATTCTAATTCATACATATACATAATATCGAATGGATAATTTTTTTAAGCCGAACCGAATATTTAACATTTTAGTGGGAATTTGAAAAAGAAAATTCAATTTTTTGGTTTTTAACCTAAAATTTTTTTAATAATTAAGAAAAGTCTCAAAAATTTATAAAAACTCAATTTTTATCTTAAAGATATTTTTTGTTTAATAAATTTAGCAACAGTATTATTTTATTTTGTTTCTGTTTTTTTGTAACATTGAACCAGAAAGTTTTGAAGTGATCTTTGAAGTTTAAAACTTCAAAGTCAAATTCCCAAAAATTCTGTTTAATCGTATAAATTACTGATTATATCAGAAACCCTTAAAGGAATGAAGGAAAAATTGTAGGAGCATAATATTTACGTCTATTGTAGATTTCTGTACTAAAACACATTAGAAATTACATTGATTTTCAAAACATAATATTGATAAAATCTGAACATTTTCGCAAACTTTTTCAATGCTTTTTATATCATTAACATTACACAAAAAAAGGAGTAGCCAGTTGGCTAACTGCAACAGTTTTTTCAGAAAACGGGTCATAAGAAGGTTTCATTTTAACAAGTATCTAGGTACTCCTTATGGATTCCCGTAAGTCCTGTTTAGACGGACATGCATCATGCAGAATTATTTTACTAACTTCACAAAAAATTAACGATTGTTTAGACGTAGTTTCTTTTAGTATCGCTACAAAACAACGGGAGTGAATCGAGGGTGATAGGGGCTGTAGAAAAGAAGAGAATAGAAGCTTTTGAAATGTGGTGTTCTAGGTAAATGTTAAAGATTAGGTGGGTGAACAAAATACGTAATTTAGAGGTTCTTAGGCGTGTAAATGAAAAAAAGTATATGGAAATATCTTACCAGAAGAAGGGATAGGCTAGTGGGGTATATCTTAAGACATCCAGATATTTGTCTATTAATAATGGAGGGTAATGTTGAGGGAGTGAACTGTTAGAATATTAAGCAAAGGTTAGAATATTTAAAGCAAATTACAAAAGATGTAGGGTGTTACAGGTATGTAGATATACAATGACTTGCGCAAGGTGGACAGCTTGGAGAACTGCATCAAACTAGTCGACAGATTGATGACAAAAAAAACAAAATAATAACACCCACTACGAAGAATCCCACTCTAAAGAATAAGAAAATCCTATTAAGACTAGAAGTTCCGATTTCAATCAGAGTGTAGCCCCCGCCCTCTAATACGCAGCACAAATACGTCCTTAACACAAAATCTCATGGAGAGCCCGACCAAGCATACTAAAGATTTGTTTTTAGGTTAACAGCCGAAAGGCTGGTTTAAACCTCTAGAGGTTTTACTAAGTAAACGAGGAGTGAAGTGGTTTACCGTTGCCTTTTGCACTGAGTACTATGTAGCCTATGCTTATCAGCAGCCCTCTGAAAAGCATCTACTCTACATCCTGCAAATGACACCTTTACTTCATTCACCACAGGGTCTGGCTGTATAATGAAATTCATTACTTTTACAGGAGATAACTCTGACTAGTGTCTTTTACACCTCTACCTTTTCTGTTCTTAAGTTTAGTTATATAATTGGCTAACCGCGTGATAAGAAACAGAACTATTTTTTGTAGCCCTGGAACTAGCAGATCGAGTGAAAAAAATTTAACACTCCACTTGCCTGTTAAGGGGACTTAAGATTTATGGAAAGACTAATGCTAAATATTAAATTGAAAAACACAGTAAGAAATGAAGATATTCCCAAAAACTAAATTAGTAGATGTAAAACTGCACATGACATTTTTAAAATGGCGATGGACTCACAATAAATAAATCTTTATTAATCGGTAATCCTTTCGGGAACAGAACTCATCAACGTACAATCTATGCAAATACATACAGAATTTACAAAAAAAAAATTAAATGAATATTTACAACAATATACAGAATACAATACATTTTTTAAACCCTAATGTGTGTACATTGCAATCTGTTCAAATAAAAACAATAAGAAATCCCATGACCCCATGAGATGAGAATGATACATATGGCGTGAAAATGAGGTTTAGTGAGAGTCAGACCGACCATTCGTAAAAAAATTATCCCCAATTATCAAATTTCACCGGTAACTAATATCTAGTATTCAAATCCGTATGAAAGTAACAACCTTTACTAGGATTTGAACCATGGACCCTTCATTCCGCACATCAGCTGTCAAACAGCTTATTCGCGGCAACGAATTCTACCACTAGGCCAAATTGGTGGGTCTATCTATATACCACTAGCTAACACTATAAAATACTAACTATAAATTAACACTAGCAAATTAATTAAGCTCACATTTCTATTTACAATTTTGATTAAAAAACCTTTATTCGTTTTTAAGTTTTGGTGATACAATTAACAATAACAGCTTATAATTACATCTACGTTTACTTTTAATGAGGCAGAGGGATGGTCGATTGAAGATTTTTATCAGTTCCCGGGTTGGGAAAGAGATCGTTATAATTTACTACGATGGGGAGATACCTTAAAATTGGTCGCAGGATTTAACTGGGGAGGAAGTTCACGGAGAAGGAAATTGTGGAGGCAAACAAGAAAGGCCTATATCTAACACTGGATGAAGGAGAAGGAGAAGGAGAAGGAGAAGAAGAAGAAGAAGAAGAAGAAGGAGAAGGAGAAGAAGAAGAAGAAGAAGAAGAAAAAGGAGCAGAAGGAAAAGGAGCAGAAGGAGAAGGAGAAGAAGGAGCAGAAGGAGAAGGAGAAGAAGAAGGAGGAGGAGAAGAATAAGAAGAAGAAGGAGGAGGAGCAGAAGGAGAAGGAGAAGAAGAAGAAGGAGAAGAAGAAGGAGGAGGAGGAGGACGACGACGACGACGAGAAGGAGGAGGAGAGAAGGATAATAACACCCACGTATTTTTCAAGCAAATTGTGGGCGAAATAAATATAATTTATAATAACAGAAAATTCTTAGTAAAAAAAACATTGGACGTTATCAATTAAATGGGATTTACTACACGAGTTTAAAATATACTAAAAGGTTACAAATTTTGTAAGTATCTGAATACATTTGTTTGGGCGTGTCTCATTAATATATACTACATACTACATATCAGGTGGAAAATTACAGTCAAGCTTTGGAATAGTAGTATTGCATGCAATAATGTAGTACAATATACAGATTGTATTCCAGTTCACTAATTACATAACCCCACCAATATAGTGTTAGAAATTAATAAGAGTGTAGATGCCATTTAGATTCGGTCGATTCTTTTTTAAGATATGTTTTGTAACATTTATTTGAAGTCAAGTTTTACGAAAAATAAACTAAAATAAAAAAAATCTGGTGTGAAACACTCATACGACTTTACCTTGCCAACGTATAAAATGAACACTATATTCTATGTTTAATAATGCGTAAACGATATAAAATTAAAAGCAACACCTAATTTTAATCATGAATGAATGACGCAAATGAAAATCAACCTCTGATCAACTTAAAGATACGGAAAATCACTAATTGACGCTAAACGGCTCTGTAGAAAGAAAAATGGTTAAAATAAAAGTAGTAGAATTTTTAATTTTATATAACTTAGATTACATACACTTTTGTCGTAAAATGCATACTAAGACCGCAACATAAAAAATCCTATTTTTACCGATTTTGATGGAAAAAAACCAACAGAAAATCACAAATTGCCGCTAAACTAAGTGTTGTACAAAACTCCGTTTAAAATAAAATTTGAAGATTTTTTTCAATTCCTATAACTTTAATTATAGGCCTATACTATATTTTTGTCGTAAATGCATACTAAGGCTGCAATCTTAAAAAAATCCTATTTTTTATAGGTTTTTAAGGAAAATCAACAGAAAATCACTAATTGCTGCTAAATAAAGTATTGTGCAAAAATACGTTTAAAACAAAAGTTGCAGCACATTAACTACTATATACGTACTAGTAAAATCACTTTATAAATAATGATGTGAAAAATTAGCGTTTAGCAAACTGTTGACATGATCAGTGTTTACTAAATAATAAATATAAATTAAAATTGGCATAGTAATTGGAAAAAACGTTTTTCACTCTTTGGCAACTTTATAATAATATTCTTACTAGAATGTGTCAATTAATTTTATGCTAGAATTAACATAACAGCTCGATAAGAGCTGTTATGTTAATATCGATCGATCATAATATTTAACCAATCGGATTGAGTATTATGAAATTTTGGTTAAGTACCTCTTTAATAGAACTTCCTCAAATGTTAATTTTTTGAGAAAATTTTTTCTTTTTCTGAAACTACAATGCAATAAAACCCGTAATGTTTACAGGTTAATTAAAAAAATTGTTTGAGTTAAAACCTACGAGCGTCTAAAATTACATATGACAACATGTGATAAATAGAGATTGCTCCATAACGATTTACCAATAAACAAAAAAAAAATATCGAAAAATAACGAGGAAAAATAAGAAGTGTGGTTGGTAACAAATGACAGAAGAAAAACGGTGATGAAAGAAACGATTGTATATAATCGGTTAGGCCACCCTCTGCTTCAAAGATTTCTTGTCTGTTATCTAACGGCTTACGATTTTCCATTTTTCATTTCTTATTTCTCTTTCTTAATTTAGCTCATTTTCCGTTATATTTCTCCATCACTCAGAATAATATACATTCTGTATATTATTCACAATTACCTTGAAATAATTTGTATTTATTATGGACATGTATCATATTAGTTAATTATGCTTTTATACTTTCTTTATGCATTTACCTTGTTATATTATGACTGTGTTGTTTTCCCTTAACTTATCTGATAAGCTTTATTATTTCTGCAACTACAGTATTAATCTAGCCACAGTTATGTACGAGTTTACTACTAAAATCCATAAACCAACATCTGTGGAGAATTCCTGACGATGAATAATAATAAACATTCATGTGTCTATCAATTTATTGAGAAGCACAAAATTTAAGTTATTTAATTAAACAAGGCCTCCAAAAATTTATCAGGTAAACTTTGTTAACGTGAATTAACCCTACACTTTGGTACACTGCGTGAGGGCTTTATACCAGATCTATTGAACAAAGTACTTCCGATTTTATAAATTACGAGAGCGTATTGAAAAGTAATGTCTCCATCGCTATAACTATTACAATAATGGACCAGACAGTTTCAAAAGTGGTTAGTCATGTACTGGAACTCTTTGTAAACAAGTCACCCTAGCGGCGACTCACAGCCGCAACCGAAAAAATTCAAAACAATGCCATCAACCAGGAAAGTCATGATTGCCGCTTTCTGGGATTGTGATGGTATCGTTTATATGGAGATTTTGGATTGTAGCTGGACTGTCAACTCCTCAAAAATATGTTGCTATCCTATTAAATCTCAAGTGAAGGCTGCGTAGGGTTCGTCCACACAAAAAGCCAATTCTGCACTATGACAACGCTCGTCCACATACAAGTCTGAAAATGTGTAGTGGTACTAGAGAATCATAAAATTCGCGACATTTCTAGTTTATTATAACACAAAAGTTAAAACATTAATCGATAATCTTAATTGAAAACGTTAACACCTGGTATTAGCTATTTTACAAAGTGAAAAATATCGACATATCTGAAATCCCGAACAAGTTAAACGATCACAAATTATAACCGGTCTCAATTGCCCATAACAGGCAGGTGTAGTGTTACATTTTTGCACTCGGTCTGCTAGTTAAAAATAGTTCTATTACGTATCACATGGTCATCCAATTATATGACTGATGCATTTCAGAACAGAAGAGGTAGAGGTGTAAAAGACAGAAGTCACAGTTATTTCTCTGAGAGTAATGAATTTCATTATTTTACAGCCAGACCTTGTTTTGAATGAATTGAAGGTATCATTTGCAGGGTGAAAATTATATGCTTTTCAGAGGTCCTGGCATGCTGATAAGCATACTTTTCCACTCCGTGAGAAAAGCATGGTAAACCACCTTACTCCTCTTTTACTTGGTAAAGCCTCTAGGCAGGGATGCACAACCCGCAGCCCGCACTAAAATGTTGCTCTTAAATTTAATGAAACAAAATACTATTTCAAAATGAAAGGCATAAACCAGCAAAATGTTGCTGTACCAAACAACAATCTGATACTGACATTGCGTGTTTTGTTTAATACCTAAAAAGTTACATTAAATTTCTACAAAAGTTACCGCGATAAATGGTTAATATGTGAGAAATTTTTTTAAAACTTTCGTGTTCGTTCGGTAGTACTTTTATTTGTGGGCATGATTTTCCGTTAAAGAATACTATCAAACCTAAAGCTCGTACGCTTAACAGGCAGTCACTTGGAATCAACTTTGAAAATAGTAACTACAAAAATTGAATAGACATTGTACAATTTTATTAACCAACGATGAAAGATTGTTGACCTCTGGATAATGTTGGTACAGGTTTGCAGACTATGCAAAGTTGCAGTAAAATATTAAATAGTTCTGTCGTTCACCGTGCCATAAAATTGTTGTATTTTGAAATTTAACCACAAGAAAATAAGACGTATGCCAACTGTTAAATTCCAGCAATTTTATTCCTGCGGCCCGGCTATAAAAATCAGTAATTAATTGGCCCACCGTTACAAAAAAAATTGTCTTGCTAGAGGTTCAAAACCACCTTTCAGCTGCTGAGCTGAACAACACAATCGAAATCCATTACGTATAATTAAAGACATCAAAATGGTTTTTTTTATATGAAAAGAATTATAAAGAAGGAAACGATATACATAGGCTTAAGAAAAATTAAAAAGTTGTAATATTTTTAAATTTGCCATAAACTAGATAAGTATCGTATAAATACAAAAACCGGTAGCGTCATACAGTGATAACCATACCGGATGTAATTACTGTCATTAACCAAGTAGATAAAATGTTTAATAAATGATAAAATGGTGAAAACAATGAATGAAAACAATAAAAAGAAATTCACCGTTTTGAAATACTGTTTAGGCATTATTATACAATACAGTACGTACGTTAAACGTTGGCCAGATATGAGAGTTTTTTGTCGGTGCACTTATCCGCTACTAGTTTTTATCTAAATTGTTCATGGACGGTCTCATTTATCGATAATGTGTCGGGTACTCTTAAATCCATTGTGTGCTACAGTAATACTTTGTTTCGTTATCAAATTCATGGCAGTAATCAACTGATAAAGTTTACGGTACTTTAAATGATAGCCAATTTACATTTACCATAATTTTATTAAAATACCAACCGATATATTTTAACACTAAATTTTCAACAATATTAAAACAATCATCGTTTTCTCTTCTGTAGCAACAGCCTCATTACAACCAATTATTTTTTTATAAAAATCTGGTGTGAAACATTCGTACGACTTTCTCTTGCCAATAAAAATAATGCAAAATATAACCTATATTTAATCATGAGTATACAATAGATATGAAAAACATAACCTAATTTTAATCATAACGCAAAATGAAAATCAAACTCTGTTCGACATAAAAATACGGAAAATCACCAATTGACGCAAAACTAACCGTTTTTGAAACAAATATTTCTAATAAAACGTTTCAAATAAAAAGTTATAAGTTTTTTTAATTTTCTAAAACTTTCATTATATACTTTTGCCCTAGAGTGCATACTAAGACCACAATTAAAAAAAATTACCACGAAAGCACAACCTCCCGAAGAATTTTAGCGGACATGGCGCTTACTCTATCTTGAAGAGAAAAAAAATTTTAGTAGATAATGGATTAAAAATATCAAGGAAGCCGTTTTTTGAGAAAATCGCATGAATAAACTGCAACTCCGCAAGACCGATTTTAATGAAAATGTTCCCTAGTGGTACTTAACTTAAGCAGACATTCCACCAGAGTGGCATGGAAAACGTTCTCACAAATGTTACTAGTATAGTTACTTGAGTCACGAGTTACCTTTGTTTGCAACGAGGGGTAAAGGGGAAAAGTACCAGTGCGCATGCGCGACTGCTTCAATTTCATTACAACAAACACAACAACTTAAACTATACCCAAAGCATACACAGTATATCGCGAAACCTTTTGTAGGTTAAGAAAAATTCGCATTTGCAATTTCACGTTTGAAGTTGTACGAATATAACTGTTTGTTACCGTAAACAGAAATGCCAGTTTCTTGAAAACGTGGGCAAACTATTCACAGTACTGAACGAAATCTAAAATGCAGTGTAATAAAATGCGTTGAAATTGAAGCTAAACAAAAATCTCTTTCCCTGCCTCTTAACAAAAGCCATGAGAGAGTGGCTGATTACTGTGAAATTTCTCTTTCCACAATTCGAAAAATAAGGAAGGAAATTAAAGACGTAAAGAAGCCATTCTTCAACACTTTTGTTGATACCTGATAAAAAAAAGAAAACGGTCAGGTAGATACTAGCGAGACTGATAGTAAAGACGCCGGTGACAGCGATAGTAAAGAAGGCGATTCATTCGTAGAAAATTTTGTTCCAATGGAATAAGGTAGCTGGTAATTACAGTAAATCAAACTTTTCAAGTCGGGTAATTAAGCTACAGGCAATATTACAGGTAACATTTATTTTATATAAGGTTTATGAAAAAAAAACATTTTCTCTCGGAATAAACCACAGCTACAAAATGTATGTAGAAACTGCACGGTTGTGAAATGTACGAGTAGTGTCTGACTGTTGAGGTTGGCAGCACTGATAAATTTTCACTTCCATTCCTCACAGCCCATCCAAATAATGTAGGTATTCTTGTGACATCGGTATCTATAGCTAATACGTGCGACTACACAAACATTACCACCACAAACATTACATAGTAACAAACATTACCACCACCAACTGAAGTGGCAAGTGTTAATAGTAACACATCACCAAACGGTGTTGTAACGTTCAGACGGGAATCTGGTTAATCGGTTTTTATTTTTATTATTTATACTTCTGTGCATAGTTACTTATTGACTACGAACTAATAATAACATAGTACTTGGGGCATTAGTAACGGAGAGTTATACAGAGGATTTTTTTTCGTTGCATTGGTTAAATTTAATTAATTTCTGTAAAATTGAAAATTACAATTCATATCATTCATGTTGAATATAGTACTCTAAAGGCTTCAACTCGTCACTGCAACCATGAGTTCTTTCCTTTTATCTTGTGATTTGCTTTCGTAAGGAAAAATACAGTAGGCTTAACTGAGTGTGAATATACCATTTATGATTGTCCAAAACAAAATATTAATTTTACAATTAATCCACTTAACCAGGTTAATCAATATATTTTTTACTTTTTGGGCTCTTATTTGTTATCGGGATTTATACAATATTAACAAAAATCCAATTTGATCGCTGATTTTACTATGTTCTTGGCTTGTAGTAGATGTGAATGATGACAGGGAATCGTACAGTTTATTCCTGTATGGCTGTTAACTGGTAACTACATAAAGTTACTCACTCAATCGGTGTTACTTAACAATTCATAGCAACTTTCTACCAGCTGACTAAATGGGCTTGCCTGAAAGTCTTAAACACGACTGTAATATTACTAAAAAATATAAACGGTTAAAAATAGCTTAAACATATAGTACACTCGTTAATTAATTCTACAGGTTATAAAGTAAAAGCAGATTGCGAAAAAAATGGTCATCCTTCAGATAAAAAAATAGAAAAAAAACTTTGTTTAATTAATATTTATAAGTCATTTGAGTAACTCAATTACAAGTCCTGTGTATAAAATTTTATTAAAGCAATAAACAATAATAGAAATTCAATAAAGACTTATACGGTTGTTGTTAGAGAAGAATTGAAAAGAAATTATCATTACGAATGAGATTTACAGCATCTCAATAAGATCATGAAAGAAAATAAAACAAAATAAACATACCATAATACTTCAGAACTGTATTTAAAATAATAAAGCATTTTAAAGACTCTTGTAAGCTCGTATAAAATTGTATTACATAACAGTAAAAATGCTGAACTGAATTGGGAATTACTGAACGATAAATTCAGTTACCACTTTACAGTTATATATTTGTAATGTCGTCCTCGATTTAATCTTATTCAAAATAATAATAACAATAATAATAATATAACTCAATAGAAGCTGGTGTGGTATATATATACATGTGTGTTTTATACAGTGGGTGTGGACAGCAAGGCCGAAGTACGGGCAGTGAAAAGGACCGGCCGACCGGAATGCGATTAAGCAACGACACCGACACCTTGTGTATAAGTACAACGATGTTAAAGTGTACAATAAACAAAGTTCCAATGCAAAATATATATGTGTACATAAAACACAGACAATAATAAAGTGTGACTGCTTTCCCTATGAGATCCACCTATCGTTGAATCTAGGGCTTGTTGAATGCCAAACCGTCAATTCTTTTTATAAACCTGTGCCAAAAAAGTTAACCGCCGTGAAAGCATTCAGTGAAATATCAAACGACAATTATAATTATGCAGGAACGTGCAAACGCTGCAATGAACATGCCAAAAATGTTAAAATTTTAAAAATTACCGGCTCAAATATTTAAAAATACATACTGTGCATTAGTCTGATAATAAAATACACAATGTTACATAATATAGGCTTACATGTATTTATTAGTTAGCACGAATTATTTTTAAGTGCAATACGTAAACGAAGAAACTTATGTATAAAAAAAAATAATTTTACATAAGACAAGAATATTTTGTATACCTATATTCTTTTTGCAAAAAAAAAACACTGAATACTTCATATTTTGTAAGAGGATATCATTTAAAAATTCCTAAATACTTCTTATGGTTACCTAACCAGTTTTCGACGACGAAGAAATTAGTTCTAAGTCATTTTTAACATAATATTTCATAGTTAATGGTTGAGTAGAGTTGTAATACGAGTATATCGTGCTATCCTATCCTAGCCGGGAATTGAACCTTTGGCAGCTGTGTAGGTTCAACACTGAACGAGTTGATTTTGTTGTTGTTTAGGTCAACAGCCGAAAGGCTGGTTTCAACCTATAGAGGTTTTACTAAGTAAAACGAGAAGAGAGGTGCTTTACCATGCCTTCCTCACTGAAAACAAAAGTAGCCTATGCTTATCAGCGTGCCAGGCCCTCCGAAAAGCATATACTCTGCACCCTGCAAATGACACCTTCACTTCATTCACCACAGGCCCTGGCTGTGTAATGAAATGCATTACCTTCAGAGGAGATAACTCTAAGAGATAACTAGTGTCTTTTACCTCTTCTAGTGTCTCTACCTCTTCTATTCTTAAATGCTTCAGTCATATTACTGGCTGACAATGTGATAAGAAACAGAACTATTTTTGTAGCCCTGGAACTAGCAGATCGAGTGCAAATAATTTAACACTCCACCTGCCTGTTATAGGCGAGAGTTGATTATATAGCTTATTAAAAAAAATCTAATGAAATTCCGCGAGTTGTGTAAATTACAATTGAGGAATGTTTTTTCAAAAGTCAACAACTACAAATTTTACAAAAATAAGTTTTATATGTATTTATATATATTTTCATAAGCCAGGAATAGGATGATATACATAGCATTTGTCAAAACTCAACAATCACATTAATAAACGCATAGTAAAACTCTAGAGGTTAAGCAAAACACAACATGTACCAAAACGTGACCATCCACAGGAAAAGGGACTTTATCTTCACCCAAGTCAAAAGTGAGGTTATGAGTGTTTGTTACAAAGAACTAACACTGAAAACAATCATATTTTTACTTTGTTTTTAGCTTTATTTATAAAATGATACAGAATTTAAAAAAAGAATTTTAAGAAACACTTGTTTTCGAGAAATTGCAATTCTTGGTTAATATTTTAGTGATAATATTTTTCTACTAGTATTTACTTTACTTGATCGCTTAAAAGCGGTAGAGATGGATTTCTGGAGGTGAAGCAGTGGTGCGTCGCGGATCGATCGAATTCCGAATTATGAAATTAGGAGAAGAAATATCGGCGTTCAAGAAAACATCATGGATACCATATCCCGGAAGCAGTTAAAATGGTTTGGCCATTTGCACAGGATAGAGGATGGTAGGTAGCCAAAGAGAGTATGGGAGTGGACGCCAGCCGGTAGAGGAAGGAGGGATAGGCTGGAAGTGACATGGTTGGATGAGGTGCAGGAGGCAATGTCTTTGCGGTGGCTCTCCGATGGAGACTGGCGAGATAAAAGAGGTGGTGCTTAGGAAGCGAGATTTGGCTGAGGCTGTAAATCCTCGCATGGATATTTATATTTACTTTACTTGTCTTTGTCAGATATAATGTCTGACTTCTATAAAATTTTATGCTGAATCCAGTGATGTATTCAGATAGGTAATTGATACATGAAATAGTTAAAATCATGCAGCAGATTTTCTGAGATCATGCCAAATGTAAAAATTCACGGACAAACAGAAAATTAAAAAAAAATTTGTAATTGTAACACAACGAAGTTGAAACATGAGAATTTTTTTTTAACTTTTATTTGTTATCGGGAACTGTACATTGTTGACAACTACCTAATTTGATCGCTGCTTTTTGCTGTATTTTTTTTGACGTGGATTAGACATGAAATTGAACAGGGACCCCCAGCAGAGTTTGTTCATGGATGGCTGTCAACTGGTCACCATACAAAGTCGCTTGCCCAACCGGTGTTACTTAACAAATAATAGCGACTTTCTACCAGCTGACTGACTGGGCTGGCCCGAAGGCCACATGAGAAAATAATTTTATTTCCTATTTTAACTAATTGCATTAGTAATTGAAATAATACTAAGGAAACTAATAAAAAAAATAAACATAATGAAACTGAAAATAGGCATAAACTAAAAATTTACATTCTGAGAATTTTATTGATTTTCTTGTTATGTGTGGAAGCACCAATCTTGACTATTTTTTTGGAAGGGTATTCTCCAGTGCTTTTTTAACTTTTACATGGTTGAGCCGGAACGATGTTTCTTTTAAGAATAGCAGAACATATCTGGTAGCAAATTTATACTGTTCGCAGTAATCTTAAGTAACTACATCTCAAGTGTAACCAAGAATAGGAGGGGTTTTCGCTTAAAAATCGAATCGATATCATCGTTGCGATTACATGACTTTTTAAAAAACAAGTCATATCTTGCAACGTTTTGATAACTAAAGATTAAGATCATTGAGATATCTCATTGATCTTAGATTTTTAAAGAAAATTTCAAAACAACTGTGTTCTATTGATGATGAAATTGCACTTTATTATCTAGTGTGTTTGTAATCAGACAACAAGCATTAAAATGTAATGTAGTTCAGTGTAAAAAACATTTACTTCATTGCATAATATTTGTTGTTTTAACGATTATTATGACAAGAGATAATTTCATCTAATAATATTTTTATCTGCATATAAAATGCAATAATAAAGAAGAAATTACCTTCACTATTAAACGTTAATTAATCCTCTACGTGCCTTAAATTTTAAACAGAGGATTTATTATTTATATTTTCCGACAATACATGAGGCGTTATGAGAATTATAAAAAAAAATACTAAGTGTACGTCAGTCTTTAAGATAAAAACAAAAAGTAATTAATTACGCACCAAATCTCTGACATTTTTTAGAAGTAGGCAACTTGATTTATTTTACCTGAAACAAAAAGATAAACACATTTAAGATAAATAAAAGTTTGAACTTATAAACTATATACGTTTGTATAAAAATTTATATTAAATTTTAAATTCTCAAAATGAGATTTTAAACTTATTTTATAAACAATTCTTTTTAATACTACCTATTTAGCATGCGCATTACCTTTCTATAGTATTTTTCAGCGTTGTTGAGCTCTGAATGTACGCTTTGCCCCTTACTCACTTCATAGCGAGCCAGTGGCTTGTCAGCAACGTTGCCAATATTTGCTCTCCTAGCTCTGTTACATATTTCGCAGCCATTTTTTTGGTCATTCAATAAAATTTTTAACTTATGAACATACAGCCAGCTGATTATATTATAAAGTTAACGCGTGTTAACGCGATCTATATTCGATATGTTCAGTACGAGATGTAAGACACGATGCAAATAATGTTTGTCAGGTTGATACATTCGTACAATTTGACAATGCTGGCAAACGTTCTGATTGGTCTAAACGCATAGAACAGCAGAGTTCATCAACGGTGAAAAACATTATAGTCATATTACAAAATGTAATTAAACTATATTCAGGGAAACTATTAAGAAACTTCAGTGTGTGTGTGTGAATGCATTGCATAACATATTCGACATGTTACAGTACGAAGGGTCTGATATAAGCCTAACGTATGAAATCCTACATAACTACCGGCGAATTTTTTTATATAGATTTTTCGAAATTAAGTTTTCACCGAAAATACACGTTTTCAGGCCCCTGAACAAAAAACACATGTTTTTAGCGATTGTTCTGTGTGTGAGCAAAATATCTCAAGGACGGAATAGTATACGAAATTGAAACTTGGAACTTAAATTAGGTACCACAAGGGGACCCGACACAAATATTTTCAACAAATTCGGTCAACCGGAAGTATTAATTCATCCATGCAATTTTTCACTTTCTTAAAATTTCCTCAAAAAGGTTCCGACAATTTAAAAAAAATATATAGCCTCAGTCCTACAATTTGTATGCTCTGCAAGATAGGGTAAGCGCCATGCCTGCTAACATTCTTGGGGCTGTGCTCTCGTAGTATAATATTTATTTTTTAAGATTGCAAAATAAATATACATTTTAGAGCAAAAGGATATAATTAAAGCTGTAGAAAATAAAAAACCCTAAAATTTTTATTTCAAACATTTTTTTACAGAGCCTAGTTTAGTGTCAATTAGTGATTTTTGTATGGTAAAGTCCTATACAGGTCATAAAATTGGTTTAACATTCTAAATGTGTGTAAGCATTACAGTTTTCGTCGGGAAATTTCATTTGAAACAAGTTACACCTATTCACTGCATCACGGGTAACTTTTTAAATTTAAAGTCGGGGTTCTACAGAGGGTGCTACCCCATACAATTTTTTTTTTAATTTTCAGATTACAAAAATTGTTTAATGACATGTTATTCACCGTTAAAAATTGTATAAAAACGTGGTAACCCGAAAATTTTGAGTTGCACCCGCTCCCCAAAGGTGGGCCGAAGGTGTATCGCGGCAAAAAAGTGTATACAAAATTTTTTGTGGTTCATCAAAAGTACTTCCAAGACCATGCAGCGAAAGTTGCCCTTAACCCACTAGGTCGCTGATAAAATTAAAAAAACTCAAATGTAATATCAAACTTTAAATATTGAACTTCAGACCTTCGTACTTCAAACATTAACCTAAAACTTTCAAACCTTTAAACTTCAATACCTTCAAACTTAAAAAATTCTAACATAAAATTTAAACTTTCAAATCTTCTGACTTCAAATAATTGTCATCCACCCAACCCCTTTGGTAGCCGAACTTCACCTTGTGGCAAAGTGCAGGAACGCAGCGCACGCAATTCCATGATTCTAATCCACCTACTCCACTGATGCGAGACACAGATGTAGCACTCGCTGGAGTGGCGAGTTAGTGTATAAACTTAGATAACTTCCTACTTTTTCAAATTACACCCCTCTTGACTATTTAAATTAAGAATTTCACGCAAGTACAGATCAATCTATAATCAAGTGTTAAAAGGAAAACATATAAAAGTAAAAACGTTTTGAACTAACAGTAATTAGAGTGTAATGAAATAATACAAAATTCATTCTGATAGTCTCTTTGAATGTGTATAAGTTCAAGAACCGCAATACACAACATATATTGAATCTGGCCTTAACAGTTGCAGTCGAGAACTTCATGTAATATTGAATCACCATTCCTCATGTGTACTTTGTTAAACTAGCTGAGTTAAATTTAAATTTGATTGAACATAATTATGCCGCATTGCATACAAGTATTTGCTTGTTAGCTACGAAAACATCAAAATGTTATCGTATGTAAATTCACATAATTGCATTACCTAGTATAAATGTAAATTACATTTAACTAACAGAACTATTAATTGGTCAAAAGTGCATTAGTTGCATTAAATTAACAGAAATGTTAAACAAACAGCAACATAATTTTAAAAATGCAACAAAATTTACAGCACATCGAACAAAAAATATTCTTGCAAATCTCGTACAAAAAATAGTTTAGTGTCACACTAACTTTATGAAAAGTCGTTATATACATTGGTTTATTACTTTATTGCTATACGAATACAGCTTACAGTTGGCTCATAAAAAAATACAAATTTTTGAATACATATCATTTATTACAATATAAATAAAAAACAAAATTCAATATTTCAACTAAACATAAGAAAGATTACAAACAAAAATTACAATTAGATGAGCAGTATGAAGTAGGCTACATCAGCAGTGTGTGAAAGCCTGTTTCAATGTATGTCACATCAATGAAAAAACCCTTTACCAAAATACAAATTAAATAATACTTTTCTCAATTTCAAACTTGAAATAATATACAAAAATATATTGTTCAACTTTTTATAATCACCATTTATAACTAAAATATTCTCGAACGAGTAAAAATGCTCACAGTATATAAATAGATAGGAACCTCTGCCTGAACTCTTTAAAAAAAGTTTTGCATTCCAAAAGAAAATGGCACAGATATTTTTTTCACAGTCACATAACTTGTACACACTTTCTGGGTCAAATTCATAATTGTCACATTTGTAATCAAGCCTGAATCTCCTATCACGTGAGAAAAGACGCATTTGAGCTAAAATTCTGATTTTTTTCTACGTGACAATTAAACTGAACATATAGCTCTCCAGAGCTGTTATAACTCGACAACAATTTAAAATTTGAAATAAACCTGCCTGTTATGAGCAATTGTTTCTAAATATTAGGAACATCTAACAATCTAACAAATTAAAAACAATTTTTACACTGATTTACGTCATGGGAATACCACAGATTTAGAATAATTATTTATATAATTATTTATACTAAAATTAAAATAAAGTATTAAATAAGAATAAATGAAAACTTGAGGAAATGATAAAACAATTTGTAATTGTAACTCAGAGACTTTAACAAATAAAAGTAGAACCGGAATAATAAACTTTTGCATCCATTTGTAGACGGTACTCTTTGTTAGATTGCCTAATGGCCCAATATAGAATTACACGACAAAAACCCCTTTAGTTTGAAGAAAAACAAAAGGAATTCCTTTAGAAATACGATGACCCAATTTCAAGAGAAAACAATATTGCTGAAAGCAAATTCATCTTCGTAATTTAACAATCAACAGTAAAATTAATGGATAGCAACTCAAATAACACAAGCTTATCAACAAACATATTTTTTATTTCGAAACCGTTTTGCACAAGTTAACGATAGTGCAAACCGTGAAGGTGAAAGATAAATACGAGTGATAAAAAATTAACCTAGACAGGGATCGAACCTAGAACTTATGGCGTAGAAATTAATTGTGAAGAGAATATTCACCTGAATTTTCGTTACCTCATTAGATATGTCATCGATGAGAACAATATAATAGTAAGTATATGGTCATTGTTATAGAATATTACAGTTTAATATTTTTTCAGAATAATTTAAACAAAACTAATAATTATGACTGGTAGCTTCAGAGGGGTGCATTATACAGAATGGTAAATATTATTTCCTGGTTTTCCCGATTTTCCTAAAATTTTTACGTTTTTATACATCTTTTTAAGAATACTAATACCGAATTTTAGAACAACAGAGTTTAAGGAAAGTACAAGAATAATATTTATTACCTAATTCGGGGTAGTGGTAACTTTTTTTACCTTTCACGAGCATGTTTTTTGTCACCAGTCTCTCGACTGGTTTGATGCAGTTCTCCAAGCTGTTCTATCTTGCGCAAGTCGTTTCATATCTACATACCTGCAACAACCTACATCTTTTGTAGTTTGCTTTATATATTCTAACCTTTGGCTCCCCTTACAATTTACTCCCTTAATATTACCCTCCATTATTGGCGGGTAATTCTAACCTCTAATATTGGAGGGTTTTTCTACCTGGTAGAGTTGACTCTACCTGGATGTCTTAGGATATGTCCCACTAGCCTATCCCGTCTTATGGTAAGATGTTTCCATATACTTATTTTTTCATCCACACGCCTAAGAACCTCTTAATTACTTATTTTGTCCACTCACCTAATCTTTAACATTTTCCTATAACACCACATTTCAAAAGCTTCTATCCTCTTCCTTTCTACAGCCCCTATCATCCACGAGCATGTGTTCGAAATTTAAGTTCTCTAATTCTCCTAGCTACCGCTCATAGTATTCGCGTGACGAATTTTAGAACTGTAGCACTTCGAGAAGTTATAAAAATAATACATTTTGCTTTAGTGTAGTCAACCTAATTTTACTGTTATGTACATGTGCGTTAATGAAAATGCTTTAGCTTATTTACTCAACCCCTAAAAAAGAAATGTGTCAAATTTCAGCTCTCAAGATGATCGCGTTTTTACCAACTCATTGAAATGATCTTCACCACCGTAAAGTCTTAAAAATGCACTCATTTTCGGCCATAATACAATTTTAAATTCTAATGAATTAATTAATATCCGCTTAAATCAGTTTCTAAAAAAACTTGGTTCAAAAAACGCGTCCAATGGAAGACAGGTGTCGGGTGCCATAAGCATCGCCATGATGGTCGTCAACCTTCGGAACGGAGAAGCGCTCTGAGAAGAACAATTTATATTTGATAACAAAAAATTTGATTATAAATTTAAGTTATAACTTATTCAGATTTATGTTGAAATTTGTGAAACCGTCTGCTAAGTAGGCCTATTATTTTTTGTAATGTTGCTTACTATTTTTTGTTTTGTCATTAAAAGTGTGAATTCTTTAATGCCAGAAATTAATAAGTTCACTTATGAATGGTAATAAAATACTGTAAACATATAAGACACTGTAAAATAGTAATAATTACCTATTAATTACTTTGTAATCAATTAGGACTACTCGATATGTTGATTAATAATTAACATATCGTTATAATATATATTACCTTTTTTATTATAATAAAATTATTTATTTTATTAGGAGTATTGAGAATATTAGTGATTGTAAGTCTTAAATAGAGATACGTATTAAACAATATTGGTCAAATTATAATTCCTTTAAAATACAATTTTGATACTACAAGCAAACAAGACAAATATTATTTTATTAAACATTGTTTCTGTAACAGTAAAGTAAACCATTGCTTTCTTATTAACTGAGTAGTTTTGTTGTAGACAATGTTAATAAAGAGATAGGCCTATAATTTGAACACTAATGGATGTAAACATGATATTACCGTAATGGGAAAAGTCAACATACAAGGAAGGAAGTTGCTGCTGTAAAATAAAATAAAGAAATGTAAGAGATGATGTAATGATAGCATTACTCCAAATGGAAGCATAAAAGCAAACTGGAATTGGGGATGGTTAGAGAGCATATTGAGGGTTGTTCCTTCACAGCTGCCCTACAGCGCCCTTCTAAAAATTAACTTATTATTTAGTTAGGTAAGGAACAAAAGAGAAAGTACAGTAAGACTCGTGTGTGCAGAGTAAGAAAGGGGGAAAGTGCAGAAGGAAACGCTAAAAGAAGACAAAGAAGGAAGCAATAAAGTTTAGACAGTGTTTATCTTGTGGATAGCAATGAAAAAAAGAAGAAGAGTAACGTCCCATGGGAGATTGTCTCGTCAAATTGAGTCGGGAGGGATTTTTCCGTTTTACCCCAAGAACTGCAAGAGATATCCTTCGATAACGATCAAGGCCCAGGGAGGTTATCTTACGGGATAACACTTTACCACAAAGAAAAAGAAACGTTTATGAATGCCTGACAAAGAATGCCAAAGGGGAGTATTTAGGATATGCGACAAATTGTATAGCTTCCTAAATGAGAGCTAAGGGCTTTCACTTCAAATTAAGGAAATTGTGCGTAGTATTAAGATTCCGGAAGTTCAAATGCACAAGTTAAAAAGATAGCAGTATAAAACTTCTAAAGCTTAGAAAATTAGGAGCACACTAAGTTATATTTAAGGACTTCCATTAACTGCCTTGAGATTAAACCTGAGGCTGAGAATCTAATGATCAGACAATGAAACTAATACACAATTAACTTCACCGAAATCGATCAATTAGTCATCATCAATGACAAAGACACTGAGCCCAATTAGCAGGAAATATACCGTACAAGTAAATCAACTTAATTATTCTCGTAGAACATTAAAAAATAAAAAATACATTAACTTATTAAACGGATTTTTAAACAACCAAAATCAGTGACAATATAGTATGACTAACAATAAAAGTTACTTAAAAACAAATACTTCTCTTTTTGAAAAGTTTACTCGAATTATAGATAAATCGTGAAATATCCCATGGGATAAAATGCTATAGTACATTCTGTACTACGAAATATCTACATGTGTATACTTAAGCAGTGAAAACAACTTCTGGATAAAAAGTCAACCAATTTAGATACGTTATAGCATTAGAAATGCCCAAACAGGTAGGTGGAGTGTTAAATTTTTTGCACTCAATCTACTAGTTACAGGGCTACAAAAAATAGTTCTGTTTCTTATCACATGGTCAACCAATTATATAACTGAAGCATTTACGAACAGAAAAGGTAGAGGAGTAAAAAACAGAAGTCACAATTATTTCTCTGAGAGTACTGAATTTTATTATTATACAGCCAGACTATGTTGTGAATGGATTGAAGATATCATTTGCAGGGTAGAAAGAATATGCTTTTCAAAGGGCCCGGCATGCTGATAAGCATACTTTTGCACTGAGTGAGGAAGACAATAATAAACCACCTCATTCCTCGTTTTACTAAGTAAAACCTCAACAGGTTCAAACTAGCCTTTCGGCTGATGACCTAAACAATGTAGCATGAGAGAAATTATCTCAGCGTCCTACAAACGGAAGATTCTGGTTTTGATTTCATAGTTTGGTCTAAAAATTTTAACAAGGCTAAACAAACTGTTCCGGCTCTTTAACCCACCGCCATCGTTAATAGCAAATCAGCTGATGCAACTTTAAATATAAACTAAAAAAACTCAAATTAATTCACTGATAAATTTCCAGGCCGAAAATAGTTTGACACATCTTCTCAGGATGCCTCTCTGTCCCGAAGGTTGGCGACCATCATGGCGATGCATGCCCATCCATGAAATTCTTCTGCGTCCTGGTCCCCTCTACTGTCGATTTTGCCTTACGCTCATCCCGCATGATATGATCGAGATTTTGCAGCTTTCGCGCCTTCACTATGCTGACCAATTCTGCTGTCTTGTTCATTCGACGTAGCACTTCCGCATTAGAAATTTTATGCGTCCTGGATATTCTCAGTATTTTCCTATTCAGCCAACATTCGAACACTTTCAATGTTAAGAGTCCAGGCCTCAACTCCGTACAATAAGACCGAGATGCAACTCATGATCCATTTCATGAGTCTCGTTTTAGTGTCAAGGGTTAAATTGTGGCTTTTGAAGACAGAATTCGTGGTGTTGAAGACATTCTTGGCCTTGGCAATACGACACGTTATTTCTTGTGAATTATTCCACCTCTCATAAATACAGGTAACCAGATAATGAGATTGTGCGACTCGTTCTTTTCGGACCTTGTTGACCGATCTATGAACATAAGAACCGATCTACTGTTTGCTGATGATCATTTTTGTTTTGTTGGTATTGATGACAAGTCGAAATAATGCACTAACAACTGTTACACTGTAAATTAGTCTTTGTAATTAACACATAATAGTTATTATCTGGAAATCGACAAAATTATACTGGTCTGCGCATGTGGTACTCGTTACTGGAGAAGCTCCCCCCACTGGGCCTGAATTTGGTCTGTAACGTTGATTGTACTTATATGTTTTCATTGCAAAACGTATTCGGTTTCAATTGAAAATATGGAGCATTGGTGCTGGAAGCGTCATACGCGCTCATCCAATGGATGAATACTGCCTGCAGATTAATTTACTAATTCGTTCAATAATAACTTGCATTGAACGGTATATTAAACGTCTACGATTAGTTTGAATATTTCAATACACGCTCTTTCAAACAACACAAAATAAATATGCTCAAGATATTTCTAAAAAAAGACCAATGTCTTGATAAAAGTCCAATGTCAAAGGCTACGTTAATTAATTTTTCAACAGGATACGAGTCGCAGTACGACAGGTTTACCATATAAACTTAGACGTAAAGGACATAACAAATCACGGTAAAAGAAACTTTAGGGTATATTATTTTCATAAAAGAAAAATATCGGATAAAAATTCAGAAAAATTATAAATATAGTGATATTTTGCTGATTGAACAGTTATTTTGTTCATCTATTATGTTACTGGGCTTTGTGTCATTTTGACAGGCTATTACCTGAAGAGTAACGCCGGTATTAATGTTTTCCATGTAGAAGATAAACGGGAAAATTGTATTCTTTTAGGGTTTATTATTCTTCTATTGTTTTTTTTTTTTTTGTTATTGAATTCTAGATTATTTCATCAATTTCTCGAATTTTCTAGTATTTCTTTACGTGTATTTATTTTCCTCGAAAATTTTAAGACCGTTTATAATAAAGGCAGCTAACTCTCCATTTTTTAGTAGTGTGTATTGTACGTATCATTGTAAAAGAATGCCTATTGGACCATTTGTAGTATTGAAATCAATATTAAATGAAGTAAGTAATTGAAAACCAATTTTGTATATCATAACAAGTGAGTTTTGGAAAGATAGTGTACAATTGTTTGATTGTGCAATGAAGAGTTAGTTAATTATTGATTGTAAATAGCCAAATTTTCTTTTTAGCTAATTCAATTGTCGTTTTACTGTAACTTATTTGTTATAACAGTAATAATTTATTGTAATAGATTAATTTGTTAACAAATGCTTGTATAAGTTTAAAAGGGAGTTTTTCTTTTTTAATAACCAGGTCCCGGGAATGAACCTGGAAACCCACATTACAAATATATTGCAGTTTGAATTAACACCTTTAAAGAGAAGAAAAATATCTGTTACAATTATTAAAAGATTTTGAAAAATTAGAAATATCAAAAAATGTAGCGTTTAATAAAACAAATGAGAGTTCTTGAAAGCGCACTTAAACCCACCACATTAATTTCAAATATTAACTGTGTTCTATATATTTTAGGTTCTTTAAAAAACAAAGAGGTTATTAACTGTACAAGTAATTACACTCACTAGATGGAGGACATTAGTTTCTGTGAAGTAATGAACGTTCTTAAAAAAAAGACTAAACCATAAAATTTTATCATCGAGTATAATAATTATTCTAGACGCTCACTGAAGGTGGTTAACAGAGTAATTATTTTTTAAGTCAGTTCTAAAAAAATATGCACAAATTTATTAAGGCGCGAAAAATGAACTATAAATACTTTTTCAATTACGATAGGCTAACAAATTATTTTATGTACAAAATATTATCCCATAACTATAAAACCCTTATCCAATTACGCTTTTATAGTTTATTACAGATCTGAAACAGAAGAGCCTCGGCAATTTTTAATTTCAATTTGGAATGCTTATAATATTGCACGTTAGAATGAATACAGACTATAGTGCCCGCCAGGAAAGAAGTTAGTTGTATTTGAAGAGTTATATGTCAAAAACGGTCGAACGGAAAAGTTTTAACGCAACAACAAAATTAAAGCCAGTTTGTTTCTGCGCTGAATCGTTTGACTTAATTTTTTTATTTTAAAATTTGTCGAAGATACAATAATTTAAACATAAAACGTACCCAGTTCTTAGCCGGTTTTCCGTTAATGTCGATTTTAAATGCCTACTAATTTATCCAGACTCTACATAAAAATATTAACGTTTAAGTATGTTGAAGATCACGGTTTCTCTACAATGTCGATATTTTAAAAGTACAATCCGATGTTCCGTTTTAATATGGCGGCCGCATTGGCGCAGTTGGTAACGTGCTCGCCTCTCATCATGCGGTCCTGGGTTCGAATCCCACTCAGGCACGGCATATTTTCATACGTTACAAAAAATCATTTCATCCTTCACCGTCTGCATTAGCAGTAATTGCAGAACAGTCGGACGTAAAACCAAAAAAAAAAAATAATAATAATATGGCGGCCAGTTTTTTTAACACAGGATAACACAGGAGCTTTAATTTTTTGACAGTACGAGGATTGATTTATAAATTCATGCCAGGATTTACAACCCCAGCCCCATCTCGCTTCGTAAGCACCACCTCTCTCTGTCTCGCCAGTCCCAATAGGAGAACCACCGCAAAGACATTGCCTTCTGCACCCCATCCAAAAATTTCATTTCCGGCCTACCCCTTCTTCTAAACTACTGGCTGGCATCCACTCCCATACCCTCTTTCGCCACCTACCATCCTCCATGCAAGAGGAGTATGAAAGATGAGGCCTCAGTATAAATGTAAACAAAACTGAACACCTTACTGTTGGTGAGTCAGGAAATGATATTCAGCTAGGTACCGGTGGCGTGAAAGCTATCAAAGTTTTAAATACCTGGGAGTCATCTTAGAGAGGAGCGGAACAAGTGCAGCGGAAGTAAATAGCAATATTTCGCAAGGGCGAAGGTTCATAGGGCAGTTAAATTCTGTCATTAGGAATGATAAAATATGGAAAGAGACAAAGATAAATGTTTATCATGCTACCTTGGAGAGTGTGTGTACCTATAGTGCGGAAGTGTGGGTATTGACAAAGAGACACAAGGATCGCCTAAAAACAGTGGAGATGGATTTCTAAAGGCGGAGCTGTGGAGTGTCGCGAATCGATCGAATTCCGAATTCTGAAATTAGAAGAAGAATCGGCGTTCACTGAAACATCATGGATACAATATCCCGGAAGCAGTAAAAATGGATTAATATTTACACATTTGTATAAAAAATCACGAAGTTCATTGGTAGTGTATTGTGACATACGCAAAGACTGGTTGGATTGGGCGGCGTTTGTGAGTGACCTCTCCTTTTTAACACTGTATTGAAAATTGCTTTATGGGGCCACCCTCACTTGTTTTTTTTTCTAGTGCAGAGTAGAATATTCTAATATTTATTTATTATAGATTATTCTGTTCTTTATCCTTTAAGAAACTTCTACATTTTTTATACATAAAACCTGGCTCTTTTCATCGCGTGATTTAGTGTTGTGTAAACAATTTTTAAGGGACTTTGTTAAAGACGATATGTACGTAAGGATGTCGCATATTGATACATTTTTTTTGTAAAGGGCAGTTAGCATTTACTATTTGTTAAGTTTTAAGTAAAAATAAATTATTTTATTTGATTGTAAATGACCATATTTCTTTTTAGTTGAGTTTTGTTTAAGTCTTGGTTATGTTTAAAACATTATGTACCTACATTTAGTTTTATTATTCAGTAATTAATCTCTAAATACATATTTGTTATACATTCAAAAGGAGATTTTTTTTTTATTTAGAAGTAACCATATCCTGAGACTGAATTATGATACAGAACCGGTGGGTTTTAGAAAATAATAATTTTAGATGCTCACCAGGAATCGAAATTGGGACCTTCAGCTTTACAGTGCAACGAAACCTCGCACTCTAACCAATGAGCTACAGAGGCGGTTATTTAAATAATTTATTTCTTATTTATTATAATGTTAAGTAACATGATTTCTGAACATCGATCAGTAAGTAGAACATAGAAAATTTTCTAAAATGTTACTTGCAATTTATTCAGTAACAAAACATAAATAAATGCGGAATACATTAAACTGATACAAGAAGGATACATTAAAAGCAGATATATAATTAGGTCATTGCGTCATTTGTGTGAGTAGGAGAGGGATGAAAAAGCAAAGCGAACTTGTATTCAAGGAATATAATGGCATGGGTCATTAGAGACGACCCAATATGATTAATTGAAGAAGTCTGTCAGACTAGAACCTAGTCCATTGTAATTTAACGAGAGTGTACACAGCAACTGCACTTCTATATTGTTTAATATTCTACACACATTATTGTATTTATAGAGTAGTGGATGCAATGTACGTACTACCTGTTAGCTTCCACCTAGTTTAATTCTACTGGCGTAAAGTAACATACAACAGCGTTACGTAATCACTTTAAACACTTCGATAACGTTACAGAATAAAATTTTAATTCATACTCAAATATGGTGACTAAAATTTAAATATTTTTGCACTCAAAATAAATTTCACGCACAAAACTTTTCATTTGATCTCCAGCAACAATTTACAAAATTTAATGGCAGATTAAAATTGCTGAAAAAATACGAAATAATTTCACAGATTAGTTTTGGCACAAATCTTTCTTCTATTCTTATCTAATTTTTAACTATTATGAAGTGGAAGTTATAACGAAACGGCGTAGAGCATTTAAAAAAAAATGTTATACAAGGAACAGAAAAGGTAGAGGTTAAAAATACACTATACTGTATCCCATGGAACCGTGCAGCACGTCAAAACATATATGTTTTAAAATTGTGATTTAACTCAGCGCGACCCATTCGAGTTACAAAAAATTATTAAGCTATTATAACAATCAACAACCAAATGAAATATTATAGAGCAATGGCTGTACTACTCAAAACATATGGGAGTGAAACATGGGTGTCATTACAGAGAAATGAATCTCGTATCCAGGCTGCTGAAATGATATTTTTGCGGGGAGTCAACGGTTGTACCCGGTTAAAAAGATTACGTAACAAAGCTATCCGCGCCGAGTTAAATGTTCAGTCACTCTTGGAAACGTTAAGAATATACAAGAGAAACTAGTTCAACCATTTACTTCGCATGCCTGCTCACAGACTTCCTCTGCAAGCATGGAAATATAAACCTAGAGGGAAGCGAGGCTTGGGAAGACCTAAAAAGAAATAGATGCCGGAACAGGCCATTGAGCCTAATCCTTGATCAAAGATAAATTTAAATAAATAAATTTTAAATTAATTTAAATTTAAATCGTACCGTACTCTGTAATGCTATGATGTAGACTAAACCAAAATAAATAATACTGTAAAACCAGTAGAAACAATTTATTCAGTAGGCCATTTATAAAACATCCCATCTGTGGCCGGTTGTTTTGAGTGAAGGCTCCGGTAAGAGTGAAACATGATTACACACCCTTTTTATGACGTAGTCTGTTTATATCTGCTGCACGGTTCTGTGAGATATACTATAGTCAGAGTTACCTCCTCTGAGAGTAATGAACTTCGTTATACAGCCAGACCCTGTGGTGAATGAAGTGAAGGTGTCACTTGCAGGATAGAAAGTAGATGCTTTTCAGAGAGTCTGGCATGGTGATAAGCATACTTTTTCACTCAATGAGGAAGGCAATTGTAAACCACCACACTACTCGTTTTACTTAGTAAAGCCTCTAGAGGTTCAAACCAGCCACTTGGCTGATGATCTAAACAACAACAAGTTTATTAATAAAAATAAACTCACCATTTAATTTTTTGTACGACTACTAACCATCGTCATTTATAATTGGCGTCACTATCATCTCCATCATGGTCATCGTCATTTTCAGCTTCATTTACTTCATGTTTCAAGATATTTATGAACAGTGTAATCAAGTTTGGAGTTGATTTTTGTTCAGAATTTAGTTTTTCGTAAAACACAACTAAGTGTGTTTTATATTTTAATTCAAAGAAAGACTTTTATCGTCTCTGCTTGAAGCTTATACGTATTTACAATAAAAAACTGATTGCAAAAGAAAAGAAATACACCTTGTTAAAAAATATATTTTGTTGTTATTATGCACATTTTTTGTATTAACCGAATATTGCGAAATCCGAATAGATCCCGGTCCTAATTCGAATTAGAGGGGTTGTTGTGTAGTTTAAAGAAGAACTCTACTGACCCCACAAGGTACAATTATTACAGCTTAATTAAATTTTATAATTCAGTAATCGAACAGCATCGTTCTTCGTACATTAATACATAGATTTCATTGGAAACTCTCCAGTGTATATCCTCTATCAATTTTATTACGGAGTAATCATTTTGAAAATTGGTTTCTAACGGCAGCGGTAACAATTTCCACTCCCATTTTTCTAACTTAATATCTGTGTTTAACTTTTACATCCAATATCGTCAATACATGTGATATAAATGGAACATTTTCCCACCCTCGACAGATAAGGGTGGCACCTTATATTTTTCTCCCATCAGGGTTCATATAAATCAATGATATATCTTTGTCTTTTCATATCAAACTCGGATAATCTCAACTTTTCTATTTACCAACGACTAAATCAATATTTTCAGAGTCATTACTTCTACAGTGGTATATTACATCCAACCAATCATAAAATATTTCCAATCACGAAAGATTTAAATTATAAAAGAATAACTTTTTATTTTCTCCTACCCTACACAAAATATAGATAAGGAAAGAATTGTTTTCATGTCGTATTTCCAAATCGAAATTTCTACAGAAAAAGAAGTTTCCAGGTCCCATGATCCCAGAAATCATAGTTATACCTATTGGTCAGTGGTGTGTGTGTAAAGAAAATTACTCAAAAACGAAAAATTATTATACGAAGTTGCAACTTGGAAGTACCATACCAAGTTGAAACTTGGAAATGTACCACAAAGGAAATCAACACGAACATTTTCTTCAAAGTAGGTAGGATTTTTTAACTTTTGATTTATTTCAAAAACGGCTCCAACGTTTCGTTTAAAATCGCTCATTTACTACATTTTATGCTCTTCACGATGGGTTTAACGAAATGTCTGCTGAAATTCGTAGGGTTGCGCTCCCGTAGAAAGTTACAGATCAAAAGAAAATATAAAATTTACATTCAATTTTATTTAAAATAAAATTTGTGAGGAATTTTTAATGCATAACGAATTTTTTAAATAATCCTTAATAGGCTTCGATGCAAATTCAAACAGTACAATAATGAACACGCATCTGGTACAACTTAATAAAGTCGTGAATAATTCAAAATCTTACCAAACGGAAATTCCTAAAAAACGCAGACAATAAAAATTGTGGATCTATATTAATGCGGTACAATATTAAAAATTTATTATTTACTTACGACCTATTGTTGATATAATATTTATTTATTTGGCTCAAATTTATAACACTCTACACTGCAGTATTATTAAAATGGTGACTAGAGATAGTCAAATGTAGTTTTTAATAACAATTTTAATATAACAACTATAGATCACGCAGTAGGATAACAAATCGAAAATTGCAATTTATATCTTATTAGCTGCCCGTTCTGGCTTCACTTGGATATAATTTTGTTTTATTTTAATATTTTTTTAAATTTGCATATAATTCAAAAATAAGATATTCTCAACAGGTTGGCCAACGCAACAAATTGAAACTTAACGACATGCCTGACAGAACTATGAAAACCAAATGCTTTTAACTAGTTAGGTTATTTTATTATGATTTATTTAAATCGAGGAGTTCTTTTATATATTAAACATATTATTGTACAAAGCTACTTAATTAAGATTAAATAGAAATATATATTCAAATTCAACGATATACGTATTGATATAATATAATAAATAATTAACACAGTTTTTAATTTAAGCAACGAGACTGTAATTATTTATCAATAAATAGGAAACGGTATTCGAATAGTTTTAATAGTTTTAAATAGTTAATGAAAATGGAATTATACATTAATAGAAAAACAGATTACGTTGCATATTTTCAATTATTTATGATTCGAAAAACAGTGAGATAGTTAATTTTAACGTACAAATGTTCGCAATATCTTGCTACAAATTTAATTAACCTTAATGCAATAATACAGATTTAAAGCAGTAAATGTAAAATGTACTACAGAAGTACAGTACGTCCAGGTCGAAACGCAATACTGTAAGTACAAAAGTGAAAAAAGGAGAACACATAACACGTAAGTTTCCCTTGTTTTGTAGAAATGCAGAAGAGTTGACGGTATTCGTATTAGTAACAAAAGAGAGAAAAAAGAGGAAAAGAGAACAGAGAGAGAGAGAGAGAGAGAGAGAAAGAGAGAGAGAGAGAATCGGGAATGAGAGACTACAGGATACAAAGGGGTGAAGAGGTTGACATACAGTTCAATTAACCTTACTGTATGCATTCTACAGTACAGAAGAGAATAGAACAGAGCAAAGCCCTACGGATATTGCCTCCCGACTGCAGAATCCTGTCCCTTCCCTGTTTGCTAGACAAACAATTGCTAATGTATATACAATACAACAACCTCAGTGACAGAATTTAACCACTGATTTTATTCGTGTATTTTTTAACAAACACAAATCGTCTATAGGTATAAAATAATCTGTAAAAAAATTAACTGATTCGTACATAATAATATTTAATTACAAAATTACAATAACTAATATCAATACGCCATATTATTGTAAAAGCACCTAAAAAATACATCATACCATGGTATCCGAGTACTAAGGAGACGCATTTAGAACAATTAACACATAAATCCGTTGTTAGAAAATAAAACATTTTCTGATAATGAAAAACAAATTTACAAAATTTGGAAAATGTATGTAGCCTATTTTAAAGAAAACTTCGTGCACTTTTAAAAAAATACTAAATTAATAATTTGTTCAATATTGATTCTCTAATCACCACCGCGTTGGTCGAACGTTAAATTCGTCGCCACGAGTCAGCAGTTTGACAGCTGCTACACGTACACGCACGTTCCGTGGTTCAAATCCTAGTAAAGGTTGTTACTTTTATATGGATTTGAATACTAGACAGTTATTACCGGTGTACTTTGATGGTTGGGGTTCAGTTAACCGTATTCTCTCAGGAACGGTCGGTCTGAGTCTGAATAAAACTACACCTCATTTACACTTCATACACATCATCCACATGTCATTCGGCCATGGGTTTGTTTATTGTTCTAAATTGAAGAGATTGCAACGTTCACAAATTAGGGTACAAAAAAATTCTCTGATCACAAACAAACACATTTCAACTTTGGATTCAATAACTAATGTAAATGATTTTTGAACGATGTTGTTGTTGTTGTCTAGGTCATCAGCCGAAAAACTGGTTTGAATCTCTAGAAGCTTTACTAAGTACAACGAGCAGTGAGGTGGTTTACAATTGCCTTCCTCACAGAGTTGAAAGAGTATGCTTATCAGCATACCAGACCTTCCGAAAAGCATTTACTTTCAAGCCTGCAAATGTCTTCTTAACTTCATTCACCACAGGGTCTAGCTGTATAATGAAATTCATTACTTTCAGAGGAGATAACTCTGACTAGTGTTTTTTACACCTCTACCTCTCTGTTCTTAAGTTTAGCCAAATAATTGGCTGACCACGTGATAAGAAACAGAACTATTTTTAGTAGCCCTAGAACTAGTAGATCGAGTGCAAATAATTTAACACTCCACATGTCTGTAAAGGGCAAGATTTTTGCATACAAAATGTATTCAGTTTATTACTCTTTATTTATTACTTAGTTTTTAGAAAAGGAAAGAAGTAAATACACAGAAAATAAAGTATACCTTTAGATTTACAATAACCGAATATCTTCTGTTCAAGGTAATGCCTCCAGACAAGGATGTTGTAACCAACAAATATTTCAGGTGAACCAGAAAAAAAACATAAAAACTTTACATGAATAATAACACTCCTGTAGCATATAAAGGAAGAAAATATACTTACGATTTACGACAAACGCTTTAGTTACCCTTAAAAAACTGTTTGCCATAACAGGCAGGTCTGGTAAATTATTTTGCACTCGATCTGCTAGTTGCAGGACTACAGAAAATAGTTCTGTTTCCTATCACATGTTCAGCCAATCATATGGCTGAAGCATTTAAGAACAGAAGAGGTAGAACTGTAAAAGACAGTAGTTAAGAGTTATCTCCTCTGAAAGTAATAAATCTCATTATACAGCCAGACTGTATGGTGAATGAAGAGAAGGTGTCATTTGCAAGCTGGAAAGTAGGTGCTCTCAGACAGTTTGGCATGCTGATAAACATACTTTTCACTCAGAAAGGAAGGTATCGGTAAACCCCCTCACTCCTTTTTTTGTACTTAGTATAGTCTCTAAAGATTCAACTCAGCTTTTTGTCTGATGACCTAAACAACAATAACAAATAACTGGAGCATAATATTCAGAATAAAACCTGCACAAAAATATGCCTTTCCAAAAACATTTTTAAAAACAACCTTTTTACCCGGCAGCTATTCGTTTATGAGTAGAATTAATTCCAAAAGAATAACAGGTTGTCAAAATTAACACATTTAGTACAAAAAATTAATAGGTATGCTGGTAGTTTTATATTATAAACGTATAAAACTGGAGAACCAAATTCACACAATATTTGGTTTTACTACAAAATAATGAATTACATGATTTTCAGAGTATAAAAATCATAACTGAAATTTCTTTCATATTAATTTATAGGTGGAAAAGGTGGTTTCAAATCCGCAAAAGGTAAACCGGGGAGCAAAAATAATAATTGACTTGGATATCAAAACCAATATACCTGTGGGTTATTTGTATTATTTAAAAATTTCCAATATTACAATACTGTATTTTTTGCGATAACGGGAATTACTCTTTTTAATTAGTTTTCCCAATTCCTGGAATTATAACTTAAAGGAAAATACTAAATAATATAACTTTACTGAATACCAAAAACTTGGATGTTATTTCTTACGCCTTTAAACTGGAAAAAGTATTTCACACAAAATACTGTAATTAGAAGGTATTTAAGAATATGACTTCATGATTTTAAAATTAAAAATTTAGTTTAAAATCCTGAATCTTTATTTCAGTATTAATTGAACAAACTAAAAAAACACAAGCAAACTTAACTTTTTCTTTCAAATATCTCAGTAATAAATAAAACAGTACAAAAACAAAACGATTTCAAATTATTACAAAATATTCGTAATAGCAACTTACATATTAGGCTATTTGTTTATTAAATTAACAATTATAAAATATTTCTAATAACATTTTCTTAAGGCAAAATAAACTAATTTGATAAAAATTTGATGGCATCTGCGAACGAAGAACAAAAACGTCGTCGACGTCATTAATTCCTTTTACTCACACTTCCGCTTACTTTGGTCTCTAATATGACTTTCTTTACAGTCATCTTAAACAGCATTTATCAAAAAAAATCACAAAAATGCATTTGATAAATCTAAAAAAGTTACGGTTGCGTTAAATAAAATGATTATTATCAAAAATCTTATCGTAAGGCGATCCGGAAAGTAAAAAAGAAATTGTTATGATAATTTCCGTTTGTCATGCCATATCTACGTTAACTTCGTGAATATTTTCACGTATTACTTATGGAGTTCCAACAATTCATTCTCATGGAAAATATGTATGGCAATAGTAACGTACAATGTTCTATCCGATACGGCTTCTTTCTTCTTTCAAACCGAATTTATCACATTGCAATTTATTTTAGGACCTCGAAAAGTAAGGAATTCAAAATTTTACTATATTTGAAACATGCACGCAGCAAAGAAGTCAAGAAAACGTTGTTAGAAGAACCAACCTATGATACGAAAATGTATTAAACTTTTTTTTGCGACTGTACAACTATTATTTCCGTTTTTCGCATCCATCCAATCAACCTCCTGCAGGGCTCTACTGGTCATAGCCTCCATTAATCCACTGATTTTGTTCATCCGCAGAAGGTGTCAACTAACACAATGTTTGGTTTTCTACCTTTTCTTAGATTGTTTCATATCTGCGCTAACGATTATGTATCCCGAGTCCATCAGACTCCAGTTGGTAGCACCCGGTTATAGAACCTCGTCTTGTGTATGGGTGACGATGCTCAATGGTCTCGACCGTAAAGGAGGAAGAAATTCTTAACGGGGCAAGCGGAGACCGAGGAAGAACCTAAATGATAATCAAGGTTGTTAACGCCTTAAAGTTTATCTATGGAGATGGAAAGTCTGCAAAAATCCACTGGTCCTTTATTTTGAGGGTTGGAGCGTTGAGCTTGTAACCAGTCATCTAGGAAAAAACTATATTCCGCAAAAAAAATCCCAAGAATACGCCACGGTATTGATAGAACTTTTGCATTTAAGGATCATTTTCTCAGAATATATTTAACTGATTTAGAGTTTTTTTTATTTGTTCATCTCAATGATTTAGACACACTAAAAAAACAAAAAAAGTCTTTAAAAAAGAGTATTTTGTAAATATATGAATACTAGCATGTCCCGTGCGGATTCGCATACGAAACATGTGTAATCAATTTTTTAAAAATAAATATGTAACAGAAATTCTGTAGTTGCTATATACATCGACTGTATACTCCAACGTACACACACACACACACACACACACACACACACACACACACACACACACACACAAAATGTTTTGATAAATCCCCGCGTAAATCTCTCACCATCGTCAAACCCCTTCATCTACTTCAAAAGCAATACATACTCATATGTACACGCACAGACATACATATTTATAAAAATCTTCATTAGGGCCTTTTGGGGTTATCATTTTTGAAAATTTAATAATAAAATGTTGCTGTGAATATAAATACAAATATGCTGTCAAAATTTCATGAAAATCCGTTCAATAGTTTTGGAAATTAGCCTGCACAAAAAATTACGTTTTGTCTTTATAATATTACTAAGTATAGATTTAAATACTGCTAAATATTAAGAAATAATAACAGTAGGAGCTAAAACATTTATAGGCAAAAACTTTTTGGTGGACTCCAACCTTAACCCTTTCAGTACTAACGTCCAGAAAACAGGACGTCAAAATATTTTACGTAGTTACAATATCCGGTTTACCGGACGACCGTAAGTTATGCATTAGGTGCAACGTCCGGATTACCGAACATTTCCAAAAAACCTTTTAAACAAAAATTAATGGAATAATGTATTTTGATACCGCCTCTGTGGCGTAGTGACTAGTACGCTAGCCTACAAATCGAAAGGTCGCGGGTTTGATTTCCGGCTAGAGTCTGGAAATTGTAACATGTTAAAACCACCGTTAAGATACCCAAACCCACAGTAGTTGCTAATGACCAAGCTGTCGATGCACCTGTAAATAAACTAAAAAATACTATTTTGAATATTTTTAGTGTTAGAACTATTTGTTTTTTATGAACACAATAAAAATTAATATGTAACATGACATTTTATTTTTCTGTAAATCTGAAATTTTGGTCAGTAATAGCAGGCTTACGCCTGCAAGTTTTCGAAATAAGGGATGGCACTTTTCATACAACCTTTGAAAATTAAATGGCACTTTAGACCTGTCACCGGATAGCGACATTAAGTGGCGAGTTAAAACCTTTAATTTTTGGTGGCCCTGAAAAGGGCTTTTTAAGCGGTGGTCGTCTTGATTGGAAGCGTCGGTCGTCGTCGTCGTCGTGGCGGTCGAAGAGCTAGGCGACACAGCGTGTCGTCATCCAGCGAAGACATCATCTTCTTCCCTCGCAGTAGTGCGTCAATGGCTGCTTCGTCGGGTCCGGTGGGCGTAAGGCTCGGTCGAGGGACCGCTGTGGACATCGCTCGCGTCAGCGGGCGATGACGGTCCGGTCGATGGGTTACGGTGACAAGTTGGCGAGCGGAAGCATCATCTTCTCTCTTGCGGGGTCGTCGATTAGTCTTTGCTGGAGCCCTGTAGACATGTGTCGTGGTGGACGTCTTGTCTGCTGTCTGGATCGGAATTGAATTTCTCGGCTCAGTGTAGCGCTCTTTATATAGTTGCCGCGAGCGCTGTGGTAGAGGGTGGTTATTGGCTCGGCCTTGATGACAAAGCCCTCTGTCGGTACGCAGCCGAAAGGTTTGTCGGTACGCCGCCGAAGGGCCTACCGCGCCGACAAGGGCCTGGAGAAGTATTGAATTCCGGCAGCACAGTAAATGATTAATTAGAAGGGGTGGCGGTGACAGATCAAACTTTTAAATATTGTTTCGGCACTGAAAGGGTTAAAGAAAGCGAACAAATGTTTAAAATTATGTAAACGTATAATTTTGAAAAGAGAGTTCAGCCTTCAAAATTATACTAAAATCATAAATTGACACAAACTAACGAAGAATAGAATTACAATGTAGCATTTGATGTAGGATGTAGACTACGAATGATGTTAACCTATTAATAAAAAGTAGATAATAAGAAATACGATGCAATTCATTATAAAGCTAAGTCGGACAACCATAAGAGAGTAAATCATAAAATTTTTGACGTTTAAAATGATGGGATCGTAAAAAAATGGGTTGTAGCAAGTTGCAAGGATCATGATACAATGAAGACGGGCGTGGCGGGGAAATTACGAGGCAGGTGACAAAAGAGGATGACCCCGCAGGTTATTTCTAGGATGTAGGGGTGGAAAAGGGAATCCGATAGTAGGGGGTGGAGATGAACAAGTAAAAGGGAAACTAGGGCATGATAAGCTACATAAAGCAGTCCACCTCAGGCCGTCATAAAGCTGAACTCCCCCCTCCCACATAGCCAACTCTACTCTCACGCGCTTTCATTTTGCCTCCCCTACACTCACAGTAATTCCATAAACCCGCAATGCTGCGTCAGAAAAATGCGTTTTTTCTACCTATTATTATTGTTATTACAATAGAGCTGTCATCATAAAAACTAGATACTACCCGTGCCAGAATGAAAGAGTATCCTATAAGCTAACCAAGCATATAATAAAAAAGTAACACCTTTTACTCTTTCAACAAAATCATTTACTCTATACCTTCACAATACGTTTTAATGATTAATCTAATAAAATTCCATGAAAAGTAGAACTCCCAATCAAAAGTGAGGATTAAAAGACACTTACTTATGTAATATGAAGTTGAAAACTACAGGTAAAAACTTTTAAAATATTGAGACCGATATTGAAGAATAATAAAAAATAAATTCTTTCACTCCGTCAGCCCTGTTTTAAAATTTACATTGCTTTTCCAATAATTGGTTCACTAATGTTCTATACACATAACCCCGCTAATCCGAATTAATTTGAACCTATGCTGATTCCATAATGTTCGGATTATCCAAAAAACTGTGCATAATAAAAAAAATAATCTAGAAATAGCAATATTTAATATTACGTACGCATTATCCGAATAGTGTAGGGAAACTGTGTAGAATTGGGAACACAATTGTACACATAGAAGTCACTGAATAGTGCCTTGCTAGCAAGAGCCCAGCTGTCACTGTCAGCTAACGATGAAGGTCTTCAGCTGACAGGCGAAGACATAATTTCTGTAATCATGTCGGATTAACAGCTTTTTTACCTAATTTTTGTATTTACCCAATAGTACATAGATGTCTTTAGCATTCATCTGAATGTTTATTTAAATTTAAAAAAAAATCATGTTAGAGAAAATCTACAATCTATTCTTAGGCAGAATAATAAGTAGACGAGTTTTATTTGTTATACAGAGTGACCCATATGTCGGTCCCCAATATTTACGGAAATCGGAAGAAAGGTTAATGGAATAAGAAACCTATGAACAAAAGAAAAACAAATTTATTATATGAACTGTAAATAATAACATTACCTTGAAAATGGTATAGCAGGTGTTAGAAATAGCCACCATGATCCTCTATACACCTTATACAGCGACTTAAAACTGATTCACAAATTTTCAACAATAACGTTTTATGGTCATTTACATAGTCAAATGCAATTTTAATTGAACTTTTTAGTTCGTGCAGGTTTTGTTGCTTGGAAGAATAGTACACTAGTTACTTTACAATGCCCCACAGTGAAAAATCACATCGCGTTAAGTCTGGCGAGCGCGCAGGCCATTCGATTGTACCACGACGACAACCATTCTTCAACTTTGGAATTTAAAAACTCACGAACGATACCGAAATATGCTGGGGCGCCATCTTGTTGCCAGATGAGCGAATGGATGTTGTAAACAGGATTGTTTTCAAGTTCCGGAAATACTACTTCTTGCAGCATTTGTAAATAATTTTCCGAGTTAACATTTCCTTAAAAAATTAAAAGTCCCAACTCATGGGGAAACAAACATGGGCCATTCTGTACGTCATGATAGAAGAAAACCTCCCAATGGGCCAACTTTGTGAATTTTATTTAGGGTTATATGTTGTTTAAAATAAATCCGCAGGGTGTCTTTGGATGATTCGTATGCGACTTGAGTCTTCTTTGGTATTTTGCACTGTACGAGTTGATTTCTTGTAGAACAGTAAAATTTTTGAGCACTATAAAAAGTCTCGTCGATCAAGTAAATGTTTAGGTTTTTTAAATAAATGCAAATTACCGTAACATATTGTAGGAGTGAATAAACTACTTAGCAAAACCAATACTTTTTTTATTAGATTATGATATCTATTGTGACTAGTCTAAGACTAACTGACAATTTTGTTCTAACTTAATTGATCTAAAGTACTTATTCTAAAAATTTACCAACTACCAATTCTTAGTTTATATTCGATATATTCTTATAATAGGTACACTATTTATAATATTTAGCTACAAATCATTGATATTTACTTAACACTTTAACATATGTACAAGTAACTATTAACTAACGACTTAATACGTAACTTTATATTGTTCATTAAAACAGTTCAAATGGTTTCACACGAGAAGCTTCTTATTCAGATATACATTGTCGAGTAGCTGTATAGCTTCGAAATTCACATGTGAAGAAGTCTGTCTTCATGATTCCTGGAAAATTTCTGAATTACTTCGTTAATAGAATCCGCTCCCAAGTCCTGATGCAGGTCCTCGTTCCTAACATACCGAAACCAATACTTAATATTGAGCACAGCACTAGGTGTTTCCGGTTTTTTTTTTTTCAATGTGGTATGTATTAATATTGTAAATTCAAAGTGTACAGGTTAGTTTGTTACGCATGTTAGATTTACTACTTTTAAGTACAATTTCCTCCAGCTATTTATTATACAGCTTTAATTCAAAAACGAAGTAATTTAAAATACATTTAGTCTGCTACGAATAGCGTATTAATTGTTAATTTTTCGTAAATAAAACTGTAGTTTGATGTCAGAGACTTAAGAATTTATTCATTTACAGAAAAGAAGGAGAATATTAAAGGGTAATTAATTAAATTTACCCTTCGAGATTAATATTATTTGTTTCAACACATTATAATCCAAATGAAGGTAAAATAAATACAACATTACAAAGCGGGTTTATAATTTGATTTAGAATTGGAAATGTAAACAATAGCAGAGTACAGCAGTACATTTCGAACATCCGCAATGAAAAAGAGAGAAATTGTGGGAGGTGTGTATGTTTGAAAGATAAAAGCTGTAACAAACCAATGAAGTTTATTCAAGGTTTAAATAATAGAAACACCTGCACCTGAAACAGAACCATACTTAACCCAAATACACCTTAACCTTATATACGCTTATACTTAACTGATGTTAAAAACTCATATTCTTAGGACTTATATTGTTATTAGAATTTTAAATATCTATGAAATAGTGTTTTTTTTTTTGGAAGGGCGAAATATTTATAGATCAACTATCTATCTGTAAATAAACAAACTGTAAATAAACATACAATGTCAAGTATAAAAAAAAATTTAGAAATATTAGAAATAAATAACAGACAAAATGAAATTGAAATTTTGGAAAACTATTATATTTATAAATACAGCAACAGGGAAAAATTAATGAACACACAGGTTCAATATGACAATCAACTGATTAAGTTGGCAAGACTGTTTTAGATATAAGAATCGACTATTTTTTATCTAACATGGTAGGAGTAGGAAGTTTTGAATTTTGATGTGAAAAAACTTCAAAAATTTTTTATTTTACTGAAGATATGTACAAGATACACGAAAGCGCTATAAACATTGTGTTTTCTGTTACCGTATTCTGGTGGTTAGAAATATATATTTCATTTTCATCCTACATAGGATGTTTGATAAAATAAAATTATAGATCAATAGAAATTTAGATGTATCCAGAAAATTTAAGATATCAATGAAGTGTTAAGCAATAAACAGGACAAGAGAAAGGTTATCAAATCCAGACAGAGGTTTTGAATTAAATGAATTAGGAAGACGATGACGAGTCATTTCGAGAGAGATAAATCAAACCGGATTAATTTATACCAAATGGAAGATGGTATAAGTTTTACTGTTAGTTCACAAATACGTATCTCTCCTTCACGGGATATCCTAATCCTTAAACTCTTACATGCATTTCCAACTAACAGGAAGGTTAATCTACGTAATCATTCAGAGTTAACTTAACTTGTAGATTTTCTTGCATCTATTTAGCTGAATGTAAATAGAAAACTGACGTTAATACTTACTACTGCTTATTTGCTAACAAACTTAACTTTAATTAATTCGTAAAGTAACTGAATACGTTGATTTAAAAGTTTTAAAAATAAATTAATAGGAATTTATATTGTAAGACAGAACCTGAAATGCGTGAAAAAACTTCGAGTGTTAGTTATTTAAGTAAAAATAAGATAAAAACTGTCCGAAAAAATTAACTTTCCAGCTGTCATTTAGTAGCTGTTAAATAAAAATGTCCATTTCGATATTATTATAAGGTACCTTCACGAAACTAAGTACAGCACAAATATTTAAAAGCATTTTATACCAAAATATAAAGGTTCACACATTCCGCATCAAAATTTTCAAAAAAATTTAAATTAGCACAATTTGAAGGTAAACTTTCGAAACGTTGTTGTTTAGATCATCAGCCGAAAGGCTGGTTTGAACCTGTTGAGGTTTTACTAAGTAAAACTAGGAGTGATGTGGTTTACTATGCCTTCCTCACTGAGTGGAAAAGTACGCTTATCAGCATGCCGGGGCCTCTGAAAAGCACATTATTTTCACTCTGCAAAGGACACCTTCATTTCATTCACCATAGGGTCTGGCTGTATAATGAAATTCAATACTTTCAGAGGAGATAACTCTGATTAGTGTCTTTTACACCTCTTCCTCTTCTGTTCTTAAATGATTCAGTCATTTAATTAGCTAAACATGTGATAAAAAACAGAACTATTTATTTTAGCCATGCAACGAATAGATTGAGTGTAAACAATTTGACACTCTACCTGTCAAATTTAAACGAAACGTTAAAAATCCACATGAAAAGTTTTTAAGAGCGTTTTACAAAACTTTCAAAAAGTTAACCGGAATATGCAAATACATTTTTATTTTTTATAAATGGCTCCCAGAAAGAAAACAAAACGTTTTTAGACATGTATTTATTGGGACTCATTGTATTATTTTTATACTGTACAATAAATACGCTTTTAAAGTTTTACGCGCATTTCAGGAATATCCTGCAAAATCAAATAACGTTATTCAATAAGTCGAGGGAAGCGAGAATTACACATGTTCTACAATACGTGTCTGTTCCGGTGTTTCAACTAAATCACAAAATGGAATAAAATTAAAAAATAAATAAATAAAATAATGACGGGTAGTAAAAACAAACAATGAAAAAACAGACAAAAGACCCAATAACAATAAACATAAATTAAGATGTATAAATGGAAATAGAAATAAATTCAGAAACAATTAAAGAACATAAAGATTTTATAAAGGAATAAGTTAAAAAAACATCACGACAGAAGTGATAGGAAATGAAATAATTATCAAATATTAATATAATATTATAATTATTATATATTATTATAATATTATGATTATAAAAGAAATAATTTTCAGAATTAACGAAAAAAAATTAAAATGGGAGGAAAGAAACTTAAACTCCAAAATAAGAACTCCAGGAACATAAATAGACCAATAACACATCCATCTTTATCATATTCATAAGTTGAATTTATTTAACTGAAACGAATAAAGAAGTTACAATAATGTTACAAACGAAAAATATTCGAGTGAACGTGAAAAGAAAATAGAGAGATTTTGAGTACCGTCAAGAGAAACAATGTCATTTTTTCATTTTTAGCTATAACGAAACAGGGAAGGAAATTAAGGCAGGAGAAAACCGAAGGGTGATGGTATCCTGGCCAAAGAAGAACATTTTAATTCAAAAAACCAGAGACAATGGTAATCATTTCAATAAATCATTTCCAATCTGCAGTGGAACGGATAAAATGGTCCACGATGATACCAGTATTCACTGAGGATATCACACTCAAAGAAGAAAAAGTTATAAAATGTTAAGAAACTGATAAAAAAGCAAATCTATGCAGAATCAGTTTATCGATATCATATAAAATTTCATTAAATACAATGTAAATGTTATACGCGTTGCATATAATTTTATATATATTTTTTATAATATATAAATAAAAATTGCATATTATTTCATTATTAAAAAAAATATATAAATAAAATTCATCAAAATCATATTGATATTATTGGGGTATTTACCTAATTTAACACCAATTTTCTTTATTGATTAAATATTCCTTTAACGAATATGAATTATTTTTCACACTCGATTTTTTTTTTGTAAAATTATATGTATTACCTTTTCTTTAAGGAACAAAACAATTACAGAATAAGTAATTTATAGTTAAACCAAGATTTTCGTGGGTAAATATGCAAAGGAAGTTTACTGAGAAATTTAAGGTTTTTGCAATTATAGGGTGTGGAAGGTAATTAGGTTTGTTTATTTATTTATAGGGGACTTTTAATTTATTTATTCTACTTATACTTGATTTTCTGGATCGTTTACTCTTCGTTAAGAATAAATTTATACTTGAACCAAAGCTTCGTTTAATTTAATCATATCTTTCCAAAGAGGCAGTGAAATAAAATGAGTCCAAAATAAAGATACAGATTGAGGGGTGATGAAGAACAGAATAAGAGATTTTATTAGAACGAAGGCTTAGTTAAGCCGGTCTGTTAGGCCAGCTATCTGCTATTGTGAAGAGGTTTTGGGTAAAAATAATTAAAGGAATAAGTCTGGAGGCAGTAAAGAAGGTCGTGGCTTTTACACAACTAACAATAGAGAGTGGTGTAGAGCCTTCAATTACGAGAAATACAGTTTAGAGTAGAAAGAAAAACGGCGAAAGAAAACTTAGCTTTTCAGGAAGCACTTTTCCGTTGATTTCGATGAACACGTTGTTAAAAGACCGAAGCTACTATACAGTCAGCTATTCAACTGTAATATTAGACTTTTATTTACTCTCTTTAGAGATGCTATATTCGATTCAGAATCCATGATTAAATTTCTTCTTAAATGTATACCGAATAATTTTATATTAGTTTTCATCAACAGCATGCTAAAATTCATCCAGTAAAAAAGCTAATTTTGTGTTAGCTTAAGTGTTAATTCAGAGATGTAGAAGAAATAAACTTAAGAAAGAGAATGCGTCCTAAAAATATATTGCCTTATTTTCTTCACAAAAACAGGGTCAGAATAAAGAAATATTTTTATTCTAAGGAATAAAATAAAAACTAAGATTGACCAGTTATGAAGGCCAATCATCCAGACGAAGGAATCAAGACAAACCCATGAGTGTAGAAGATAATAAATGAAATCGAAAAATTACAGTGTTTAATCAAGAGAAGAGATGAACAACCAGCTGGTTTGATAATAGCGTTGAATAGGTTTCGCAACATCGTTTACAACAGAACAGTTTACAGAATCATTCTATTGTTGAACTAACTAATCTAGCTACAGCTTCATCTTCAGATACGACCGTAAAACAAATGATGCAAAAACGAATAAGTTATATTATATTCTAGCACGTACAAAAAAAAATACTTTTGTTAAATCTGATCAAAAATTGGCAATAAACTTATATAACAATTGAGAAAGAAAAATTCATCGTACTAGTTTACAAATTGTATTAAAATTATGTTTATTTCTTTCCATACTTAACCCTTCGCAAACTATTGACGTATATATTCGACAAACCCACCGGGTTGGTCTAGAGGTAAAAGTCGTCTCCAAAGTCATCTGTTTAACAGTTGATTTTCAGAGAAAAAGGTCCCTGGTTCAAATCCTAGTCTAGGTCGTTCTTTTTATACAAGTGTAATACTAGACAGTAAGATCAATAACCATACTCTCTCAGGAATTCTCGGCCTGAGTCTGTAAAAAAACTACACCTCATTTACACGTCATACATAGGTATCATCCGCATCTCATCGCGTAATGGGGTTGCTGATTGTTCTTATATTGAATAGACTGTAACGAATAGACATTAGAGTTAAAAAAAGCATCCGCTAAAAATCCGAGTCTACCTTAAGCAGGAATTTACTTCCACAAAAACCTACATTAAGAAGACCTGAAATGCCTATCTCCGTAATATTAATGTTAGAAATATTTTCTCAAAAACTGTTAAGAGTTGTCATGTCCAATTTTCTTGTGGTTTTTTCCAGGTTATTCTACACCCACTGAGTTAGTAGCATCTTGATATTTTGTTAGGAAGATAAATTTTTTTTTAAATTACCATTTATTAAAATCATACATAGCTTTTTGCTTATTGAAGTGGAAAATAAATATTCAAATACATTATTTTACTGTAATATTAACTCAGTACATTGAAATTATGGTATGAAAGGCTGAGCAAAAATTTCATTAAAATTCCATTCGCAGTTGGGTGAGAAAATGTTCCTTATGGGTCAAAAATAGCAATTTACAGGAAACAAGAAATAACAAAAAGAAAACACATAACTTAAATTCGCCGCGAGTCAGCTGTTTAACAGCTGATTTTCGCAGACGCAGGTCTCTAGTTTAAATCCTAGTAATGGTAGTTACTTTTATACAGATTTGAATACTAGACCACTATCCGGTAACCACTGTTACCGGTGTACTTTGATGGTTGGGGTTCAATTAACCATACTCTCTCAGGAATTGTCGGCCTGGGTCTGTACAAGACTAAATCTCATTTACCTGTCATACATATCATCTTCATTTCATTGGGTCATGGGGCTGCTTATTGATCTATATTGAACAGATTGCAACGTACACAAATTAGGAATAAAAAATAAGAAAAGTTAAGTAATTCAATATGTTATTTTGTACAGTCCAGAAGTTAATATATTACATTCGCAGGTTGTCTGGTGCTAACTTAAAAGTTTAAAACAAAAATATTGCACGAAATAAACAAATTATATATTTATTTTTGTCATTCAAAAATAGAGATATTATGCAAATGGTAACGTTTAAAAAACGTAAGGATTCAACATATTTTTAACAAAAAAACACCTGCAACACCCCCGACAAATTATACCTATGTCGTTGGATGCAGAAAACTGAACTTTAAAAATTTGCATAAAACCGGAAATGTGTAATCTTTTGTGAAATGTGTAAATGTATAGCCTTTTATAGTCATCTAGGAAGGCTATCTGAAGAAAGACTGACCAACGAACTGTTAACTTACCAACAGAAAAATGAAGTTAAGAATAATTGGCTACGGGAATTAGAGGGAAACCTTGAGGAGCTAGAAATAACGGAAGAACAGATTTAAAACAGGGAGGAAAAACGACTCAAAACAAAATTAAAAATCAAAACTCCAACACAAAGAAAGTACAATATAACAGAGGATCAGAGATTCCAGAGATCTAAAAGAACGAAAGAGTATTGGGTAAAGAAGAAAAGTTCCCAGAAACAGTTTTTCCATCCTTGACTAGATTTGCTCCAAGGAGGGTCTAAATAAAATATAAAAATAAAGAAATGAGTTAAGTTTTCAAAATATTTCAGTACATAACATGTAAGATGGATTAAAAAAATATTAAATGCAAAATGAGAAAGGGCGGCTACTTCGTTTAAATTTAATAAAAATTAACACTTAAATTCTGTTAAAACGTGGTTAAAATACATTAAATTTTTAAGTGGTTTGAGTTATTTAATTATATCTGTCTAAAAAGCATTGTTTCATTTAAATATAGATGACATATAAGATGACATTCTCGTTATTTTTAACAAAACTATTGGTATTTGATGCAACAGACAATAAAATTAAAAGGAAATTGAACAGCAAATGAATAAATAATAATGTCAAACGATATTAGCGCGCACAATCACAATCACAGAGTCCCACGCAACCACAGAAGATCAATCAATTTGATTTAAAGTGGGTGAAACTGAAAGGACACGATGCTGTAATTAAGAAAGAGAGAGGGATGCATTATAACAACGACATTAGAAGCAGCGGGTTAAATTATTTGCGGTACATTATGAGTGTGGGTGTTGGACATAATGGCATCATTTCAAAGGGATGCGTGAAAACGGCCATTCACTTGAATACACATCGAACAAACAGCACGCACGAATCTGTACATGCGAGCAAACAAACAAACATACATACAAACAAATATGCATAAATGCCGCATTTACGACATTGAAAATTCGCAGACATATGTTTTTATTTACTCGTGCGAAATAGGAATGTACACGAATTCATGGATCTGCTTCGTAAGGGCTCAACCTAATACAGCATCTTTATGATGTTAATAATTAAATATTTTAAATTCATACACACGGAGTAAAAATAAACATCAATTAGACAACTTAAGTAAGTACTATTGGATAAATACATCACAAAAAATCTGGTGTGAAACACTCACACAACTTTCTCTTGCCAATATAAATAATTAACAACAAACCTAATATTAGTAATAAAACATTAGAAATAAACCAAAAACTAACCTCAATAAACATAACCTTATTTTTAATCATGAGTGAATGACGCAAAATGAAAATCGAACTCAATTTGGCTTAAAAAAACGGAAAATCACACTTTCACGCTAAACTAGGCTCTGTTCAGAAAAAAGCTCTAAATAAAAGTTGTAGAGCTCTTAATTTTCTATAAATTTTTTTATATACACTTTTGTCGTAAAATGCATACTAAGGCCGAAATGTTAAAAAAATCGATTTTTCTCACGTTTTCGTGAGAAAAAAACAGAAAATCGCAAATTACCGCTAAACTAAGCGTTATACAAAAAAAATGTTTGAAATAAAAGTTGTAGAATTTTAAATTCTCTACAACTTTTATTATATACATTTTTGCTCTAAATTGCATATTAAAGCCGTAATCTGAAAAAAATTATGTTTTTACGTGAAAACAGCCTCACCCAGAATTTCAGCAAACATGGCGCCTACCCTATCTTGTAGAGAATAAAAAACTGAGTAAATGAGGCTATTTTTAAAAAAATCGTAAAACCAGTTTTTGAGAAAATTGCAAAAAAGTGAAAAATTACACGAATAAACTACTACTTCCGGTTGAGCGATTTTGATGAAAATGTTCGTGCCGGGTCCGGTAGTGGTATGTAACTTAAGTTTCAAGTTTCAAGTTCGTACGATGTTCCGTTCTTGAGATATTTTGTACACACACACACACACACAGACCAATCGCTAAAAACATGTTTTTGGGTTCAGGGGGTCTGAAAACGTATAGATCCGGTGAAAACTCGATTTCGAAAAATCGACATGAAAACAATACTTTCCTTCCTATATATTCATATAGGCAAGAGAAAGTAAAAAACACAAAATGGATATTAAATACAGTAGTACGCAACATATACCTAAAGGGATCGATGATTTATGCTACATTGAGGTAAAGGGATTGATATAGTAGGGTATGTGAGAAGAGCTTTGTGAGGCTTGGACCCTGGACAGAAGAAGTCAGGGTAAATTGAGAGCTATAGAGATGGATTGCTTCAGGCGCTCATGTCGGATCTCACAGATGGATAGGGTTAGAAACGAGGAAGTCAGGGGAAGGATAGGTTATGGCAGTACAATAGTGGAGGACATTGCAATAAGGCAGGTGGTGTGGTACGGCCATATTCAGAGGATGGAGGGGCATAGATGGTCGAGGAGACTCTTAGAGTACTGTCCTTTAAGTCGGCGTAGAAGAGGAAAGCCGCGATGTACTTGGCTGCAGGGAATCAGGTCCGCTATGGAGAAGAGGCAGTTGACTGAGGTGGACTGGTGGGATCGAGATCGATGGCGTTTTGGTATGCGAGAAGCGGATCATCCGTAGGAACCTCGCCGTAAAGTAAAGTAAGTATGTGAAAAGAGCACATGAAAAGTGCGGGCAAAGGATTGGAGTCCAGTAGGAAGGTACGAGGGAGGCGAGCCCATGGAGAGGAAAGGACTTAAGAAGAACGATTGGAACAAGTTGAGGCAGAGCATCCAGAGGCTTAAGCTTGTAAAGGTTCAAATCAGACATTCGGCTGATGACCAAAAAACTCAGTGTCTTGTCCGTGAGAACAAAATATCTTAAACACGAGATATCGTACGAAGTGCCCATGACTGGCAGGTGGAGTGTTAAATTATTTGCACTCGATCTGTTAGTTCCAGAGCTACAAAAATAGTTCTGTTTCTTACCACATAGTCAGCCAGTAATGTGAATGAAGCATTTAAGAACAGAAGAGGTTGTAATGTAAAAGACACTAGTCAAGAGTTATCTCCTCTGAGAGTAATGAATTTCATTATACAGCCAGACGTTGTAATGAATGAAGTGAAGGTGTCATTTGCATGGTGGAAAGTAGATGCTTTTCAGAGGGCCCGGCATGCTGGTAAGCATACGTTTCCACTCAGTGTGGAAGACACTGGTAAATCACCTCACTTCTCGTTTTACTTAGTAAAACCTCTAGGGGTACAAACCACGCTTTCGGCTGATGACCTAAACAACATCGTACGAACTTTAAACTTAGAACTGAAGTTACGTACCACTAGGGAACCCAACACGAACATATTCATCAAAATCGGGCAAGCGGAAATAGTTGTTTATTCGTATGATTTTTCACTTTTTGAGATTTTCGAAAAAAACTATTCATACGATTTTGTTTAACATCGCTTCATTTAGTACAGTTTTATAATCTACAAGATAGGGTAAGCACAATGTCTGCTGAAATTCTTGGAGGGGCTGTGCTCTCGTGGTAAATTTTTTTTTAACATTCAAACATTTTTGTTTCTGCAACTCATATTTGATCGTCAATTAATGATCTTTTGTATTTTTCTCATTAAAATCGGTAACTAATCGTAAAAACAAAAGAGTAAAAAGATTAAAACGGTTTTTTTTAAATTGCGTCCTTAGTACTTTTGTTGTAAAGTAAAAGAAAACCTCAAATCAAGTCACTTTAGGTAGCTGTAAAGAATTAAAATTAGAAATTTTAACTGAAGAAACAATTACCTTTCTAAATTTCAAACAGGAAAATTACATCTCCAGTCGACGACTTTATGAATTACACACCACGGAAATGGAAACAAGATAAAACACGAAAAACAATTTGAAAGTTGTTTTAATATTTAATATTTTCACAAATGATCGGATTTATAATTATCTTCAAAAACAGAACAGGTTTGAGATTATTAAAGGTTTGTTTTCTTAATCACAAAAAAGTGCGTATAAATGAAAAAAAAATTAATTACCGATTTCATCTTTCCTTGATTTATATTACCATAGTACGTAGAGTAACACAAGAGAAAATTTTTAATTTTAAAGAAAGTAGTCTTTAATTAAAATGACACTTTGAAAAAAAGAAAGAAAAAAGAAAAAGGACGTACAAAAAGTCAAGAAGAAAGGAATGGCGGGCGAATAGCAGAAGTGTAAAAAAGGGGTTGAGAGATTGAAGAGGGAGCCTGAATAAATCACAGTCGAGTCAACGTCGCGTAGATGTACATTGCTAAAGCTGCTGACTTAGTAAGCTGAGTTATATATCAGTAATGCCCGCCGACCTGACACCAGTTAGTGTTTTGCAAGATATTACCCCTTTCTGACCTCTTTTTATCAATAGAACTAACTTTAATAAGATCACCCGCATTTCAGTATTATTACACTCTGATACTAGGATAGGACTAGTATTTTTCTGTTATTTTACAGCAACATATAATGAAATTTTATAAGCCAACTGATAAAAACTGCTATGCATGAAGAATTAATTAATACGAGAAAACAAAATTATTCCAAATGAAATTCAAGCACTTAGAAAGAAACAAACAAAAATAAAACAGCAACACAAATTTTATTTTTCTAAATCATTGAAATTACTGCAAATGCATAAAAAATTATCATATATCTTGAGAGTGTAATAGTTAGGCGACTGAAAAGAACTAAACCTGTAGATTTAGTGTGTTAAAATAAGATTACTGAAGTGTAATAGTGTGGCGAGTGAAAGAACTAAGCTGGTAGATTTAGTGTTTTAAGAAAAAAAATAAAAGTACTGTTAAACTATAAATAAAAATAAATTAAATGTAAGTCATGTATATAATATAAGTTACTAAAACAAATGGTTAGCCACAAGTAACATTAATCTACTTCTATGTCATATAGTTATGCAAGTAACTAAATTAATGTCTAAATTAACAATAGGATTAAGTTAGAGATTTAAGAAATTAATAAGTTTATAGAACCCTGTGAAGTGTCATTAGAAAATAAGTGCTAGCACCAGTGGGTGACTGCATGATTATACACATAAGGGGAGGGGATATATCGCTAAAGAAAAACTGTTCGTTAGTTTCAAGTAACTAGTTGTAGTAAATCTACAATTTGTATGTATATATATATATCTTGAGAGAGATTTTATAATAAAAATCTGGCGTGAAACACAAGTCTTTCTCTTGCCAATGTAAATAATGAACAAGATAACCTATGCTTAATCATTAGTAAATAATTTAAAACGAAAAATATAACCTAATTTTAATTATGAGTGAATAATTCAAAATGAAAGTCAACCTCGGTAGAACTTAAAAATATGAAAAATCACCAATTGACCCTAAACTAGGATAAGTAAAAAAGGTGCTTGAAATAAAAGTTGTAGGTTTTTTAATTTCTTATAGGCTAACTTTTATTACACACACTTTAGTCGTAGTTAAAACACGTACGATAGCCGTAGTCTTAAAAATCCCATTTTATACAGATTCTAATGAGAAAAATGTACAAAATTACTAATTGACGCTAAATTAAGCATTGTAGAAGAAAATGTTTGAAATAAGATATTACGAAAAAACAGTTTTCTGTTATAGATACTGAGTCACGAGATGGCCTTTTGCGTATAAATGGGCTCTGAGGAAGGAAAGTGAAAATTTAACAGTGCTGCCAACCTAAACAGTGTAGCGAGCCAAAATGAATTGACAAGTAACTGTGTTTATGTTTTGATATTAAAGTATGATATGTAAATAAAAACAGCTGGTTGAAATTAGATATTAAAAAAAATATTTAAAAATTAATATATTTAATAAACAAAAGTCTTGTTGCTAAGCGACTGAGAATAAGAAGGATATTTTATAAAAATTATTTCTTCAGTGTGGGGCTGGAGGCCAAAGAAGCAGACAGCCCTACATTAAACTCAAGTAAATTTCTTTAATAATTTTAAAAAAATGTACATTATCACAGAATAAATTTATAAAATGTATAAGTATTAAATGGTGCACTATTAGAATATGTCAAATAGTATTACAATTTGAGAAGATATAAATTTAAAAGAAATGAAATTTGTCAACTAAATACTAATACATTAAAATACAGAAATTATAATAATACATTAAAATACAGAAAAATTAATGATAATAACTCAATAAAAGAGCATTCATATATCAGAATAATCAGTGTTTCTATTACTTTGTGTTAAATAGTATAAATCATCACAACTTGGGACATACATAATATTTTAAAATTTAACTAATTCCTAGTGGGGATGATACTTACATCCAGCAACAGTTAGACACTACTCGTACATTTCACTACCGTGCAGTTTCTATATACATTTTGTAATCTGTGGTTTATTCCGAGAGAAATTTTTTTTTTCATAAACCTCATAAGAAATAAATGTGACCTGTAATATTGCCTGTAGCTTAATTACACGACTAGAAAAGTTTGATTTACTGTAATTACCAGCTACCTTATTCCATTGGAACAAAATTTTCTACGAATGAATCGCCTTCTTTACTATCGCTGTCACCGTCATCTTTACTATCAGTCTCACAAGTATCTACCTAACCGTTTCCTTTTATTACCAGGTGTCAACAAAACTGTTGAAGAATAACTTCTTCACGTCTTTAATTTCCTTCTCTATTTTTCGAATTGTGGAAAGAGAAGCGTGACAGTAGTTAGCCACTCTCTCATGGCTTTTGTTAAGAAGCAGGGAAAGGAATTTTTGTTTAGCTTCAACTTCACAGCAATATTACACTGCATTAGATTTCGTTCAGCACTTGAATAATCTGCCCACTTTTTCGAGAAACAAACATTTCTGAAGACAGTTATATTCGTACAGTTTACCTACAAAAGTTTTCTGCGATATACTGTATATGCTCTGGGTATAGTATAGGTTATTCTGTTTGTTGTACTAAAATTAAAGAAGTCGCGCATACGCACTGATGCTTTCCCCCCCCCCCTTTAACCCTCGTTGCAAACAGAGACGAATTCGTGACTTATGTAACTATAATAAGAAAAATTCACCGTTTTAGGTATAAAGCCTACAAGTGAACATTTATGACTTAGTAATATCAATAGTTTACAATTGACTATCAAAAATTGAAATTTTACATAAAAAGAGAAATAAAACCACGAATCAGAACGCTTTCATTGAATAACAATAGAGTTAGTTAGATACTAGAAAATCATCATGACGAAAAGTACAAAATAAGTTACACAAATTATTTTGGGAGAGATTTTCAAATAGTAAATTTTAAAAATCTAAACAAATGAAAATTCAGTTTCAGCAAATCCCACAAAAACTAATAATTAAACATGTTTTTCATTTCTAAACTAAGTAAGTAGGCGAAATATTGTTACCAGAGACTTTAGGCTAATTTGAACGAAACAATATAACCATGAATTTAAAAAACCATATTCACTACTACGTCTAGCTAAACTAAAACAAAAACCTTTTACATTGATCGAATAATAAAATAACAGTTTTTGAATATTGATACAAATTTTTAATATAACGTACGATGTTAGTTTTAAAAACAGTTTGCAGTTATACGGTGAAATTGAATAAATTAACATTATTCAATTCGAATAAAGTAACAACGAGATTTATTTTACATTTCCAGTAGTTTTAATTTATTACCCATAAAGTCGTTACATTACAATTTAGAGATATGTTAACGTACCAATAAAAATTCTGTTAAAATGACATTGTTCAATTGGATTTTATTACGCCATTATGTTTCTTCTTAAGTATTCTGCATACGGATGATTCTGTGACGAAGATTTTCTAGAAGAAATATCAGGACTTCAAGCTATTGAACATATAGCATGAAAACTATTATTATACACGTTCAAGTGGCAGTAAAAACTAAATTGATATAAAAGGAAATATAAAATCACTCCAACGTACAGAATATTTATACAATTGAAAAAAATTAACATTGTAAACACTTCTAAGAAAATTAAACTTGAGAATGAATTTCACTACAAATATTTGTATATGTTATTTCCACAACTCTGAAATATTAATGTCAGGTGGGCACAGCAGTCTGTTAAGAGCATCAGGGACAATAAATAAATAAATTTTTAGAATTTAGCACTAACATATTCGTACATTGTGAGACTCCTTCTTTAAAATTTAGAAAATTCGACAAACCTAGGTTAAAAACCTAAAATATTTCCTGAGGTATAACATGCTTTTTCTATTGTTTATGAACGTTGTCTTGTACATTTAATTAGTAGTTGGCAAAAATTAAGTTGTTGTTGTTGTTTAGGTCATTACCCGAAATGCTGGTTTAAACCTCTAGAGGCTTTACTAAGTAAAATAGGAGTGACGTAGTTTACTAGTGCTTTCCTCACTAAGAGAAAAAATATGCTCTGAAAAGCATCTACTTTCCGCCCAGCAAATGACACCTTCACTTCAATTACCACGGGGTTTGGCTGTATAATGAAGTTCATTACCTACTCTCAGAGGAGATAACTGTGACTAGTGTCTTTTACACATCTACCTCTTCTGTTCTTAAATGCTTCAGTCATATAATTTTCTGACCATGTGATAAGAAAAAGAACTATTTTTTGTAGCCCTGAATCTAGTGCAAATAACTTTACACTCCACCTGCCTGTTTAGGGCACGCAAGAATTTTATAGTTCAAAATTGCAGAAGTAGTCTATTGTTTGTCGTTATTTTACTTCCGTTAGTCAACCAGATTCTATGATTTGTATTACAAAACTTAAGTCGATAGCTTACTTTATCGTTTAGTAGTGTTTTTTATTCTTGAATAAAAAAGGAGATCTTTGATCTATTTTTTCCATCTAAATTTTAACCCTTGTTTTTCGAAAACCTATTTTTGAAATCAGGTACACTACAAATATTTCGAGTAACTACCTACTTAAAATGCTTGCTTCAGATTTTCAGGGCAAAATTCATGAATATAGAGTTAAATTTTAACGTATAATTTTGGGGAGGACGAGCCAAAGTTAGGTAACAAGCAAAGCGGCACAGAGAAGGACGGTGACTTAGATGCTGAATTCCATTTTGCGGTCAAAGGAAATTCAAATGAGGAAACGGACAGAATCAGAAGATTCATTTAACAAATAATTTTGATATACGGAGCAGAAGCGTGGGAATTGTCAAAAAGATGTTTAATAATGATTGCAGCCGTGAAGATGGACTTCTGGAGAAGAAATTGTCGGAGGTTGGACCATATGAACAAAGAAGATGATGGCCAAGCAGTGCATTAAACGAAGTATAAAAAAATTACGGTATGGACATCTAAGTACGCTGAAGACAGGATGTCCAGGAAATAGATCAGTGGAATGATGGACGCGATGACCAGTAAAGACCGGCAGGAAGGGGACTGGATGGCCAAGGCGTTTGGGATGTGCAAAACAACAACAATAATAGTTGTATAAAATTTAAAAAATTAATATTAAATTTTCTGAAGTAAAAGAATAATTTAAACTTTCAACTTCGTTAAAAATGACAAAATGAAAACAAGTGCCATATTGAAATCAATATAAATCGATTTAGCTATTCTACGTAACTTCCTGATTTCGAATTGATTGACATGCAATTACAAATTAAGAAGTTGAACTTACCGACAACGTAGAACCAATCAATGAATAAAACAGATACAAAAACGTCAACTTACCTGAAAATAACAGAGACCATAATTAGAAATTGTTTTTATTTATTCATTTATGTTAATATAATAGCAATTTTAAAAAGAAAAATAATTAACTAATAGACAAGGTGTTATATAAATGCATTCAATAACAGGCGCGTCAGTTAACCTTGAATATTGAACAAAATCTATTACAAAGGTGTCAACAAAATAACATTGACATGATAATTAAAAAATGTAACATTTCTATGTTTATGTGAGTGTGTTGGTGAAAGAGAGAGAGAAAACAAAAGGACAATATGGTGGAAATAGGGAGAGACAGTTGTCAACTAAGTTATAATTATTTGTTAACCTAAAATAAGGATGTCAATTTGAACATCAATTTACACGTAACGATGGATAAACGTGAGTTAAATACTGTGCCATGACTTCCCAACAAACTTTCAATTAACGGAACAATATTTTCCCTCAGTGACGTCATCATCTCTTTTCATAAACAGCGATAGGTTGGCGACGATGGGGAAAGAAGCAACTAACCCAACAGTAGTAGAATTCACGTTTCAAACTGATGACAGTAATTTCTGTTAGTCGTACAGTAGTTTACTGCTGTATTGTAACTTTACCAACTTTCTTCTTCTCAAGTTATAACAGAACTATAACGAATATTATTAAAAGTTATAGATCAAAATGAATGGTGGCAGATCGGTATTATTTCACGAAAATGTTTCACTGTTATTAACTTACTTTACTTTTATAACGTCACAGTTAAATCGGGGTATTGAAATTAAAGTTAACGAATCTTTCACTCTCTATAATCGATTTATATTCCAACAGATTCTTAAAATTTCTTTAGAAGTTTACGGTTACATTAATAAACGTATAGTATTGTTATCTACATTGCGTTCAGGAAATTTTCAAGAGTTATAATTGTCAAAATATTTCCAGACTTAAGCCAAGATCAAACCACGGGCTTTCACCTTGAAGTGCGTTACTGAATGAGTCACCGAGACGATTAATTTATTTATCCATAACTATATAAAACAGTTTCTCAGTATATGATATTTGCGCATCTGCATTTGCTAGTGACCTTAGAATGACGCCACGATAAATAGAAAAATATATGCTAAGAGAGTCATTGTTTTTGTTGTTTAGGTCATCAGCCAAAAGGCTGGTTTAAACCTCTAGAGACGTTACAAAGTAAAATGAGGAGTGAGGTCGTTTACTATTGCCTTCCTCATCCGCATGCCAGGCCCTCAGAAAAGCGTCTACTTTCCACCTTGCAAATGACATATTCACTTCATTCACCACAGTGTCTCGTTGTAAAATGAAATTCATTAATCTCAGAAGAGACATATTTGAGTAATGTCTTTTACACAGCGTGTCACTACGGAACAATATTACTTACGAAGATCTATGTCGAAAAAAATATGTCACTGATGTCACACAGATTGCACTTTTGAAATGGTATTGGGAAGAATATGTAGCCCGGACGACGGATGGGAAATGAACGAACGAATGGTCTGCTTGAATGGAAACCGATAAATAGGTTATGCAGAGGAAGATCTGCAACGCATTGGACCGACCACGTCATAAGGATGGCAAAGTTCAAAATATGAAAAATGAACAAAATGTAAAACAGCAATGAAGGAAGACCTATGTTCATCAGTGGCCAGTGTGAGCAGGTCGATGAAGATGATATAAAACTAAGGTAACTTGATGTCATGGAACGTATTGAGGGTCTCAAGGCTAAACATGTGGCAATTTGGTAAACATTAATGGAGACCTCGTGAAACCAGCAGAGGTGTTGGGAGAACACATAAGGTGGCGGGTGACATCAAAGGGACAGCTAGGAAAAGTTAGTCAAGAGCACCTCACAACAGAAAATTAGAATAGGTCTATACCCAGCATTTAATGAAGAAAAATGCTAGAAAAGAACATACGAAACAATTCCGAAAGAATTACGATTTTCATAGAAGCACGAGTGATATCAAAAGTAGAATTGCTCAAGCTAGAAAAGCCTATGAAAAAAAATCTTAGCGTGCAATCTAAATTCTCCCGATTTACCCAATAAGTAATCCTACAAAGACGAGTAAAACACAATTAATTGGAGTAGAAACTTGATATATTAACATTAAATTAATATTAACAAATTAAAATTCAAAATTTTAGTTTAACACATTTTTCTGGAGCACTGTCACTAGTCGGTGTCTTCTACCAAGTCATTAAAGCTTTTTTAGATATTGTAATCTACTTTGCTGGTCATTAGGCCTATTACACAATTGAAAAATAAAATAAGTTATCTGCAAAAATTCATAAATGAACCGACTTGTCTCAAACAATTTTGTTAAAAAAATAAATTGATTAATTCAACAAACTATAATAACCGCAGTATAGTTTATTTTTTGTGTTTTAATGTTCGTTGAATTTCGAGAAACTATAATACTCTAAACTTAACTGTGTTCATGAACTTTTAAAAACATTTTAAAAGACACAATTGTGTTTTAAACTCAGATAACAAAAATATCTCTGTTTTTTATCACATGGTCAGCCAATTATATGACTGACGCATTTAAGAACAGAAGAGGTAGAAGTGTAGAAGACACTAGTCAGAGTTATCTCCTCTGAGAGACCCTGTGGTGAATGAAATGAAGGTGTCATTTCGAGGGTGGAAAGTAGCTTTTCAGAGGGCCTGGCATACTGATAACCATACTTTTCTATTCAGTGAGGAAGACATGGTAAAACATTTAACCCTCGTATTACTTAGTAAAGCCTCTAGAGGTTTAAACCAGCCTTTCGGCTGTTGACCTAAACAACAACATATTAATACATATTTTCCGCTGAAATATTTTTGTAAAACAATACAACCATCAATTTGGACAGCAATTATGGAAACGATGTCTTCTTTTATAAAACAAATAAATCACGCAAATCGAACATCTTCATTTCGTAGGAAAATTGTATTTAGGTAATGACGATTAATCACTTTTTAAAAGAAATATCAGATGAAAATCGTTTGTTTTAATCTGGACATTTAAATCTAGAGAAAGATATTTTAATATCATGAATGAATAAAATTTTAAAGAAGAGTGATATATCATAGAAAAATATTAAAAACTTAAATAAATGAATGAGAATTAGTTAATTTAAGTCAATAATACTTGATTAAACGTCTAATTGGGCAACGAGTTTCCAAAGAGCAAACAAATGAAACTGAATAAATACATTAAATTTGGTAAACAAAGGTAATTACCTGTGACAAGATAAGTGTTCAAGTAAACAATTGAAGGTATTACAAATTCTACCAAACTGATACACTAAATACAGAAATGAAGAGGGAACAGAAACAAGAGAAGTGAGAGAGATTGTATGTTACAGCCATGTTACACATAGGGAAATGGTCATTATAATGGTGGTTGTATGTGGTATGTGAGTAAATTTAAAGAGGGTTGTTTAAATGAAGTACCGGCTAGCTCTTTACAGCATGTGTCAGGGTTACCATGTTGTCGAACTCTGCTATCGCTCATTGTCCTCAACACATAATACTCTAACAAAATAGACTGTAATTATTGTAATGTAAAACCACATCTTAAACTGAACAAGTAATGTTATTTATTTGATTCAATTCGGTTTATTTTATGTAGATAAGTATCTAAACACAATTCTAAATCACTAGGGTTAAAAAAATCTTATAGGGTACATACGTTAACTGACAAGAGGCGAAGCCAATTAGTAATGTAATCCACCTTCTAACTGCTATCAGACGTGCAATCCTTCAAATTTCTATTTATTACTTAATGTTTACATACAAAGTTTTTTCGGTTTTACAGAAATTAAAAAAATTTTCGAATGAATTTTCTACGATAATATTCCCTGACTTCATGAAACGAATCAATAACTACAGTACAAGAAACAATCATTTGATTCCTTTGCAATGAACTATAAAAAAACGCTCCTCTAAAGAGATTTTTGTTTCCTGACCCCAAAACTATATAACCTACAATCATCATCATCTGTCAAGGATTAGGGTCAATGGCCTGTTCCAGCATCCATCTCGTTTTAGGTCTTCCCAAGCCTCGCTTCCCTCCCATGCTTGCAGAGGAAGTCTGTGTGCTTGCATGCGAAGTAAATGTTTGGACCAGTTTCTCTTATATATTCTTAACATTTCACACAGTGACAGAACATTGATTCTGCGCGTACCGGGTACAACCTTTGACTCACCGCAAAAATCTCATTTCAGCAGCCTGAATAAGAGATTCATTCCTCTTTAATGACACACATGTTTCACTCCCGTATGTTATGAGTGGTACAGCCATTGTTCTATAAAGTTTTATTTTAATAACTTTTTTTTAATATAACTGCATACAGTTGAAATTTGCCAGTTTTCACTCACGTCATAATTTCGTCAAAGGAAATCTTGCATCCTAAATAATTAAAACCTCAAACTTGTTCTATAGTTCGGTGTACAACCTATTTCTTCAAAATTATGAAAGTATATGGTTATTCAATATTGATATGCAATACAAGAACGTCCAGGTGTTTGAAAAAGAGTCACTAAATTGACCTATCCTAGGATATGAGGAACCATAGTTGGCTAAGTTAAATTCTTAGTTCATGCATAAATTTAATAGTAAACATAAGAGTATATGTAATATGTAGTTATTCAAATTGTGACATTAATAATAGTAGTAGTTTGTGATAATATAGAAATAATTAAGTGAATAAATTGTGTACTGTATTAAATGGTGTGTCGTCTACTGAACAAGGATAATGGATTGCGATGAATGAAATTTTGAATAGAAATTCTCGAAAATCGAAACAAGTAGAAACGTTTGTTTTTTATTTTTATTCCTTATACTACATTCCAGTCAAACGAAGAAAAAATTCGAAGGGTCTCAGTTTTTTGTAGAACCTATCAGACCTCACGTATAAAATTAAATAGCGTCTTTGCAGAGTAGTTATTTGTTCTGTTAATGTAATTAGTCTTATCGGCAAGTTTTGAAAAGATGTCGTTACGGGACTAGTTCTGAATTAAGTTAATAGTGCGTGTGGGTACGGGTGGTAGCAAGCGGTTGTGGACAGGTAAATCATTTGTTTTGTTTGTTAAGTGACAATTTTTCAATTTTAGTCAAGTTTAGCTTAAGATTAGGACTTGCAAATAATTTAATTGTCATAAACTAATTGTATTTGTTCAGAGTCTAAGTTAAATAACTAATTTGTGTCGATAAATAACAAGTGTTATAAGTTTAAAGAAAGTCTGTTTGTTATTTATTATACCCAGATCCCGAATGAACCAAGGCTGAGGTGTTACCTCAACACTTAATTAAATTAATTGTAAAAAATTAATATTATTAATATTGCGTTAGAGGGCAGAACAGCTATACCTTCAAAATGGTGTCTTTCAGGCAGTCAAAAATACGTGAGTTAATATTTCGTTTAAAGGGCAGAACTACCACGCCTTCCAACCAATAAATAATTTAACAAAATACTTGAGTCTAAAACAACCATCTATGTTTTTAATATAAATATCACCAGTATTAAAATTTTGTCGCAATAGAATGTAACATATGTGTATTGATAAAACATATTACAATAACCTCATGAAACACATTGTTATATTTAATCGAATGTAAATCGTCTCAAAATGGCTGCACTCAACTAATAAGAAATCTTGCGTTCATAAATTAGAACATTCATTTCATATTTACAAATACAGATTTCACTAATTAATATATTCCACTGATATTAATTATTTGTAGGATTTTAAATTCTCTACAAATTTTATTACACACATTTTTGCGCTAAAATGCATATTAAAAGTCGCAATCTTAAAAAAAGAACATTTTTTACGAGAAAACAGCCTCTCCAAGAATTTCAGCAGACATGGCGCCTACCTTATCTTTTAGAGCATAAAAAATTTAGTAAATGAGGCGATTTTTAAAAAAAATCGTAGGAGTCGTTTTTGAGAAAATCGCAAAAAAGTTAAAAATGACACGAATAAACTACTACTTCCGGTTGACCGATTTTGATGAAAATGTTTGTATCGGGTCCGGTAGTAGTATCTAACTTAAGCTTAAAGTTTCAAGTTCGTACGATGTTCCGTTCTTGAGATATTCTGTTCACACACATATACACACAGACCAATCGCTATAAACGTGATTTTTGGGTTCAGGGGTCTGAAAATGTGCAGATCAGGTGAAAACTCGATTTCGAAAAATCGACATGAAAACAATACTTTTCTTCCTATATACTCATATAGGCAATAGAAAGTAAAAAAACAATAAAAATATAAGATTTTATTCGAACAATCGTAAAAAAACCTTTAATTACATGTAATATTGTAAATTGTAAAAAGTAGCGGAAAGGTACCTCTATGCATCACAATAACGACCGATCGATCTTTTACATTTTACTTTTACACGAAAACAAATTGCGTTTATTATAAAGCACTATTTATTTAAATTATCCATAAAAAGTTAAAATACCGATTTCTGTGCATAAATTTTTCAAAGTCAACAATGATAAGCGATTTAATATGAAAAAAGCAATTTCGCTTTTTAAAAAATTGTTTTACAAAAGGAAATAGAAGAAGAAAATAAGAAAAAAAAATAAGAACGCAAGCAATTCAGTATATCGCAGTAGTTCAGCAGTACCTCAACACAACAACCATATAAATAACAAACGCCGCGTATTCTGTTAGCGAATATCGTAGAGACTATACATATAACCCTCAGCATACGAGAAACTATGTGCGCCTTGTCTACCAAAATGTTACCTCCGCCCTTTATGTACCGTAATGCATTTACTGCTCTCCACCGACATAGAATTTCTAGTTATATCTCAACTAACCCACTTTTCCCGACATTCTGAAAACAAATACATATCATGCTCTGTCTAAGCATTTTTATTTAATTCTGTCATACGTTACAATTTTAGTTTAGGTATGTTTCCATATTCTACTACAGTTATTTGTTTACTAAAATTATTAATGTTCAACGTTACATATACAAAATAAGCGAAACAAAATATTAGGTTTAACTTTACCGTATCGTTGTGAAGACTTAAGTTCCGTTTCTTAGCTGCAATAAATATGTGTAACGGTGATTAATCTTACCTGGGTCCTGGAAAAATTCTATATTTCCTTCTCCTCCTCAAACTTTTCCCTATCAAATGCTGCATAAAAGCCTCTTCCAATTTCTTGATTCCCTGCCGTAAACTGTTTACATCCACTCCTTCTCAGCCATAATATCTCTGACATCAACCACTAACGTCATCTGTGGTCTTCCACTCTTCTGTTGGTTCCACGAGGTCTTCATTGGATAACTTGTGTTCATCTGTCACAGCTCAACGTCACAACAAATCAAAGTCATTTTCACCTGAGACCCGCAATAAGTTTCATGATATAAGTTACCTTTTTTCTCAAATCACCTTATTTTTCATAATATCTCGTAAAGAAATCCCCAACATGGCTCTTTTTATTAATCTTTTTACAACTCTTAAAGTTTGAGTTTGGTGTACGTACGTATATTTCATGATCATTTATTAATATATACTTTGATTAAGCCCCTGGAGCACTTTAGTCAACTTTCAGTCTTTAGCGGATCGTTTAACTTGTCTTCTTCTATCCCACATCTTCTTCATATCTTCATATCTTCATATGCTCGTCACTTTTCTGGTTATTAGTGGCAATTGAACTTTTGGGTCCATGAGTATTGGTCCATCTTATCGTCTCAGAATCATGTTGTACGTTATCCCCAGGATGTTAAAGTCGTTGTTTATCTCCTTTAGCCCGCCATTTTGTGATTTGTATTCCATGAACTGATTGAGAAGTTTTTGACAAGCCTTGTTTTTGGCATCTTGATTAACCGACTGGAGAATGATAATACTCTTTTCATTGTGTCTGTTATCTGTTCGTTTTCTTGGTATAGTGTATTGTTGGGCACGAGCCACCATTTCCCGTAGGACTGATGTTTAAAGTTCAGAAGTTATTGTTTTTTATAGTATATTATAGTAAATTATTGTAAATAATTTATAAACTGTACAATATTTATATTATGTTTTGTTAATTACAACCACTGTTTTGTCATTTTTAATGTGGTGTTTAATAGTAGTAGTTGCATTTATTGGTTTTTTAACAGATTATGAATCTAATTAAACGTTATATTTTACAAAAAAACTGTTTATTCAGCAATTTAATGAAATATAATAAATTAATTTTCTCAAAACACAACAGGAAAAAAATAAAAATAAAGGGTAAATGTAAATACTCTATTTACATAAATTTCTGATAAGTTTTAAAAACGTAACAAATTTTTCAATAATATATTAGTTCTACGCGTTGGTGTAGTGGTCAGTGCAACAGGCTTTTATGAAAGAGGCCCCAAGTTTAATTTCCGGTCATGTCTGGCGCTTTCATTTTTCATTTCAATTTGTCACCCTTCATCGTTTGTATTAGCCTGTATATTATATATATATATACTAGCTAAAGTACCCGTTCTTCGAACGGTTTTCTTGGTGCTGTTTTTTTTTTGTTTGTTTAACGTCCGACGGTCGGATATCGAGCGATATCGACGGTCGGATATCGTTGGACGGTCGGTTGGGATATCGAGTTAAATCGCTGTCAGGTCTGATATTCTTTAATTGTTCATTGTTATCTATCTCTTTTCAACGTCAGCATTATTATTAATGAAAAAAAGTTGTTGAACGTAAAAAAGCGAGATTTTGGTGTTTTTTAATTAAGTATGCAGTGCTTTATTATTTTAATAATAACTGAAAGTAAATCACAATAGGAACACAATGATGGTGACTACTATTAAGACGACTGATTCATTTTTGGCAATGTGACCGAGATTGGGTGTATAGCGTACTGGTGGAATGGGTAGGTAAATAACTGACTGAATGAATACGGGTTTTACCGGCGAGCAGGCCTATGTTTATTGTTCTATTTATTTTGATGGATAATTTTCTAAAAATACTATGTTTATTTTTTTTAATCGGTAATACTTCCGTTATTATGCATGAAAATGAACAAATTTACATACTTATCAAACTTATTTGTCTTCAAATGTTTCGTAATTTCGATTATATAACATTTTTTGATACATTGCCTTTTAACGGAGATATTCATAGTTTTTGTTTACCCCTCCCACTGAACTCTCCCATCCATTTGTGATATTAAAAAATTTATAGCCTATTTTCATCTCGATTATGTCCAAAACCTAAACACCGACATTCATTGAATTTGGTTCACCGATTCTTGCGTGATGCGGTAACATACAAACAGACATAAATTCAGCTGAACTTATTTTCGGTGTTTACTTGGTGGATCTGGCGTAAAAAAGGGGTATTTTGAAAGACTGCACAGACAAAATAACAATTTTATTTATATAGATTTAAAAATAAAATGACAAAGAAACAAAGAATTTTATCTTTTGAATTAAATTTCAAAGTATCTTTTCTACAACATAATCTTTGAAACTGATTATTTGTTATTTACCGATGCGTAGTTAAAAGAATACTATACTAATTAAACAAGGTCATTCACGTATTATACTGAAATAATTTTATGAAAGAAACTTGGACGTTTTTAATTTTTATTCATAAATTATTCTAAATAACAAAAAAGAATTCATTAACAAAGAAATACTAATTAGTTACACATGTTAAAATGTACGTAGTTTTAATAAGGCTACCAGTTTACATTCTGCACTGTACATTGAAATAAATAATATGTAATTACGTACAGGTGACTTTATCTTTAACTATTTATTAACAAATTCTATAGTTAAAACACCAGACATACAAACAACAGTGACAGATAAAAAACCTTGATAATAAATGTACAAAGAAATTGTATGATCTTGTCACTAGCATTAGTGCAATATCTAATGAGATTAGGTTACAAAAACCTTTGTTTTTAGGTTTGTTTTAAATAGGCACAACTGGAGCTTCAGCATGAGCCGTTGGTAATCAAAGATTAACTCCAAAAAGAGGAAACTTTACTGAAAAAGAGTATTTACTGGCATTTTTCAAGTATTGCCTTTTGTTACGAGCGAAATAAGGTCATTACTATAATTTTTGTCACTAGTTCGTGCGCCAAATTTAAAACTACACAACAACCCCGCTAATTTGAATGACTTTACACACAACAAAATAATCCATAAATATAATGTTACGTACGCATTATCGGAATAGTGTTAGCCAACCTTTCATACTTAAGTACTGCAGTACGTAGAGCTGCAAAACAACAATAAGCACACAGACGTGCTATGAGGCACTCGCGGCTACGACTTTATCTCTAGACCAACCCGGTGGGTCTTTTTATAATTTTTCATAAATTTTTTTACATGTACTTGACTAACGTGGAACAACCATGTTAACGAAACGCGAAAAACTTTGGACGCTAGACGTAAACAACTGTATTCGTTGATTTCCATATCTTCTAAACTCCCACTTCATCTAAAACTACTAGTTTATAAGTTTTACCTTAGACCCGTTTGGATGTATAGCAGCCTAATTTACTGTTTTGCCAAACAGTCCGTCATTTTGAAAATACGACGCTTTCAGTCCAAACTGTTTAAACAGATAACTAGAACTTTTTTTAAGTAACGAACGATACACTACACACAGACTTAAACGTCCCATTCATCAACGATGTGTTCCTGCGCACATACACACGATTTAAAAAGAAATTACACAATAATCCGAACCAGCTCATCGTTGACCTAGCACACCAGATTTACCAACTGTCCCTATACGAAGACTGAAACGATTCTGGAGTAGGGTTATCATGAAACGTCAAAATTAAAGAAAAACAAAAAATTAAATAATTATAAATAATGAACTAACTTAATGATTACGGTTGGGGTACTGTCAATGGGCAGCCTTCTTAATGTCTTAAAATTGTCAATATTTGTATGCTTTTTTGATCAAATTTGCTTGTTGCTAATTTTATACAGTTGAAATTAAAGTATCTTGTATAGTCAAAAAAATTAACTGAATATTGATTAAGTTTAAACTTAGTAGATATACTTCGTTTCACGAAATAGTAATAAAACAATTGTTCAACAGATAGTAAGAAAATACTTATTAGTCGTATATTATTCTTATGAAACGACATTTCTTTTTAATACGTAAGAAAAAGTTTAATCAATTAGAGAAATTTTACATTCAACAAAATGCGCTGTATTAAAGGAAGCAAATACAAACGAACTTTTCTTTGAATTATATACAAAAACAGCAATCAAGAAAGCAATTTTAATAGCTACTGAGACAAGATTGTACACCTTATTTATTTTGAAGAAGCAATTTTCGTTTAGATTTTACATTAAAAGCGGATAATAATTGTTACAAAAACGAGACGAATATCAGCTTTGTTCGTATCAAAGGATTATTATACTTAAAGAGATAAAACGAACGAGATAGCTAACAAATTTAAGCAAATATATTGCAATTTAATTGGGATTGAAGGAAAATTTATAACAAAAGTTTTTGCTGCAAGAAACGATAATAATATTTAAAAATATCTACGCATAATATTCAAATGCTCGTACGTCTGTTACAAGGTAAAATTGTCAGTACATTGTATAATTCTTACATTCTCTTCCCCTGTATGAATTCGAAATACGTATTCACAGGAAATACACGTTTTCAGGCCCACTGGACCCTTAAACATGTTTTAGCGAATGGTCCGTGAGTGTGTTAACAAAATATCTCAAGAACGGAATAACGTACGAAACTTAGAATATAGGTACGAACAGTCACAGGATACTTAAGCAGGCGCACTGGTATGCTCCAGAAGGTCAAAGGGGTGTCGGTAGACTTAGGAAAAGATGGAAATAGATAATATAATATGTAAGTTCGGAACAGGCTGCGGCCTAATCCGAGGTTGGAAGAAGAAGAAAAAAAGACTTAGAACATAAGTAGAACATAGAACATAAGTTAAGCACCATTAGAGGACCAAGGGGAATATTCATAGTTTATTGCATATCCGCCCACCCTATGAACTTCCCCTCGTCTTTGTGATATTAAAAAAAATTATAGCCTGTTCATCCCGATTATGCCCAGAACATTAAAACTGAAATTCATTGAATTTGATTCACCCGTCCTTGCGTGATGCCATATTAGATAAAAATTCAGCTGAAATTATCTTCATCGTTTCCTTTGTAAATCTGACGTAGAAACAAAATTTGGGGAATTTTGCAAAATGGTTAAGACAAAATCACAATTTTATTTATAAAGATTTACTTTTGCACCAGTATTTATATTTTAATATCATTTTAATTTTCAAGGAAGCAACATATCTCTGTTCTAAAATCTCTTTAGCCTTCAAGGAGTGTTTTCCGATAATTTTATTGAGCTAATCGTCTAAATCCGTACGGACTAAAGATTGCAGATGCGATCTAGCCAATAACAGCCAGAGTCAGGTGAGAGGTTGCCACTTCGCTTTGTCACACTTCAGAAATAAGTTTGGGATTCCCTTACACGCTGGATATGAAACTGGCACTAGAATATTCGTCTCGATTTGCTGTTTAATTCTTCAACTTATAGATCAAAATATTAAAAAATAAAATATTATAGATAATATAAATATTATAATTAAAATATTTCAAAAATTTATGTGACTGTTCAAGAAGATTTAATCCAAAATCTTTAGTAACGTGAACTGTGGTACAGCGACAACACAACATGGCCACGCAGAATACAGTTGACGAAAGTCAATTGTCTCTGTGCTGTGTTCTAGGCCACTATGTCCCGCATTCATCTGCAATCTTTAACTAGTCAAGGTATGAATGGGATCATTTGTACGTCTTCGTAATTTTTCGTTAAGATAGTTGAACAACAAAAAAATCTAATTAAACAAAAAATTATAACAATAAAAAAAGTTTGCAATTAGTTTTCTTTGTCAAACATTCTATTTTCTTGAATAAAATATCTAGACAATTAAAGGAAAATTGAAATACATAACCAACAAAAAAAAAACGTTAACTTGTTTTACGCTTTCCAATAGCAAAGAAAATTAAATAAATTAAAAACTATATTAGAATAGATTATTAAACATTAAATAAGTTAAAATGAATTATAAATTGCTGTATATCAAACGAATAATTATATATTTTGCGGTTAACTTTTATTTCGTATTCTCTTTCCTCGGGTTCTTTGTGCTCACAGAATATAGTTATAAGTTAATTTAGAAAAAACTGTTTAAATACTTCCCTTTGATCTGACGCAAGAAACTTTATAAATGAAGTGTTTATTAAAACTTTTTTTATAATAACAACAATTTAAATTATATAAAAGTTTATGTAATTTCTGTTAAACTGATTAAAAACTTTTATAATTTATTTTATTATTTAGTATTTATTTAAACTATTGAAAAACACTATTATAAGAAAGCTCAAAGTTTGATTTAGATATATAATATTAGTAAATTTATATGCATATAACGGGTGATTCAAAAAGAGCGCCGGTTTTTAAACGGCTGGTAAATTTTTGTTTATCGGTTGGCAACATTGTTAGACCTCATTTCTATTTCGGAGAACATTCCGATTGACGATTCAGTTGTAGTTTCTCTTGTTCGCAGTGTAGTACTCTCGCAGTCTGTGTCTAACCATGGAGAAGTTTACTATTGCACAACGAGTGTTAATCGTCAAAACATTTTACCAGAGTAGAGAGAGTTATGCGGCTACTGTCAGGCGACTTCGCGGTACTCTAGGACGTAATGAAGCACCGAATGAATCAACAGTTCGCAGGCTCATGAAAAAGTTTTTTGAGACGGGTTCAACAGTCGACCTTAAAAGTTCTGGAAGTCGTCGTTCTGGCCGAACTGAGCAGAACGTTGCGTTGGTTCGTGACCGTGTGGCTGTTACCGATACCGTACGATGATAAGGGAGTTTTTGTGGCGTCATTTGGATGGAATGGACATTGACGAGTTGTGGTTTCAGCAGGATGGTGCCACCTGTCACGCTGCACGAGAAACAATGTTGTTGCTCCGTGAACGGTTCCAGGATCGCATCATTTCTCGTAATTTCGACCATCAATGGCCACCAAGGTCGTGTGACTTGACGCCTTGTGACTTTCATCTTTGGGGCCATCTGAAGTCATTGGTGTATGCCAATAAACCCCGAAACATCAATGAATTGAAGGAGGAAATTCGACGGGTTATCGGGCAAATGGAAGTCGAAACTTGTCGTGCAGTAATATCCAATTTCATGGACAGAGTTGATGCGTGCCAGCGCAGTAGAGGAGGACACATGCATGACATCATTTTTCATATATGAAATCGGAAGGTAAGATGAACTTGTTGATGTATTTATTTTCAGTTTTTCAATAAAATAAATCTCTTAATTTGATATATCAAAACCGGCGCTCTTTTTGAATCACCCTATATTTATCTTTGTCTGTACGGTATTGTAGTATAATACTAGAGGTTAGTTCACTGGAAATTAAAACTGAATCTCGGCTTTAGTAAAAGTGGGTTGCAGATACGGCGCCTTTGAGAATGTTGGTTGGCCGGTGGTTTTCTAACCCTTCCAACTTTATGAATCTCAGCTTGGAACCACCCACCACCCTTAACACGACCACCTCTTAACTGTTCTATTCTGTTTATATAAAATCTCTTGACCAAGACATTAAACAGTTGTAAAATGCTTTGCTTGTAAATTTTGCGGTTTTGTTGTTCTTATAGGACTGATTTTCTTTACATTAAACATGTTACAACACAGCCTTTTTTACAACTTCTCGATTAATATTGTGTCATTATATCGTACAATAATGTTTGTTAGAATGGACAATTTTAAGAAATATTTATTGATATAATTTTTACATTAATGTCGCCATTGCTGAATACAAAAACCGAATACAACAAGGAGGCTTTAAAAGTTGAAATCATTGCAGACTGACAATGGATATAACATACATAGTATGTAACTTAGTACATATAAAATATTATTGTCAGTTGTTGTGCTTAGGTCAACAGCTGAAAGGCTGATTTGAACCTCTAGAGGTTTTAATAAGTAAAAACGAGGAGTGAGGTGGTTTACAATCGCCTTCCTCTCTGAGTTGAAAGAGTATGCTTATCAACATGCCAGGCTGTCCGAAAAGCACCTACTTTCCACCCTGAACATAACACCCTTACTTCATTCACCAAAGGGTCAGGCTGTATAGTAAAATTCATTACTCTCAAACGACATAACTCTGACTAATGTCTTTTACACCTCTACCTCTTCTGTTCTTAAATAATTCAGTCATATAATTGGCTGACAATGTGATAAGAAACAGAACTCTTTTTTGTAGCCCTGGAACCAACAGATTGAGTGCAAGTAATTTCACACTTCACCTGCCCGCTATGGGAAAATTACTGTTTATAACATGTTTTAAAGATATTTTGTCCCGAATCGATACAAAAATATCGGGAAGAAAAGAAATATAATGGAAATCCTCAGAAATACGAGAGTCATTCGGAAAGTAAAGAACGTTTTCATTTGACGACCCGCGCAGTTTCCCCACTACCTCCGCTGCCGAGTCATCGACCATCCGCTCACCTTGGGCCAGTCTGGCGTAAACAGCGAGCCGATACAGTAGTGTGTTGATTGTTTGTAAGTCTTTAAAACGTGTAAAAAATTAACGATCCCGCCAAGTGTTAGGTTCGTATTGTAATACGCTTTTTGAATGCTAAAGGAGTGCGACCTATCAAAATATATAGACAAATAACGGAGGTTTAAGGTAATGTGATGAACGAAGCTTGAGTTTGAAATGGTGCATTAAATTTGCGTGGAAGGTTGTGTAGCGGCGGCGTGCTTCTGTACGATAACGCACGAACACATTCTTCTGCAGTGATGAAGAACTTGGTGCAACAGTTCCGATGGGAGCTTTCTGATCATTCTCTTTAAAGCACGGACCTGGCCCCACATAATTTTCATATGTTTATCAAACTGAAGGAATTTTTGGAGCGGGAAAAGCTATGTAAGTGACGACGAACTGAAAGAGGGTGTTCATGAATGGTTAAACAACTTGGTGGCAACGTATGCAGAGGGAATAACAAAATTGGTGAAACGGCACAAGTGTTTAAATTTGTACGACGATTACATAGAAAAATAGTTTAAACATCAGGTATGTTGTAAAAAAAGTTTTGTTTCGCTAAAAAAAAAATTTGTTTTCCGAATGACCCTCGTATTTTATATAAATAATGAAGTAAACTAATCAATTTACACATAAATATTTTCTATATTTTGACCGTATACAAACATAAACACATTGTAAATTGTTTTGAAAATTCGTTTACAGTACTTCCACGTCGTTTGGTGATCATTAACAAACAACAAAATCATTGTATCAATGTAAAAGGTTGTCAGTAACCATTTCTATCCCATTTACCCTTGTCGCTTGTCGCAAACAGAAGCTCATTCTTTTTATTTTTGTCGTCTTATTTCCCATTATTTCCTTCCAATCTCTACAGTTTTAAATTTGAAATCGTTGGTGACGGTGACAAAATTGAACTTTCATCAACAACAACAGTGAATTTCATTAATTTGTTTCTAACTCTTTGCTTTCTAAAGTGAGAAATTTCTGTCGCCTTTACAATCCACGAAAATATTTTTAATATTATTACATTCACACATTTAAGAATTTTCCCATGTATTTCTTAATAAAAATATTTTGTTTATATTTAAAGAACACTGCATTTTATAAAGTACAATTCTAATGAACATACCTTTTTTAAATTTAATAAATTATTTCAGGTAATTACATTTACTGACAACTGTCGTTTAAAATCGATCAAAATATTAAAGATTAATAGCGAAAAAAATATGGTGTGAAACAATCACTCAACTTTCTCTTGCCAATGCAAATAATTAACAATATAACCTAACATTAGTAATAAAACATTAGAAATAACAAAAAACTAATCCAAATAAACATTACTTAATTTTAATCACGAGTGAAAGACGCAGAATGAAAATCAAGTTCAGTTTGGCTTAAAAATACGGAAAATCCCTCTTTCACGCTAAACTAGGCTCTGTACACGTTATCGTGAGAAAAAAACAGAAAATCGCTAATTAGGCCCTACCGCTAAACTAAGCGATATACAAAAAAAAAATTTTAAATAAAAGTTGTAGAATTTTAAATTCTCAACAACTTTTATTATATAGGCTACATTTTTGCGCTAAAATGCATATTAAAGCCGTAATCTTAAGAAAACTATGTTTTTGTGAAAACAGCCTCACCAAGAATTTCAGCAAACATGGCGCCTACCCTATCTTGTAGAGCATAAAAAATTTAGTAAACCAGGCGATTTTTAAAAAAATCGTAAGACCAGTTTTTGAGAAAATCGCAAAAAAGTTAAAAATTACACGAAAAAACTACTACTTCAGGTTGACCGATTTTGATGAAAATGTTCGTGTCGGGTCCGGTAGTGGTATGTTACTTAAGTTTCAAGTTTCAAGTTCGTACGATGTTCCGTTCTTGAGATATTCTGCTCACACACAGACCAATCGCTAAAACCATGTTTTTTTGGATTCATGGGGTCTGAAAACGTGTATATCCGGTGAAAACTCGATTTTGAAAAATCTACATGAAAACAATACTTTCCTTCCTATATATTCATATAGGCAAGAGAAAGTAAAAATTAGTGGAACTGCAAAATCGATTTAAAAGATAAAATTAGCTTGGTTATAGAATAATACTTTTAAAAAATTAATCTCAATAAAACATAAAAAAGTATATTCCCTCCCCATCCTGGGGAAAATAAAAATAAAACAAATACAAGTTTGTTGTTTTCAGAGAAAAATATACTTTTCTGATTTTTTTTATTGAGATTAATTTCAATAAAAAATTTAAAAAATAAATATTTTTCCTCTGAGAAAAACAAATTTTTATGAATATAAAAAATACAATTTCAACGTTTCCGTAAAACGTCAAATGTAATGGCATTTACTGGTAGATACCCTACCAGATCTAAAATTATGGTACTCGAGGAAGTATCACAATGCAATTATTTAGGTTGTGACATCGTGGTATTTGGACATAGAGAAGAAAGCTGGCAAATTCCAAACAGAGTGCGGCAATATTAGCAGAACCTTAGGCAGGAAAACAAGAAAAAACTCAGATGGCTGCCCCAGTTCTAATGGAAGTTCCATTCTCTATGGAAGTGAGTAGTGGATTAGTACCAGACTGTAGGAGAGTAGGTAGAATACAGGCGGCAGAGATGTGATTCCTTAAAAGAACAAAGAGTTGCAGTCGTAGGAACCAACAAAGAAATGAGAAAATAAGAACAGAACTGGATGTTTACAACCTAAAGGGAAGATTGAGGAATATTGAAATAGATGGAGGGAGCACGTAAAGAGATTGCCTGAAGGAAGGATCCCCCTCAGTGTTTTGCAATACAGACCTGTGGGGAGGAGAGATGATGGGAGACCACACAAAAGATGGCAATAATTTAATAGTTCATCGCTAACAGCCATGAACAGGAACAGGTGGAAGCCTAATCCTTGATTGTTAGAAGAAGAAGAAAATATTTATTTTCCAGAAGGAAAAAATTAAAGTTATCGTCCACGGTTAATCACATGGTGTAATCCTAATACAAGCCAATCGTACCGTCAATATTGTTAGGAATCATTTGGCTATTAGTAAATATAATCTTTAATATCCAGTAAATCTGTCATTTGATGTTACAATAACTTTAAAAGCAGAGAAACAAAGTTTTAAAATTCTTACAAAGAAAAACAGATGACACCATATATTATAAACATATACAGTATTGAAATATTCGTTTTATAAATTATTTATTTTATAAAATTATTTATAGTTTCCATACTGAATGTATTTGACGCGCGTATTCACGTTTTTTGCCCAAGATAACGAAACACGTGTCAGACATTCAAAAGGAAAAATAAGTTTAACCAGATATAAGATTCTGTTAAAATATGAGATATCGGTGTCACATTGAAAAAGAGAATAACAGATGGTAAGGTATTGCATAAGTACTGAGAAGTAAAGGATTTATTTCTTATGTGAGGTTAGCTGCAAAAGTGGGCGTCGTAAGACCCCCGGTCTTGGTTCGCTAACCGATCAATAGGTGCCCCCCTGGGTGGAGTTTTTGTACCCCAATTTGTGTGCATGGTGTCTTCTTCGACTGAGAACCGTTATACACGATATATAAGAAGCCACATGGGAACCACTAGACAATGCAAACAATGTATCGGAGCTTAAAATTCTTTTTATTTCTCTACATTCTTCTGTATTTATAACCAACCAAGATACAACTTATTCCCGACGTTTACAGACTTAGATAAAACATTAACTTATTTACTTTCTCTTGCCCTATACGAATAAATAGGGAAGCCAAGTATTGTTTTCATGTCAATGTTTCACTGGTAATGCACGATTTCTTGCCCTTAAACCAAAAAAAACATGTTTTAGAAAGTGGTCCGTGTATATGTTCAAAATATCTCAAGAACGGACTATCGTACGAAGTTGAACTTTGAAACTAAGTTAAGTACCACTAGGGCATTGGCTGTATAAATATAAATATAAATTGGCTGTGAAATCCATTACTCTCAAAGGAGATAACTCTGACTAGTTTTTTTACACCTCTCCTTCTTCTGTTCTTAAATTCTTCAAGTCATATAATTAGCTGATCACGAAACAGATACATTAATTTTTAGCACTGAAAGTAGCAGATCTAGAGCAAATAATTTAACACTACATCTGCCTGTTATGGGCAAGCTGTTACTGAATAAGAACACAAATTTGAGCCATAGAGTTTGAACCAAAGTGACAAATGGGCCTTGTACGGCTATTCGATAAAATAAAATAAAAATAGTTAATGATCAGGGCCTTCAACTTGATCCCACTGACACGACCATTATAAAGTAAACGACTTAAATAAAATATATCAAATAAACCAATCTTGTAATAATACAATCATTTAAAATAAGTATAAGCTAAGTGAAAGGAAATTCTCAAGAGACATTTTCCGATATCTTGTTAGTAGCCAACTCGTATTTCATGTAAAATACGTAAAAGATAACTAGATAGTATCGCAATGCAATAAGAAGATAGCCAATAAGGCAAATTTGAAATTTGAGAACAAACCAATAATAAAAAGCTCCATTTAACTTTTTTTTAAGTTAAACTTAGCGTAAAAATGTCAGATATACGGTAAACATATTATAACAATTAACATTTATTACCCGAAAAAACCCATATTGCCCATAACAGGCACGTCGAGTGGTTAATTATTTGCACTTGATCTGTTAGTTACAGGGCTACATAAAATAGTTCTGTTTTTTTCACATGAGCAGCAAATTAAATGACTGAAGCATTTAAGAACAAAAGATGTCCAGGTACAACTGACACTAGTCAAGAGTTATCTCCTCTGAGCGTAATGAATTTCATTATAGAGCCAAACACTGTTGTGAATGAAATGAAAGTTTCATTTGCAGGGTGAAAAGTAGATGATTTTCAGAGAGCATGGCATGCTGATAAGCATACTTTTCTCTCAGTGAGGAAAGTAATTGTAAATCACCTCACTTCTTATTTTAGTTAGTAAAGCCTCTAGAAACCTAAAGGAGCCTTAGAAAACTGAGGAAATATATAAAATTGGTAAACATACGCGTATTTTATTCCACCATAGGGGTAAGGGGGTTTTCAAATTGGTTAAATTTATGAAACCTAGAACACTTAAGGCTTACTAGCGCTAGTAAGGGAGAAAAGTCACATAATTGACTACAGTCCGATTCACGAAAGAAAACGCCTGTCTTTAAACAGCAATATCTTTTGAACCGTTGTATGTAAAAACAGTTACGATACATCAAATTAAAGTTTGTTTTATTGTTGGTTACAGGATTACATTAGCATAGAATATATTGCAGCCCTATACATTTTAAAGTACGCGTGAATAAAGTAATAGTACCTTGAAGTTGGGTATACTGGAAAAGTGGTTAAAAACAGGGTACTTATGCGTAATTCGTTTTATTTAATATACTATTACTTTCCAAAAAATTTAATGTGTATCTTTTAAGCAACAATGAAACAAGCTTTAATTTGAAGTATCGTAGTTGTATTTAAATACAACGGTTCAAAAGATATAGAGCTAGTAAACTAGCTCAGTGTGAACTTGCAGGGTGAACTAGTAGGGAAGAAAAGGTTATTTGATTGACTAGCTCTACTAAACTAGCTCGATGTTAACGTTTGGAAATGTAGCTAGTTATAATAAGCTGCTAGAACTAGCAGCTAGTAAACTAGCATCGTGGTAACAGATTTCAAGTAATAATTCATTGACCGCAATTTAAAATATTTGATAAAACAATTTTATATTTTTTTTTGCATTTTTATCTTCTATTGGGACGTTTGTTCGGTCATGTTATGTAAAAACTAAATTTTTTTGCTTATTATTTTGAGTAAAAATAAATTTCAGTTTTTGCTGTACTTATTTCAAAAAAAAGTTTAGTTGGCGTTTAGTTAGTAAAGCGTAGCGAGCGACGGGTTGTTGGTGATTAAATAAAAGAATCGCCTGAAATTGTAAAATCAGAATGTTGTTTAGGTCAACAGCCGAAAGGTTGGTTTGAACCTCTATAGGTTTTACTAAGTAAAAACGAGGAGTAAGGTGGTTACTATGCCTTCCTCACTGAGTTGAAAGAGTATGCTTATCAGCATGCCACGTCCTCCGAAAAGCATCCACTTTCCACCCTGCAAATAACACCTTCACTCATTCACCACAGGGTCTGGCTGTATAATGAAATTCATTACTCTCAGAGAAGATAACTCTTGAATAATGTGTTTTACAACTCTACCTCTTCTGTTCTTAAATAATTCAGTCATATAATTGGCTGACTATATGCCAAGAAACAGAACTATTTTTTGTAGCCCTAGAACCAACAGATCAAGTGCAATTAATTTAACACTCCACCTGCCCGTTAAAAGGCAGAAAATCAGAATACTAACTATGCAATTGGTAGAAAATTAACGAGATTTAAATCCAAATAACCGAAGTAATTACTTAAAACTGGTAAATTTAGTAGGTCTTGTTTAATCACATGACGTAATTTGTACAACGCCAATAGCAAAGTTTTTAAATTTATTTTCCACTAGAATTTTAGTGAAATTGTGACGATAAACTAGATCAATTTCAGATACTGTAAGATAAATTGCGGATATTTCATATATTGGATATTGCAGACATATTATTTGTTTTAAAGGTTTAGTAACGTTTTAGATTCTTCAGTAAAATTGAATAGAGAAATTTATATTGAAATAGTACATCATAGTAGAAATATAGTTGTATTTTTATTACTCTAAATACATTTAACCGTCTACCGTATGGCTCATCAATACAGTTTTATCGATCAATGTACCGTAGACTGATTTACATAGTTAAATTGAGCAAACATGTTTAATTTTCAATTTAAATAAAATGTCAATATAGATGATGAAAATCGATTTAAATTAAACTCAAGTAGGCCTACATCATATATAATTAAATAAACACTCTAAATTTTCATATCACGATTTAAAATGTTTCCTCATACCACAAATCAACTGTTTCTTCCGAAGACATTTATGTTGTCTTCTCGTACAAAACTACAAACTTTCTTGAGTTAGAGAACGCAACAAAAAAAAACACAGAACTTACGTGCGTTAATGACCGTAGTACGTAATGTTTATTTTAACCCCACTGCATAAGTTACCAGTAACTATATTACACCAGATGTGTAAAAAGTATGGAACCGGTTAATTTTTAGTAAAATAGCTTATTGTAACGAAAAATAAGCAATGGGAATCAGTGAAATACAAAAACTGTACTTTCTAAATACCCGAAATTTACAACCGCCGTACTGAATCTGCTTTTTTATAAAATGAAAGGTACACCTTATGGCACATGATTTCGATGTAAAATTTCAAAAGAAAAACAATGGCAAAACCCGTTTAACGATATCTTTCACCGTTTTTTAGATATTAGGCATTGAAATGTCCAAATCGAGATCAAAACGCTTTTACCAAACTCTGTCTACATTAATGTTATTTGCGGTAGAAAAACATAAACGACACATTATTTAACATCGTCTTCTTACGGAAAAATCAATTCTGCAATCCACTTAATAATATCTCTTCTCGTTAGTTCATTAAATGATAACTTTTATTGCGAATTTTGACAACAAAATGCTCAAATTGATAAATAAATAAATAAATGATAAATAAATGCAACAGAGAAATAAAAATAAAAAACGAGTTACTGCAATCATTTTAATATTTTTGCCTTACCGCCTCTTTATACATATGAAATTTTAAAATCGCGAAAAGGAACACAATGCTATTTACATTAAATAAGTACAATCATAATTATGAAACTCGCCACAACAATGAATATAGAATTGAAAAACATAGAACTTCAAAGTTCTCAAAAGGAATTCACTACAATTCAGTTCGGGTTTTTAACAAATTAGCATCTAAAATAAGACGCCTTAATTTAAAAAACTTTGATGAGGAAGTAAAAGGTTTTTAAACAAAACATGCATTGTATTCTGATCAGTAATTCTTAAATTATCTTAGCAGAATTTAGACTTATGTAACATTATATAGTGTAAATGACAAACCAAAATTTCAATGTACAATTTTAGTAAAACTTTAGTAATTTGATGTGAAAGTTTTTTTTGCTTATTTTATAGTGAATACTTACATTCGATTGTAAAAATAAAAAATATTGTTACAACAGATTTAGTCTACGTATGTTGTTTACGTCATCAGCCGAAAGGCTGGTTTGAATCTGTAGAGGTTTTACTAATAAAAAGAAAACGAGATACAACTTATTTCAATACCTAACGATTTTGTTTATTTTTTCGTCAATGCGAGAACTAAAATGGAGACATCCAACAGAATTATTTCCTTTGAAAATTAAATTCCTACCTTTACTTTTCCAAATTCAGCTTCGTAATTTTATGTGAACTTAAAATTGTTTTTAATTGGTAAAGATCTTTCTATTGGGAGTTATCATATGACACTTTTTTAAAGAATCTGTTTATTATAACTTAAAAATAAGATTGTAGATAAATTCTGTAAATAAACAAAAACTGTGTGTAACTGTAATAGCAAAAAATTAATTTATATGAAGTACCTAGTTAATATAGAAAAAAAATCAACAACATATTTGAAAAAAAAAAAATCTGGTGTGAAACACTCACACGACTTTCTCTTGCCAATGCAAATAATGAACAACATAACCTAACATAACTAATAAAACATTAGGAATAAAGAAAAAACTAACCTCAAAAATATAACCTTATTTTAATCATGTGTGAAAGACCCAAAATGAAAATCAACCTGTTTTGGCTTAAAAATACGGAAATTACTCTTTCAAGCTAAACTAGGCCCTGTAGAGAAAAATGCTCGAAATAAAAGTTGTAGATCTGCTAACTTTCGTATAAATTTGATTACATACACTTTTGTCGTAAAATGCATACTAAGACTGAAATCTTAAAAAAAATCGATTTTTACACGTTTTCGTGTGAAAAAACAGAAAATCGCTAATTACCGCTAAACTAAGCGTTAAACAAAAAAATGTTTGAATTAAAGTAGTAGGATTTTAAATTCCCTACAACTTTCATTAGGCCTATATACATTTTTGCGCTAAAATGCATATTCAAGTCGCAATCTTAAAAAAACAATTTTTTAATGAGAAAACAGCCTTTCCAAGAATTTCAGCAGACATGGCGCCTACCCTATCTTGTAGAGCATAAACAATTTAGTAAATGAGGCGATTTTTAAAAAAATTGCACGAGCCTTTTTTGAGAAAATCGCGAAAAAGTGAAAAATTACACAAATAAACTACTACTCCCAGTTGACAGGTTTTGATGAAAATGTTCGTGTCGGGTCCTCTAGTGGTATCTAATTTAATTTCAAGTTTCAAGTTCGTACGACGTTCCGTTCTTGAGATACGAGTTCACACACACACATACACACACACACACACACACACACACACACACACACACACACACACACACACCAATCGCTAAAAACATGTTTTTTTGCTTCAGGGGGTCTGAAAACGTGTGGATCCGGTGAAAACTCGATTTCGAAAAATCGACATGAAAACAATACTACTTTCCTTCCTATATATTCATATAGACAAGAGAAAGTAAAAATACATCTAAATTTGCGATACTTATGGTTTCACGGACGGTAGATTTATTAACTAACAATGCCGAAAGCTGAATTTAACTCTTAAGTACAAAATAATGCTAATATGATGGTTTTACCAGCTATTTCACTTCCCGATTTAAACATTATGTTAGAGGACAATGAAATTCAACAGTAATTTCAATAGAGGAGAGTTCTTTTAAAAATTTACACACGAAAAATCAAGTCTGGGGCATTTAGTTTGGAAGCATCTGGAAGAAAAAGATGTCGAAGAAGAGGATGGGAACATAAAGATGCAAATGTTCGACAGAATGACATCATTAAAACTGCCTTAAGAACGGATTCTAGTACGTACTCTGCGATCCCAAACAACCACAAAGTCCATAAAATACCTTGCTTTTAATACTGAAACGCTTCTGCTTAAACGTTAATAGCTATACCATAACAGTTCTGCCAGCAATAGTAACGCTATTATACATTATTTATATGGGGAAGCCAAAAAACATTTATACTCCATTTTAAATCCTTACATTCCAGACCACTATATAAATAAAAGTTAAATCTGAACTAATTCTGGGGATCGTTATAATGTAAACTGTACCGAAATTCTGTTTTATTTTGTAATCCAACCAGTTAAAAGTAAGGTGAACCGATTTATTGGTAATTTCGGTTTTACTGTAGATACTACCTAAAATTTTAATTTTGTATGAACATTTACTAACTCGAATTTTTCATGTACAACTTTAGGGTTAACTTATTGTACTAAAAAATTCTAAATTTAATACAGTCAACTCTCCGTATTCGCGGTTTCCATTTTTGTTACCGTTTTCGCTCTTCGCGATGAGCTAAATTCAATATTCGCGGTCTGTTCCGAATGAGAAAGAATTCAAATGTTCATAAATGAACTGCGGAATGAAAGAAAAGTTCAAGCATTCAAACTGTAGTACGTAAGACGTAATTTACGTACATTCAAAATGATTTTAGACGCTATGGATTTATATTAGATGCTGAGGTAGATCTTGTTAAGTGTAAGAAACAATTTAACATAGCTGATTGTGTTTCATGCATTAAATATTCTCCTGACGAACTGAAGCAGTCTTCATTCATTTCTTGCTGGAAAAAGCTATATGACATTCTGATTTGAGCACTAAAGAAACCGAAAGTACAAATTGCAAAAACCGTTGTGATTTATGTGGTTGAGTGGTTAGTTAGATTCGCGATTAGTAACATGTCAATAAAATGTTCTGTACATCATTTTCTGAATAACTTGCTTTTATTACGTACACAAATACAGTACCGACGAAACATCGAGTTGCTGGTTTTAAAACTGGTAAGTTATGCTAGTTTATATAAATAGAATAATATAAATATAGTATGTAAACTACAGTATGTAAGCACTACGTAAGGCATTGGTTATTAATTTAATTCAATTTCCGCATTCGCGGTATTTGTACGTATTCCGTATTTGCAACGAATTTTCGGAACCTAATCGCCACGAATACGGAGAGTTTACTGTACAAGCATAGTCCAGTATATGTTTTTTTATTACTTTATTTATTTTGCAAATGTATAACAACAACTAGCAAAAACATTTACAACTAAATAAACAAAAAGATTTTTAAAAACCGCCCGCGTTAATGGCTTTGAGGAGGATACCACCCAGCGATAGCTCTCCAGATAACGATAAATGTGTTCATTTTTAAATTATACTTTGTATACGTAATAATGTTACAGTTGCGTTAATGTATCATGTCTCTACTCCATCGACGTTTCAGTCGTCTTTATGCGATTCCTGGTAGGTCCGCAGACTTCTTATTGCATATTAAGTAATTGTTATGGTTGTGAAGTTTGTCTCTGAAACTACGGTACAGTTTTAGATATGTGTCGTAGACGTAAGGAAAGCGTAAATCATCGTGTAGTGTTGTATTGGATACGTAACTCGGACGTTTCCAGTATATGTAAATACCTAAACTATACTGCACGCGAACACTGCCAAATACCTTGGTATGACAATCGACGCTAAGCTTCGCGAAAAGCCCACATTAAAAAGAAGAGAGAGGAACACGGAGTAAGGTATCAGAAATTTTACTGGCTACTGGAGAGAAGATCGTCATTATCAGTGTATAACAAACGTCTACTCTATAAACAGATGATAAAGCCTGTCTGAACGTATGGTATGCAACTCTGGGGTTGTACCAAATAAGATAATGTTAATATTATTTAACGTTTCCATAACAGGGTACTCAGAAACATTGTCAACGTACACTGGTTTATAAGGAACTACAACTACCTCCACATGGATTTTACCAAGCGAAATCCAGAAGTTCGCACAGAAGGATGAGGAAAGACTTCACCACCATTACAACGTTGAAGCAATCCAGCTGCTTGACAACGATGATCAGGTGCGGAGGCTGAAAAGAAAGAAACCATTTGATCTTGTGTAGTGCCAATGTTTGAAAGCAGAGCAGTGTCAGTGCACGATTAGAATTAGTATTAAATTTAAGTACATAACATAAATGTAGTGTACATGTTTTATATTAAATTAAGTACCGAAGTTCTGCTGAACATCTCTGTAGTAATATTGTTAATAGTAGTTTAAGTTGGAATAAAATTCTTATTAGTCTTAAGACTAAACCGTAATATATACAATAAAGAAAAAACTGTACTCAAATCAAAATTTAAATTAAAGTTTTAATTTAAAATCCCACTCCTGTAAAAAACAGTACGCTTGAACGACACCAAGTATTAATCAAAGACGAATAAAACGCGTACGGCTAAGGAATCTCCTTGAGGAGGCAGCCAGTAATAGGACATTAGTAAAGACTACTTCTAGCTCCAACAAGTAAATAAAGTTTTGTAAACTTATTTTAACAATTTAGTAGTTAAAAAAATCGTACAGATCCTAAATAATCAAATTTTGTTGCAAAATTTAGACCTTCGGGCCGGTCCAATCAGTCAGTTGGTAGAGTAATTTTATTTAATCAACCAAATAACGTTCACAACCGAACAAACTCCTCTGGTGCACCCAGTTTAAATTCACGCCTAATACAGGACAAAAATACAGCAAAAACAGTGATTAAATCGGTGGTTGCCAATAATGTATAGTTCCTGATAACAAATAAATACTATAAGAAAATCAAACAATTTTTTTTAAGTTTAACGACGCATCCACAGTTTGGTTATTGGCAATCTCGATGGGTTGTCTAACTTTACTGGTGGATTTCGACTTTAGGCTAGCGTTTTAGGCTAGCGCGCTACCACTACACTACAGAGGCGGCAAAAATTAAAAAAATATAATTTAAAAGCCAACTATTAATCGCATATTTCTATTTTTGTTTTATAAGTTGATTGTTATCATATAATAACTCCGTATAAACACCGAACACGGTGGACAAGTGACTTAAAACTGGGTTTTTAATCCTAATGTGTTTACGTTGTTCAATTCAGAACAACACGCAACCCTATGGCCCACTGAGATGTATATGCTGTGTGAATGAAGTGTAGTCTTGTACAGATCCAGGCCGATCATTCCTGATAGAGTATGGTTGTTTGAACCTCAACCATCAAAGTTCGCTGGTAACCACTGCCCAGTATTCAAATATGTATAAAAGTAACAACCTTTACTAGGATTTTAACCAGGAACCTGTGTCTCCGAAAATCAGTTGTTAAACAGCTGACTCGCGGCGACGATTTTACCTCTACACCAACCCGATGGGTTGCAGGATTTAACTGGGGAAAAATAGGTAAAATAGGGAATTGTGGAAACAAAGAAGGCCCATGTCCAACACTAACTGTTAAAGAAGAAGATAGACAACAAAGAAGAAACAGAAGAATAAAAATAAGGAAGAGGACAATAAGAAAAAGGAAAAGGAGAAGACAAAAAGAAAAAAATAACAACTATAGTTAAGCTAAATCACGAATAAAATAAGAAAAAAGTAAAACTGGAACAGTAATATTGATTTTGTTTAAATCAGTACAAAATAAAAGAAGAAAGTTAAGTTTAGTGATAATTGAAATCGGTAGTAATAAGAGTAAAGCATATTTGCTGAAATCATACGTACGGTGCAAAATACTCTTAACATGAAGCTAACCAGGACTTTTAGCAGAAGGGGTTGAGTGGAGCGAAATGAAGTATGCCGAGCTGGCTAATGAAAATAACTTCACGATTACGAGAAATGGAGAAGTGTAAGAAAGAGATAGATGGGGAGGGTAGAGAGAATTAAGAGAGCTTTAAGGTTAGTAGATATTAAGAGGTTGTTGGAGATGCTCAGCCTCCATTAGGCAAAAATGATTGCATCCTGACTGCATTTCGACGACGGCTCCCCCTTTTCTTCTTATTATAATCCAAACCCCTATTACTCCACGAACAAGAACTGTTTCTCGTAATACAACTGCATGCTGGTTAGTATGCCACAGTCTTTAACACTAATATCGTATAACTGCCCTTGCAATTTCGTTTTAATTAACACTTCCCTTAATTAAATAATACAACACACATGTACAATAATTACTCAAACACGATTCAAGTAATTAACTCAAAATCTGTTCACAGATTTACAAATTACAAATAAATTAAATTTTTCTGATTTTAATGAAAAATACAGTATATAAATTACCGTACAAAAACCATTTAGACTTGGATAAAATTACAACTATGCAACGTTTTTTCAATAAGATTAATAAAAAAATAAAATAAAACAGTTATAGTTTAAAACAATTTTAAAGACCAAAGAAAAAATTAGTGAAAAAAGATATTAGTGATTTGTAAGTCCAAAATTCTTATCCAGTCCGTTCTAGAAAAATCTAAAAATGAAAAACAGCTCAAATGCTTTTACGTTTGTTACTAAAATTTACGTTACATACTTATACACGTTAATGATGCCCATAACAGACAAGTGGAGTGTTAAATTAATTGCACTCGATCTGGTAATTTCAGGACTACAAAAATTAGCTCAGTTTCTAATCACATGGTCGGCCAATTACATAACTGAACAATTTAAGAACAGAAGAGCAGAAGAGGTATAAAATACAATATCAGAGTTATCTCCTCTGAAAGCAATGAATTTCACTATAAAGCCAATCCCAATAGTGAATGAAGTGAGAGTATCATTGCAGGGTAGAAAGTAGACGTTTTTCGGAGGGCCTGGCATACTGATAAGCATACTCTTTTAACTTAGTGAGGAAGATATGGTAAACCACCTCACTTCTTGTTTTACTTAGTAAAACTTCTAGAGCTTAAAACCAGCCGTTTGGCTGATGACCTAAACAACAACAAACTTTAATGAGATACATGTACAACAAGATTTATTAAACAGAAATTAATAAAAATGTAACTGATTTCTTATACAATATTCTACAGTAAAAATTTATGTAGTTAATTTATTACCTGTAATTAATAATAAATAACGGTTTGATTAATAGTTACAGAACATAGAAATTCACGGTAACTAATTGCCTAATGTCATTGGAATTCTACCTAATCCGAGGAATGTTTGAATAGAACATAAAGGTAGACTTAGCGGCCTAAAATTAATGCCTACCATAACGTATAACACGTGATATGTCAAAGTAAAATTGTATAACCGACTTTTACAACAAGACTTAAAATGTTACAAGTTGGGCTGTAAAATTACAAATAATTTTCTTTTATCTCATTCCATGTAGTCTTATTGATTATACAATATTATGTATACAAATGTACGTTTGGTTCAGGCCATACAAAAACAATAATCTATATTATATAAAGCCCCAGCCAAAATGACTGACTGACATAAATTCTAACCCCTTAGCAAGTCTCTAAAAGCAAAAACCCTGGAGACCTTTTTTATCGAGAAAGAGATGAAAGAGATACTTTAAATTTTGCATTTTTCCCGGGGGTTTCAGCCGACGCCCGATAAAAAAGGTCTCCAGGGTTTTTGCTTTTAGAGACCTGCTAAGGGGTTAGAATTTATGTCAGTCAGTCATTTTGGCTGGGGCCTTATATAATATAGATTTAAAGTATCTCTTTTCGAAAGCTCAGGAAAGGCGCGCGAATATTTCGAACTTTTTAACGAAGTCTCGTTGCGCAAAGGCCACTGCGACCATTTTTGTTCCCCTCCCGAAGTACGTTAAGACCATGTATATAAAGTTGCCCTTAACCCGCCGGTTCGCTGAAAAAACTCAAAAAACAAAAATTCGGCTTTTTCGGGGTTGCAGTTTTTAGGTTTTTCTTTGTAACACCACAAAGACGGGTTTCATTGACAAATTTTTATTAGGACCACATTACACTAACTCCCGGAATCACGGGTGACTTTTCAAATTTTAGATCGGGGTCCTACGGGGTTTGGTACCCTTATTTAAAAATTATGAAATTTTTAAATTTTTATAAATTAAAAAATCTGTTAACGGTATGTTGTTTGGAGTTAAAAAATACATAAAAATATGATAATCCGAAAATTTTAAAGTTGCACCCTCTTTTTTGCAGTAGGGTTTGTATTTTTTTATCTTCTTAACGGTGCATCGTAAAAATAAATTGTATTGAATATTTTTGTACCCCTTTTAATGTACTTCAAAACCATATAGCTTTCGTTGTTCTCAACTTGCCGGTTCGGTGAGAAAATTAAAAAAATAAAATTTCGCCTTTTTTGGGGTTGCAATTTTTAAGTTTTCTTTTGTAACACCATCAAAACGGGTTTCTTTGGCAAACTTTTGGTAGAACACATTACACGTACCCCCCGCATTACGGAAAATTTTTCAAATTTTAGATCGGGATTCTAAGAGGGTTGCTACCCTTATCTAAACATAATGAAAATTTTAAATTTTTAGTATACAAAAAATTTGTTAACGGCATGATATTTGGCATTGAAAATTACACAAATATTTGATAACCCGAAAATGTTCAATTAGCACCCTCCAGCCTGCGGTAGGGGTTGTATTTTTTTATCTCCTAAACGGTGCATCGTAGCGAAAAATTGTATAGAATTTTTTTTGTACCCGTTGCAAAGTACTTTAAAACCATATAGTTATCGTTGCCCTAAGTTGCCGGTTCGGTGTGAAAACTCAAAAAACAAAATTTCGGCTTTTTGGGGTTTGCCGTTTGCTTGTTGTTCTTTCTTTACACCATCAAAATGGGTTATTTCGTCAAATTTTTATTTTTAAACAGTTACACGTAACCGAAGCGTCACGGGTAATTTTTCAAATTTTAAATCGGGGTTCTACGGGGGTCGCTACCCTTATCCAAAAGATATGAAATGTTTATATTTTTAGAATACAAAAAGTCTTTTGACGGCATGTTGTTTGGCGTAAAAATTACACAAAAATTTTATAACCCGAAAATTTTAAATTAGCACCCTCTAGCCTGCGGTAGAGGTTGTATTTCCTTATCTCCTTAACAGTGAATAATAGGGACAAAATGCATGAACCTGTTTTGTGCCCCACAAAAAGTACTTCAAGATTATGTAACTAAAGTTGCCCTTAACCCACTGGTCCTCTGAGTAAACTACAAAAACCAAATTTCGGTTTTTTGGGGTTTACCGTTTTCAGTTTTCCTATCTTTACACATTCAAAACGGTTTTTAGGCAAATTTTTATTAGCAAAACGTCACAGGTACTTACAGCATCACAGGTAATTTTTTAAATTTTAAAAAGCGATCCAATGGGGGTTGCTACCCCTATCCAAAAATTATGAAATTTCTAAATATTTAGAATACAAAATGTATTTTAACGGCATGTTTTCGACGTTAAAAGTTAAATAAAAATTTGGTAACGCGAAAACTTTCAGGTTCCACCTCCTTACCGTTGGTAGGGGGTTGTATTTTTTTACCTCCTGAACGGTGCTTCGTAGAGGAAAATTGTATAGAATCTTTTTTGTGCCTCTCCCAAAGTACTTCAAGGCCATGTAACTAAAGTTTTCTTTAACCTACCTCTTCGCTAAGAAAACTCAAAACACTAGCATTCCGGCTTTTAGGGCTTGCCGTTTTCACGTTTTTCTTTCTTTACACATTCTTAACGGTTTTTCGCAAACGTTTTATAACAAAACGTTACACATACCCTTAGAGTCACGAAGAATTTATTAAATTTTAAGCGGGGTCCTATGGTGATTGCTACCCCAACAAAAATTTTAAAATTTTCTGAATATAAATATTTTTTTTACGAAATGTTATTTAGCGAAGAAAATTACATAAAAATTTGGTAACCCGAAAATTTTTAGGTTGCATGAGAAAACGAAAAACTCGACGTAACATACATTCAAATTAAAACATTTAAAGTTGAAATTTTTAAACTTTAAACATTAACCTAAAATTGTCAAATCTTCAAATTTTAAATTTTGAAACTTTAAACTTTCATATCTTGAAATTTCTAATATTGTGATCCACCGAGCCACTTTGGCGGCCGAACTTCATCTTGTGGCAAATGGTTCTGATCCACCTACCCCTCTGAGGTCGAGACACGTAAGCGGCGCGAAGCGCCGCTGGAGTGGCGAGTATTTGATAATAACGACGCTTTGAGCAAGTTCAATCAGTCAGCTGGCACAAAGTCGTTTTTAAATTTCAAATAACATCGGCCTGCGGGCCAGCCCAGTCAGTCAGCTGGTAGAAAGTCGCTATTATTTGTTAAGTAACACCGGTTGGGCAAGCGACTTTGTATGGTGACCAGTTGACAGCCATCCATGAACAAACTCTACTGGGGGTCCCTGTTCAAACTCATGTCTAATCAACGTCAAAAAATACAGTAAAAAGAAGCGATCAAATAGGGTAGTTGTCAACAATGTACAGTTCCCGATAACAAATAAAAGCTAAAAAAACAAACAAAAAAAAACATCGGTAAGACCAACGTTGTACGGTAATCAGCTGATAATCGTACAAGAAGAAAGACTGTCAGGTGTCTATATTAACCCACGCCAAAGATTATTATTAAACTAATAGTATAGGTAAAAACTAATAAAATTTTTATTAGTTCTTAGTATTTTATTAAGTTTTGTTCAAGTAATTTTATATATGTGATGACAATGGGTATTTTGGGTGAAATTATAATTTCCTTTGCCTGTAATATACCAGGTGTCCCACGAAGAGATTGCTATTTTTCAATTAATATGCCGGACGTATCGCACACTCTACAGTCTACAGACTGGAAACTTTGCAGTTATAATAAATAGATACGTAAAAAAATACCTCAAGTTTCATTTGCTAATGATTAATCAAAACAAAATGGGGGAAAGTAATTTTATTTGCATAACCATTTCAAATTGGTGATTTGTTAAAATGTTACTTAAGTAATAAAATGAAAGATATGGAATAAATATGAAAGTGATAAATTATTAATGAACGCAATTTATTTCATTAACCTTTATTCAAATTGATGTCCATCAATAGCTATGCAATGATAGCAACGAAACAAAAATGAGTCATAAGCGTTTTTGAAAAATTGCCCACGTGTCAACAGCAGTTTCTCTTCAATCAGCCTCATTAATTCATCGTCTGTTGCAATGGTGTGAAAATAAACTTTTTCGTTCAAAAAGCCCCATAAGAAAAATTCGCAAAAACAGACAAGTCTGGTGATGTTGGATGCCAGTCCATGAGGCCGCTGCCAAGACCTATCCAACGGTTAGGAAGATTTTGGTTTAAAATCGCTTTCGCCACATAAGCATTATGTGGAGGAGCTCCACCATGCTGGAAAAAAATCCTGCCTGAGAAAGATGAGGAACTATGTGATTAGTTAAAATGGAATAGCAAAAACAGGTGTTATTTTTCTATATGAATCCTATTGTATATATAAGTGGTTTTATCCACAAGATTATCGTTCGTTTTTGATATTATTTTCTTATTCCGCCATTTTGTTTTAATTATTCATAAGCAAATGAAACTCGAGGGTACGGTTTTACACATCTGTCTATTATAAACTGTAAAGTTTCCAGCCTGCAGAGTATGCGATACGTCTGGCATATTAATTCAAAAATAGCAACCGCTTCGTGGAACACCCAGTTTATAAGAGTAGCTTTCCATACTACGGCCCTTAACAATATGTGTTGAATAACAGGCAGAATGATAATAGCCTCGGTTTTCCCCCACTAAAACAACGCCAAAAAATCCACAAAAGCAGTGATATATTTGGATGGTTGTTTGAAATAACAACAGTTCTGATAATAAAATAAAAGTAACACTTCGTAATTTTTTCAGTAATACCGCTAGCTTTTCAGGATTCTTAAGTTCCTTCCAAAATGGATCTTATGAAAATGGATTATTATTTAGCGACCGCTATGGAAATAATCACAAAGATCTATGGAAAGACTAATGGTGAATAATAAATTAAAGACCTAGTAAAAAATGAGGATATTCAGCAGAAAATTAATATATTAAACGTAAAACAAAACATGGCATCACTAAAATGGTGTTGGGCCGGACATACAATGAAGCAGACGGATGATAATGATGGAAAGAACAATGACGTTCAGTAGTGGAGATCCTGGCTGTGAAAAAGAAATAGAGGTCGTCCACAAAGACGGTGGAGAGAGGATTAAAAACTGGTGGCCCGATTTAACTGGCCACAAATGGCAGTGAGCAGTGGAGGTAGACACAAACACGGGAGGCCTATATCCAACAGTGCATCATAATGATAGGCTGCTAAAGAAGAAGACGACGATGAAAATAATGGCAATATCTACTGGAAGTATCTGGTTCATCACTAGAGGAATTGTTTTTTTGTACAGCGGTTTCGAAGGGTATACGTGTATGCATACAGTATGTTTGTACTATAACTCCAGGTGATCAGAGCGTGTCTGTCCATTAAAAATTTTGTCAGTTCGTTATTGTTTAAGTCAACAGCCGAAAGGCTGGTTTGAACCTCTAGAGGTTTTACAAAGCAAAACGAGGAGTTAAGTGGTTTTATTATTGCCTTCCTCAATGAGTTGAAAGACTATGGTTATCAGCATGTCCGGCCTTCCAAAAAGCACTCACTTTTCACCCTGCAAATTATACCTTCTCTTCATTCACCACAGGGTTTAGCTGCATAGCGAAATTCATAACTCTCGGAGAAGTTAACTCTGACTAGTGTCTTTTACATCTCTACCTCTTCTGTTCTTAAATAGTTCAGTCATATAATTGGCTCACTACATGATAAGAAAATGAACTATGTTTTGTATCCCTGAAATCAACAGATCGAGTACAATTAATTTAACAATCCACCTGCCCGTTATGTGCAATGATCGGTTCGTATTAGGATTCGAATGTTTTAGTGACTTTTTTGTGCTTAATTCACATTTTTCATATAATTGTGGTTTTTCCTTACGATTTTAGTAGTTTCAATTTGACAACTCTTTGCGTAATGGAACTTAAAACTACCCGAAAATTTCTTTTATAAACTGTATCTTTTTCTAATACTTATTTCAATTGTTACTTATTTCAATATAACAAACACTAAGTGAAGATAAATCCAAAATACGAGTATATAATCAAACACACTTACATGTTTAAATCAATACTATTTAATTTAGACTAATCTAACTTTGAATTTTAATACTGAAGGAGCCTTCTAGTGACAAATTTTTAAAATTTTATAATTTAATTGCGATTAAGTGATAATTTTCTTTATGAAGTTAAGTAATTATAATTTTACAAGAGAAGTGATTTTGTTTATTCAGATAAATTGTACGAGTGCTTTTGTTTTTAATAATAAACAAACAGGCCTGCAAAAATATTTTATTCTTCTACTCGAGTAATTTGTTTACGAAACAAAAACTTTTGTTCCACAAAAGAATTCTTTTGTATAATCGAGTTTAAAATCTTCCTCGTTAAAAGTAAATTATTAAAAATAAATGAAGCGTGTGTAGAATAATTAATAAACATAATGATATTAAAACGGAATAAAACTTGAAAAGAAAAAAATAAGAAGAGGAACACTGAAAACAAAGTGAGTTTGAAAGATTTTGTTGTTCGCAAAAGAAAATTAAGGTAATTGTTTTGGAAAACAAGAATAAAACGTTATCTCAGGAGGTGCCTTTACCCACAGGAGCAAAGCTGCGTTGCAAGTTTGAGAAATTATTCATAGAGATTAGAATTTCTGAAAAGATGCTGATGAAGGTACTTTCCATAAACAAAGAAGAGAGAATATTTAGGGCACAGCACGCTACGTTAGTTTCAAAATGTATTTTAACACATTTATTTTTACGGAATACAAACGATCGGTATATTAAATTATCTGTTTACTAAATTTAAATGTTTATGTACCACTTTTTCAGTTTAATAATTTATTTTCAACGTGAAAAAACACGTATAATAAATAAATTTACTCTGAAAACTTACTTAAATATCGGTTGAATGATTTTCCGTCAGATAGAATGTCTGCAATGAAACAACCTCATGATACCTAGCTTTCCCTTTTTGTATCGACAATAATTCAATCATTAAATACGTTCACAATTGATTCGAATTTTTTATTTGTTAATATCAGTCGGTTGAACATCTTTTTACCTTAAAAGGCATGAAGAAACTAGAAAAAATGAAAAACTTTTATTTTCAGATTTCAACACTGGTATACAATTTGAAATATGTGCTTCCCAATGGTATTAAATTTCATGTCTAACGCAAATAAAAATAATGTTTCTTTTTAATGATAACACGAAGTAATTCTTTTTTTTGTGTGAAGAAGTCCATATAGAATTTGTTCCTTATCCGAAAACTACTTTTCTTAAAATTTGTATGCCAGATTTTTCAAAATTGATAAGTTATATTGTAATCAAACTATCATATTTTTTTCAGGATGTTAAATTCCATTTCCTAATTCGAAAATCATTTTAACTGTGCCTTGAAAAAACTATTAAATACAATCCCTACACAATGCTTCAAATGAAACAATTAACTAGAAAAATAAATACACAAAATTAAACTACCTTTAGAAGTAAATAATTTAAACTAAAATTTTTTTAAAATTTTTATGACGTGGTGGTTAGAGTAATAAGTTGCTAAGCAGAAGATCCTTGGTCCGATTCCCGGTTACGGCCTGACATTATTAAACGAGTACAAACCCTTTTGTGGTCTCTTACCACAAAATATCTGCTAATGAACATCCTCTTAACTTGTACGACTTAAAATTAACTAAAATAAAAAAAAATATGCAGTTAAAATTAATTAATTGTAACAAAACTATATTCAGTTATATTCAGTCTCTTTTAAAACAAAATCGGTACAATCTTTATTTTCGTTGTACTTTCTGGTCGTTATTGGAGGCAATTTTTATAATTTTCATTTATCGTTTTTCTTTGTTCGTCCGTCCGTCCGTTACACTCAAGATATCTGAAACTACAAGAGATAGGAAGAAACGGTTTTTCGATTCGTAACCTAAACAAAAATTAGTGAGATTGGATTGAATTTGAAGTTCTGGTTTCGACCACAAGTGGCCCAAAACCGGAAGTCAAAAAAATCAAAGTCAAAAACTACAAGAGATAAGAAGAAACAGTATTCGGATTCATAATCTACACAAAACTTTGGTCAGTCTAAATTGGGTTTGAAGTTCCAGTTTCGACCAGAAGTGGCCCAAAAAAGAAAGTCAAGAAATGAAAGTCAGAAACTACAAGAGATAGCAACAAACGGTTTCCGGATTCGTAATCTACACAAAAATTACTGAGTACCGATTGAATTTGAAGTTCCGGTTTTAAACCAGAAGTGTTCCAAAACCGGAACTCAAGAAATCAAAGTCGGAATTTGAAAACTAAAGTAGTTTCATTCGAATCCTTTTAAAGAGTAGATACAGAAATCATTGGAATTCGAAGTTTCGGTTTCAACAGTAAGTGGTCCAAAACCGGAAGTCAAGAAATCAAAGTCGGAATTTGGAAACAGAAATAGTGTCATTCGTTTCCTTTTCAAAAGTAGATACAGAAATCACTAATGGTTTTTGCCATTTGTCAATGGCAAAAGGTAAACACCTTCATAAAAATTTTCACCAGCCAATGAGACACATCGGCTCATGAAGGCATTTTTAATTTCTTAATCATATTATTTACTTCTGTAGGTTACATAAATACATCTCTTTATTTAAAAATTAATACTTGTTTTTTCATTAGAACTAATAATATAATTTATTTATAATCTTATATTATTTACTTCCACAAATCTTTCAAAATTCATCATCCGTTCGTAAACAAATTAATTAACAACCTGATCTCGCACCTGCTCACGTCATTTCCAATTTTCTATGCAAACTTTTATCACAGTCTGCATCATCAACGTCGTCATCAACTATATGCTAATTCTATTTCTTCACGAATACTTTATATTTTATGTTTAAAAAAATAAAAAATTTTCACAACCATCTAAAATAAAATCGAGTACAATACCTTTACACAATTTATCAAATGTCGGAAACACACACTGCAACAGATATGCTTTTAACAAAACCAAAATCGACAAAAAAAATTCAGTTTTCTCTTTCCTACTGAATTCTAATAATAACAATAGAAAACTCTGTTCGCATTTTAAATTGGTTTTAAGTTTTACAGAATCACACTAACACAGTTCTTCCAGAATTTACAGAATTCTTCAATTTACAAAAAAAAGATAAAACATATTAGGTATTTTAAAATGAGATACGATCAGACGCCTTATCGGCTCCGGATATTGGCTACCGTCATGACAATGCGTACACTTTACACTGCTACAGGAAAACTCTATTGAGGTAACACCAGACGAGCTACATAAGGTATGAAAAAATTCAACGGGAAATGATAATACGATCGAATTTAGTATTTTCGGTAAGTGGGTAAAGTAACTATTCTGAGGTTTCCCGATTCTATCATGACACACAAAACAATATTTTGTCGATAATAGTTTCTAATTTATACCGGGTGTTTCAAAACGCCTTAGCGTGCTTCATTTGCGTATTCTATATACCAAAACAAACGAAATATTTCATATGAAAAAATGTAGATTAACACTTCGTTCTTATTCTATCCGCCATTTTGTATTTATTTCAGGAAACCATTATTTCACGTGAAAGGATTGGAAATTTTTATTGAAATTTGGTACAAATATTTGCACTCCAAGAAAATTACAAATTAACCTATTTCTCGAAAACCATTAGTTTTGCCGAAAGGCTTTTTTATTATCTTAAATGTAAGGCTTATTGTTATGAACAAAAAGATATTTCACTTTTGAAAATCGGGCGGTAGACAACCGAGATATAGCGAAAATTTGGTTGCTGAATTTTCTGGCCGGTTTCATCTTCTTAGTAAATAAAAGTTTAAAATAAAATAGGCTAAATAACATTTTATTTTTTTTAACCACTATAAAAAGAGAGTAGCTTTAGGATTATACCTTAGATAACTGTAATCGTTATAAAATAAGAGTAGCCGTAAGATTTGTTTCATAGATTATCCGTAATCGTTACTTAGAAGGTTACTAGAAAGGATGGATTTATCCAGCAAAATTATGCACTGAACAAAACGGAGGCACTACTTGGGAACTCGACAGGAAAAGTTTCATCAAAATCGGTCTACCGAAAGTAGTAGTTTTCGTTTAATTTTTCGTTTTTTTGCAATTTTCTCAAAAAATTTTCCACAATTTTTATAAAAACCACCTCATTTTCTAAATTTTTATACTCTCCACGATAGGGTAAGCGCCATATCTACTGAAATTCTTAAAGGGCTGTGATCTCGTGGTAAATTTTTTTTTTTAAGACTGCAGTCTTAGTATGCAATTTACGACAAATGTATATAATCAAAGTTATAGGAAATACAAAATCTACAACTTTAATTTCAAGCATTTTCTACTAATTGACGCCTAGATTAGCGTCAATTAGTGATGTTTCATATTTTTAATTGTATTTTTCTACAGAGGTTGATTTTAATTTTGTGTCATTCACTCATGATTACAATTAGGTTATGTTTTTCATTTTAAATTGTTTACACGTGATAAACATAGCTTACATAAAAAATTATTTACATTGGCATGATAAAGTTGTGTGAATATTTACACCAGAGTTTTGTATTTACAGACTAAAAATGTAAATTATAAACTTCTCCGAATTAAAAGACATGCGTATTTTTCAAAAATATTTACAAAACACATAAACAATATAGTTATCAGGTAAATTAAATTATTTGTACATAAACCCTTTTTAAAGAAATTTCAAAGTAAAGTTTTAATATTAATATTTCCATATTTTGTAGGAAATACGAATTTATTAATTAAAATAGGTAATTTAAACAAAAATAATTCTTTAAGAATTTTACAAGAATTTAAAACTGGTACTTTTTAAATTAAAACCTTAATACATACTCTTTTCTATTCACTCATTCATTTAGAAAAAAGTAATAAAGAATGATTTACATGGGTAGACTATTATATATGATATATTTTTTAGATTTCTGTCGCAAAACTATATAATTAGCATGGTTTACGCAAGAGTACGTCGTTTATTAATGAAAATACATTCTTTTTCATAACCATAATAATTTCATTTCTTAGTTGCTTTTAATATGTATTTTAGTTTTTAAATGTAATTAAAAATGTTTTAATTACCACTCTGGATTTACCTTACACTACGTTACTTCTTTGTTTTTGTTTCAGTAGCATTGTTAGTTCGTGTACTTAATTACGTCTTTTAGTTTATCTACTATCTAAGCGCATTTCATAAAATCATGCACTGCATGCAATAATTTATAAGTAGGATGATAAAACTTTTAATGCACATTAAAAGCAAACATTTTTAATTCTTCTCGTTATAATTATTACATTGTACTTATATTCTCCTTTTAGATCATCAGTGAACTTAAATCGAGTTGCTTTAATTTAATTCTGCTGTAGCTGTACGTAAAACTAGAGTGAATTTAATCATTTTAATAGTAATGATCTTCAACAAGAGTGCTTTCACATTTTAAAACTATTAAAAATTTCTCATTAATTTTAAATCAACATATTAATATTTTTTGTTACTTTACGAGGAAGAAAAACATTTTGACGAAACGAAAAAAATGGACTTTAAATAAGAAATATGTTTGGGTTAATTTGAAAACGCTCACAACTACAAACTAACTCAAAATTCACGCCAAACTACAATTTTTAAACTGTGTTGCCATACGGGATACAAATCTGGAGGACAATAAAAAAAAATGCCAACATTGATGTAATAAACTGTTTTCAACCCAATACAAAATAATACAACCAAACGGGCTAGATAAGCAGGTAAATATTAAAAAAGAGAAAGACAACTAATCTAGCATACAAGTTAACAAAGAACATACTACACAACAAAAATGGATTTCAATAAATACCAAAATCCAACACTATAACACAGTAATTAAACCGGAAGCACTTTATGCGCCACAATGCTTGACAATAGCGAAGAAAAGAGAAACAGAAGTAAATAGGAAAAATAGAAAAGGAAGTTCTAAAAAAAATATATTATAACCTAATAAAAAATAAAAAACATGGGTATTGCTTAAAATAAAAAACAAATATACGAAAATCAAGAAAGAATTTCAGACACTATCAGGAAAAGAAGAGCAGAATTTTTGGAAATATCTTCCGAATGGAAAATACAAAAATACCGAAAGTCCTAATGGATCACGTTCTAAACAAGAAAATCAGATCAGGGTGGTTTGAAGAAATATATCTAAAAGAAATAAAAATAGAAACAGGAGAAGCACAAGATAGGCAATTATTTAGCAATAATTTCAACAACTTTGGTAATTTCGAGGTACGAGAATCAAGACCATGCGGGCGAAGAACTAAAACAAAAAAAGAAAGGAAACAACAGTCCGAAAGAAGAAGAAATACTGGGAAAATCGAAAACAACAATCTAAATCCAGCAAATCTGTATTAACGTATTCCAAAGTGGACCAAACGTAAAAAAATATTTTCAGACAACTTTTTACGAACAGCTCTTAGGATAACATGGTACATATGAAAAAGATATATCTATAACGACATGCTCATTAATACTAGGCGAACCATGCGTGAAAACCCGCACAAAAGTGTAAATTTGTTTTTATAGAACTTAGCTGTAAACAACATTTTTGTTGTATTGTTGTATGGGATTATTTGAAAAAGCAAAATCAAGCAGAACTCACTGTACACTACTCAAAATAACAACAACCACGTTGGAAAGTCCAAAATGATGTGTCACTGCCAATGCGTAAATATAATTTAGTTGGTTGAACTTGCGTCCCTTTAACCTCAAATAGCTATGCAAGATGTGGGAGGGATAGATACAGAAAGAGAGAAACATATGCGTAGTGTAATACTGCATTCGGTACACAGACGCATCGCTTACCGTATTCTCGTTCTTATTAAGTTCACGTATTATTATCTTTAATCTTTATTTTAGACCTCGTATTTTATCGTCATAAATCAAAATATATGACTTTGGCTAGTTTGTACAAATCTACTCAAACAGACGATTCATTTGAGCCCACTTCAGAGAAAATCGGTGAAGGTTAGGTGGTTACAATAGTTGCAATATAGTTACAATAGTGCTAGCTATTAATATATAGATAGATTAATCAGATCCCAAAAAACCCCTTACATGACATGATAAGATATTGTACTTAAAATTATGTCACAACATTATGTAAATCTGTAAATTTATTAATTAATTTCCTAAACTGAATATCATATGAATTAATTATTTCTTGCCCTTTACCTTTAAGATATACATATTAATAGACGAACAAATCTTTCAGTACATTTTACACTGAACTGAAATATAGGAAACCTTAAATCCACAATCAATAGCATACAACAATAACACAAATTGTAAAATAACACAACGTATGAACATTTACGGATTAACATTAATGAATATTACCGGAATAAACTTGTAAGAGAATATCAAATTTTAGAGAATCTATCAGCAACAGTCACAATTTTCGTTTTGGGATGACTTACAACATAAATGTTATTCCAAAGAAGATTACAACAGGTATTCAGTCGTTTAGAAACCCACGCTTTAAACCAAGAGAACAACAAGCTAAATAATAAATGAAATTAATAACTTAGATAAAATAAAAATTTAAGAACAAGGAGTGATAACATTTACTTACATAAATTAATTATAAATGGTATTTTAAGTTCAAATATTGTTCTTCTTATCATTTATAACTGATACAATCGATTTAGCACAATCATTTGTATAAAATTACTTTGAAATTTATGTAGGGCAAATTACAATGTAAAATTCATAAAGGTTATTTAAAAATGATGTAATTTATTGTTGTCAATAACTCAGTAACAGCATTGAACAAGAAAAAACAATGACAACTGAACGACATAACACGGTAAAGTGCGGTCGGACCATTTTAACTCGAATCTAAAGCTAAGAATATTAGTTCGATTTGAAGAGGTTTCGATTTAGAGGTAAAGGTATTGGAACACAAAAATGTATTACATCAAAATTTCATGTTTTAATAAATTATATTATTCCACACAACAGTGTATTACAAAAGTCAAAAATATAATTACACTATCAAGAATTATGTAAATGTTTTATTATTGCATGCTGTGTATTACAGAAAAGTAACGGGTGATTCAAAAAGAGCGCCGGTTTTTAAACGGCTGGTAAATTTTTGTTTATCGGTTGGCAACATTGTTAGACCTCATCTCTATTTCGGAGAACATTCCGATTGACGATTCAGTTGTAGTTTCTCTTGTTCGCAGTGTAGTACTCTCGCAGTCTGTGTCTAACCATGGAGAAGTTTACTATTGCACAACGAGTGTTAATCGTCAAAACATTTTACCAGAGTGGAGAGAGTTATGCGGCTACTGTCAGGCGACTTCGCGGTACTCTAGGACGTAATGAAGCACCGAATGAATCAACAGTTCGCACGCTCATGAAAATGTTTTTTGAGACGGGTTCAACAGTCGACCTTAAAAGTTCTGGACGTCGTCGTTCTGGCCGAACTGAGCAGAACGTTGCGTTGGTTCGTGACAGTGTGGCTGTTACCCCAGCAAAATCAATACGTCGCCGTTCTCAACAATTGGGTTTACGATGTTCTTCTGTATGGAGAATTCTTCGGTACGATCTCCAATATCACCCGTATAAAATTCAGTTGCTGCACGAGAAACAATGTTGTTGCTCCGTGAACGGTTCCAGGATCGCATCATTTCTCGTAATTCCGACCATCAATGGCCACCAAGGTCGTGTGACTTGACGCCTTGTGACTTTCATCTTTGGGGTCATCTGAAGTCATTGGTGTATGCCAATAAACCCCGAAACATCAATGACTTGAAGGAGGAAATTCGACGGGTTATCGGGCAAATGGAAGTCGAAACTTGTCGTGCAGTAATATCCAATTTCATGGACAGAGTTGATGCGTGCCAGCGCAGTAGAGGAGGACATATGCATGACACCATTTTTCATACATGAAATCGGAAGGTAAGATGAACTTGTTGATGTATTTATTTTCAGTTTTTCAATAAAATAAATCTCTTAATTTGATATATCAAAACCGGCGCTCTTTTTGAATCACCCTATAGAAAAGTACATATAAAAACAAATCTATGACAATTATAAAAAAAAACCCACCGGGTTGCTCTTAAGGTAAAGTCGTTGCCATGAGCTAGTTGTTTAACAGCTGATTTTCGGAGACGAAGGTTCCTGGTTCAAATCCTAGTAAAAGTTAATTTTATACGGATTTTTTAATACTATGCAGTGATTACCGGTGTACTAGGCTACTTTGATGGTTGGGGTTCAATTAACAATACTCTCTCTCAGGAATGATTGCTTTGGGTCTGTACAAGACTACACCTCATTTACACATTATAAACAGCATTCTCATTTCATTGGGTCACGGAGGCTGCATTGGGTCATCGGAGTCATACGCTGCATCGTAAAGTATACAGTACAGAAAATAAAAAGTAAATCACCGGAAATTTTAACGAAGTAGAAAATTATATAATACATATGAATATACGAGTATAACGCTGTTTGTAAATAATTTTTAAAGAAAATAATACACAAAGAACAAAAGGCTACACACATTTCCTAATTTATTGAAAAAGGTAGACTTAGTTTTTAACTGTACAGCAAGGAAACAAATTATTCTGAATTTCACATTCTGACAATTAATGCTAGCTATACTCTTAACTGTATTGATTACCACGTATGTTTCATTACAAATCGTATACGGTATTTAAATTCTTTATCGATAATGCCTATAAAATGTTTTCATACAATATACACGACCAATAAACTCAAAATTCTTTAAATTCTTCTTCTTCTTCTCAAGGTGCCTATCCGTTACGAACACTGGTGATCATAATAAAAATTCTTACTTTGTTTCTTTTTCTTAGCAATGAGAAAGAGTTGTGAGGAGGTTCTGTTGAACCAGTTCCTAAGATTTTTTTACCCCCGATATTTCTCTTCTTCCGTGGCCTATCTCTCAGAAGCTCTTCCCCTGCACAATACACTGAAGCAAGGTATATCTGGCTTCGTCCGCATAATATGACCCTAGTACTGCAGGTTACGTGCTTTGATACTTGCCAAAACCTCAAGGGCCTTTATTTTTTGAATACAGGTGATAATTTACGTAATACGAATTAAGGAGGATTTTGCACGGCGAAAAAGTAAATATTCGAATTATGGAGTTTAAATATTCTAACATGTTCTAATCAAGCAGAAAAAATATTAAAAGAGTCTCGATTGATTGAGAAACTATCTGATCGCAGGTATAAAAACACTTGGCACCTTTGGAGTCAGTTAGTCAATACTTGAATTGTGAATGAAAGGTGTTGCTGGGTCGTTTCAAAATAGTGTCCTTAAGGGACCGGTTCTGAATTAAGTTAATAGTGTGAGAGCGTTGTTTTGTTAGAGCAAGTGGTTGTGGACAGGTATATTACTGTTTTGATTGTTAAGAGGCAGCATCTTATTTATATTCGAGTTTAGTTTAAGCTTTAAGTTTTGTAATTAATTAAATTGAAGTAATCTAATTGTAATTTGTACCTAATCTAAACCAAATCTTTAATTTGACATTATGAATAGTGTTAAAAAACAATTGTTATACGTTTGTTAATAATTAATTATACGCAAATCTCTAAAAGGACCTTAGCTTAGGTGTTAAAATACTATTCATAACGAAATAAAAGTAGTTACTTTTTAGATCAACTTTAAACGCTTTCAAATTTAAAATAAGGAACTATCTGCTTTAAAGGAAACAATAGTAATAATTTGCCAGTAAATTTAACAAACATTCTCATTGTTAAAATTAATTGCTTTTTCTGTAAGAACAAAAATTCTTCACATTTTCTAATAAAAGTATTTATTATACGTGCGTTGTCGTGAGGATAAAGAACAAAATGCAGTGTTTTCCAAACAATTCTCTTGAAAGAAATCTTCAAACATTCTTTCTTTATGCACCTTCTATGCAATATAACCTAATATTAGTAATAAATTTTTAGAAGTAAACAAAAAACTAACCTCAAAAAACATAACCTTATTTAATCATGAGTGAATGATCCAAAATGGAAACCAACCTCAGTTTGGCTTAATAATACGGAAAATTCTCTTTGACGTTAAGCTAGGCTCTGCAGAGAAAAATTCTAAATATAAAAGTTGTAGATCTTTTAATTCCCTATATATTTGATTATATATACTTTTGCTGTAAACTGCATAAGAACAAAAACTTTATAAGTAACTTAACTTTAACTTTATTTTTTTATTTTTTTTATAAAAACAAAAAAACGTGGCTGAAATCTCAAAAACCAGTTTTTACAGATTTTTATGGAAAAAACAGAAAATTACTAATTACCGCTAAACTAAGAGATATACAAAAAACTTTTATAATAAAAGGTGTAGATTTTTAATAAATTGGCTACAACTTTTTATACTCTTTTGCCCTAAAATGCATATTAAGGCCGCAATCTTAAAAAAACATTTTTTTCTTAGAGAGCACAGCCTTCCCAAGAATTTCAGCAGACATGGCGCCTACCCTATCTTGTAGAGTATAAATAATATAATAAATGAAGCGATTTTAAAAGAATCGTAGAAACCGTTTTTGAGAAAATTGCAAAAAAGTGAAAAAGCACACGAATAAACTACTACTTCCGGTTGACCGATTTTGATGAAACTGTTCGTGTCGGGTTCCGTAGTCGTAACTAACTTAAGTTTTAAGATTCAACTTCGTACCACGTTCCGTTCTAGAGATATTTTGTTCACACACACACACACACACACACGCACACACACACAGACCAATCGCTAAAAACATGTTGTTTGGGTTCAGGGGGTCTGAAAACGTGTAGATGCGGTGAAAATTCTATTTTGAAAAATTGACATGAAAACAATACTTTCCTTTCTATATATTCATGAAGGCAAGAGAAAGTAAAAAGCAGTAAACAACAACAAAAAGTATTGTTTACTGTTGTTTTGGTTGATTGTCGAAAGCACATTCCCAAGAACAAAAGCTAAAATGAATCTATGCCATTTTTCCAATTTTGTAGTGATTTTTTTCTTAGCTTTATTTTGTTTTTTCTTAACACTTTGAGCACGGAGACAAAAATCAAGGATTTGTTGCCATGCCGGTGCTGCACTTCATTGAAAAATTCACGGTGGTCTGATGTAATTCGTATACGCGAACGATCTTTCTTATTTAATTAGTGATTCATCAACAAAATAAAATGTTTTTACCTGATTTGGTTTGTAAGAAAATTCTATTCATACCATGATGTCCAGATATAAACTTACAATTTTTTTCAAATTTCCGTCCACAGCTAACGAAAAAATCCTTACACATTTCACATTAGTAGCGCTTGGATCGGTCCTTGTAATACTTCGGTAGCTATACCACTATCTAATAGTTTAAATAAAAGAAATAGAAAAAAATTAAATGCTTTGATGCGTTAATCCGTCATCCGGCACCACCGTATTAATACAGTTAGAATTCAGTAAATTCACAAAAAAAATTTAGTATCTCTTAGAATATGTTATGAGCAACAAAAGAGGGATGACCAAAGGATAAAATAGGAAAATAAAGTAGAAAAAGGGTTGAAAGCAAAGGAATGAATTAGGAGAACGAGGAAGAGAAATGTACGGAGAAAGAAGAAAGCGAGGGTTGGCGTGAATGCATTTGCATGTTAATATGCAACAGCGCAATGCGGATGCAGGATAGTACAGAGCGTACAGAAACGGTAACAAGGTTCCGTGTTACCGTATCTAACAATTTCATACCATCTGTATATTACAGATAGATGCAGATATATATATATATATATATATATATATAACGATGGTAGGTTATAACGCCTACCGGAATTACAAGTGGAAATGGGGGGACTTGGGGACGTTGGAAATCCAATCATTCGAATTATTCCTCCTATATCAGGTCTTGTCCAACAACGTACGATGCAAATTATAGAATACAGAGTAGACCGGCAACGCTGATAAAAAGATAAATAATCGGAACATGCATAAAAATAAACAAAACCCTGTAAAATATTAGGGAAATAAAAACGGGATTTGAAAATGGAAAATATTCCAATTTGTTTTTACATAATTTAAAAATTATCGAATAATTTCTTTTCCACCCTCAATGATCTACAGCACATTTACAGAAATAGAATTAGGTGAAGTGCTGACAAACGTTATCATGTTCCTGGTCCGATTTACTGAAACAGATTACAAAACAATTTTTTTGGAATGATAATGGCTAAATAAGCGATGGTTAGTGCGAAGGTAATGATATGAGATGATATACCAGACCTAACCGGGAATCGAACCTAGGACTCCAGCATAGAAGCCAGTTGAAATCTACCAATTCTGTACCAGAACGCAGAGTAGTCACTAAAAATAAAAACCACTCATGCGACTTTCGAAATTAAAGCAAAATTTTAAAACTTTAAAGATCTCCTAGCCAATCTGTTCAGTCAATTGGTAGAGTATTGGTTTGCATTGCTCAGTACCCCCAGTCGAGAAGCAACTTTGTGAGACAATCAGCTGTCAGTCGTCAAAATTACTGCCAAAAAAGCTAAATACCAGAAAAAAATGATGAAATTAATATATACCAATTGGGACTGCTATTTTTTCTCTACAGTATATGATGTAAACTGTAAAACACCCTCTGAAACAAATGTTTTTTGGAGATCTTTCCACGAAAAACTGCCCTCACAGCTTAGTTCCAGTTCAAGGCATAATGAATTCAATCAAATACATAGAAATACTACGACGTGAAACTGCACCATTCATGCACATTTTTGAAGGGATTTCAACTGACTTGGCTCCTGTTCATAATTCAAAATTGATCAAGACTTTCAAGCTAGAAAATAAAATTAATGTCCTAGACTGGCCTAGAAATTCACAACGGACTTTAATCTAATTGAGAACTTGTGAAATACTTTGAAGAGATGTTTAGGGAAGATGGATTGTACAACAAAAGAACACATGATAAATGCTATAAAAGTGTCGTTCTACGATTATAAAGTAAAGAAAATTTGTACTAATCTAGTAGATTAAATGCCAAAAAGTCTTCTAGAGGTCGTTTCTCCTAAAGGAGTACATACTTCGTATAAATACAGGTATTCATTGGTGTACATCAAAGTATAAAATGAATAAAAGTTTTCAAAAAAGAGTGTTTTTTCTTCTTTGTCTCAATTAATTTGCACAGCTTAGTAGATGGTAGGTAACAGCACAGTTTCCGACAACAAACAAGATTTTTAAAAAATTAGAGAGAAATTTAAATTTTCAAACTTGCACTTTCGATGAAGCTGAATGAACTTTACTTGAATCAAACAAGAAGTTCTACAAAAATCAGTCTTATTGTAGGTATACATTTTTTTGAATAAAAATACAAAAAGTTAACTTACTGCTGTTAAAATTCAAAGACAAATACAATTGTTTTGTGAAATATAGAAATTCATGTGCTTTCCAAATGATGGTTGGTAATACTGTACACGGTAACGTACCAACTTCATCTGGTGGAATGAGGAACAAAATTTACTGGTTATTTAATGGATTAATAGATATTTTTGAAGTTAAAATAGATAAACATTCTCTCACATGAATATACTAAGCAATAATTTACTTTCTGAAGCATGATATAAATTAAATTATTTCAGAATTCACATAAATATAAATCGGACAAAATCCGAAATAGAGTAGAATAATCGAATTTGTAAATGCGCTGATCTTATGGTATTGAAACGTGATTTAGAATTGAAAACAAAATGTCCCCTGGTTAGTTTGCGTGATTTAAAGACATTGAATGGGTGCCAGCAAGAAAAAGGGATGAGGAAAGAGCAAGTTGAGCGAGTGGGTGGTAGAGGGTGGGAATTTAACACGACCCTGGGAACATGCCAAGTCCTCTGCCTCATCAGTGTTTAAGAATATTGCTTTTACCCCTTGTATTAATTGATACTTTACTGCCGGCTCCCTTCTCCGATTATGATAAACTTCTGTTATTAACAGAAACTTTTCTACAATCAATGCCAGAAAGATATTAATTTATTTCACCTACAAAACCAAACCCACATTAACCTAAATTGGAGTATTTAAAAACCACGAAACGTTTAAAACTATAAAATTAATTTTTACTTTAGTCCCACATAAAAAAAAATTAACCTCTAAATAAAAATTATCTAAAAATAGAACTGGACGAAATTCCTTTGTCATAATTTTAAAATTTATTAATTTCACACAGTAAAAAACCACGCTACTGAACAATTATTACAACCGAGGTTAAAACACAGATATTTCTACTGATACCTTAAAAGCCATTGAATTTTATGATTTATATAAAAGTCTAATAGTATTTCCAAAAAAAATTCTTGCATTTATGAACAATCTTACACTAGGCCTACTTTACATTTACACTTTTCAATTTTATGAACGAGGTGAGAAATCAACCTGTCCAACTATGGTTTCGTATGTCCTAGGTCGGTCAATTTAGTACGTGTTTATCAAACACCAGGCGTCTGATATCAGGATGGTAACTGATAGATTTAAAAGCGTAATCATTTCCTTTGTATACTGGCTAACGATTTCAGAGCCATTTCTATAATCTATCTTTCAACTTGATGATCTCTCGTATACGTTTATAATTTTGGGGAAGCAAGTTATACAGTTTGGGAACCACGTAACATAAAGGTATTTCAAATAGCGTTTTTGTAGCTCTGTTTAAATAAATCAAACGCTTATTGCTTGTACTGAATTAGAGGATTTGTTTCAGGAAGATTACTACGTTTTAATGCGCTTGTAAAATTAAATCACGGTTTTAAAGTTGAATATTACTTAAAAAAATTGGTGTGATACTCGCACGACTTTTTTTTATTAATATAAAAAAATTAACAATATAACCTATGTTTAATCATTAGAAAACAATGTAAAATGAAACACATAACCTAATTTTAATCATAAGTGAATGATGCAAAATTAAAATAATTTTGTGTAGAACTAAAAAATATAAAGTGAATGTACTTAAAAAGTTTGTGTATCGAGATGTACGGTGTTTGTGTAGACTTACAGGATGTTTTGTGAGTTCGAAACAGGCTTATGCCTAATCCTTGATAGTAAGAAGAAGAAGAAGAAGAAGAAGAAGAAAAAAAAGAAGACTAAAATATATGGAAAATCACTAATAGACGCTAAACTTAGCACTGGAGAAAAATGCTTAGAATAAACGTTGTACATATTTTAATTTTGTATAACTTTAATTAGAGGTATTTTTCCGTAAAATGTATACTAAGGCCGCATTCTTAAAAAATTTGGTTTTTTCGAATTTGATGAGAAAAATAAAGAAAATCACTAACTGACGTTGTACAATAAAATAATAAACTAAGCGTTGTAGAAAGAAATACTTCCAATAAAAGTTGTAGTTTTTTAAGTTCCTAGAACTTTAATTATGCATGTCTTTACTCTAAAATGCATTATAAGGCCGCAATCTTAAAAGAAAACATTTCTTACAGCGAGAGCACAGCCCCCCCCCCCAACCAAGAAATTTAGCAGACATGGAGTTTACACCTATATATTTATATACTACATTATTTTATAGTAAATCACTGCTAGTAACAGAAATATTTGGTTTAGTTTTTATCTCAGCTGAACTTCCACTGATCAATTACGATACTGTCCATGCTTTCTTTAGAAAATTAATAAAACAATTTTACCTATATACTGAAATTTAAAAAACTAATGCTAGTAAATAAACACACAAAAAAAGATTTTTACACATACAGTACAACATTTAAAATACGCTTCACAAGATTCTTTAATAAAATTAAATTTATAAAATTAAAATATAATAAAACAATAGCTTATCCCCAATTCACAACGCGCCAGACTAGACGTAAATATTCAACAGTGTAATTCGTTTTTATTACTTTTTAGTAAAAACCAAAGAATTCGTCAATTTTGTAAAACAGGGTATAAACAGATTGTTAGTTTTTAAAACAAATATACATGAGGGAATAACAATTGTCTTATAAACCCCATAAGAAAGTGTAAAATACATTACAATGTGACACGTATGTATGCAATGTAATTATAACATGGAATTACCATAGAATAACTAATAAGATAAGTAAATTTAGTGACTTGTTTATAACGCAATAAATTTACGTTGTACATTAATGTGAATTCATGTCGGATGTAGGCCAGACCTATTCATGTGACAAGCACTACAGAACAATACATGTAGAATCATGTGCACCTGCAATATGCATAATATGATTGTTGTAATACAGAATTGGATAAGCTACAAGATAAACAATAACATTACTAAGGGCACGCACAAACTATGGTTGTACACCAAATTGTGTTACGCATGGTAAGCTTATCAGAGTATCAGTTCAAATTATCTATCCAATAATGGATACACGCAACAATTGAATATTTAAATTAAAATATCCCTTAATCATAAGTTTGATATTTCATTGGTACAATAATACAGTGTGCAAAATTACACTGACATACAAAGTGGAAGGTTCGGGTTTAACGAAAACCTAAAAAACATTCGTCACGTTAAAACCCAGAAATATTTTATAACATTTTTGTAGTCGCTGACGACCAAGACGATAACAGAACTTAAAAGCCAAAAATAAATATTTGTGTTGTTGTTTAGGTCATCAATCCACCGATAGAATGTACAGATTTCAGCAAATATGTGGAACTATCCACCGCACCTTAAAAAGTAGCACCAGCAAAAACATGAGGGTGAGACTTTATAAAATATTAGCAGTGCCGACCCTACTGTATGACAGTGAAACTTGGGTGCTATCAAAGCGAGAGTAGAGTAGATTGCAAGAATCGTGAATGAAATTTCTTCGACATACGTATGGGTGTAGTACTGAATTACAGGAATACCGAGATAAGAAAAGAACTCAACATCTTTGCTATTAACAAGATATCTCAGAGCAGAATGCAGTGGTGAGAGCATGTGAATATAATGAGCGACGATAGGATACCTAAGCAGACACTTGGCTATAAGCCGGAGGACAGGAGAGAACGAGGACGCTCGAGAAAGAGATGAGCAGATTTGAGAGGTTCGGAACAGGCAGAGATGCCTAATCCTTGAAAGGCAGAAAACGAAGAAGAGTTTAGGTCATCAGTCGAAAGGCTGGTTTGAACTTCTCGAGGCTGTACTAAGTGAAACGAAGAGTGAGATAGTTTACCTTGCTCTCCTCACAGAGTATAAAAGTATGCTCATCAGCATGCCAGTCCCTCTGAAAAGCATCTACTTTCCATCCTGCAAATGACACCTTTACGTTATTCACCAAAAGTCTGGCTGTAGAATGAAATTCATTACTCTCAAACGAGATAACTCTGACAAGTGTTTTTACACCTCTACCTCTTCTGTTCTTAAATGCTTCAGTCATAATTGGCTGACCATGAGATAAGAAACAGAACTATTTTGTTTCTCTGGAACTAGGAGATCGAGTGCATTAAATACATCCACCTGCCTGTTATAGGTAAAATATTTAAAAAACTGAAATTCAGTATTATCGTTTTAAATATTCTTATAATATACATTCCGATACGTACAATAGACTTCGCAAAAGAAAGTCTCTAAAGAATTTTCCTAAATTAACTGGTTTAGGGATATGAAATCCTATTGGTAAGAGAATAAAGGCATTATATTACTTACATTAAGTAATTAAATCAAGTAAAATAAACTTTCATTGTCACGTAAATTAATAAACATTATATGAAATCAGATATAAAACAAAAATTGGATTAGGGATTGGGAAGGTTAAGCTACTGCACGGAACTACCCAAAAGCAATGCATATTTTTTGCTGTTTTCCTATTTATTGTATACATATCCTTAACAATTTTGTAAAATATACCTTTTTTGTCATCAGTCTCTCGACTGGTTTAATGGAGTTCTCCAACCTGTTTTATCTTGAGCAAGTAGTTTCATAACTACACACCTGTATAACCCTACATCTTATGTAATTGCTTTATATATTCTAGTTTGCCTCTCCCTACAATTCACTCCCTCAGTATTACCCTCCATTATTGATAGACCAATGTCTATCAATGTCTTAAAATATGCCCCACTAGCCGATCCCTTCTTCTGGTAAGATGCTTTCAGATACTTATTTTTCCATTCACTCGCCTAAGAACCTCTAAATTACTTATTTTGTCCACCCACCCAATCTTTCACATTTTCTTATAACACCACATTTCAAAAGCTTCTATCCTCTTTCTTTCTACAGCCCCTATCACTCACGTTTCACTCCCGTATAATGCTGCATTCTAAACACAGTGTTTTAAGACATTTTTTTTCTAATCTGTAAGTCAATGTTTGTAGTCAGTAGAATGTTTTCATTTCAAATGCTTTTATAGCCTAAAATATACAACGAGAAACTAAACAACTTGAATTTCAAACACTTGGTTCTAAGAGGTTAGAACGGTGTAACTAACCTAAAGGTATAAACATGAGTGCTATGCCTTCCCAAAAATCGTGAACTCCCAAAATCGGTATTAGTATTCTTAAAATCTTTTTAAAATATTCTTATTCCTGAAATTGTTTTCCTTTTTTAAGATATGAATTTTGGAGTGAAACTGGGGAAAAATAAACCCATTTATTTAATTCGCCTTTCTGAGACTTATAATTGCCAGTTCTAGATAAGTGGAAAGGACTTCAATTTTTACATTGTTTGAACAACCGCTTGATTTAACAGCTGTTAATTTTAACCGATGACCCTTTCACAGAAGTATCTAACATACCTGGAAATATTTTTACACCGTTTAAATTAAATAAGGAAAGTTGATAAGTGAACATACCAGAAAGACAAGTTCAATACGGTACTCGCTCTTTATTACCTGAAACATAACATATAAAATTTGAATGTGTAATATAATTAAATATATTCCCCACAAGGGATCGACATATTTGTAGACTAACTTTTATTCCCGCCAGGAATTAGCCATATTTGTAGATGTCCCTTCTACAATAAAATTATTCACAAAATTTGAATTATAGATTAAATATCATATTCTTTATTTTTCTTTTACAATTGTTTAAATCGAATTTATCATTTTTATTACTATCTTTTCCTCTTATTATTTACTCATTCCAATTAATTATTTATTTTTAAATGTATAAATTTCATCTCAATTTTCTTTAAAGAACGATTATGGATGGGACCTCCACCTTCCTTCAACGTCCAGGTCCCACTAAAATCTTTTTACAATTTCTTCATCCTCCTGTAGTTGTCTAGCAACCAATTTTGTTTATCCCTTTTCTTTTTTAAAATTAAATAATTTTTACTTTCCACCAGCTGGATCTATTTACATTTATTTTAAACTAAAAAATAAACAAAGCCAGCTGTCAATGATTTTGAATCGTCACAAATGAAACAATAAAAACAACGGTAAATCATTAACAAATAGATGTGAATGTACTTAATAGTCAGTTAATAAACACTATAGAACCAAAGTGTTCTGGTAGCCAAAGTTATATAAAAGATCTGTACTGAGAGAGACATTTTCATAAATTTTAAAGAAAATTGTATTTTAAAAGGATAAGCGCATTAAAAGTCCGTTTGAAAAAACTAAAGGTAAAGGTCTGAGTAAATATTTTTAGCAAAACGGTACTTCATTGAAACCATGAAGGTAGATCGAAAAAATACCTACAGTTAACGTAATACCAACACGAAGATGAGCATCATAAAACTGCTACATAAATATATAAAAGAAGAATTAGCAGGCTACTTTATTTATTTTTACAATTAATTTGCCACAAGTATTATTTTATGATAAATGGCACAAATTTGTCTAAAAACCGCTCAGAATTATAGAACCGTGCGCCAAACAAATATATTCACATACCATCACACTTACTCGCCTATACGATTAAAGAACTGATAAACTTCTAAAAACATTTACAAAAAATTTGTTGTAAAACACTAATACGACTTTCCCTAGTCAATGGAAATAATGAATAATATAACCTTAAATTATTAACTAACGTAAAAAACCGAATAATGACCGCTTCTGTGACGTAGTGAATAGCGCGCTAGCCTACTAAGCGGAGGACCCGGGTTCGATTCCCGGCTATGGCTTGGAAATTATTACGTGCCAAAACCCATCATTACAGTTTCTTAACCCACTTTAGTCGCTAATGATTAAGCTATTGATGTGACTTTAAATAAACAAAAAAATAACCTTAAAACTAATTTTAATCATGAATGAATGATGCAAAATGAAAACCAACTTTAGTTTGGCTTAATAATACGGAAAATCACTCTTTCACGCTAAACAAGGCTCTGTAGAGAAAAATCCTTGCAATAAAAGTTATAGGGTTTTTAATTTTCTATAAATTTTATTAAGATATACAATTTTGCCGACAAATGCATACTAAGGCCGAAATCTTAAAAAATCCATTTTTTACAGATCTTCATGAAAAAAAAACAAAATCACTTCTTATCGCTAAATTAGCGCTATACAAATAAAGTTTGGAATAAAAGTTGTAGTTTTTTTTACATTTTCTAGAACTTTGCGGTCCTCGATTTCGAAAAATCGACATGAAAACCATACTTTCTTTCCTATATATTCATACAGGGCAAGAAAAAGTAAAAATAAAAAACCGCACTTTATTTCATTTCTTAGTTAGAGCATACAATCCAAGCAAAATTGCAAAAGTTACCTGGAGGGCTTAAGAAATATTACAGTACTGTATTTTTGAAAACACAGGTGCAAAGACAAGCACACTAGAAACATCGCAACTGTTTTTTTTTGTAACCGAAAAAGTTTTCATTTAAAATTCTGTTAGTGATTTTTGCACCAATATTAAATGGTAATGTAAGTTATTCAAAAAAAAAAAACAATCCGTACACAATATACTTTATTATCAAAACTTTTAAGAGAAAGTTACAAAAGAAAAGCTTCAAAAATATTGTTTACGAATACTGTTGTTCTAAAATAAAATGCAAACCTTTGCCACATAATAAAAACTCCGCTTTGTAAAAGCTGCAGAAATTTCAATAAATACGAAGATGATTTTTAGAATTTAATATATTCGTTTCTACACTCAATCAGTTGCAAGGCTAAAATAAATAGTTCTGTTTCTTATCACATGGTGAGCCAATTAAATGACTGAATAATTTAAGAACAGAAGAGGCAGAGGTATAAAAGACAGTAACCCAGAGTTATCTCCTCTGAAAGTAATGAATTTCATTATACAGCCAGACCCTGTGGTGAACGAAGTGAAGGTGTCATTTGCAGAATGGAAAAAAGTGCTTTTCCGAGGGCCCGGCATGCTGATAAGCATACTTTCCACTCAGTGAGAAAGGCAATGTTAAACCTCATCACTCCTTGTTTTATTTAGTAAAACCTCCACAGGTTCAAATTAGCCTTTCGGCTGATGACCAAAACAACGACATATTCGGTTCTTGTTTGTATCATTACAGGAGTTATTCAAACTCCTTTTGGATGACATAATAGAAAGAATATCGACTACACGTGCTAAATATATCGATGCATAGCAACAAAAATAATAATACATGTGCATAAAATAAATGCAGTAGAAATACGACCAAGGTAATTCCGTAGACGTGTTAGCATTAGATATAGATGATAGAAATAGGGTAGGTAGTCTTTGTTCGCCTAGTGTCATATACCATGAATAATGAGCGAGTTTTGTTCAGGCGCAAGCAGTGTACAGAACGAAGGTCCGAATGGGTAATCAATCACATACGATCCGGTCGCCAGGACGCCAGCCATTTCATTGAAATCCTATTCACATATAATATATCTCATCACGTGGTCAATTCAAATGGTCAATGAAAAAAATGTCGTTATCAAAGATTTTTCACCGATTCAACTGTAAAGCAATTCAGGACGTATACAAATGTATAAAATATAATGAATGCCTGCCAGATTAATAAAAAAAACAAATAATACATTTTGTTTGCATTTCTATTTTTGTTTTTACTTTTAAAACAAAACAGAATGAAATATAACCAAACAATGAAATTCCACAACAAATTCGTCTGTACTAATCGTTTATAATTTATACGAATTTTAAAAAGATTCTATCGGTGAAAAATAGAATAACAAATTTAAAATGCAATAAAAGTTATTAATTTAGTAATTATTATAACGTGAAACTAACTAAATTTAATCAGAAATGTGGGACGATTTAAAAGACCCTGAAGCAAAAGACAACCCCGAAATAAGGTTAAAGTTTTATAAAACGGTGGCAGTTCCAGCCTTAAGGTACGACAGTGAAGCATCGGTGACTCATTTGTTGCGGATGCCATATCATAGAATGCTTAAATATGCTCCCTTACATGCCAACTGGACAACTTGGTATCGGATAACCTCGAAAGAGATGGGTTTCCAACTTCTTTGAAGTCACGTATAAATTTGAAAAATTATAATTTTTGTTTTTGTTTTTGTTTTTTGATGCATATAGTAGTTTGAAATTTCTTCTAACATTGTGTAAATACTTTATTTTTACGATAATTATAAATATTTTATTGTTAACCTTTACAGCTGTTGCAACTATTAACACCGAAACGAAATAATTGCTGTTTCCGAAAATTAGGTTTTTTACAAAATTTGTATATTTTTTTCAGAACCTACTGAAGATATTTGAGTAATTGTTGTTTGTTTAAGTTTAAAAATTAATTTTTTTATTAAATTTAAAAAAAAATATTACCAAAAGGTCGTTTTGAAAAAAATGTTTACTTCGTCAATTTACACATTTCTAATGCTAAAATATGCACCAAAGAATGATCTAAAAGACAAAATAAAACAATTAAGTGTCTATCTTATGTAGTTCCTGAGAAAAGGGTACAAACGTTATGAAGTACAGTAATCCCTTGGTATCCGCGAACTTTGTCCGTGGGCCTAAAACCTTAAAATACGTACGTAATCTCACCTTGCGTACACCGTACTTGGTGGGAGGTGGGGAAGTCATACAATTCCGATAAAATATGTCACTCAACGTATTTGAATAAATGTTTTGGCGCTCGTATCATGTTGAGTCACACACTAGTATAGAGACGGCTGCCATGACCCAAGCTAGATTTTATGCACAGTACGTACTAAGCGCGTCACCGCGTACCGGGCCCCGCTTGTACAACCGCTACCCCCAACCACTATACGTATGCCCAGGCACCATACTGTATATCTCTGTACGTTTTCCTCCATATGTCAGTATAACTTCTAGGTACGTACGTACAGTTCTTAGTTTGTTTGACGATCCTGAAACGAAGCCAAGCATTTCATCACAAACCATAAACGAGATCCTAAGCACCGCAACGCAGCTCGCTGATCTCGTGTTGGAGACTGATCCCGTCATGGAAAGGCCCCTTCAATTCAAAAGAGAACTCCAGGGGCTGATGATACCATACGAAGAAGTTCATTAAGTTTGAAAAGAAAAAGAATCAAACAGCTATAACCTATTTTAAAGCAACTTAAATTTTTATGCGTACAGTACTGAATTTATTAAATTATTATAAATTTATTCATAATTATAATAATGGTAAAATGTTCCTAAAACTATTTAACTCTTAAAACAACTACAAGACTTTTCCTTCAGAACCTAACCCCCATCTTCTAGTTCACATAACGTATCACTATGCGCGGTTTTACGAACCGCGGTAACCCTCCGGAACCCGCGGATTCCGAGGGATAACTGTATAAGGATACGTGACTCCCTTAAGAAATATCAGATGACTAAATTTGAAGTAGAAACACGCCAGGAGACCTAATCCGTATTGCTTATGTTGATAATGTAAAATTTTGGCAATGGTCAACCGCCTGTTGACATTATATAAATTATAGACCATAAAATAAAGCATTGGTAATATAAAAACATATTAAAATAATTGAATAACAACCTTATTTTTTCACTAGATACATATAAAACTAATAAAATACTAAGTAATATCTCAAATCATATAGATAAGTGCGTCACTCGTTGTGGAAACTATGTTTCACAAATTTTTCAACATGAAACATAAACTAATTACATTTTAATTCTGTTGTTACCTGAAGTACATATTAAACTCCAACGCATAAGCGTACTAGCATGTCACTAAGTATAAGTTACCCGACGCAACGGAAAGTTATTATACAAACAGCATCGCCTGCATTGCCGTAGGTATGCAAAACTGTATACATAACAGTGTAGTAAAGTGTATAAGCTTCTAATACCGTATAAACTTGCCGAACTATTAAACATATTTTCTACCTACATTGTAGAACATACTAAGGAATATGTTTCAAGATTACACAGGAATGTACGGTAAGGAATATTAACACAATCTTTAATAATGCATTAATTTCAAACTAAAACATTTCATGATTAGAACCAGGAGAATTAAGGACTGATGGAGACAATGAGAAAACGACGATTCCAAAATTTTAGGGACATTTGTACAGAATGAACGATATGAACTGTACAAAGAAAATGAACGATTAAAAAATGAAGACTAAAATTTTACGGACACCTGTATAAAACGGTTGACAACCGGTTCACAAAAAAAATTTTTAAAACACTACACAATAGACATAAGGTGTCCGTTTGGGACTATATAAATTAATTGTCATGGCTGACAACCGGTTCACAAAACAAATTTTGAAAACACTAAACAATAGATATAAAGAGTCCGTTTGGAACTAAATCAATTTTATGTTTAATTATTTATCAGTTTGTCTGTTATTTGTCTACAATTCAAATTTATTAGTTATCAGTCTCAACCAATGAAAATTGATCTACCTGCGTACCTAAAAACGAGTTATAACTGAAATAGTACAGTCGTCCGCCGACTGAAAACGCGAGTGAATGGTCTTTTGTTGTTTTTACGTTTTTATCGCTTTCGCCCTATTAGAAATTATTCGCAACCGCAATAATATTATTTAAAAATACGCTATACGTATTAACTTTTTTCACGCGCCGCTACAATTTACGCGCTAGCGATACTCAAGAAAACTGACCTCGCAAAAAATACAGTCCACACCAATATAATCTTCGGCAGCTCTACTAATTGACAGCTACTGGTACCAGCTAGCGAGTCTCTGAATGCCTTCGGTGAGTCAAATCGACATTTTTTATTAACATCTTTAGCTGCCAATTATGCTCCGCAACTGAGCCCTACCAGTGTCGGACAAATGGTTTAAAGAAGTCAGCAAGGATATTACGAAAACGAAATAAAACGAGAAATTAATAAACCGGAACGAATTCAGACAACTAATTGCGGACTTCCATTAAAAGCAAAAACAGTACACCGGGTTGCCAGAAGAAACGAAGAAAACCTACAGTGAACAGAAGTTGAGAATATAGGCTGCCAAAAATCTTCCAGAAACGTCTAAAATTACTTGGTCTAAAATCAGTCAAATTACGGGATTTAAGGGCTTTCAGAAAAATTAAAAGAGAAAATAAATGGATGGAAAAAGTACACATTGATAGAATAGTGGTACCAAAATGAGCTTCCAGATATATTGAAAGTTAATTAACGTGGTCTTTTTTTCGTCCGTTTTGATTAAATTAATGATATACAACCAACCAGAATCCTCTATCTAAGTTTATCATTCAAAATTCAGATTAATTAGGTGTTTCATGAAAAAAATCATCTTTCATGTAAAATAACAAATCAGAACAAATAAAAATATTTAAGAAGTCAACTTTATATGATTCCTCATAAAACATTTTAACGAATGGGAATCTGGGCAAAGTATGTTTTCTCATTTGAATAAACGTATAAGGTTCAGAACAATGTAAAATTCTAATATATACGATACAGAAAGTTCACTTCACTGGGACAGAATTTATGAATTTATAAATTCAGGTTCCCGAAGGAATTATTAAGGTTGAATAAAGGATAATTCAATCCAATGTAATTAGTCACTCGGGGTTTTAAAACTTTTAAAAATAAATTTGAAACTAGCTTAATAAAATTCATTACCTATTCATCTTTTAAGTTTAAACATTTTCTGCATCTTTTTCATACAACTATTAACAATATTAAGAATTTTATTTCAAAAATATTCCAGTATAGAAACTTATGTAATTTTTTGAATTAGCTAATAATGTATCTTTTGGAAAAATGTAAGACTAAAATATGCAGGACAAGATACAATTTGATAATGCCTTATACTTTTTTTTCAATAATTTTTATCGTACGACTTTACAGCAAATGCTATTATAAGGAATCACCAATTTAAAAGCATATTTCATCTTTACTTGTTTTTTGTCTTTATTTAGTAACAAGCTACAACTTTATACAACCAGCAGTATTTATAATATACATGTTTAATGTGTTTTCGTTTTGATTGAGGAAATAACGCAGTGGTAAACCCTCGTCGCTGTTTTATATAAGGTCCCTACGCCCGCACCTTAGTAAACTCCTTTGTGAAATTTTCGTGGTAGGTAGGGGGGATGGAAATTTTTTACCTCTGAATTCGTGTGAATTATTTATTTTAAGTGAAAACAAGTGTATAATTTGGTAATGGTTGGGTACACTGTCCATGTTGAGGTCTTGATATATGATAAGAGTTTCATACGAAGAAGGAACTTCATGTGAAAACAAGTGAAATTTTTTTTTGAAAACTTCGTTTGAATTTTTTGTCGAATCATAGTTTCATACACCCACATTGGACGAATTAGGTAGTTGAAACAATTTTTTTTCACATAGGGTCAATTTTAGACCAGGTAAAGTAATTTTAAACTTTTCTAGAAGCCTTTTTGCAGCCTACTGTAGGCTTTCTCTTTTATTTCGACTACGTTTTCTGCTTTTGCCCTTCGAGGAAACCCTTAAAATCAGTAACCGGTGGTCTAAATTCGGGTCATTTCTACGGAAAAAAGAACTTGCGAGAATTTTTCGTAGAAGTTTTAAAATCTCATAAAAATTACTTCAATACTTTCAGGTAACCTCAATATTTGGTCATAAACAAAACAAACACTAGGTATAAAAATTAGTAAGCATTTTTCCTCTGAAAAAAAAATAAAATAAAATTTATGGTAAAGTTTTGTACACTTTTCAGACATTACATAATTATATATAAAAAAAATATTAACAATCGTAAAATGAGAAAAATACGCCATTTCACGCAGAAAAACGTGTACATTTCAATTTGAAAAAAAATTTCTTCTTCAAATTTTCGGGTTAGGTACACGTCCCCTTGACAAACAAACATACCGAATTTAAGCTCCCTAGAATATTGAATAGTTAGAGAATTATTTCTGAATGAGGAAGTTGGTGATGAGGGCTTTAGCATTTATATACATGTAGATAGAGTAGATTACTGAATAGATTTAAAACATAGGACATTCAGTAAACCCTATTAAAATAAATAAATGTAGCAGTGAATACTTTTGAAATAATTAGAAGGGAGAAGAAATTCAAAGGAGTATAAGTGACAATGTTGGAGAGGTAAAAAGGGAATTACGAAACAGAAGATGTATTTTACAAGAGAAAGAAAAAGGCCTTTGTGGTTGTATTAACGTTACGAGACTTGCCGGGGACATGTATTAATTGATGTTGTCACTGGAAGAGGATCGATTCACAAGCGGGATAGTTTATCCTCGGTAACTCATTAATCATGCTGCCGTGCCCTAGTTTCACTCGCGTCTCACAAATGCCCGTTGCCTCCGCCAACCCTCCGCCGCTGATGGATAGCGTACTCACTCACATACTTCTTCTCCTGCTCCACGTCCTTCGTTCACGATCTACTATTCTGTGGAGAACAGTATACTACCTGGAAACCGCCTAAATGTACCAATTAATTTTCCAGACGTTTTCTTCTTCATCTCTTCAACTTCATTTTGTCCCAAATCTTACTAACTCGTTCTACCATTCAAACCATAAGAAATGACGATTTTGATACCGTAATGAATCCATTTAATTACGTTCTCCAAAATGGACAATTTCTTTGCAAAACTTAAACATTTTAAAAATATTATTATTAATTTCATGAAAAACTGGTAACATTCGAAGTCAATCTGTTATAATTTACAGAATACCTCATGATTATAAATTTAATTGGAGACGCAGTTCACTTTGTTAAAGTAGGTGAAGTTCCAAAGAGTAATTCGACAGGTATTAAATTATAATAAAGTGCACATTAAAAAATATTTTTAACGAGTCTTTTTTCTACCTTCTTTTGCCCTATATATATTTGTTTTTATATATGGCCCATTCTAGACCATGTGAGGTACTTTAGACATTTCTGGAAGCTCTTTTTGCAGACCACATTCTCAGCATTCGTGTACTGTAGGCTTTTCTCCTTTCTTCTGTCCACTAGGTATTTTTTCTATTAAAAAAGCCCTTAAAATTCGTAACTAGTGGTCTGAATTTGAGTCGGTTCATTAAGTTTTCTCGGTTTATTCTGGTTTTCTCAATATCCTTTCTGACCTCTCTGGACCATTTATCCGACACCTTACGTCGATATTATTTAGCGTCTTAAAAATTCGTTGTCATTCATTCTAAACAAGTGCCCATAAAATTTTAACATTTTTTTATTAATTTCATCAATACGATATAAAGGTAAGGAAATTTACGTTTTCGTGTCGAAAACAAGTTTTCACCGGAAATACACGTATTTAGGTCCCCTGAGCCCAAAAACATGTTTTTACCAATAATTAGAATGTGTGTGTGTATGCGCGCGCGCGTGTGTGAACAAAATAACTAAAAACCGAAGTCGTTCGAAGTTGAAATTCGAAACATAATATTTATGTACAACGAAGAGCCCCAAGAAAATTTTTTTCATCATCAGTCAATCGGAAGTAGTAGTTTATTCGTGCGACTTTCCCATTTTTTTAAAAATATTTTCTTAAAAACGACTTATATGATTTTTTTTAGAATCGTTTCATTACTAAATTTTACAAGATTGGGTAATTGGAATGTCTGTTGAAATTCGTAGAGGGCTCTCAGATTCCCTTTATACGTATTTTAGGACAAAATCGTATTTATTTATTTAAGATATACAAAATAAAGAAAACTATAAGTTTTATTTTATAGTTTTTTCCAATGGTGTTTAGTCTCACTTCAATTACTGATTTCCCATTTTCTTTTCATCGATATCTGTAAAAAATGAAATCCGTTTTCACAATAGAAATTTTTTTAACATGGCTAAATATCTTTTATAAAACTAAGTCAAAAAATATTTCATTCTGAATTTAGAAAGTTGTGAATTTCGTAAAGGTACAGATAATCAAATTTTTTTAATTAAAAATACAACTGTTGTTTGGCCATAATTATTCTATCTTAATTCGTTTTGTGGCAGTTAGTAATTTTACATATAATGCTCATCAAAATTAACACGTTATTACATTGGCAAGAGAAAGTCATCTAAGTGTTTCACACCAGATGTTCCTAATTTTACCGCAACCCCTCTAAAGCCGACACTAAGTCACAGCACAGTGCAGGTGAAATTCCGCGTAGAACATAAATATTAATGAAATGGAGTGTGAAAATAAAATCTGTTTTGTTTAATGGGAATAAAAATAAAGATTAATAAATCGTAAATAAAATGGAGGTAATGTTGTAAAATGGGATAAATACTGTAATATAATAAGATAGATTATCATTTAGATGGAATGTGTCAGATGAATTATCGATGTATAGTGGTAATAGAAGAGGACAATACGCCAATATTAACAGCAATATTGAATATTTACAAACATATTCAAATACATTTTCCATTAGCAATAACGGAAGCGAAGCAAACCAATAATATTTCCAACAACTTCCATGAGCATCACACAATTCAACCAATAAGCACATTTTTATGCATAATGCAATGTGGACAATACAAGAGAAAATCCACAATAGATATAACAGCACATCACCGTCTATTCCATAATGTAAGCAACAATCCACAGCAATTCAGAATATCTCAATTCGAAATACCATTATACTTTCATTTTATGCTGTCAGTCAATAACGTTAACAGCTAAGAAAGTTCCCCGTCATATACGGCCGACACACGTTCACACACTCACACACATATTTACCCTTAATCCATCTATTCTCGTTCTTCCACCCCCAAAAGGGTAATATTCAATCCTTCATAACCAACTGACAGGTCTAGTTTTATGTTAAAACCTTTTGCAAGGTCATGCTGTAAAATTGATTACATAATGTAAAACATCACATATTAATATTTTATTAATCGAACACACAATGAAATTATTTGTAACAATACAAACACCCTATAAGAAAAAAAAAATAATCAATAGTTTTATTTTACTTCAATTTCCTTGAAGTTTATTAGGTGTTTTATTAACTAAACGTGTTCACTATCTTCTAAATTATTTTGTGAAATCTTATCAGTAAAACAACAGGAAATCTGATCCAGATTTCAAATGAAAACTAAACTCGGACCTTCAACTTAACAACAATAATAATAATAATTTCTCTAAAGAGATAAAAGCGTTAACCGGAGGAATTTATTCATTAAAAAAAAACATTGTATACAGAGATATTTACACAAAAACATCTAGATAGAATACAATCTTTATAATAAAATCGCCAAGGTCCCGGGTTCAATTCCCTGTCAGGTCTGGCATTTTTTCATCATTCATTTTCATATTTTATCATTTTCCACCGTCTGCATTAGCAGAATTGCAAAACGTCAGACGTAAAACAAAAAAAAAATTATAACAAAAACAATTAATACTATTATTAGTTTTATTTTATTATTACTGTAACAATGAAATATTCTAAGAATGGCTAAAGGAATACATTATTTATTTTAAGAATTGAGTATTGTTTAGGTTAGAAATGTGTTGTACAAGGATATGAACTGCGATGAATGATATATTTTGAATAGGAGTCCAAAAAAATCAAAAATAGTAGAAACGATTGTTTTTGTGTTAGTTCCTTCTATGATAATCGAGAATAGCGGAGATCCTGTTAGAAAAATTTCGTTTGTTGAGGAAACTATCAGACCGCAGGTATAAAAACAGTTAGCGCCTTTGTAGTCAGGCAGTTAATACCTGACTTTTGAATGGGAAGTGTGACGGGATATTTGAAATAGTGTCGTTACGGGACCGGTTCAGAACAGTATTCAGTATTCAGTGTTAGTCAAGGTTGGTTTAAGCTTAATTTTTATGATTGATTTATATTATCCAATCTAATTGTATTCCTTAGAAGCTAAGTTAAATCATTAATTCTGTAAAATAATAATTAATTGTTATAGGTGTATTCTGTTTATTATTTATTAAACGCGAATCCCGTACGAAACTAGGCTTAGGTGTTACAATACAATTATTAACTTAATAATACTTAATACTTCAATTTAAATAAATACAAAATCGTACAATTGATCAAATATACTAAACGATACTTTAATATAGTAAACTATGTCAGTGTATCTAGGTCCAGTCATTTACTCCGCATGTCAAGCGATAGGCTTCCCATACTAGCATGGGAGTATCAGCCCGGTGGAAGGCGAGACGTTGGAAGACCACGAAAGAAATGGATGCCGGAACAGGCCAACAGAGCCTAATCCTTGAAGGACGACGATGATGATGATGATGTCAGTGTATCTAATAACCTCAGTGTTGCTGACGTCATCAGCCGAAAGGCAGGTTTGACTTTGAACCTGTAGAGGTTTTACTAAATAAAACGAGGAGTGAGGTGGTTTACTATTGACTTCGTGACTGAGTAGAAAAGTACGCTTATCAGCATGCCGGGCCCTCTAAAAAGCTTATACTTTCCACTCTGCAAATGACACCTTCACTTCATTCACCACAGGGTCTGGCTGTATCATTATACAGCCACCAATTGATGAATTACTTTCAGAGGATTACAACTCTGGTTGTAGTCCGATTCACGAAAGAAAACACCTGTCTTTAAACAGCAATATCTTTTGAACCGCAGTATGTAAAAACAATTCGGTACATCAAATTAAAGCTTGTTTTATTTTTGGTTACAAGATATACATTAACATTTTTGGAAATTAACAGTGCATTAAATATAACAAATTACGCATAAAAAGTACCCTGTTTTTACAACTCTTCCAGTATAACAAATTCAAGGTACTATTACTTTGTTCACGCGTACTTTAAAATGTATATGGCTACAAAGTATTATATATTAATTGAATCCTGTAACCAACAATAAAACAAGTTTTAATTTGATGCATTGTAACTGTTTTTACACATAACGATTCAAAAGATTTTGCTGTTTAAAGACATGTGTTTTCTTTCGTGAATCAGACTATAGTGTCTTTTACACCACTACCTCTTTTTTTTCTAAATGATTCAGTCATTTAAGGCTGACCATGTGATTAGAAACAGAATTATTTATTTTAGCTCCGCAACGAAGAGATTGAGGATAAATAATTTGATACTCCACCTGTCTGTTATGGGCACAAACAGTCAGAACCTCAGTGTGCAATTTATTACATGGTAGTGATATTTAAAATTGTGAAAACTATTTTTGTGAATCACAACTAAATTGCACTATATACAAAATTTGGGCTATATAAATAAAAATAAACAACTATCTTTTACTAAACTTCATGCTCCTTAACGGTACTTAATTCAATCGTTTTATTTATTAATTTTGTGTCTCACTTACTTCTTTGGGATATTCACCATCATCAGAAAATGCATTACTTAAATTAAAACTAATTTCGTTTAAAAAAGAAGCTGTCTCTTTAAGTCACTTGTACAAAACCTCGTTCTACAAGGATTTAGTACAAGTAACTGAAGGAATAACATCATTTGAAAGAATTTTTAACGTCAAATTAAATAATTCATACTATGAGAATCTACTAAAAGAGTTAAGTGAGATTAAAAAATAAATAAATAGAAAAACTGAATTAGAGTAGAATTAAAAATAATAAAGATTAGTAAAACTTTATAATGTACTATCATTTAAATTAATTAAAGCTGCAGGATACATTTTAAAGATTTGTTAATAAATAAAAACATAATTTTCTTAGAATTCAACTTTTACTGTTATGCCGAATAAATTTGAAAACCCCAAAAATAATACACAAATAAGTTCACTATCACCAAATTTTGGTTGAGAATATTTTAACAATACAAAGTTGGATCCTTATCCGAGGGAGAAAACGAATATGGAGCGGTCAGCATAACTCTTAATTTGGCAACCTTAATTCTACTATAAAATTTAAAACTGCTTTTTGTGAATGAAAGCTTTTTCATATAATAATAACAAAATTCTAAAAATACATGAACTTGTAATTAAAAGTACTAAACTCACGTATTTAATGAACGTTCAATTAATGAAAGTTCAATTATATCACAGCATTAACAATTTCTATATCTGTTAGAAGATAATTGTAGGTATCAAAGCAGAAACACGTAATGTAATGTAACGTTATTCGGTTTTTATTATTTTAACAATACACAAGGCTGCACAAAATGTTTAATTACTCTCTACAGAATTAAAGCTGTAGAAGTTTTAGTGATATCGTCCTCCACAAGCTAAATTTTTAATATTTTAAGGAGAAAATGTAAAGTAAAAAATACTAGACAAAAGTCTATAGAGTAAAAATGTGTAGTAGGTCACTCTAAACTTGTTTAGTCGTTGATGAGACTGAACTGGTTGCACTTATTATTTATTGTTGTTATTTTATTACATTTCATGTTACTTTAGTATATTTTATTATATTGTGTATTAGAATATAATATAAATTTATTATTGTATTTTTGTCAACACAACCTAGATTAAATATTGTGACAACATCTAAAGGGACGATGACCTGATAGTGCTATAAGAGAATGACGATGACCTGCAGAGAGCACTTTTAATGCTGAACAAACTCTGCAAGGACTATGTGTTGACAGTTTCGACGAAGGAGACAAAGGTTATGGGTTTCGGGGGGAAGGAGCCAGTCAGAAGCAAAATGGTTATAGATAATAATATTTTGGAAAAGATATCCCACTTTCATTATCTAGGTTGCAACATTCCGTACCAACAGGATAAAGATGCTTATAATAAGATGCACCGATTTCAGCAAATATGCGGAACTATCCACCGCACTTTAAAAATAGCACCAGCAAAATCACGAGGGTGAGATTTTATAAAACATTAGCAGTGCCGACTCTACTCTATGGCAGTGAAACTCGGGTGCTATCAAAGCGCGAGGAGAGTAGACTGCAAGCATCTGAAATGAAATTTCTTCGACATACGTACAGGTGTAGTTAAGAAGATCGTTACAGGAATACCGAGATAAGGAAAGAATTCAACATCTTCTCTGTAAACGACAAGATATCTCAGAACAGAATGCAGTGGTTAGAGCATGTAAATAGAATGAGGGAGGATAGGATACCTAAGCATACACTGAGCTATAAGCCGGAGGGCAGAAGAGAACGAGGACGCCCGAGAAAGAGATGGGCAGATTTGAGAGGTTCGGAACAAGCAGAGATGCCTAAACCTTGAAAGGCAGAAAAAGAAGAAAATCTAAAGGGAATGTGGGTTCGAGAATTTTCGAGGAAGACCGAGAGATTGAAAATGTTGTGAATAATAAGAGTAATAAATAGTGTTTTCTGGGAAATAGTTAAGGAATATTATGCGTAATATAAATGGTCTTTTATAGTAAATTTAGGCCTGGCTTTTGTTGTCACTCGGTATTGTGAGAGCCAGGTACCTATTTAGATACTTGTTTTTTTTAACACCTTCTATTCATTTATCCTAATTTGTTTACAGTTGTTAAGATTAATCCAGAAGCCGTCAGGAGGATTTTGTAATTTATTATTATATCGAAAATCTCTGTCTTTTCTCAAACTCTCAATTAGCCTACCTATAAAAGTGCCGGGTTGTTTATGGTCAGAAGTTGTAGTTTACATTTGACAGTGATTGAGTAAGCGTATTCGATAGTGCATACAGGTAGTCCAGTACGTTAGAATAGGTCAACGACACTGCGAATAACTGGCTATTGTTTAACTTTTAGTTATTCTGTGTCATTTCTGTAAGTAGTGTTAAGTAAATTAGTTAAGTTATTTATTGTATTAGTTAATTATAGCCCAATTAGTTTGTTATGTATTAAGTAGTTTCATTGTAATATACTTCTTGTAGATTGTGCTCAATTATTTAATTGTAATTCTTAGTTGTAATATATACTTGTAATTTTAAACTTTAATGTGTTAATTATTTAATAAATTAAATATTTAATATTTAACGTATTAATATTTAAGTTATTTATTAGTATTTAATATTTAACGTTTTGGGATCTGGGTAAACCCAGATCCCAAAACGGACCTTAGAGGTAAGTGTCACACTATTTATTTGTTCATTAAGCTTTGTTAAAACTTTTAAACGTTCATTTCTTTATTTAATTGTACCAACGTAGTATATACATAAATTATAGTTGATTAATTATATTACAGCTGATAAATTCTTTAAAACATCAAATTTGTCCATAACAGGCAGGTGGAGTGTTAAATTATTAGCACTCGATCTGCTACTTCCAGGGCTACAAAAAATAGTTGTGTTTCTTATCACATAACTAGCCAATTTATGACTGAAGCATTTAAGAACAGAAAAGGTAGAGATGTAAAAGACGCTAGTCACAGTTATGTCCTCTACGAGTAATGAATTTCATTATACAGCCAGCCCTTGTAGTGAATAAAGTGAAGGTGTCATTTTCAGGGTGGAAAGTAGATGCTATTCAAAAGGCCTGGCATGGTGATAAGCATACTTTGCCATTCAGTGAGGAAGGGAATAGTAAACCTTCTAACTCTCTGTTTTACTTAGTAAAGCCTCTAGAGGTTCAAACCAGTTTTTCGGCTGATGATCTAAACTACAAACCATTGATTAAATTATACTATACGCTTACTTAGGCCTAGTTAATATTTTATTACTTAGCCTATAATTAGGTTATTTCTATAAACAGTTTTTCATTCCTTTGGCACACCAATGTTAGGCTTACTTAGCCTAGTTGTCTAAGTTTAGTTAATCACTTTATTTATATAACTATCATATCTTCAATAACAATTAGCTAAAAATAGTAAAGGAGAAAAAAAATTAAATACTCAGAGGAAAGATATAATACACCGAAACAAGCACAGATGTTAAACTACTGACTATAAAGTTTTGTACAAAAATCAAAAGCAGACTGAAGATGGATGGAAGAGAAAAGAAAATCCTAAAATGAAATAAAGATATCCATAAATGTTTAAAGTTGCTTAACGTAGCATAATCTTTCTATAACGATCATAATATTTTCACAGTTATAATTTATATACAGAAAAACTTGAAAGAAACTAAAACAGGTTATTTGAGTTATCATGAAAATGTTCAAGTAGAATAGGATAAGGATTAAATTAGGAATGAAAACAGTAGGAATAATGGAATAAATTGCCACAAATACCATAATGGCAAACCCGAAATTGAATCTCCATATAGCAAATAAAATGTCCATAGCTATACCAAACGTACGTGGCATATACCTACACATTACTTGGGGAAACTGGGAGAAAAAGGGGTTTCTAGAATTTTACATAATGTACCTTCTTCCAAAGCTGAGGGTCAGTAAGCATAGCCATAACGAATCTGTAAGTGATTCTATTAAGAACGTATGTATTATAAAGGAAACTAACTTAACAAAACGGAACATTGTTACTACGGACACACTTCAGGTGGTAATTTGGTATTTAGATGTTTAAAACGACTACTAAAATATGTCATTTAGTTTAAATGATAATATTTGTCACCCAGCTAATTCAATGGGTTATCTGAGTTCTGAAGTATCCAGGACTGAAACTAAACATTGACGGACAATCAATGATATTTTTATTGATCTCAGTTGTTGGATAATTCTCCAATAAAATCGCTTGCTCAACCGGTGTAACCTTTAAAATTACCGGTTATCAACTTACTTACCGAATTGAACAGGAGAGCTAGAAAAGAAATTAATTATTTGAAACAAAACGCATTAAGCAGATTTAAAGTAATTTGTACGATGATAGACCTTACGGATTCAGTATTAGCTCAAGTAATTTAAAAATAATTACGATCTCAATTTTAATTACCATATCGTGAAGGTTAGAGATAGCACATGGACAGGATATCAGGTCAAAGGATATATCTGTAAGTCGAATAGTACACTCGAAAAGGAAAGAGAGACGTTGGCAGACCAACAGATAGTATGAGGTTGAAAGAGGTTTATGCCCAGCCTTGCTTGGAAAAAATAAATATACGTATATAAAATATTTTGAATATACTCTTTAATAATGCGACTTCGCTGTTTTAGTTAAATAGTTTGTTGATAAACTTAAAACGTTTCTTGAAAGAATTTTCTTTAAAACATGTGCAAATAATAAACAATACGTGTTCATTTTTCCGTGTTTAACGTATATAGATACATTATTTTTGCAACGGTGTTGAGGCGTAGAATTGCACACTTCATTGTAAATTAAGAGTTGAAATTACGCAATAAAAATGGAGAATGAAAAGGATTAAAAATCAACAGAAAACGGTGATTAAAATACAATGAAAGGTAAAAACAAAAAGGTTTAAAAACTTTTTATTTTATACCCGAATTAAACTGATGATTCCGTATTTGCATTTTCACCATCAACTTTACCTTTTTATACAATAATTGGAAATAAAAATATATTTCTTGTTTACTTAGGTTATTAATTAAATACAATGTATTATTCCATCTGTTTTGTTAAAGACAATGAAGATGAGCGGTATCAAAAATAAAAATCTGGTGTGAAACACTCACACAACTTTCTCTTGCCAGTGAAAATTATGAACAATAAAACATTGCAGATATTTATTTTTTAATTAGTAATAAAACATTACAAATAAACAAAAAACATAACCTTATTTTAATCATGAGTGAAAGACGCAAAATGAAAATCGACCTCAGTTTGGCTTAGAAATACGGAAAATCACTCCTTCACGCTAAACTAGGCTCTGTAGAGAAAAATGCTCTAATTAACGTTGTAGATCTTTTAATTTTCTATAAATTTGGTTTTATACACTTTTGTCGTAAAATGAGTACTAAGGCCGAAATGTTAAAAAAATCGATTTTTCACACGTTTTCGTGAGAAAAAACAGAAAATCGCTAATTACTGCTAAACTAAGCGTTATACAAAAAAATGTTTGAAATAAAAGTTGTAGAATTTTAAATTCTCTTTAAAATTAAATTTAAATTTATTATGTAAATTTTTGCGCTATAATACATATTAAAGCCGTTATCTTAAAAAAACACTTTTTTACGTAAAAACACCCTCACGAAGAATTTCAGCAAACATGATGCCTACCCTATTTTGTAGAGAATAAAAAATTGAGTTAACCAGGCGATTTTAAAAAAAATCGTATGACCAGTTTTTGAGAAAATCGCAAAAATGTGAAAAATTACACGAATAAACTACTACTTCCGGTTGACCGATTTTGATGAAAATGTTCCGGGTCCGGTAGTGTTATGTAACTTAAGTTTCAAGTTCGTACGATGTTCCGTTCTTGAGATATTCTGTTCACATACACACACACACGCGCGCGCGCACACACACACACACACACACAAACACACACACACACAGACCAATCGCTAAAAACATGTTTTTTGGGTTCAGGGGGTCTGAAAACATATAGATCCGGTGAAAACTCGATTTTGAAAAATCGACATGAAAACAATACTTTCCTTCCTTCATATAGGCAAACTTTATTCATATAGGCAAGAGAAAGTAAAAATGTAATAAACTAAAACCAGTCTCACTTACGATATTCAGTTATTGGACACAACCAGTAGGCCTACCAGTACCAGACACAACCAGTAGGACTCATTCAAACGAATTTTAAGTCAAAGATCCTTCGAGCTCTACGAACTAAGCCCTGGTGCATGAAATGCTAAATGCAAAACATCACATTTACAAATATCTACTAATTTTATCAATATTAAAGAAGATATTTCTATTTTTGTGTAACGTACGAAAAACGGTTGGAATCGAAATTGTCGATTCATCGAACGGATTTATTTCTTTCTTACACTTCAGTTGCCTTGTCCTTTGAGAATACTGGTTCCCACCAAGGCCATTTAATTATTGTCGACTTACCGATAAAAATAGGTAACCAAACTCATACTATTCCACTCCCGAAGATTCCTCAACATTCTGTATTTCTCGCCTATCATATCATTAAAAAATACACCAGTTTTAAATGTTTCATACTTTTTGTAAGTTCCATCGCTTTATTTAACTTTGCCAAAATTTTTCTACAAGTTATCGATAATAGATAAACTTTTCAATAAAACAGTAAAAGGTAGAAACTTCATTGGAACATTTCAAAATACAATATAGTGAAATCAGTATATAATATATAAATATTTATGAATTTGATGCAAAGAAAGCTAGGATTGCTAGTCGTAAATATGAAATAGATAAAACAATTGTTTTTTTTCCGTAATTATGTATGCTCATGTTATTTCTCCGTACAGTACAAAGAAACTTGTTTTTAATAATTTACCTGATTATAATATTTATTAACACAATACTAATTAGTTAAAAGTTATGTAATTTTGTTTTATAATAAAAACAGTTTATTCATAATTAATATTTCTTTAGTGTAAGTAAGCGTTTTAACGATAAAATATTGTTATTAAAAATAAACTTTAAAACTGGGGTAAAGTTATGTAATTATAGTAAAATGTAATAGTTTAGTAACTACAAGTAAGTGAAATAAATTTTAAAACTAATTATTAAAATAAAGAAAAATTGGAATTTCTTTTAACGAGATAAATTTTATAACGATATCTCCTAAGGATCTATAAAAAAGAACGATAAAAAAACGACTGAGGCAATTTAAAAGAAGTGCAGTCTAGAGAAAAGGGAGCACTGGGTGCGCGTCATAATCGCGAATAAATCACAAGGAAGAACAAAATGAAGACGCGTAGTTTCTTATAAAAAGAAACCACGAAGTGCAACTTTTAGTCTCATAAAGTAATAAATCAGACAACCCGACCAACTTATTTGTCCTTTCTTACTTTTGTTACGATCCAGACAACGCTATTAAAAATATATAGGGCATTTTAACATGAACAACTTTGTCATCAAACGTTATATAAAAGAGATCTTCATTACTTGTTGAGGAAAAGATTTCCTCAGAGAACCATTAATAAATTTGAGAAGTTCCCGGAGGATTTCAAAGTACCTAACTCAAAATTAAAATTACGAAACCCAGGTGGATAAAACTAATCGATTGAACTAAAAAGTTGGAATTTAATCCATTCTTTCATTACAATTTTTCTAAATTGATCAACCGTTACTCGATGTAAACCAATAAATTTCAAATAAAAACCAGAAGTTTACATGCATATGGAAAATTATATTAAAAATTGGACAGACGATAAGATCTGAGCTAATATAGTATCATGTAAAACTAAAAAAAATTCTATTTTCACCATACGTAATGTAAAAATACATTTAAAGGTTCAAGTGCTTCTACGAGAGGCAAACGCAGGAAAGTAGATGACAGGAAAAAGTGTGCGCTGCAAGAAAAGCTTCCAGAAATGTTTAAAGTAACTTTACATGATCTAAAATTATACTATACATGAAAAAAAAAACTTAACTTAATTAGTTTCTTAATGTAAACGATATGTCTTGAGAAGTTTCTGAATAAAGTACATGCTAACTTTTGGATGTTAATTAAAAGAAAACGTGTCTCGTTTAAACGTTTGGGGTAGTGGTTAGCGCCAGTTTTTACGCCAGCGGTCCCGTGTTGGATTCACGGTCAGATTCTGGCACTTCGTCATTACGCATTTTTATCTATCACCCTTCGTTTTTGAAGGGTGAATTTGAATTAACCTTAATATTCAAAAAAGTATAACGCGTAACACCTGATGTTAAGCAATTTTTTTTAAATCCCTAATTTGTTTACGTTGAAATCAGTTCAATTAAGAACAATAAGCAACCCGTGATCCAATGAGATGAAGATGATATGTACAACGTGGCAACGAGATGTAGTATTGTACAGACCCAAGCCATTCATTCCTGAGAGAGTTAATTGCCCCCGAATATCATAGTACACAAGTAATCACAGTCTATTATTCAAATACGTTAAAAAAAGCTAAATAAAGAAGGAATTTAGTAACAAGAAAATATCGATACACCTGGAATTTATTTTTTATTACAATAAAAATTATACGGTGTGTTTTAAGAAGAAATCAAACTGATTTACAAAACACATACACATACACACGCGCGCACGCACACGCACACACACACACACACACACACACACACACACATATATATATATATATATATATATATATATATATATATATTAGTGTTACCTGATTATACAACAAAACCAGTTTCTAGTTTTACAACAAATTTAAGAATTTTTAAAGCAACCATTGAAAATTTACAGGGATAAATGAAGACCTATTTTTTTTTAATAACTGCGGCTGACAAATATACTCGGGTAAAACGTTATTTTTTTGTGAAATAAATGTACACTAAAAAATTGAAGTTACAATTTGCAATCCTAGATGGACAGTGTTTACCAAAACCTAACAAAAACATGATAATAACATAACAACATGATACTATAGTCATAGAACCGAATTAATGAGAGAATATCAGTAACATTTATAAGTTTCATTATCTGGAGCAGCGGTGGAAATATTGTTTACCGTACCGATTAACACATTTATTACGGATAAGACTAACGAGACAAAACAAACAAAACCGAAGGAAATTCAATCTGCGATACAAGTTAAACAACACGTCTAAACGTAATAAACGTATAAAATGTAATCATACAAAGTTGAAATTAGAAAGACTGCACTACATTTATCATTGGATGAAATATGTAGCGGTGTGCTTTTATTTGAGCTCGTATTTACAGACAACCCTCCAGCTAGAAGATAAAATCATTTCAACTTCGAAATTCTAAGACGTTGAAAATGCATCGTTTCACTTTGCTGGTAATATATCAATGTGACATTAGTGAATATTTTCAACAAAACCTTTTCCAAATAAATTAGGTGTTTATTTTAGGAAACAGGCACATCAGTTTAAGTTTAAGACAAAAATAAATAAAGTATTATTATATTATAATAAATAATTATTACAAAATAACTCAGTTATTTAAGACGATAATTTAAAAAACCGCTAGAAATTCGTTGGTTTGTTCATCTATATTAAGTCCTAGACAAAGTTAACGCATCACGTAAGATTTTGGGCAAACTGCAAATAAATAATTTTCTTCAATGTTCCAGGTTCATTTCTGTTACTGCTATTTTTTGTATAATAATTTTAAGCAATATTTAATATTTTTAACAAAAGATTAAAGTTGTAAATTTAATTTATGGCAATAATTTAATGAAATAATAAGATAAATTAGCTTTAAAAACACAAACTTTTATTTAATAAAAACGGAAGGGTTACTTACAGTATTGAATGTTTTCCATATTCAGTTCATACATAATGGTAAAAACTTAAAAGTAAATGATTAATATGTGATTTATAATAAATTAGTAATTCAGTACCAAGTACAGACCCCTCTTGCCTTAATTACAACTACCATCCGTCTCGGTACTCCTTCAATCAAGTTTTGGATTTCTTCCTAGTCGATTTTCTCCCATCCTTCTTTCACCACATGACACAGCTGTTGAGGAATCACTGCATTACGTTGACGAACTCTTTTTTAAGCAGCACCAAAACGTGCTCAATAGGATTTAAGTCTGGGCTGCTGGCTGGCGAAATCATACGGCTAAAACCTACTTCATTAAGATATTGTTTTTTTTGTTTTGGTTTTACGTCGACTGTTTTGCAATTTCTGCTAATTCAGACGGTGGATAAAGATGATAATGAAAATGAGTGATGAAAAACTGCCAGATTTGACCGGAAACCGAACCCGGGACCCCGGCGTAGAAGCCAGTTGCGCTAACCACTACGCCAACGGGCCGGCCATCAAGATACTGTGAAACCATTTAAAATCTTTTTAAATGATGCATTAATTTTGTCCACAACCGTACTTAAATATTATTTTATAGTCCCAAAATAGACCAAAACTTTTATGGGGAAAAATTCATATAGTTCACAAATTTGGCGTACTCACTCCTGACAGCTTTTTAAACAACATATGTAACTTCCTCGATCCCAAGACTGAAACTTTGTGTTCTTCATTTATGTGTTCACTTATACCGGCTAAAAGTCCAGTATAATAAAAATTCTTTAAATTAAGAATGTTAATCGAATTAAATGCTCTGCAAAAATGATTGTAAGCATTTTCCCAAAACTGCACTGAAAAATCCATCGTTTTTCTTAATTAGTTATCAAAGAGGAAATCAACATGATGCGTACACCGTACCTGTGCATCTAAGCCCTCTCCTACCACTACAGTTTGATTTTAATACTGTCAAGTTTCGAAAATAGCCTTATTTTACACCAATATGTTCAGAATTAACTTTTTTACAAGTTTTGTTTTAACTTTTATGTATTTAATAGTTATTTAACAAAGTTATTTTAGATCAAAACTAAAAAAAACCGTTTTTAGGCACTGTTTTTTCTGTTTTACGTTGAATATATTAAAAAAAAGATCTCCGAAATGTTGTTTAGGTCAACAACCGAAAGACAGGTTTGAAACTTCAGAGGTTTACTAAGTAAAAACGAGGAGCGAGATGGTTTACTAGTGCCTTCCTCACCGAGTTGAAAGAGTACGTTCATCAGCATACCAGACCCTCCGAAAAGCACTTACTTTCCACCCTGCAAATGACACCTTCACTTCATTTACCACAGGGTTTGGCTGTACAGTGAAATTCATTACTATCAGAGGAGATAACTCTGAGTAGTGTCATTTGCACCTCTACCTCTTCTGTTCTTAAATAATTCAGTCATATAATTGGCAGAGTATATGCTAAAAAACAGAACTTATTTTGTAGCCCTGGAACCAGCAGATCCAGTGAAATTAATTTAACACTCCACCTACCCGTTATTCACATATCTCTGAACTAAGCCAATGTTTTACGTCAGAGTTATCTATGTATATACAGTGGTGGGACCTGTTTGATTCAATTTGTCAGGTAAAAAACCATAAGAAACAACTGAATTCGCCCCTTAATTTACTTTCTCAGAATTTCAGCAAGTCTTCATTTCACCGAGGGTACTGGTAAAATTTTTCGCTAGCCGTAAATCGCCACACAAGTGTTTTAGGACACTTGTTAATATGAAGTTTTTTCGTTCTTTTGACCTGTAGAGTGAACTCAGAAAGCGCTGGTAAAACTTTGTGAATCACTCTGCATACCAATTATAAAATATTAGGTTTAAACGTAGCCTACGTGAAAGCCTTAGTTTGCTCTTTACTGTCATCCTACTTCCATAAGACTTATTATTATTATTATTATTATAGTATTATAATTCATTAATTCATTTTAGCGTCCCCATTCCTAATCTTGTGTGTTCAGAAATAAAACAGTGTTTGAGTGCCTAACCCCTTAAGGAAAGAAAGCGCACTCTCACGTAATACCTTCCTATTAAAATTTTGGGATTTCCCAAATTATATATCTACAATAATAATTAGGCTACTTAAATAAAACTAAGCCTAAATCATTAGTAAACAACCAGTGAAGCAAAATGAATAAATATTCTTAAAACAAAAATACTGTACAATAACAACAAATATTTATTGAATTTTTTAAAAATCTATCACCGAACAAAACGAACAACGTCATTTTTAGCAAATATAACTAAACACTTTTATTGTTAAATTTTCCTAGACAAATTATAAAATATTAAAGTAAAAATCAAGTAAAAATTAAGTAAAGACCATTTGTGAAAAAGTAAAAATATGCTAAAACTTCGATGGAATCGATAAAAATTAAATGAATTCAATAATGATGAGTACTGCAATTTGGATGGCATAATAAAACCAAGCAAATGAATAAATTAAGAGAACGTGGTAAAACACTAAGGAATCAATACAGACAATGTACAACAAACTGACAGTAAGAAACTCGTTTGATATGACAAGAAACAAGAAGACGCAAGAAACAAGTAGTAACGCTTGATTGTTCCAATGAAAAGAAAATATAAAATTTCATTTTCAACAAGTATTAATGTAAAAACTAATTTCTTTTACAACCTGATTAAAACATTGATTTAAAACAGTTCGTTTTATTTTTTCTACAATATTCTCGATTGTTTGAAGAAATTATCAGACCGCAGGTATAAAAAAGTTGGCATTTTTGTAGTGAGTTAATCAATTTTTGAATTGTAAATGAAATGTGTTATGGGGCCGTTTCAAATAATGTCAATGGTTTTATATAATTCTCTTGATGTCACTTGTGTGAGGTAGTCGCCAGGCGGCAACCGCTCAAGACGATTCTTTGGACATACACTCAGAAAACCAGAAAACAGAATAACAAGGAAGATAGCTGAAAAACAGTATAACTCAAAAAAATAAACATCCAAAAGATAAAAGAATTAAAGAAGATTTAACAGAACTCGAACTAACAATAAACAACCTAAAGAAACAATCCCCAAAATACACGCACAAATTAACGATAAAAATAAACAACTAAATGTTACAACAAGAAAACTACAGAATAGGGTTTATTTAGATGAGGAAAGAGAGATCTGAAGGAATGAAAAAAATACTGGGAACAGATATTAAAGAAAATCCAGAAGATAGTAAAGACAACCCGAATCTACTTAAGTAATCCAATGTGGTCAAAGAAGCAAAAAAATCCATCCACGCAGAAATTAACGATAAAAATAAACAACTACATGTTACAATAAAACTACAGAAAAGGGTTTATTCAGACGAGGAAAGAGAAAAAAATCTGAAAGACAGAAAAAAATACTGGGAACAGAATTAACGAAAATTCAGAAGAAAGTAAAGACAACCCAAAACTAACTAAAGTAATCCAATGCGGTCAGAGAAGCAAAAAATCTTTAGATTTTACATCAATAGATTTGTTATCGGTAATCTTATTAGATGAATTTGCTAAAAATTGATTAACTTATCATTTCAAGTTAACTAAAACTTAATTGTTTAGTAATATAGTGTTGTTAAGTATAGTTCATTTTAACACGGTACAAGTGAAATTTACAACATATGAAGCATGTCCATTCTATATTAACCCCGAGGGAGACATTCTAGTTTAATTGAAGTGAGACTGAATAAACTAGCTGCTAACAAACTAAACTAAACAGAGTGATGCTAGTATGGCAGCTGGGGGGAAAACTGAGCTGAGGTAGAAGGAAGAAGATTCACGTTCATGTGTGTGACACGTTAGAATAAAGTAAGTCCACCGGGAAAATAGAGGAGCCAACGACGAGAATGAACGAGATTATCCAACAGCAACAAGTTTTATTAATAATAAAAGTTATAACTTCTAAAACAATACATTGTAAATTTTAATGGATTCATTTTATTTATTAAATAATAATAAAAAGTTGCACGAATATAATTATACGGGTCGTTAAATAATTAAGTTCAGATGGCTTAATAAAAATTAAATTAAAGATAATTAAATTACCGAAGTTGTAATAAAATTAAATGTATTACAAAGCGATTGATTGAAGAAGGCTTATCTAATTACAACTATGTTTATTTTACAAATATTCGCTGATATTGGTTTAATGTAAAACAGATAATTTTATTTAACATTATTAAACCATGTTATTAAGCAGTGCATTTGAGAAACAACAATAGTTTATAAATGGATTATAACTGTATTCATAATAAATTATAATTTCATTGCATTATAACTATTTATAAAATATTAGCGGTCCAGGACTCTACCTTTGGGTCTCATGTCAAAAATGTTTCTTGCTGTATCAGCAGATGTTCACAACCTCCATGTATATTGTTAAGATTCTTTGTAAATTGACACTTTGTTGTTTCTGATACACTGTACACTGAAGCAAAACAAAACATGTATGATAGGCTCTTTTAAAACCAATATAACTAAGGTTATAACAATCAGATCTGTGTTAATACTCTACATTTTGTTTCTTCTTCTTCTTCTTCTTCTTCTTCTTCTTCTTCTTCTTCTTCAGGTGCCTATCCATTTCGAAAGTTGACGACTATTATAGCAATTTTCACTTTGCTCGTTGCTCTGCGAAATAGCTCTCCTGAGGTTTTTTCGAATAATTTTCCTGCAGAATGCTTTCTAGTAACGAATATCTTGATTTATTACTTTATTTTTTATTTTATTAGTTTTTAATTAATTTCTTGATTTATAAGTCCCAAATAGAGGGGAGCATCCTACACTTGAGACGTGGAGATACTCTCTGATACTCATCTGATGAAGGAGATGAATGAAAGTGAGAGAGTGAGTGTTGATCAGTGACAGAGATAGAGCAATTAGGCTACAGTTCACTTCCACGCCCCGCTGACAAAATGTATTTTTTTTAACTGTACATTTCCCAAGTAGTATTATATAAACAGTTCCGAGGGAGGTGGAGGGTTGTTTGTCGGATCAAGTGGCCAGGCGGCGGGTTTTTGGTTGGTAAGGCGGTTGCGGCCTCCTTGGGGCAGGACGAGAACGCCTCAATTGAGTCAAACACTACTTCCCCCATCGTGAAGGAGTAAAAACGAGTTTTTCTCGCCGCCTCGGATAAAAAAAAATGTAAGAGATCAAGAGGGACAAAATTTCACCAGCATTAAAGTACGGCAAAATTTCGAAAGGTTAAATTAGTGAAAACACTAAAATGAAAGCACGATGAACGTAATACAAAACGTATTTTAATTAATATTTAATCAAAGGATAGATTTCAAAGTGATTTTATAGAATATGAATGAATACGTTACTAAAAAAAAAGTTAAAGCATCGGTCTACTCAGTTCGTTCCACTGTTAACAGACCGGTAATGACCTGGCGGTCTCTTGTTAAATCAATTTGCATCCAAAATGAATTTAAACATTAAAAACAAAGAGTCCAGACATCATTAGAGAAGCAATTAGATGCTCGCATTAGGCTTAAATGCTACTAGAGCTGCTGTTAACGTTTTCATGTTTTAATTACAAACTCTGTTATTATGTGAACCCCAAAAAAGAAACAGAAGATAATATCCTCCCACTGACAAAATTATATATTACGTCCAACCTCTTTAAACAATAAATTTCAAATAAATTTACACCTACCTAATTGATAAAATTCCTTGAACATTCATTTATATTGAACTTTAATTTAGCTGTAATTAATACCAAAAATATCAGAAGAATAAACATACTTTTCTCGTATATGTAGTAAGTATTAGACTGTTAAAGTTCCAGTAAGAATCTAACAGTTAATACCTGTAAATGACTTAGAACACATTTTCTAAGGTTGTAAATTAGATATAATTGATGAAACCTATACTAAAAATCCGTGTTTAAAATAATTAATTTTTTATTATTCTAGTTGAAATTTTGTTTTCATTTTTATAAAGGAATGTAACGTAACAGTATTATGATTCGTTAACAAGTTATCAAGAAAAACACAACAAGATGTTGAATTCTGAACGTCAACAAACTTTATTCAACTTTAAAGCACAAGTTTACAAACAAAACTCATAATAGATTGACTAGTGCACATCTATTTATAAAGGTGTAGGTTACTACGCTAGCCTTCTACGAAGTTACAAAAAAGTCCAAACAGATAACACAATACAACCAATAACATAAACATAGAAGTATTTGGTTATATATTAAAGACTATATATTTTATTAATAGCACTATCAATAAAATACACCTACAATCCGAACCCCTGGCTGCCTAGATTTGTAAGGAAAACGAATAAGAAGATAACATTATATCCAAATGTAGATATGTACCCTACAAAAAACCCAGGCGGAAAAATCAACTGCGGAATTACAAGACACTAACAATGCTTAAGAGGATACTTAATATAATTCTCATTCCTGAAAAAATACAGGAGGAATAAAAGCGTTACTTTTGGAACGAATGTATTATCAAAAAAAGTCGTTGTTTAGGTCATCAGCCGAAAGGCTGGTTTGAACCTGTAGAGGTTTTACTAAGTAAAACGAGGAATGAGGTGGTTTACCATTGCCTTCCTCACTGAATGGAAAAGTACACTTATCAGCATGCCGGGCCCTCTGAAAAGCACGTATTTTCCACTCTGCAAATGACACCACACTTCATTCACCACAGGGTCTGGCTGTATAATGAAATTCATTACTTTCAGAGGAGATAACTCTGATTAGTGTCTTTTACACCTCTACCTCTTCTGTTCTTAAATGATTCAGTCATTTAATTGGCTGACCATGTGATAAGAAACAGAACTATTTATTTTAGCCCTGCAACGAACAGAGTGAGTGTAAATAATTTTTGACACTCCACCTGTCCGTTATGGGCAGCAAAAAAAGTCAATGAAACCATAACATTCAAATTGGATAGTTCAGCATCCAATTTGACATGTTATTGGTACATAAAATTGATTTATACAATATAGTTTCATTAAAAAAAGAACAAAAATTAGGACAAAAGAGTAATAATAGAACGTATGCTAAAGGCAAAATATTGAAGTGTCATTTTACCATACCCTTTAAATTCTATTCAAAAACACATTTCTATGTATGTAAAATTTAAGCTGGAATTCCGAAACCTAACAAATAACACCACACTTTAATTGCCAGTCTGACAAATATTTAACTTCGTACAACGACATTACTTGTCTGCTACATACATTCTTTATGGTTAGCTATTCATTGTAATTCCAAAACCAATGATAGCATCCAGTTTAATTGTTGTAAATACATTGCGAATTTGTAAATTTATACATATTTTAAATCATTTCTATTACATACTGTTTAAATTTCAACGATAAAAATATGAATAACTTTATCTATTATTTCATGTTACTACAATAATTTTACCGGACTTAAAGAATGCTGAAACATTTTTGTTATTTTTACTTTCCTTTGCTTTATACGAATATTTATAGGGAAGGTAAGTAGGTCGATTTTTCGAAATCGAATTTTCATCGGAAATACAAGTTTTTATGGCCGCTGAATTTAAATCCTTATTATAAGTGATTGGTCTGTGTGTATGTGAACATAATATCTCAAGAACGGAACAGCGTATACAATAGGAACCGACATGAAAATTTTCATCAAATTCAGCCAACCGGAAGTATTATTAGTGAAATTTTCTCGAAAACGGTTGAAACGATTGTTTTAATTCATCTAATACCTAAATTTTTTAAACTTTACAAAATAGGGTAAGCGCCATGTCTGCTGAAATACTTGGGAGGGGCTGTGCTCTCGTGGTAAAAAAATGATTTTTCTAATGTTGCGGCCTTAACATTTAACAACATAATAGTTTAAAATAAAAGTTATAGAAAATTAAAAACCCAATAACCAAATTCCAATAGAAAAGCAGTGTTTTCCGAAGCAGAAAGGCTCAGAAGATCAAAACCCTTGAAGAAATATTGATGGAACAAGAGAGAAGCAAAAGAACTGCAAAAGTACAACAAGAAGATAAAAAGCAGAAAATGAGCTACCAGGCTATAAACTAAAGTGGTCCAATGAGGTCTCAAAAGTTAAAAAAAGTTATAGAAACTTAAAAAACCAAAATTGTTTGTTTTAAGGATTTTTTCCACAGAGCCTAGTTTAACGTCAATTAGTGATTTTCCGTATTTTTAAGTCCTAGAGAGGTTGATTTCATTTAGCATCATTCATTCATGATTAAAATTACGGTACGTTTTTAATTGTACATGTAAGTACATTGATTACTATGGATCACACATACGTTGTATTTTTCATTATTTACATTGGAAAGATTAAGTCGAGTGAGTATTTCAAATCAAATTTTTACTTTTAAATTTATTAATTAATAGTGTAAATTTGTATCTTCGATTTCGTGAGGATAACTAAATATTTTAATTGATGTTACCGGTAAAGGAAACCTAATAGTCTGACCCTTTTAAATCTTTTATTTTTGCATTATTTTGGAAAATATTGATGGCTTAAGGATTGGGATTTCAATGTAACTTATTTAAGTACATTACACTTCAAACTTCTAATTCTAATTTTAAGTTTTATTGAAGGTATAACTACTATCGGTTTCATAATCATAGACACCCGAGTTTGAACCCTTGCGTCTCCAAAACTATGAGGCGTGTAACTCGATAAATATTTGAACGAAAAGTTTGAAATTTTAACACAACACAGACAATTTATATTCTTACAGCGTGTATAAAATTTCAAATTCGTACTTTATTTAAATTTTGATTTATTAACGATATTCTGAACCCTTGCTATCTCGGTAACCGCTCGATCGTTCGGCACGGGCAAACTATCGTTTTATTCAGCGTAAAAAGCTTAGTACAGATATGTTAATAACACGAAATATTGATCGGCCAATGTTGTGGTAGAATCTTTTAAGTTTTGAAAAATTTGAAACAGGGGGGGCGCTACTATACATGTTTCAAGTTGGTGTACGTGACATCCTGTCGAACTGCCTATCTGAATTGACAGACTGCAGCGTCAATTCAGGTAGACAGTCAGATTCAGGCAACATGGATAGCAGCGCCCACCCCTGCATTTCCCAGTCTATTTTTCAAAACTAAAAAATTTCTACCACAACATTGGCCAATCAATATTTCGTGTTATTAACATATTTGTACTAAGTTTTTTACACTGAATAAAACGATAGTTTGCCCGTGCCGAACGATCGAGCAGTTACCGAGATACCAAGGGTTCAGAATATTGTTAATAAATCAAAATTTTAATAACTTACGAACATAAAATTTTGTACACGCTGTAAGAATATATTTGTCTGTTTTTTGTTAAAATGTCAAACTTTTCGGTCAAATAGTTATCAAGTTACACGCCTCTAAACGCATAACATTTGTTGCGGTAGCAAAAACCCCGGGTCTTTGTTCTTCCAACCTCGATATGGCAATGTTTAAACAACATTCAAAAAATATACAACTATTATGGGTCAACGGAGAATAAAATGAGCTAAATTTTGATGTAAAGTGTGTTAAAATCCGACTCATAGTTTTGGAGATGCAAGGGTTCAAACTCGAGTGTCTATGATTATGAAACCGATAGTAGGTGATGATGGAATTGTAACTACAACAATTGATCGGTAACATGTTGTAAATAGTAATATTATATTTAACACAGATGTCACTTACAAATGTTGTTTTTATAATAAAAGATTTTACGCATTTACACTGTAGTTAATAAGTGTCAAAATCCAGAGTAATGAGTAACATTATAAGTATAAAACAAGTTATAATGGATTTCATTTTTATGAAGTAATAACTGAACCATAAAAAGATTCATCGCCATTAAAAAACGAAACATAATGTCAGTAAAAGTAAAAAAATAACAGACACTAAAGACAGAACGATATTGGATAACATAATATTCGAGAAATGAAGGAGAAAATTAGAAAATGAGAAGGCAAACATAGCGTAAAAAGAGAGTGCGTATAAAACGGGAGAACTATAAACGGAGGAAGAAGAATAATAAAGGAGAAAAAGATCAACAAATAAAGGGGCAAAGGCTCAATCAAGACCAGAATACAATTCAGTAGAACAAGTATAAAACAGTAAGAATAAGATGTACAAGAAGTGGTTTAGTCCAGCCCAGCTTTCGGTATGTTATCACCCACAACGAACCCCCACGACACTTTCAGATAACGGGTCCGAGGGATTTATCCATCCTCCAAGTAATGATTTTTTTATGGGGTCGTTCATCCCCCGGTTTCAAAATAGGATACGACGAGATTCTCCCTTCAACAACTGACACTCGAAAAACAAACCGACAGCGAAAACCAGAGACCATCGTGTCAGTAAATCTTACTGTAACAAATTATTTGAGCCGCTTTGAACCAGACAGAAGTTCTTTTTACAGATAGCACTAAAGAACACAGATCGTAAAAGAACTTCCCAACAATATCGTTTGTAGAATGTCAACAGCATGACAAGAAGTATTTATTGAGACGGATGTTTCTTCATTATTATTTAAGGCACGTGCCATGCAAAAGAATAAACTTAGTCGCAATATTGTTTTTGTTTACATTATTAAGTTATAGGATGAAAGCTGAATTTTTTGAAGATTATTTTTTTCTTTAAGGGTTAATTTCAGATTACGTGAAGTGACTTTAGACGTTTCTGAAAGCTCTTTTTGCACCTCAGATTCTCAGTATTCGTTCACTGTATGCTTTACTCCTTTCTTCTATCCACCGGCTGTTCTTTTTTTACGTTTCATGGAAGCCCTTAAAGTCAACGATTAGTTGTCTGAAATTAGTTCTATTCATTATGTTTTCTTCAGTTTTCATAATATCATTTCTGATTTCTTTAAATCACTTATCCCGACACCTAAGGTCTATTATTTAGTCTCTTAAAAAATTGTTTAGTCAACTGGTTGTCATCCATTCTTTTTTTCTCGTATAGGGCAAATTTTAGATCACTTGCGGTGACTTTAGACGTTTCTGGAAGTTAGTTTTGCAGCCCACATTTTCAGTATTCATTCACTATAGGTATTTCGCTTTTCTTCTGTCCACCCGGTGTTCTGTTTTTGCTCTTCAAGGGAACCCTTTGAGTCCTTAATTAATTATCTAAATTTGGTTCGGTTCAATAAGTTTTCTTGGTTTATTCCAGTTTCTCAACATCTTTAGATTATATTAAAGTAAATTTTCTTTAAATTTCAGTTCTGATAAAACTTTAACAATACAGCAAACGGGTAAAAAACCTACCGGGTATTAAAAGAAAATTACCTAATTTTCCTAAGTTTTTTTACCTAATTACCTAAGTTACCTAATTGTAATCTTTGCTGTAGCTATCCCCTTTAAATGTCAGCTACCGGTATAGTTATTCCGATTCTGTTGGTTGATGCTCTTAAAAAAAATTTTTTTTAAGTTTTGGAACCAAGAAATTCTTCTTCGCTCTGGACCTCTCAGCCGTACTTTTCCTTGCTTTATAGCAGACCGTACCTATGTTCATTACGCATTACGTGCCATCAGGTATTCAAGCTTAAGCTGTTTATCGTTTTAAAGAACATCACAACCTTTGCCCAAACTACTCAGCACTTCGTTGTTACTGATTCCATCTGTCCAGAACATTCTTAATGTACGCCTGTAGCACCACATCTTAAACCCCCAAAAAGTACACGTGTACATTCCTAAAAATTACTGTTTTCCACAAAATCAACAAATTGAGAAAGAAGATAAACCGTTAATTTCATTGTTTCAGTGGGATGGAGTCCCTACTTATTTCAGTTTAAATGTCACAAATGCACTAAATGAAAATTCGATAATCTATGATACAGCTATGATGTGGTAATAATTTTGGTGCTTATTCAAGATTAAACAAAAGTGACTGAACTTTAAAGTTGAGTAACCTACTGTATTGGTACGGTTTGTGAATCTACATAGTGTACCTTCTATAAATTATTCTTCACACATTATGTAAAGTTACAGCATGATTTTTAGTAAAAAATTAGAATTTCAAAAATGTTGGAATGGAATAAATTTACTTACATAGATACACCGTCCAATATATTTATGTATCATCAATTACATGAATTTTTTCGCTTACCTGTAACAAAATAAACAATCATATAATAATCTGAAGTTATTTACTGCACACTATAAATCAATAACATAATAATACAAAGTTTCAGAGAAATAATTCGTATACACTACTTTAAGGCAAGAGAATTTCCCAATATTTGGCGTACTACTCAATAAACAAGTTTGTTGATTCGGATGGAAACTTGAAGGGTCACACAATTGACCAATTTGAGAGAGGAAAGGGACCTTAAACACTCTTGACTTATTCACTGGTATAACAATTCCCATCTCCTCAACTAACAACACGCAAAATAAACAAGAATAACCTGAGTGTTATGTTAATGTGTAAATTTAAGAAAATTTAGCTCTGCCCAAAAAGCAAAAATCCATTCAATATTACACCAATGTGTAACTATTCGAACAGTTCAATATAATATAACTGGTTTTATGGTTCAAATAAATATTTAAAAAAACCTAAAGAAACCTAGCAATTGCTTAGGGAGGGGTTGTAAATAAACTGGTTTATATATCTTCCCGGTTTCACACTATACTATAACTTTTCTATGTATTACTTAGAGAATAAGTAGGCTATATCAATTTCTAGAATTATTAGCCCTTCAAAAAATATATAAATATATTGCTTAGGGTACACATTTACGGTAACAAATGCTTTAGAGTAGTAACCACCCAGTTTTTATCTCTTAGGGGTTGTAAATATTTTAACTATTTTTCACCCCGACGGAGCAAATGAACCGAATTCACTTTCTCGAGGTGATCGAAGAGTTAGATAATTGAGTAAGGACTCGAATCTATACTAATATACAAAGATGTAACGTTTGTTTGTGTGTACCAGGTAATCTCAGAAACAACCCAATAAATTTCAAGAATTTTATCACTGTTGGAAAGTACAGAGCTTCCTGATTAACATAGCTTTACGACATAAAATTTTTTTTAAATTTTGAAAAAATCGATTGGTAAAATAAAATCATTTTTTGTTTTATTTGTCTTGTGTAAGGTCTTTTGGTAAGATTATTTCTTTTATCTATCAGTGTGATACCATACAATATATTATTCGTTACTCTTTTCTTTTTAAAAATGTTAAGCATTATCTTCAAAACAGATATTCAAAAAAATAATGTCACATCCGAATTCTCAAAAAAAGTAATGTAAACCTTCTAAAAGTCAGAAAAAAACGTACAATTTTTTTGAAAAACAGATTTTACCTATTTTTTCTTATAACATGTATTCAGTTATTCTCGGGTCGTACTTCTCTGCTTCTACTGGTAATACATACGTTTCAAAAAATTCCTGTTTCCAGTACCAATTGGTTTAATTTGTACAGCGTGATTCGGGTTTCATCATGTAAGGTTTTGTGGGAGTTAAATCAACGTAAAAAAATTAAATAAACTCTTCAAAAAATAACGACTAAGAGTAAATTAAAAATATGTGAAGTTATTCAACTGGAATAAATGGTTATAATCTCACTAGTAATATTAAGAGATAAAATTCTCACGGGATGAATGAGACAAAATCAAGTGGTTAGGAACAGGGAATGAAGGAAGATGATATAAGGGATCAAGGAAGGATTCGTGGCAAGTGGAAATAGTAAAATACGAAGGAAAAGGAAAAAGAAGTGAACGAAGATAGAACGATCCAATGGCGTTGAAGATTAGGTAGGGAGGAGCCGAGGAAGTATTAAGACAGAATGAGAAATATTCATCAAACGCAGGCGACATAAACCTTGTGGAGGGAAGAAAAGCTTAAGCTCTGATAACTGATTCAAATCTGGCTAGAAAAAGAGAGTAGATGTATGTAATCGTGAAAGAGGGTGAAAGAGTAAAGAAGGTCGGTTCAGTGCTTTCGAAGATGCAAAGGGAAAAGGGAATGTTATTGCACATTCAGTCACCGCAACTACGAGGAGGAATATATTTCATTCCCCACACACCACCAAAACATTAAAGTTTACAATCCACACAGTTTTACCACAACAAAAATATATCATTACACAACTTGTATTCCCGTATCATATTTATAACTATTATTTATTTTAATATGCTACTATAAAGTATGAACTATAAAAATACACTTACATAAATTAGTAGAGATAATAATGACGATGATAAAAAACTACGAAAAAGATAACAAACGTACTATAACATTTTATTTATTACACGTGGATATAGTTAAGCAAGTACTGAGTCATTTTAGTTATTTTGGTACAGTTTATTTTTATAGTAATATTTTGCAAACGGTAAAATATTAACGACTGTTTTATATCACAGATGTTCAGCTCTCTAAAATAAATACACGTATTTCTATACAGTTCTGCGTGTTATAACACGCACATACCTTAACCAGACTCCGCGAAATACCTTGGTATTCATTTTCATCTTGACAAACGAACTTTAAGTTAACTTTCTTGACATAAAGCACAAAAGGAAACAGCTAAACACGAAATTTATACAAGTTTATTGGATTCCAGGAATTTTTATTGAATATATAAGAGGAACTGGTCCTACCATTTATTTCTCATCCCAGCACACAGACTTCCTCGACAAGCATGATAATATAAACCTAAAGGGAAGGGAGGCTTGGGAAGACCTAAACAAGATTTACGGCGGAACAGGCCAATGAGCCTAATCCTTGACTGATGTTCTAGGAAAATTATCAGCACTTACATTGAACAATAAATTACTATTATACAAAACAATTTTAAAACCAATTTGCACTTAATGGATCCAATTGTGAGGGACAGCAAGGCACTCCAACATAGAAATCTTACAACGGTTTCAATCTAAACTACTCAAAAAAATCATTACCATGGTACATTACAAACACATACAACAAATTAAATAAATTTACGAAGTTCTTCCATTAGAAGATTTTTTCGGCCATGTCATATAAAAATCAAACTCTTCTGCTTATAATTCTGCATAATAATGATTGTAGATTTCGGTGAATAGTAAAGAAAAACAAATGGGATATTTTTATAAACTTAAATTATTATTAGGCCTACTAGATTTAAAACTAACAGATTTAAAACTTCGAAGAAGTATGAGGTGTAAACGCTTGGACAGAATAAGGAATGAGGAAATCAGGTCATAATTGGGTATTAACAACTTTAACGAAAAGATAAATTATCGCCAAAGTTGGAGACAGCACATGGCAAGGATGTCGGATCACAGGATACCTAAGCAGGCACACTGGTATGCTCCAGAAGGTAAAAGGGATATCGGTAGACCTAGGAGAAGATGGAGATAGATGATATAGTTTGTGAGTTTGGACAGACTGCCGCCTAATCCTTGGTCGGAAAAAAGAAGAAGAGATTTAAAACTAAGACTTAATTTGTAAAATTAATTGTTTTAAATTGTTTTTTCTTCAATATATTTCAGGGCCGAAATCCTCCGCAAAATAATGGGTCCGTAGATGTTTGACGGACAGTAAAGGTTACGAGAAAAAAAGGACAGATTTCGAGAATAAGAATAACTGTCCTACACGTATCTCACAATGTACAAAGTTAAATAATTACATGTTATTGCTACACCTTCTCAAAAAGCTATAATTTTATAAATCAGCAGGTATTACGTCAATCAGTAGGTATCAGCAGATATTACGTAAGTGATATTTAGAAAAAGTAAAGCTGTATAATGAAATTCATTACTCTCAGAGGAGATAAATATGACTAGTGTCTTTTATACCTCTACCTCTTCTAGTCATAAATACTTCAGTCACATAATTGGCTGACCATGAGATAAGAAACACAACAATTCTTTGCAGCCCAGTAACTAGCAGATCAAGTGCAAATAATTTAGCACTCCACCTTCCTGATATGGGCATAATATATTATTTCTATACTTTTTCAAAAACCTGAGACCCCAGAAAAATAAAAGTTTATTACGTACGATGGAACAACCACAACCATGGGACACTTTGGACTAATTAACTTGTCTCAAAATTTGTTTTGTTCGGCTCCTCAGGTAGTTTATGTATTACACCGAACAAAGAATGATTAATTTAAAAAAACTTTTAAAGCTTTAAAACTGTTATCTAAGAAATGGGCCTAACAACGTAAATTTAGAAATGTTTTCTAGATAAGTTATAAGTTTATTTGTTTTGTTATTTACGTAAAAACACGCCCGGAAAAATACATTTAATCAACAAGCTAAAATGTTAAAAGTTTGAAAAAATTGCATTTCAAAATAAATAAATAAATCCAATAATTTTTATTTTTAACGAAACTACAAATCAAGCGAATGTCAAGAGTGTACTACAGTTAAAAAGTTGACCTCCCGCCGTTGTATCATAAAGAATGACTGATATAGAACAGGAATACAACGAACACACCGCAGTGACATTTTATTCAACAAACCCTGATCTTTCCGTTATCTTGTACTTTATTTATTTTTACTAAAAAATATCTTTCGTATTCTGTAACAAATCTAATCAACCGAACAAAAGACAAATATCACTAACTCTAGCATAACTTATATTAGTGGAAAAGTTTTATATAGATGTTTGCTCATAATAACATTGTAATTTAGGTTAATAGTTTAGGTTTGAGCTCACAAATTACTAAATTTAAGGATTGAAACTAAACTTGGCAACATTTTAGACTAGGTTAAATGCCAAGGTTACTCTGAGATTAGTATGGCAGGTCTTCCGAAAGTATTTACTTCTTCATTCTGCAGTTGAAATTTTTTTCTTCATTCACCAGAGCAAAAAATATAATAAAAATCATTACTTTTAACAATTTTTGTTTTGTTTTTTTATTATGCCACCTCCGTAGGGTAGTGGAGTGTGCTAGATCACAACGCAGAGGTTCTGAGTTTGATTCTCGGCTAGAGTCTGAAAAGTTTACAAGTTAAAACCCACCGTAGTCGTTAATAACTGAGCTGTTGATGTAACTTTAAATAAGCTTATAAATATATAGGGTAAGTATTTTTATAAATAGGGTAGTGTTACATACACCTGCATCTTTTCTTATATTTTATTCATTTATTCAACTGAACATGGGAGAAAAATATGAAGAGGGAAAATACCAGTAATTCTTTTTAACGCCGATAACAGGCAGGTGGGGTGTTAAATTAATTGCATTAAATCTATTGGTTCCAGAGCTATAAAAAATAGTTCTGTTTCTTATCATATAGTCAGCCAATTATATGACTGAACTATTTAAGAACAGAAGAGGTAGAGGGGTAAAACTTCAGAGTTATCTCCTCTGAGAATTATGAATCATCATTATACAGCCAGACCCTGTGGGGAATGAAGTGAAGGTGTCATTTGCGGGGTGGAAAGTGGATGCTTTTCGGAGGGCCTGGCATGCTGATAAGCATACTCTTTCAACTCAATGAAGAACGCAAAAGTAAACCACCTCACTCCTCGCTTTTGCTTAATAAAACCTCTAGAGGTTTAAACCAGCCTATCGTCTGTAGACCAAAACAACACACAATTCTTTATAAACTAACGGCCGACTGTTCTGCAAATTAAGATTAATCCAGATAGCAAAACGTGATAAAACATCACCTGAAAATGAAAATTAGCGATAAAAAAATTGCAGACGCAACTGAGAATTGAACCCGGGAACTCCGATATGGAAGCCAGTTCCATGACTGACACTGCACTGGCCGTAAGTATATAAGCTTTTTTATACCTTTAAATCCTTTTTAGTAAATATTTCATGGCTGATCCAACCAAATTGTAACTTATAACAAAAGTATAATTAATTAAATTACATAATTTTCAACCATTTACGCGATTTTTTCAAATTATAATTTACTGAAATATGTTATAATTAAATTAACTTCTTAGGTTAATAGAGACTTATGTTTGAAAAGTTTGTAGGCTAACAATATTAGGTAACAGACCGTACCCAGAAATTGAATCGGGGACTTTCAATTACGTAGCTACACATTCTCTAAAACTGCACCTACAAGACGATTAGCCAAATTTTTTTAAATTTGTTAAGTTACGCAATTTTTTATTTTTAGAAGAACTAAATTTCTACTGTTAGGTAATAATTTAGAAGTATTGGTACGACGTAACTTGTTCTGATGAGCAAGATTAGCAGAAAATTGAAAACAGAGATGTTTTAGATTTTTTTTAAATTTTAAAGTCGCATCAACTGCTTGGTTATTAGGGATTACTACGGTGGGTAATGCATCGAGAACAGTGGGTTTTCACTTGGTGAACATTTTCAAACCTTGGCCGAGAATCGAACACGAGACTACCGCGTGGTAGGCTAACCACTGCGATGCGGAAGCAGATTTAGCAGATATTTATAAGTCACGTTTTTAAAATGTTCTTAACCCGTCATCTGTATCATCGTATTTTTATAGCTTAGTCCAAAGATAAATAAATAATATTAACAATTATCAGTTTCAAATAGATATCATGAATAAATTTATTTCACTGCTTAAAAAAAGTATAAATCACGGGTAATTTGAGAAAATAAGGGTTATAAACAAAAACGATTTCAGAATCAACAACTCAGAAACTCGTAAATATCTAACTGATTCCATTCAGTGGCTAGCTCGAGTTGAAAACATACGGGTCATTACAAATAACCAAGAGATGGAGAATTTTTTAGATAAAAGAAGTAAATGTAGGAACTTAGCCAAGAAAACCGAGGTACTGGTTAAAAAAAACAAACGATATAGTAGTCAAGTCCAGCAATCGGTTATATAACCGACTAAATGTCCATTTGTCTCTGTCAAAACTAGAAGCCTTTTCCTGACACATTCATTCCCTCAACGAAAGAGTCCCGGTCTCTAGTGTTTCTGGAATATATCCCTAGTTGCACTGTTCAGTATGATAGATGAAGCTTCCTGTTGGTCACAGTTTCGATTTCAATTTAATTTTTCTTTACTTTTTTCATAAAATGCACATTTTCCAGGTTAAAAGAAGACAACATAGTTACTTCACACCAAATCATTATTACTATTCGTTGTAAGTAACAAATAAAACTCGTTGAGCAAACAAATAAAACTGTAACAGTTTTCATACGTTTTAAAATTATTTTAACCTATACGGTTGCATTTAGTTTTTAAGCAACCGTATATGGTTGCCTATTGTTCTGAATGGACCCAATAAGATGAGGATATGTACGACATGTAAATGATGTGTAGTTATGTACAGACCCAGGCTGACCATTTCTGAGATAGTATTGGTTATTGAACCCCAACCATCAAAGTACACCGGAAACCACTGTCTAATATCCGAATCCGTATAAAATTAACTATCTTTACTAGGATTTGAACCAAAAGCCTTCGCCTCCGAAAATCAGCTGTTAAACAGCTGACTCACGGCGACGACTTAACCTCTAGACCAACCCCGTTTTATAATGACACACAAATCATATAATTAACAAAAAAAAATCGGATCACAAGAATATATTGACATAGTGTCATTGGTAAGTGCTGTTTATTATGTTATTGTGTTTTCATAATAGTACTTTTGAATGAAGTTAAACTGGTGTAATTTGTTACCTGCAGTGGTTCCTTTGTTCAATTCTTGATTTTCTTAGTAATTAAATAATGAAATTAAAATGATTAAAATTTTCTACGTCTTATGGTTTTGAAGATTTTTTGATGAGTGTAGGGATTTCGCCACAAACATAATTCAATTGTAAGAAAAAATACTAGATAATCATCATCATGACTTAAATATTTTTAAGATATACTTTGAAACTGAGTATAAAATAAAGTAGAGAACACCGTAACGATCAGTCTTTAAATAGGTAAAAAAAACTTAAAAAAGTATAGAAAGAAAAATTGAAAATTAAATATTTAAATATAAATTTTAAATTTCAAAGGGAAAATATAAGAATATATTTAATGGGTTACTATTGTAAAGTATTAATAATAATAATACAAAATTTATTCAGTAGGGACGTGTTGTTATAAGAAACGGTTATAAAGATCAAAAGCATCTTGTACGTCAATCGTGTAACCAGCAGGGTAGCATGGAAACAAGAGGAAGGGGCGCTCTCTGACACCTTTAAAAGAGAGGAGAATTACGGAATAGTAGAGTAGTAGTAGAGTAGTAACAGTAGTAGTAATGCTTGTGCTTACTTCAACCCTCATGCGGGCCGGGTCAATATGGCGAGACACAGCCTTCCCCTATTCTATCCAATCCAGCAATGTCGTACTACTATACCACGGCCTATAAATAGTGACACCACTTAGCATGCCTACTTCAGACGACGTCGCGTCAGCCCACCTTTGCCAGTAAACAAAATACCTCTGCACTGCACGCTGCAGCAGACATAACCCTTCACAAGCTTATTTATATTTTAATATTAAAGAACATGAACGCAAACCTAAAAACACATCGGATATGAAGCGAATAAATAAAACATAAGGCAGAAACAGATTTTGTTTTATATATACATATGATATATAATGAACACCAAAAACAAAACTAATTAAAAATAACACTCACCTCAGAGTATTACATAAATTCGAGATCTTTTGTCTTTCTCGGAGACATCCTCAGGAATTATTAAAACTAAACACTAAACACATATAACATTTAAAACAAATATAGTCGATGACCACGTCAATTATTTAACTATTACACCAACCATGCCGCGCGCGATTATTCGGCCGAATGACGGTATAATCATTTGTTCCAGTTTCATTCCTTATCACGACTTGTAACAATTTGAAATAATTTGTCGTTATCACAGTCTGTCTGGCTGTTCATTAAATTTTCCTTTTTATTTTTAAATTTATAAATGTAATATTTTTCCAGCTGCCTTAATTTGTTACTATCGAAAGGGCATAAAATAAGCAGTCACGTAAACAATTTAGAAATTTTAGAAATATTTTAATATATATATATATATATAACAAAAATGAATGAAACAACACTAATTGAAGTATTCATACTCAATAATTCATTAATAACAAAAATAAACCATTCAATTTCAATCTAATATAAATGAAATCGTTATCAAATAAATGAAATTTCAACCTACACAAAATTATTATTTACATAACAAAAACCGCTAATGAACATTTATTTCTTTGTACACAATATTTCAGAATTTAATACACTAACATTTTTACCTAATGTATTAAAAGTACAAAACAGAAATAAGTACATAACATAATTTTCTTACAATCCCTAATGTGTGTACGTTACAATCTATAGAATTTAAGAAAATAAACAAACCTATGACCTAATGAGATACAGATGATATGTATGATGTGTAATAAAAGTGTCGTTTTGTACAGGCATAGACTGATTATTCTTGGGAACCAAACCATAACCATCAAAGTACACCGATAACCACTGTCTAATAATAGTTTTATTACGATCTAGTAATTTAACATAATAATATGCATGGATTATTATATATGATGCTAAGAACAAGGTGGTGAATATAAGAGATAGGAGTGAAATTAATGCAACCAAGATGGACTTCTTGAAGCACAGCTGTGAGTTGGTAAGAATGGATTAAGTTACCAATGAGGAATTATGAACGAGAATCGGGGTGAAGAGTGATGTTTTAGGCATCTGTGATGAGTGGATAGAGGCTAAATTAAAACGGGTAGGAGTCCAACGGAAAGCTGCAACAGGCATCGGACAGTCCTTATTGTATCAGTAGACGAGACCATGGAGAGAAAAGTACTTATGGAAGAAAATTGGACAGATCAGAGAAAATGGTGGCATTCATTTAGAGACGAGAGGCGGCAAAAGCTGTAGAAAACCGTTCAAAGAAATGAAAGTACTTAATACCCATTATGTTAGATACCACTAATAAAACTGATAAGTGAGAAAAACAAATATAAAAATTATTTACAAGTATGAATCATCAAAATTTGTTAGATAGCTACACCTAAATTAAACTGAACAATAAATATTATTAAATTATAACAAAGGTTATACAGCTTTTTCAAAAACGTATAATATTGCTTTAAAATCAGCTTTTTTTTTATGAAAAGTTAAACTTCAAGCAAAGAAGGAATAATAACATTCTTAGAAAGAAAATATAAAACACACTCAGTAGTGTGTTTTATATTTACCTATACAAAAAATAAACTAAACTTGATACTAAACTGTGCATTAATATCTCGAAACATTAAGTACCTAGTAGAAGTTTAGGATGACCATGATAAAGATGCGGATTATGAGAGATGACGATGATTAGTAGCAGTAATAGACAAAATTTAACGAGTAAAATGATTATAGAGCAAAGATTACTTTAATAAATTAATATTTTTGCACATGAACAGTTGGCCAAATCTAACTATCTGTTTCTACCTAAATAAAAAAAAGATTAGGTAGAAAAAATTAGTAACAGGTCTACGGTTCACTCGTGTCAGTAATTCTACTTTACTTCGGCACAGAAAGGATGAATGCATTACTAAAAGTATAATCGGTTGTTTGAAGGAACTATAGGTTAAAAACAGTACTACTATTGATCACCTTACCTTACACGAACCAATTTTTACTATGAGGTAAACTAAAATAACCCCAAAGCTTCAGTTTTAATAATATTCCTTTCCAACACAACTTTCTTCATTGTAAACAATCTAATTCCTCTCATACAAAGACAATAACACAACTTCTGATATAAAACCATAATCCTAAAAGAATTTACTTTAAAACTGAACGTAATTGAAATGCAGATGAAATAATCCCAGACCTGATCGGGAATCGAACACCTGGTATAGACACTAGTTGTACAGACATTGCACCACAAAAAAAACAGGTGTAGTAAAGTCACTCAACCAGAATTGTACAAATTTTGCAAAATGGGAAATTTATGATTATTCTAATTCAGAAATAAAAATTACAATCTTACATAAGCCAAATTTCCAAGTGGGTAAATTGAGTAGGTAGATGTTTATACATTTTCCAAGAAAAAAAAAAAAAATCAAACAGTCACACGACTTTCTCGTGCCACTGTAGATATAGAACAATATAACCTATGGTTAAACATTAGTGGACAATGTAATATGAAAAACAATCTAATTTTAATTATGGGTGAATGACGCTAAATGAAAATAAACCTCTCTAGAACATAAAAATACGAAAAAATAACTAACTGACTCTAAACTAACCCCTGCAGAAAAAATGCCTGACGTAAAAGTTGTAGGGGTTTTTATTTTTTATGACTTTGTTTACATACACTTTTGTTAAATGCATACTAAGACTGCAATTTTAAAAATCTCAGATTTTTGCCGATTTTTACTAAGCAAAATACATAAAATCACTAATTGACACTAAACTAAGCGTTGGAGAAAAAATATTTGACACCAAAAATGTAGATAATCCAATTTTCTAGGAGCTATTTTTGATAAAATTGCAAACAAGGAAAAAACCGGACGGATAAAGTACTACTTCCGGTTCACCGATAATAATGAAAATATTCGTGTAGAGTATTTTAGTGATACCAAACTGAAATTCCAAGTTTCAACTTCGTACAATATTCCGTTTTCCAGACTTTTGTCACGCGCGCACGCGCACACACACACATACACACACAATTGCTAAAAACACGGCTTCTGGGTTCAAGGGACCTGCAAACGAGTATTTCCGGTACAAAATCGACATGAAAACAATACTTCTTTTTCTATATATTCACACAGTAAAGCAAAAGAAAGTAAAAAAATAAATGTTGTATTAGTTTATAAACTACATCCAACCTTGTAAAATGTATAAGCATTACCAAAATATTAACATACAGATATTCGGTTTCTATGTTTATCCTATATTCGGTTTCTATGTTTAAGTTATAAACATGTTTTTTAAAGGAGTCAAAATGTACTTCAAAAAAACTGAAATGGATCTCACTACTTTCTGTAGACGTTCTCCTTTTCTCTACAAAAATTTAGTCTCTTCATTTTATTTATACTTAAAGTAATGAATACTATAAAGTAATTAAATAGCCTTTTATACGACGTCTTTTAACTTTATGAACTTAATTAATTATACGTTGGCAAAAAAGGAAAAAAAAAACATTTAACTGTGTTTTCCTCAAATATTTGCAGTGTGTACTCTTCATCCATTTTAGCGTTACAAATTTTACAATACGCTTATTTGGTTTATGTGAATTACTGAATTCATTAAAAGTAAACTTAAGTTTTTGAACCTATGTAAGGAAGTTTCAGCACGGCTGTACATGTTCTACTGATATTATTTATTATTAATTAAGGTACTCAATAAAGTAAAGGGAAACTAAAAATTTATGATGTAACAGTTAAAAACTTATTTTAACTATCGTTCAAATTCAAAAGTTAACCAGTTAAAACTTTTGTGCCTGACCTGATTTTTAACCTCTTTTTTATATAAACAGATATTTAATTTACCAAGCAAAATCAGAGAGCAGCCAATTTGTTAACTTTTATTGGATAAAAAAAACACGAAAGGTACGTCATACATCCGTATAGAAAAATTTAAGTTAAAAAGTTATAGAACATATGACAAATAAAACAGAAATAAATAAAATAGCGGTTTGGAAAATTTTCTGACCACCTGAAAATATTTATACGATCTTACATGGGATTGTAATAATTTAATGTTCAAAAAAGATGAAAACATTTTATCGAAATTTATAAGAATTTATAGAAAATTTATAATCTGCTGGTACTGCACTTTTGCAACCGTTAAGGTATTTGAAGAGGGAAATAAATTTGCCAAGATGCTATATTAAGCACAAAATCATCATAGCGAAAAATTTACTCGAAATTTCTATTAAATGTTCAATAGATAAGTTGTGGTTTCACCTGTCAAGAGATAAAACTTATAAGCGAGCAAATATAAATTAAATTAACTACATTATTTATAGAATTAATTGCACACGAAAATATTTATAATATCTGTAATTTTTATCATGAAATTGCTTAACCAGGTAGATTCAAAATTACATTTCTCTCATTTTTTAATAAACCAAGAACGGTCAATTTATAAAGAATTATTAAAAATTGTGCAATCCTTCAAATTAAAATAAAATTTTTTAAACAAAACAAATTTCAGAAAAAGTATCTTATGTTTTTTAAACTAATGATTAAGATTAAAATTAAAATTATATAGACTGCCTCTGTGGCGTAGTAGTTAGCGCACCAGCCTAATAAGCGGAGGTCCCGGGTTCGATTCCCGCCTAGAATCTGAAAATAATTACGCACCAAAACCCACCGTTACAGTGTTTTAACCCACCGTGGTCGCTAATGACCAAGCTGTTGATTCAACTTTAAATAAACGAAAAAAAATATAAATTTTGTGTACTTCTTATACGAGGGGGTACCCAAAAGAAACCGGAATTATTTTTTAAAAGTATTTATTTTTAATTTTTTTACAAAAGAACCTTATCCCCTTCAAAATACTCTCCATTACAACTAATACATTTGTCCCACCGGTGCTTCCACTGTTCAAAACATTTTTGTACTCCTCTTCAGTGATGGCTGCCAGCTCATCCGTCGTTTTTTTCTTGACATCATCAACGTTGTTAAATCGGAGACCTTTCATGCCCCTTTTCATGCGTGGGAACAAGAAAAAATCACACGGAGCCAGATCGGGTGAGTACGGTGCGTGTGGTAGCAAAACCATGCCGTTTTTCGCCAAAAACTGGGTAACCGAGATTGCCGTGTGTGCAGGCGCGTTGTCGTGGTGGAAAAACCAGTCCCCTGTCTGCCACAAATTAGGTCTTTTACGACGAATGCTGTTTCGTAGTCTTCTTAACACTTCAAGATAGAAAGCTTGATTTACCGTCTGGCCTGGTGGAACGAACTCTGAATGGACAATTCCCCTCACATCAAAAAAACAAATCAGCATTGTTTTGATGTTCGATCTAACTTGACGACTTTTTTTTGGTCGGGGTGATAATGAAGTCTTCCGTTGACTGGATTGTTGTTTGGTTTCTGGGTCGTACCCATAGCACCAAGACTCGTCACCCGTAATGATCTTTGACATGAAATCTGGATCAGTTTCAAGCTGTTGTTTCAAATCACTACACGTTTCAATTCGACGTTCCTTTTGAGTGTCTGTCAGAACCCGAGGCACAAACTTGGCAGCGACTCTTTTCATTGTCAAGTCTTCTGTTAAAATGCGTTGGACTGAGCTCCAAGATAACCCACTAACCTGTGATATTTGGTCAATGGTCTGTCGTCGGTCTGTTTGTACAATTTCTTTCACTTTCACAACATTTTCGTCTGTTCGGGAAGTCGACGGTCGTCCAGAACGAGGTTTGTTCTCAATCGACATGTCGCCATTTTTAAAGCGCAAAAACCACTCGTACACTTGGGTTTTTCCAATAGCGTCGTCTTTGTAAGCTGTGTTCAACATTACAACTGTTTCCGCGGCGTTTTTACCGAGCAAGAAGCAAAATTTCACAGCCGCACGTTGTTCATTAAAACTTGCCATCATGAAAAACGACACGAGCACAAAACAGCACTAGCGAGAACAATCACTGCACGAGAACAGAACAAGCTAGATCAACGAACAAAATGGCATTGAACTGGCAATGAGTAGCGCTACAAGCAGCCTAGTGGCGGGAATTTGTACTGCACAAGCTCCGCCCACAGCAGAGCTATTCCGGATACTTTTGGGTACCCCCTCGTATTGTCGTATTGAAAAATTAGATAAAGGCCTACTATTTCTATACCTAAAAAAATCTGGTATAAAACGCTCACACAACTTTCTCTTGCCAATGTAAATAATGAAAACCATAACCTCATTTTAATCACGAGTGGATGACGCTAAATGAAAATCAACATCTGTTGGACTTTGATTTTCATCAGAAGAATATATGAAATAACTAACTGACGCTAAAATAAGCTCTGTAGAATGAAATGCTTAAACCAAAAGTTTGCTTTTAAATTTTCTATAACTTTTATTGTACAAACTTTTGCCATAAAATGCATATTAAGGCCGCAGTGTTGAAAGAAAAAACATTTTTTACCACGAGAGCAAAGCCTTCCCACGAACTTCAGCAGACATGCTGTTAACCACACCTTGTAGAGCATACTGATGATAAAAGAGGGGGGTTTTCATCAAAATCGTAGAAAGAATTTTTAGAAAAAAATTTAAAATTTCATGAATAAATAACAATTCCCGTTTGACCGATTTTGATAAAAATGATCGTGCAGAGTTCTTTTGGTACCTAAACAAAGTTTCAAATTTCAACTTCATACCCGACGATTTTTCGTTTCTGAGTTATTCTTCTCACCCACACACACAACAATTTTTAAAAGAACGTTTCTTGAGTTCAGGGAATCAAAAAACGTGTATTCAGGTTACCTGAAAACACGATTACGAAAAATCGACATGACATTTCTCATAAGTAGCATTATTTTTTCCGAATTTCTCATATACGAAATCACGATTACCGTATTTATTTCAGAATAAGCGGGATTTCACAGTACGTTAAGGGGAGTTCATACCGAAAATTTGATTTCATAATTGATTTTTTGTTTTTTATCAAATTTTAATATTTGGAATTTTCTGTCTAATTTAGTAGTATATAATTTATATGCATACATCTCTGGAAATATTTCAAATATATTTTTTATATTAGCTCTGCACTTTGGACAGTGAAATTTTCGGAGATATTTATTTATTTCTAACTCTGAAACTACACAATCTAAAAGACTGCGGAAGATGTCATTTTATCCTTGTTTTCTATTGGATTTGTAGGTTATGTTTTTACTTAGATGTTATAACTGATTTTGTATAGTGGTTGAAAAGTGTTTGAAAAGAGAAAAGTTAGTTTTTTCTGGTGTTATTTCTGTGTTTATTATTATCTGAATATAACTATTTTTATTTATAAACGTGTTTTTTCTTACAAAAAACCCATTTTCTCAGAAACCACAAAACATAAAGAAATGAATTTTAACTGTATCTTCAGGAGGTTATAGAGGTACTGTGGATCCTCTTTCAGTGTTGTACATGTGATATTTTTATGAAAAATATCTATTATCTATTTATGAAAAATTCTATCTGAAAATGATATTTTAAGAAAAAAATTTTCCCCGTCAAAAATATTCATAACATAGTTATATTTTAATATTTGAAGATCAGTAGCCTCTTCTTGTATCCATCCTCGAGGTTACAGCTTTCAAACATTAATAGTTACCGAGATAATGGGTCTCAAAGTTTGCTAATTTAACATTGGCGGGATACCCAATATGAACTTCCCTTAAAGAATTAAAAAAGGGCTTAATAACAATTCTTACATTTCTCATTACTGTTACTAATAAATAAACTAAAAAAGTATCGATAACAGACAAAACCAAAATATTTGTTTAAATTTAAAACAATAATAGTAGCTACAACAAAACGAGAATTTTATACAATAAAAACCGTCTGATGAAGCTTAAACTGCATGAACAACAATAACCTGATATTTAGATTGTATGACATTTTAGTTTGTAATACACTAAAGTTTGCCTAACAAAAACAGCTGAATCATAATTCAATAGGTTAAAGACTGACAACTGCAGTCTATTATGTAATGATAATGTCAGCAGATATGGATTTTAAAACAACACCAACTAACCTCAAAAGGGTAAAACGAGACAAATATTTGATTATCAGTTAACAAAATACACTATCCGAACAATCAAATTTCATTTTCTATTACCGGATTTAAATTTGCCAACGGTTTCAGTAAAAGCGGTTGTATTTCAATATATTAATTAAAGGACGAGTGACATTTACTTGAAAATTACGAGGATAACAGAACAAAATTTAAATGACATTTACCGGACATTTAATTATCACTTGTTAACGGACTTAAAAGGATTATCCTGCACCATGATCACCATTACAAAGTAATTAGATGTACTCGTATCAGCTGTCAAAAATATTTCCAATCATATACCATATTTTTTTAATTTAACACAAAATTCTAAAAGAAAATTGAATTAACATTAATTTTTAAAAAATGAAACCAATATTAATATTTTCCCCAATATTTTCATGTAAAGTTAAATATATTCAACAGTTTAATTTTATTAACATACTTAATTAAAGAATTTCGACGGTTTACACTGTCCTCAGCAGCAAAATTCTAAAATTAGTAAAAAACTTCAGTGTTTCCAACTATATATTGGAGATGAAGTCCGTCGCTCAAAAAAACTATTTTTGCATTTTTTTTTAATAAAGCAATCAAATATGGATGAAAAACATAAATTTTATATCGTAGTAATAAATAATGCAATGCCAACATGTTTTCGCGTACGTAAGTCCGTTTTGTAAATAAATAAATGTAACACTAATTTCAAGTTCTATCGGAACCTGATTATATTAAATAAAAAACAAACTCTTTAAAACTTATAAAAACTATTAATTAGCAATTTGTTAAAGTACAATAAATTACTTATAGTCGGTTCATCGTAAGAAAGATAAGTAAACAAACAATGACGTCTCTGAGCATGCGCATTATTTAAATATGTGTACACGCTGATTAAAAAGTAACAACAAACTACTTTTGAAAGTATTTTTATAAATGAAACTGTTATGCCTACATCATAAATCATGACTGATGTTTTAAGTATTGATCAATAAATTTATAAAAACGTTAGGCCTACTACTTTATTTCCATTCTTTTTCATATATAAATGTGGTTAAAGTTACATGTACCTCTGATCTGTACGACGGAACAAGAGAATTTTAAAAGTAAACATTTTTTTTTAATGATTAGTCATCTAATATTTGTTTAGTCGCTCGTTATTTCACAATTGAATTTGACATTGACTTTTTCGAAACCCATAAATCTCTCTCCAAATTTTTGACAAGAACATGACATCGTTATATGCTAACAGTTCGCTTTTGACATTGCCTCGCATCGTTCTTACGTGCATTATAATTTACTTTCAATTGGGAATATAGTGTTATTTTAATTTTTTTTTATTTCTATTTACCATTTAATTCTGTACATGGTTAAAAGGGTATCAGTTATCACTGTGATGTTTTCATTAAAAGTGTTGCATTTCTTCTGAGTCACCACTTTAGCAGCTAATTCGGTAACCGCAGTTTATTTACTCAAGATATCTTTCTTACGATGAACCGAGTATAGAATAAATAAATTACAAAATGATGTTACAAACTTAAAGTTTAAACTAAACTTAACGATAAACAAAATATGGTAAAATTTAAAATTAAATAATCAATTGATTGTTAGCCATAAAACCAAAGAATTCAAACTTATGTATTATGAAGAGCTGCTTCTCGTAAAACTTAAAGTATTAAACTGGTTTTAATTTATTACACGCTTTTATCACAATTGCCTTAATGTTGTCGGGAACAAAACTAAACAAACTTAAGAGCCGGAACAAAATACAAATTTTAAAAAGGTCGAAAAATAGAATCTAAAAACGTACGATGCTAATACCTGATTATGAATATTTTAAGAAAGAATGTCAAAGAATATAAAAATAGGGTAATTAAAAAATAACACAACAATTTATAAAAAAAATTAATAAAAATATTAACAATAAATAAGACAAATAATAGCCTACTGATTACAATACAACCGTACATTTTATAGAAAACATCGATCGAATAAAAGTAACCATTTATTATGACAAATAAATGATAGAACTTCATACAAAAGCTATTGTTAAAACACTTAATGAAACATAATTGTTCCTATTACACTATCACACTGTCCACATACACATATGTTACAATATATAAATGAATAAAGAAGCGAAGCGAGCAGGAGTTGCTAGTTTAAATAAGCTTATAAAGAGATATCGAGGTCGCCCGTTGAAGCAATGGTGGATAAAGACTAATCTATGTGATGCCTAATTAAATATGAATGAAAAAAATGTCTTCAACTTTTAAAATACACATCTATAACAAATCATACGAGATTATACAATTTTAATACATACGGTAAACTAACTGAACTCTAAAGCATACTAAGATAAAACTACCTGGAATAAAGATAATTACAAAAAGAACCTTTTAGTACAGATTATGAAGCAATGTTAATATGTTATAACATATATGTAATAAACTTGGAAACTGTAACAGCTGGATGTACCGACTAAGTGCAAAAGTTATAATGAGTCTAACTAATATCCTATTAAAAAAGTAGGAAAGGAACTTAATACAACATACCTATGAAAATACGTATATGAGAATTAATATTATAAATTAGTTATATTCCAGAAACAGACGTTTAATTAGTAGTTGTTATTTAAATCCGTAAAATAAAATAGAAGTTAACTTCAAGAGATTATCAGAATTAAATATTATTATTATAGTATTACATTAGATTGTAGTATTACATAAATGAATCGTCTAGTTACAAAATCAAATACATCCAAAAGTGTAAATTTTTCATGAGACCTGTGAAACGTTTATCTCACAAACATAAAAATCATACAAAATTGTGACTTACCTACTCGAGAAATAGGATAAGGGTAGAGGATTTTACATACTGACTTTCTAATGACCGTAGTTATAGAGAAATTTCACACTCTTTATGTGGATGTATCTGGTTTTGAAATAAACTTAATAGCCAAAATCGGGCGTGAAACACTCACACGACTTTCCCTTGCCAATGTAAATAATGAACAATATAACGTAACATTAGTAACAAAATATTATAAATAAATAAAAATTAATCTCAAAAAACATAACATCATTTTGATCATGAGTGAATGATGCAAAATGAAAACTAACCTCAGTTTGGCTTAATAATACAAAAACATCACTCTTTGACGCTAAACTAGGCTCTGTAGAGAAAAATATTTAAAATAAAAGTTTCAGATCTTATAATTTACTATAAATTTGATTATAGTCTATCCATTTTTGTCGTAATATTAAGGCTGAAATCTTACAAAATCCATTTTTTTACAGATTTTCATGAAAAAAAAACAAAAATCACTAACTACCGCTAAACTAAGCGTATAAAAAAATGTTTGGAATAAAAGATTTAGATTTTTACATTGTCTACAACTTTAATAATATATATTTTTGCGCTAAAATGCATATCAAGGCCGCAATCGTGAAAAAAAAGATTTTTTTTTTCTACGAGAGCACAGCCTTTCCAAGATACTAAGATTTAATTTGCATTATTCATTTATCACACATTTTTATAGTATTAATTAATAACTACACATAAAAATGTATTAATAATCCACACAAAATAATACATAACAATACTTAGTTTGTAAGGCGAATGGTCCCGGGTTCTATTCTTGGCTAGAGCTTGAGAACCTTTCACAATGTTCAAACCAACATTACAGAATATCAGTACTCACTATTATCATTGTCGTTCATAACTAAGTAGTTAATGCGATCTTAAATAAATTAACATTAAGAATAATTAAAGAGTTAATAAAAAAATTTAAACGACCGGGTAAAAAAATTAATAACAATATTCATTTAATTAAATTTTATATTTGATTACTTTTTAATGTAGTTATTTCTTCACAGCTGGTCAACTAAAATGGCTAATTCAACAATAAAAACTTTTAAACAGAAGGTAAATTATATTGTTAAAAATCTGGTGTGAAACATTCACGCAACTTTCTCTTGCCAATGCAAATAATAAACAATATAGCCTAACATTAGTAATAAAACATTAGAAAAATAAATAAAAAAAACTAACCTCAATAAACATAACCTAATTTTAATCATGAGTGAAAGACGCAAAATGAAAATTAACCTCAGTTAGGTTTAAAAATACGGAAAATCACTCTTTCAAGCTAAAGTGGCTCTGTAGAGAAAAATGGTCTAAATAAAAGTTGTAGATCTTTTAATTTCCTATAAATTTAATTATATAGGTATACTTTCGTCGTAAAATGCGACTAAGGCTGAAATCTTAAAATAATCGATATTTTCACGTTTTCGTGAGAAAAAAATAGACAATCACTACTTACCGCTAAACTAAGCGTTATACAAAAAAATTTAAAACAAAAGTTGTAGGACTGTACACTCTCTACAACTTTTATTATGTACATTTTTGCGCTAAAATGCATATCTAAATCGCAATCTTAAAAAAAAACAATTTTTTTACGAAAAAACAACCTCTCCAAGGATTTCAGCAGACATGGCGCCTACCCTATCTTGTAGAGCATAAAAAATTTAGTAAACGAGGCGATTTAAAAAACCCATTTTTAAGAAAATCGCAAAAAAAGTGAAAAATGACACGAATAAACTACTAGTTCCGCTTGACCGATTATGATAAAAATGTTCGTGTACGGTCCGGTAGTTGTATCTAACTTAAGTTTCAAGTTTCAAGTTCGAACAATGTTCCGTTTACAGATAGTCTGTTCATACAGACACACACACTCACACCAATCCCTAAAAACATGTTTTTCGGGTTCGGGGGTCTGAAAACGTGTAGATCCGGTAAAAACTCGAATTCGAAAAACTAAATGAAAACAATACTTTCCTTCCGATATATTCATATAGGCAAGAGAAAGTAAAACTTTACAACAATAAACTGTACTATAAAGAATATTATTCAAAATATCAATTACTAAACAGTTTTGCAGAAATACAGTGATACAATACACCTCAGTAGTAATAAAGATATCTTAAGAATTACAATAATTCAAAAATATGAAGCTAAAGTTAAACGTAAATAAATCACTGTGAAGGTATTGCATTATAAAACAGAGAGAGAGAGAGAGAGAGAGAGAGCGCTTAACAGATGCATTATAAATAAAGTAAATTAAGTCAAATTCTTCATTTTCTTCTCAAAATAATCTATGAAAGCAAGAACGATATTATATAGTAAAAGCAGACAAAAAGTAATAAAAATACAAAGCAAATGGAATCACGGTTTTAATTTAATTAATACAATAATTACACTTTACATTTAACAAAAATAAAGCATGCACAAAGTTAAAGCACGGATTCAGTTTAAACAATTTTCATGAATAACACGGGACAAGCAAGCAAAGTAAAAATAAATTAATTATTCAACAATATTACTTTATTTATACATAAACTTTTATGGGCTCTTAAATAACTAGCTCGGTAGATAAGTTGAGAAAAAATAGAGAAAAATTATTTCTTGTCTAACAATATAAAACTTGCAACCGTAAAAAGTTTACTTATAATACTACGTAGCTTGTCTCTCGACCAAGACCGTTGTAAGAACAGAAAAGAAAGGTAATATATAAAACTGCGACTTTTACAAATAGCACAACATTACATACGCCGTTCTGGAAGCTCACGATACAAGGATTTCTAAAATTTGTATGGAAAAAGGGAAACCTGTTTATAAACATAAACGTGAATAATTTACATAAATATTTCCTTTGCTCAAAGTTTACAGAAACAAAAATAAACCGTTAAGAATGAAGAATTACAAAAAGAACGAATAGAAAAATCTTTTAACATTTTCTGAATATGTGATTTAAAACTTTTTACTATTCATTATAATTTTACACCCGCACACATAAGTACCGTAAAATGTCCAATCACTTGATCAAATACTTTCCTAGAAAAAGTAAAAAAATTAAAAACAAAATGAGACTTTTTGTAAAGCAGAGGTACCGTACTAGACTGCAAAGTAGAAGGTTCTGGATTCATTTTGAGATTAATTTTAATATTAGAAATTTTCCTTGACTAGCAAAAACGTGCACATTCAATAATATTTATATAATAATATTTTGCGAGTACAATAATATTAATTTGTTAAAAAAAAAACAAATTTTACAATTAAATTAACACTGATAGTCTAATTAGATGATTTTTAGTCTCTGCGTTATTGGTGGAAATCTTCAAAATAGTCATCTATCAGTTTGTTTCATCTGCCCGTTCGTCACACCTAATGTCAGAAACTACAAAAAAAATAGCAACAGACAGTTTTCGGATTCGTATTCTACACAAAAAGGTAAAGGTCTAAATTGGGTTTAAAGTTCCGGTTCGACCGAAAGTGGCCTAAAACCGAAAATCAAGAAATCAAAGTCAGACCTTGGAAACAATAGTGTCATTCGATTCCTTTTACAGAGTAGATACAGAAATAATTGGGTTTGAAGTTCTGGTTCGGCCGGAAGTCAGCCAAAACCGTAAGTCGGAATTTGGAAACGAAAATAGTATCATCGATTTCTCTTAAAGAGTAGACACAGAAATCATTGGGTTTGAAGTTCCGGTTTCGACCGAAAGTGGCCCAATACCGGAAGTCCTGAAGTCAGAGTCAGAACTTGGAAATAAAAATAGTGTCATTCGATTCCTCTTAAAGAGTAGATACAGAATAATAGGGTTTGAAGGTCTGATTTTGACCGGAAGTCGCCCAAAACCGGAAGTCAAGAAATCAAAGTCAGAAACTACAATAGATAGCAACAAACGGTTTTCCGATTCGTAATCTAAAAAAAGGTAGAGGCCCTGAATTGGGTTTAAAGTTCCGGTTTTGACCGAGAGGGCCCAAAATTGGAAGTCAAGAAATCAAAGTCGGAATTTGGAAACAAAAATAGTGTCCTTCGATTCCTCTTAAAGAGTAAACACGGAAATGATAGGGTTTGAAGTTCTGGTTTCGACTTGTACACAAAAATAAATTCGCAATATTTCTTATAATTAGAAACCTTTTCCTTGTTTTACATGAATAGATAACGAAGTAGGCGAAGTTATCAGGTAATTTTTAATCAGTCTATTTCAGGTGACCTTTAAATAATACTAATATTATAATGAAGTATTTCCCGGAAAACTTGTTAACATCGTTTACAAACTCCATGTGCCGCCCACTTTTCTCAGAGTTTATTTATTCTTGCCAACAGCACACGTATTGCAGCATGCATTTCTTATTATAATTAACTCAATAACTGTTTTGCATAAAAAGAGAATAACTACTTAATTAAGTGTCGTAGAAACTACATAAGTTGTAATAATGTTTATTTTAAAAAAATATACATATTCTTTTTACATCCCTTAAAAGTTTTAAATTGAAAGATCTACAGAGACTCCTATTCATCACTTTTTGACAGTATGATAAATTTAATACAGGGCATGTATATACTATTTTTGTTATTTTTTATACAAGAAAATGAGGCAAAAATATTATGATCGGAATCATTTTGGCATTTCTAAAAAATTATATTCTTGTTTCTTTATTAATGGTAATGAAATAGTAAATTTTAAACTCCTTAATTTCTGGGGTGACTTGGCAAATTGTATTGCAAAGATTATCAATAATTGTTATCACGTTACGGAAGTTATATTGTTTGTAGTTGTGGTCACTAATGACTCATTGTTGATGCGACTCAAATAAAAATGTTAAACATAAATATAAAATAAAAACAACTCTCTTTGAACGTAAAATTTCAATTTTCTATTCTGAACAGCCCATTAAAAAGTTAGTATTTTAATAAAAAAATAAAAATAAAAAACAGATACACAAAAATTGTTTTGTCATCAGTCTCTCGACTGGTTTGTTGCAGTTCTCCAAGCTGTTTTACTTTGGGCAAGTCGTTTCATATCTACATACCTGTAACACCCTATAACTTTTGTAATTTTCTTTAAGTATTCTAACCTTTGCCTCCTCCTACAATTCACTCCCTCATTATTACCCTCCATTATTATTACCTGGATGTCTTAAACATGCCCCACCAGTCATCCCTTCTTCTCGTAAGATGTTTACATATACTTTTTTTATCCACTCATCTAAGAACCTCTCAATTACATTTTTTCCACCGACCTAATGTTTAACATTTTCCTACAACACCACATTCAAAAGCGTCTATCCTCTTCCTTTCTCCAGCCCCTATCACCCACGTTTCACTCCCATACACTCTAAACGTAGTGTTTTAAGAAATTTTTCCTAATCTGTAAATCAATGTTTGTAGTCAGTAAGCTGTTTTTCACTTGAAAAGCTTTTATAGCTTGAGCTATATTTTTAAACATATATTTTAATAAGTTTAAATAATACTAAATTAAATTCTTAAAATACAAGAATAATAAAAATAACTTAAGTTGGATTGTAAATATGGACTCTGTCGACGATTAAAATCTATTCAACACATTTTGAATTGTCATATACTGGCCTATAAAGTATATTATTTTCCGTAACAATTAAGTTTATCTATTTATTTATCAACGAATACCAATTTATAACGTTAAATACCAATAACGTTTTAACATGAATTGTTATATACAAATAATCAATATCGATTAAATGTACGAAAATTGATTTCAAAAAGTTTTATTGCTAATTTAGTCTGCTGAAAAAGTCACAGCTGAAATAATTTTTCAATGTATAAGAAAAGAAGGGCATTAAACTCCATCAGTAACATAACAGCCAAGAGTATAAATGTAGACTAATACCACAACACGTATATTTCAAAAGTTTAGTCCACATTTTCAATTTCCAAAGCGGTTTAAGCTTTTTGTGCCTGATCATACGTGTCAGAAAAATTGCTGGAGAGTTATCCTTCGAAATACTAGTATAACGCCAGTTCCAGAAAATCCGATTACGCCTACTATTCATTCTGTTCAAGACGTAAGCCAATACTTTCGACCGACTGAATGTAAAATTAACCACAACGTTTTTTACTGCCCAAAACGGGCAGTTGGAGAATTAAATTATTTGCACTCGATCTGCTAGTTCCAGGGCTATAATAAATAGTTCTGTTTCTTATCATATGGTCAGCCTATAATATGATTGAAGAATTTAAGAACAGAAGAATTAGAGGTGTAAAAGACACGTGAGAGTTATCTCCTCTGAGAGTCTGGATTTTATTATACAGCCAGACCCTGTGGTGAAGGAAATAAAGGTGTCATTTGGAGGGTGGAAGGTAGGTGCTTTACGGAGGGCTTGGCATGCTGATGAGCATACTTTTCCACCCAGTGAGGAAGGAAATTGTAACCACTTCACTCCTCGTTTTACTTAGCAAAGCCTCTAGAGGTTTAAACCAGCCAATCGGCTGATGACCTATGTAACAAGAACTTTTTTAATTTATTTTAAACTTAGTTGTACAAAAGATAGCAAAAAACGGTTTTCCGATTCGTAATCTACACGAAAAGTTAGTGGGCCTAAATTGGGTTTAAAGTTCCGGTTACAACTGGACGTGGCCCAAAACCTGAAGTCAAAAACATCAACATCAGAAACTACAAGAGATAGCAACGAACGGTTTTCGGCTTTGTAATCTACACAAAAATTAGTGGGTCTAAATTGAATTTGAAGTTCTGTTTTTGACTGGAAGTGGCCCAAAACCGGAAGTCAAGAAATTAAAGTCGGAATTTGGAAACAAGAATAGTGTCACTCGACTCCTCTTACTAAGTAGATATACAATAAATTACTAATGTTTTTTTTGCAATAAATCAAAGGTAAGTTTTTTAAATTATCACCAGCCACGAGACACATCGTCTCATGAAAAGAAATTTTCCACAAAACAGAACATTCTGATGTTGGCTTTACCTATGCTTACTTTTTCTAATCATATCCATTGTATGGTGTACCCATCTGACGTTAAAAGTCTGAAAGGACATTTTTATAGTCATGTACCGATTCAATAACCTCCTTATCGTTTTGCACATTTTGTCGAGACCCTCCGACAACTTGTAATTTATTTTTCTCATTGTTCATATCCATGCCTACTTATTAAGTCACTCATTAAAGCTAATTAATAAATTATAAAATAATTTTATATAATACACAAATAGATCGAATATTTGTACACTTGTGCAATAGTATTCTTATCCATAATTTGTTTTTAAAGCAAGCAGAGATAAATAGAAAATTTAAAAGCATAAGTATAAAATTGTATTTTGTAAAATATGAACTAAAAATTACATCAGAAAAATACTTCAGTAAAAAGATTAGCCTATACGAACATTTTAAAGGATTACACTATATAAAAAGGTATATTCAGAAAAGTCTTTTTAAAGGATTTGAACTTATAAATCTGCTTAAATTCAATACAATACTGCATTCCAGTACGGAAATAAACAAAATTCTGAAACATCAAAGTGAATTGCATTTGTGAAAATCTTAAGAAAGCTGAGAAACACAGATTGGATTCTCTTTTTCTCGTATTTATCAAGTTACTTGAAAGAGACTGTTATTTTCCTTATTCATCTCTAATAAAGTTGCAAATACTGAAATACAATTTTTAACATTATGAACATAGTAAACTTACGAATCTGGAATAATGAAAATCTGATATGTAGCTTATTAAATGCAAATATTATTATTTTCAAAAACTAGAAAACTCAAAAACCCACATAGTAGGTTTGTCCAACTAGACTAAAGTTTATCTTTATATATTTTACTATCAACCCGTTGCACAAGCACTTCATGGTATATTAAACTTAAATCATTTAACTTTTTACACAACCTTACACGTTTAAAACCAAATCACGCGGTACAAATAGTAACACTAAAAACCGAAATTTTTGGCACCAGTACGATTGCCAGTGGAAAGGAGCAAATACGACATGAAAATAACTGAATATAGGTTAAAATCTACTTCTTAAAAAAATTGTAAGATCTCTTTGATTTTTGAAGGTGTATATTATAACTTTCAATCCGGAAGTCGGATGTGATATTATTTCTTTCGATATCTGTCCCGTAAATAGTTTTCAAATAGTTTTAAATAAGGAAAGTAAACAGGAGTAAAAGAGTACAACATAAAATAGTGTATTACAGTACCTGATACCTGACAGTATTAAACCTCTCTGGATAATATAATACTGTGACAATATCAAAAAGAAAAGAGTATTCGAGAATTTTAGAGAAAGACCGATAGTTTAAAAATGTTAACGTAAATAATAAAGAGTAAAAATACAGTAATAGAGTAATAAAAAGTTTCCAAGAAATAGTTGTAAACGGTTTTTATTGTAAAGTTAGGCCTGTATTTGCTGAACAGGTATTGTGAAAAAGCAGGTACCTATTTAAATAATTGGCCTTTTTGTAACACCTTCTATTCAATCCTAATTTGTTTACAGCTGTTGTTAAGATTTATCCAGAAGCCATCAGAACGATATTGTATTTTTATTGTTATGTCGAAATTTTCTGTCTTTCTCGAAATCTCCATTTACTTAACTCTATAAGCGACGCGAGTTATTCAGTTACAGTTTCAGTTTACGTTTTGTCTGTGACCGAGTGAGTGAATTCCATAGTGCATACAAGTACGTTAGAAAAGGTCGATGCCATTGCGAATTATTTTGTATTGTTTAATTTTATTTCCGTATTATTTGTAAGTTATAATTAGTAAATTGGTTGTTTATTGTAATAAGTAATAAGTTATTTATTGTATTAGTTAATTACAAGTTTTTTTTATTTATTAAGTAATTTAATTATAATTTACTTGTGGGTTTTATTCACTTCATTGATTGCAATAAATAATAGAAATTTTGAACTTTAGTGTGTTAATTATTTAATTTACCCAGATCCCGAAACGGACCTTAGAGATAAGTGTCACAATACATATTTTCTTGTTTTTTAGTTTAAGTTACATAAACTTCAGTTAGTTAGTTGGTTAGTTTAAATCGTATCTTGGTTATTGGCGAGCACTTTCGGTTTAGGAAAAGTACGTTTAAAAGCAAACCACTCTGCTTACACCAGAAACGCTTTATTATAAGTATACAATTGTATTTTGTAAAATATGTACAAAATTGTATAAAGGATTACACCATATAAAAAGGCAAATTTAGAAAAGTCTTTTTAAAGAATTTTAACTTACAAATCTGCATAAATTCAATACAATACTGCATTCCAGTACGGAAATAAATGCAATATTTTCATAATAGTGTTCACACACAGGCTAATCGGTAAAACAAGTTTTTTGGTTTAGGAGGCTTGAAAACATGTATTTACGGTGAAAACTCGATTTCAAAAAATTAACATGCAAACAATACTTTCTTTTTCTATATATTCATACAGGAAAATGGAAAATAAATACAGTAGAATAAAATCGAACTGATGTATTAGAAAGGATGGAAAAACAAACTTTACTAACCGACCTTACGAAACAAATAAAATCAAAGATTTCATTTTACCAATCAAAATTTTTCAAAATTAAAAAAAATAGTGTAGCCTACGTTATTTACGAAGCGTATACCTTCCAACAGTAAAAGGATTTTTGAGTAGGTTGGATAGTCTTTAAGATTACCTCGAATAAACCAACAAACGTACTATAAACAAACGTTACTTTAAAATATTGGTAAACACATGGGGTAAGGTATGGTTAACAAACTCACTGCTTCTATTTGGCACACTATCCCAATATATTTTGAGTACTTATGTGTCATTTGTCATTAAAACAAAGTTTTGTCACAAATTAAATGTCAGTTTCTTGTTGCTCTGTTCCAAATTTATGAAGCAGTCTGGCAACAGTCACCCGCCTTTTGATATTACATGGACTGTACAACATTCCATAAAAAACGTTAGCCTATTGTTTCTATAATTCATGCAAATTGTCTCTATGTTAGAGAGCATCCAAAACGATTCAAAACTTTAAATACTTACGTGCTTAATTTACATTAATTAATAAACAAGTCACATTAAAAATATTCACACATACTAAAAACTCCTGAACTAAGAAGAACAAATCTCGTAAATAAATTTTTATTTAATAATTTTCAAATAATAAGAATAACGAAAATGAAAAACTATGACCTTTATTAATGAACTTCATTTATATAAAATAAAGAAACTGAAATATATTTGAGTAAAATCGTTTTACTTGCAATTACTAACCGTCCTGTCAAATAATTTATACATAATTTAAATAATTTGCACGTCAATTTAAAAAAAAACAGAACAACGCCAACAGAAATATAAATTAGCATGACTAAACAAAATTGTTCTTAAGTTGTGCAATGCACTATCTTTGACATTAGTTTAGATAATTACCCTTTTCATATTGCAACATATTTAATTATACAGCTAAGGTTATAACATTAAGGAAAATTATGAAAAAATTTCTAAGGCCTATTTCTGGAAAAATTTAATTTCCGTAATGTTTTCAAAATTTGCTGAATTTTAATCTTTCAAGGTATTGTAAAAATAATACAATATATTACCTCCTCCCCATTTTAGTAATAGTTCCCTTTTTATGTACGCATTGTGTTTCTGAGGGCTCAACAACTTCATCTTTCAGGAAAAATGCAAGGATCCCGGCCCAGAAAATCCACACAACTATGGATACAGCGTCCGCCAGCATCCGATAGGTGTATTTCCTTCTAGTAAGGGACGAGTTTCGACTCAATGCAACCAACAAGAGGTTTGGCTGGGTTACCAAAAACAAGAAACTGGCCTACGTGTGCTTTGAAGTTTATGAAGACGGTTTCATGGACTCCGATGAAGACTTATCAATCTAATCGACAAAAATTATATTTCTACTGAACGACGAGGCTCTTTTCAGAGCCATCAATTCATTAAGGTTTTAAAATATCACTCGTTATTATCTCCACTCAGTGACAAAAAGTCAAATATTATTATAAAATTATTTTTGAATCTGAAGGAAATTGGTCTTACACCAAAAGACGTCACAGACAAAAAAATAACAAAAAGATCCAGTACAAATTACCTGCTTCATACTTACTAGAAGGAATCTCACAACACGTATATTTTAACCCCAGAAAGAGCACAAAGAACGGAGCGTATGAAAATATACTGGGAGGGTACTGGAAGGTCCGAAGTGTCTCGTCAAAGAGACTTGGACAATGGATCAACTAGTGATCCTATGAAGCCATATACTATAAAAAAATATTTTTGACAGAAAACAAGAAAAACCTTTATTATATATAAAATAGTCACACTAGCAATAAACAACTGTTGCTGAATTAGAGACTTAAAAATTTGCCGATACTTTCGTTAAACGATCAAAATTATTCGTGAAATTTAAGCTTCTAACAAACAAGACAATACGCTAACCGATACACAATCCAATCAATATAATATGAAGAAAAACTATAACGATTATCATAGATGTGAGATGTAAATGGTTTGTTATTTTATGTGTAGCCTACTACTTATTTTATAATTGTCACACCGTGTTTTAACTGGATTACTTAAAAAAAAACTCTTAAAACCATATTTTATAAGATTTAAAATTCTTTTAACTGACTCTTTAAAACGATTAAAAATAAAACAGCTACGTATAATAATAAATATATTATCGTAAACGTGTGAAAGAGGCTATAAATTATATTTATAAATACCAGAGTAAATTATATAATTATTGTATACAAATTATTATGTTGCCTTATATGAAGTAAGATTAAAACCTACGGAAAATTTAATCATCAAAAGAGGCATTTGAAATTGAAACAATATATAACAGTAAAAGCTACACGAAGAAATAAAAGGGGCGTTGCACTATTCAATAAATCTTAAAGAGAAAAGGGTGTGAACAACACACGACAATGCACATCTTATAACATGTTTTTCTTACTTTAATATAAATGTCACTGTACGTTTTAAGTAAAACTGTTAATCTGTTTTAGTTTTTATTTTAGAAATAATATATTATTTTAAATTATTAAATCATAACTTTCAATTAAAATAAAATTACGAATTTAGAATTATTAGAAAAATGTTAGCTACGTTATGTATTATACAATAATGCATAATACGTTATGCATTAATACCTTTCCGTAAATCCCCGCAAACGTCTACGCCGATGATGGAGCAGAGACATCATTTTGTAATAAATAAGTAATTTTCGATATACAAACAATGGTGTAAACCACTCACAGAAAATTTACACCTACTGTTGAGTGGTTATCTCCTCGAAGTCTTAAAACACATTTTATAATCATCATCATTTTATAATCACATTTCATAATCATCTCATTCACTCGGTTTTATGTACAGTTGTGAATTTTCCAAATGAAATTAAAAAAAAAAACATTCTTAAAACAGAGTTGGTTAAAATATGTCAATATTTAAAAGCTTAAAAACGCCAACTGTAAAAAGCGTCTTTTACAAAATGAGTTTGTCATTTTAAGAAAATTAATAAATCACCTTAAACATTTTTTAAATATTCTTGTAAAAAAATGTACGCATTCTACGAAAATACATTTTAATAACACCTAAAAGTTAGGCGTAAATAATTTATTCGGCTTAAAAGATTTCGTGAAAATTATGAAATTAAAAATGAATTCTTTTATATATACGAGTACAAACGAGTTGCTATTAATAATGTCCAATAATATATATAACAAAAAATAATAGATGAGTCGAAGAAGAAAAGTAATTCTAGCCTTAATAGAGTATTTATTTATTTTTACTCGTACGTTCGGCTGTTTTGCATAGTAATGACAATGCAGACAAACGATGCAAGTTGAAAGATGAAACTGAGTAGTAAAAGAATACCAGACCTTACCGGGAATGGAACTCGGGAATCACAAGGTAAAAGCCAGTTTAACTGACCACTACACCCACTTTACGAAATAAACTAAGAACAAATAACAATTACTTTAAAACGATACAAAAAATTGTCATGATTGTGAACAATAAAATTAAAAATCCTCATTGAATTTCATTCGACAATTCCGACGAAAACGAGTTTCAATAACAATTCTATCTGACCAAAATGTAACTTCGACCACTTCTCCGATCCAGTGATATTCCCAAAGGAGTCGTGAACTGAGACTTAAGGAAATACCAAAACCGTTGCGTAAAACCACGAGAGTGAAATGCAGAAACGACCTACAGATGTAAAATTCTACCTTCAATGCTGCGTTTGGATCATTTTATGATATCCCTAAAGCGTAAAGTTCATATGTAAATTCGAATTCCACTTTTCATTTTCACTTATACATTTTTGTTTTGCTGTAACCGTAAAAATGGAAGACCATGTTTTTCATTTGAAAAAAAAAACACAAATTGTAACTACATCTTTCACAATTTTTCAATTACAATAACAATTATGATAACAATATAACTACCGTACAATTCTTCTACAATAAATTACATACAGGTATCTATCTTACAGTACATAAAGTACGCTCATAACGGGCAGGTAGAGTGTTAAATTAATTGCACTCGATCTTTTGGTTCCAGGGCTACAAAAAATAGTTCTGTTTCTTATCATATAGTCAGCCAATTATATGACTTAACTATTTAAGAACAGAAGAGGTAGAGGTGTAAAATATACTAGTCAAAGTTATCTCCTCTAAGAGTAATGCATTTCACTAAACAGCCAGACCCTGTGGTGAATAGAAGGTGTCATTTGCAGGGTGGAAAGTGGATGTTATTCCGAAGGCCTGGCATGCTGATAAGTATACTCTTTCAACTCAGCTAGGAAGGCAATAGTAAACCATCACACTCCTTTTTTTTAGTAAAACCTCTAGAGGTTTAAACCAGCCTTTCGGCTGTTGACCTAAACAACAATACATAAAGTAAAAAAGTTACAAGGTATTTCGATAATTTTTTAACATTTAAAAATAATCTACTAACATCTAAAGTATAGGTTAAATCCTGGTTTCTTAAAAATAAACAGAAGGTAAATTTAATTAAGTTATAAAACAACTTTTTTTTGTAAAGTACCTACGAAAAACATTTTACCGCAATTGGTATACCGATAAATACTCTTTTTCTTTTTTAGTTTCCATCAAAGAGAATGTGGAAGTTGTATAACCCAGTTGAATGCAGAAAGTAGCATACATCTAACACCCCCAAAGGATTGTTATTTAGATTTCAAATGTATTATATATTATATGTATCGTCACAGACAGGAATAACTTTCCCTCCCACGGCACAATAACGTTGCCAAATTACGTTATACCGTTACCCCTCTCTTAAAATATACACATACATATATATATGAATGTACAAATGCATATGGTACATAAAATCTATATACCTCTTACCTTTACATACGCTATAAAACTACGTCATTTTTTACTCCCTTCTCATCCTCTATAGAATCCAATAAAATACACGAGAAACGCCCGGACGGTAAAAACTCCATGTAGTTAGACTAGAAATATATGACGAAGAATCCCTACATGATATTGTCATAACAACTACAGACATATTTTAATGTAATATTTCTTTTAAAAGAACAACGTACGCAAATAACTAAAACCATGACGTAAATAAAAAGTACTTATATATTTTTACTTTCTCTTGCCTATATGAATATATAGGAAGGAAAGTATTGTTTTCATGTCGATTTTTCGAAATCGAGTTTTCACCGGATCTATACGTTTTCAGACCCCCTGAACCCAAAAAACATGTTTTTAGCGATTGGTCTGTGTGTGTGTCTCTGTGTGTGTGTGTGTCTGTGTGTGTGTGTGTGTGTGTCTGAACGGAACATCGTACGAACTTGAAACTTGAAACTTAAGTTACATACCACTACCGGACGCGACACGAACATTTTCATCAAAATCGGTCAACCGGAAGTAGTAGTTTATTCGTATAATTTTTCAGTTTTTTGCGATTTTCTCAAAAACTGGTCCTACGATTTTTTTTTTAAATCGCCTATTTTACTCAATTTTTTATTCTCTACAAGATAGGGTAGGCGCCATGTTTGCTGAAATTCTCGGTGAGGCTGTTTTCACGTAAAAACGTTGTTTTTTTAAGATTACGGCTTTAATATAAATTTTAGCGCAAAAACTTATATAATAAAAGTTGTAGAGAATTTAAAAACCTACAACTTTTATTTCAAACATTTTTTTGTATAACGCTTAGTTTAGCGGTAATTTGCGATTTTCTGTTTTTTTCTCACGAAAACGTGTGAAAAATTGATTTTTTTAAGATTTCGGCCTTAGTATGCATTTTACGACAAAAGTGTATATAATTTAATTTATAGAAAATTAAAAGATCTACAACTTTTATTTAGAGCATTTTTCTCTACAGAGCCTAGTTTAGAGAGAAAGAGTGATTTTCCGTATTTCTAAGCCAAACTGAGGTTGATTTTCATTTTGCATCATTCACTCATGATTAAAATAAGGTTATGTTTTTGAGGTTAGTTTTTTGTTTATTTCTAATATTTTATTATTAATGTTAGGTTTATTGTTAATTATTTGCATTGGCAAGAGATAGTTGTGTGAGTGTTTCACACCAGATTTTTTTATTAACAATATTAATACGCACCAGATTAGTCTAGAGGTAAAGTTATCGTCGCGAGTCATGTGTTTAACGACTGATTTTGGAGACGAAGGTTCCTGGTTAAAATACTAAAGATAGTTACTTTTATACGGGTTTGAATATTAAACAATGGTTACCAGTGTACTATGATGGTTGATAGTCAATTAACCATAAACCCTGAGGAACGGTCGGTCTGGGTCTGTAGAAGACTACACCTCATTTATACGTCATACACATCATCCTTATCTCATTTAGTTCATAGGGTTGCTTATTGTTCTGAATTGAACAGATTACAACGTACACACATTAGGGATAAAAAAATAACACTAATAAATAATATTAATATTATATTTTAATGGTGGATAACGAACAAATACTGATATCCAAAAGTAGAATAGCTCAAGCTAGAAAAGCCTTTGAAATAAAAAAAACAGCTTACTGACTATAAACATTGACTTACAGATTAGGAAAAATTTCTTAAAACACTATGTTTGAGAATAGCATTATACGGGGGGTGAAACGTGGGTGACAGGGACAGCAGAAAGAAAGAGAATAGAAGCTTTTGAAATGTGGTGTTGTAGGAAAATGTTAAAGATTAGGTGGGTGGACAAGATACGTAATTTAGAGGTTTTTAGGCGAGTGGATGAAGAAGAAGTATATGAAAGCATCTTATTAGAAGAAGGGATAGGCTAATGGGGCATATCTTAAGACATCCAGGTCTATCAATAATGGAGGGTAATATTGAAGGAGTGAATTGTAGGGGGAGCCAAAAATTAGAATACATAAAGAAAATTACAGAAGACGTAGGGTGTTACAGGTATGTAGATATGAAACTGCTTGCGCAAGATAGAACAGCTTGGAGAACTGCATCAAATCAGTCGAGAGACTGATGAAAAAAAACTAACAATATATTACACAGAGATCTACACATTTCTACAGTTCAATAAGAAATCAACATATATAGTAAAAAATACCAAAGGACTCGAATCACTCGCAATCTTCCAAGCTATTCTATCTTGCGCAAGTCATTTCATATCTACATACCAGTAACACCCATCCTCTTTTGTACTTCGGTTTATATATTCTAACCTCTGCCTCCCTCTACAATTGACTCCCTCAATATTACTCTCCATTATTGATAGAGCAATACCTGGATGTCTTAAGATATGCCCCATTAGCCTATCCCTTGTTCTTGTAAGATGTTTCTACACATTTCTTTTTTCATCCACTTGTCTAAGAATCTGTAAACTACTTATTTTGCCCACCCACCTAATCTTTAACATTTTTCTATACCACCACATTTCAAAAGCTTCTATCCTCTTCCTTTCTACAACCCATATCACCCATGTTTCACTCCCGTACAATGCTACACTCTAAATATAGTTCCCGGCCGGTTCCCTTAACCCTTTTGTAAAAGGAATTAAGGGGTCTCCTACTAGTTGATGACAGAAGCCCTTATAAATCTATAAACCAGTAATAAACAAGCGACATTTAATTTGTGGAAATTTTGTTTGTATTATAAAAGACAGATAAGTGCTTGAAAATAAAACTTAAAAAATGATGGGATAGTGAGCCAAACAGACGAAACCAGAGTTAGTTAATCCGGCTTCCTTTTTTATTCAATTTACAAGGACGTATGCAACGATATGTTAATAATTCTTGAAAACCACAGAACGAGGATTTGAAATAGTATGCGTATATTAAGAGACTTCAGCATTTTAATTTCAAACTAATGAATATTGAGAGTAATGAATACAGAGTTACAATTCTAATTACTTTATATTTTCACAGGTTTGTATTTAACTTCATAAGAGAGAATGCAAAATAGAAGCTCATTATTCATCGAGGTTAGCTGAAATATAATAATATTAAATCATTCATGAAACGTGTTCAAGTCCACAGCTGTGAACTATTGTAAAGGATAGTGTACACTCACTGTGATGTTATGTACACAGAAGTGTACACAACGTTAAGGTCTGGTTTAAATGGGATCACAGATGTCTGTACCATTTCTCTGGATGCTGAACTCTGCCAACCACTAATACATGGAACTCAGATAACATGGCAACACTAACAAATTCTATTCCCTTAGTTGTTGCGCTGCATTTACTTATGCTAGTGTAAGCTAGTAGCTACGACGACAAAACGCTAATTTCCATCACAGCTGTTTCAATATTTATAAACTAACATTTGGAGAAGAGAACGAACAATGTCGTAAATACAACCCCTTAACGAACACAAAATTCCAGCAAAATAATTTTTAACAATACGTAGCCTAAATACATGAACGAATGTAATAATAAATTCTACAGCAAATGTAACTGACAATTATTTACTTTACAAGACTCATTTTCAGATAAGGCGAAATGCTAAATTAACGTAATTCAAAGAATATGTAAAACAAAGATACGAATTTTATACACTAATGGCATAATGAAGAAACTTTGTAGGAACTAGAAAAGAAAACACTTTTAAAATCTCTACGATAATCTAAAATTTATATTCTTCTTGTTCTTGTTATCCTTCTCCATCTCCTCCTCCTCCTACTCTTCCTCCTTCTCGTCCTTCGTCTATTCACGGGTTAGGCATTTCTACGTGTTCCAGCACCCATCTTTCCTTCGACCTGCCAAAATCTCTACTTTCCACTGGTTTGTATTTTCTCGCTACACCAGGCAAGCGGCTTTCTGTCATTCTATTTAAATGATCGATCCATTGGGCACGATACAATTTTATTTTTCTGTTGAATGGAAAAATTTCCAATTCTTGCCTTATATTTTAATTTATGATCCTGTCTAGTCTTGTGCAACCCTTGACAGACCTTACAAATATCATTTCCACAGTTCGTATGTTTCTTTCCTCCCTTTTCCTCATCACCTATGCTTCACTGCCGTATGTCAAGGCTGGAACTGCCACCGTCTTGTAAAACTTTAACCTTGTTTGGGGTTATGTCTTTTGCCTCAGTTCTAAAATTTAAATTTAATTTATAATTTGTGACTAAAATTTATATAATACCAAAATGGTTTGAAAAGTAGTTCCAGCTATAAAGATTATTAAGTAAATAAATGTATAAGCGTATACATATTTTCATTCAGTACCAATTTTTACCGAGGGATGAAACTAGATGTGAAACTCAAATGGAAGGACCACATACGTAAAGATAAAAGAGCGTATATCATATTAGACCTAAGTAGATTTTATTAATTTTTATTATTTATTTATTTATTTATTTTAAACAATTTAATAAAATGAACTCATTTGAAGAAAAAAAACAGGAAAATTTATTCACGACGATTTATTCTTTTCGATGTGATTTTACAATTTCTTAAAAATTTCATAATTTTTTAATAATAAATGAAAAATTTTACAATGTATTAATTTTTTATTCGGTTATAGAATTTATTTTTGTTTTTAAAGTGATGTGTAAGTCGTTAAAAATAGAATGGTTGAAATAATTGTAAAATGTTTGTATTTTAAAGACTTATATAGACATATAATTTATATAGATTGTACCAATTTTAAATTTTCAATTTACTCCAACAAACTTTCAACCTTTTGTAATTGCTGAGTAAAATATCTAAATAATTTTTTATGTGAACAGCGTTTTGATCTTTGGCTTCTCGATGATACAGATGTTAATTAAAATTTTGTTGATTACTGTTTACAAGACAATTTTTTAAAGTCGTTGAAAACGTCCAGGACTCTAGATCCGTGTTGTTAAGCTTCCAGGTGTCAAATCGTTACACTGTATTGAGAAGAAATTTTTAATATGGACTATGACTAAATTTTGATAAGTTATTTTTTTGTTAATTGCGTCGAGGAAACTCCCGAGGATGTGTAAGACATTTCAATAAATAATTAACTAATACATACCTGAATATACACATGAATCACACATTACCTACAACTGTAAGCTTACTTACTAGAATAAGTGAGTCATTTTCTAATACTTACACCATAGTTTTCTAAGCATTCACTTCGATATTTTGGGTGTTCACTCATTAATTTTGAGTTTTTATTTTTTTTAATTAAATATTATTTAGAAATTAATTCTTGTATACTGAAAAAAGTCTCATCAATCAAGTAATTTTTCAGACTTTTTTAAATGAATGAAAATTAGCACAAAATTTTTTTTAAATTTTGGGAATTTATTGATGTATTTTCTCCCCGCATAAAAAGGTTTTTGATAAAATAATTTAGTGTTGTAGTTTCCACAAAACAATCTTTTCTGTGTCTTGTGTTATAAGTGTGATCAAAAGTTCGTAATTAGTGTTAAAATTAATAAATAAATAATATTTATTACTACATCATTACGTACAATTATTTACATAATATTTAAAAAAAAGTATTTCCATTATTAAGTTTATAAATTATGCTACGCAATGCAGTATTTACATTTACTTAGTAGGCCCTATTTATGAAGTAGAAGGTAGTTGAACGAGACACATTAATAGCACAGCTGAAGGATAATATCAAAGAGAAATGGTAACTTTCAAATAAATTATGAAAAAATCTTAAAATAGGCTTTCAAGTAAAAAGCTATTGCATAAATTAGCATAATAATGTACTAACGCATCAACGGGATGGCTAAAGTTTGTGGAGTACATCATCATATAAAGTTGCGAGAAGCTATAAAAAGTTATTCAATTCATCGTAGCTTAAATGGTTATTAAAATCCTAATTTAAACTTCTTCCTTTCGGTTTTAAGTTTACACGGTAATACTTTTCAGTTAATGTAGCTGTTATACGGAAATAAATAAGTTACTGCGGATATAAAATCCTAGAAAATTTTTCTTTAATGGAGGACTGCATCTTTACCAGTATTTACAATATAAACCCACTAATAAATGTTTGAAAAAGAAAAAACCTCTTGAGAGGTTGTCGCAATGCGCTTAACTAAAAAACAGAAGGTTTCAAAAACCCCAAAATACAAAACTACAGCAAGAAACAATTGTGAGCGCTAATATGTTGATAAAATAATATATTTTGTTTCCTTTTATTTACAACTTAAAATTAAACAAAATAGTGAGAAACATTTAAAACAATTTAGAAGAGCATCAAAATGCTTTCGCGATCAACATTCTTGACAACAGCGAAGATATTCACGGACTGGAACGTTTTTTAAAACAAAATCTTCTAACTTAATTTAAATTTTAATTTTAATCTTTTATGAAGAGCAACACAATGAAATACCTAGGAATACATTTTTGGATGAACGGTTAACATGGAAAAACACATAACAGCCAAAAAAGAGAGCTTAATTTGAACTTTAACAACATGTACTGGCTGATTGGCAGAAAATCAACTCTGACACTAAATAATAAATTGTTAGTTTACAACACTATACTTAAACCTTGTTGGAATTCAATAATGTGGTACAGCGGGTAAGAGCAATGTAGAAGTAATTCAGAGGTTCCAAAACTAAGTGCTTAGAAATATGGTGAATGCAGCATGGTATGTACGAAACAATGAAATATTTGAATATCTAAACGTACTCCAAGTTCGAGATGAAATACACCAGTTTAGTATGGTGTACCGAAGACGTCTAAATTGTCATAAAAACAGTTTGAGCAATAAACCTCCTGGATAATAGTCAGACAGCCAGACGCCTCAAAAGAATCCATGTTTGAGATTTATAAATAATTTTTATTCTAAATTGTATAGTTATTATAAATGTGTAAGAAAATTTCCTTTTTAATTTCCTTTATTTACTGTTAATGTAAATAAGCTTCAACCTATCAACATTTTTGTTTTAATTTTATTTTCTGACTTTTAATAATTTAAATTCGTTCAGTTTTGCATTCAAGTTAATTCAGTATACACTTTTATGAAATTTTCAATTTGTATAATGTTATCAAAACTTCAAACTTAGTATTTTTTTTTTGAAGAGGACCATCACTGGGTGGCCACCTCTCTAGTCATATTTATTACATAACAATTTACTTATAGTTACTTACCTAACTGATTGTAAATAAATATAATGTTTCACAAAAAAATCTTTTATGAAGGGCAGGTTTAGATTGTTGTGCAATATTTCATTGGTTACATACCACGGAGCTACCGCAATTAGTCTCACGCATTTTGTTAAAAACGGTGCAGTATTTCTTTATTTGATAAACTAGATGTATATTAAGGCTTGTTACTTACTTTTAATAAATACATTAATTCAGATTATTCTAGCATTGTCACTTACAATTTAGGGTATTACTTAATTATATTTTACACAGTTAAATTACATTTAAAAGTAAGTTTTTTAAAATAATTTAAGAACTTTTGTTCAGAATATGATGACATTAAAAAACCTTTTTCCCCGATCAAAATTTTATATATTACGGAGTTTTATTTTATATGGTAATTTGCTGAAACACCGAACGGAATAATCGTGAATTCCTTGCAAGAGCTTTACAGTTCTATAATTTTAAACTATACAAGTACAATGGAATCATGTTATAAAGTACTTGTTACTAAAAATATGTTATAAATAATACAGAAATAGAAAATGTAAGATTATATGACGTGTAAATTGTTATTACAACAAACAAAAAACAAAAACGAAAGTAAAAAATCAAATTCAGAGTAAATTTTATAACTTAATGAAATCCCTGTTGATGAAATTTTACAGTGTAGGTCTTATTGTAGAATATCAGATTATAATATAGAGATTGCAAACGGTTTTCTACATGATAACGAGATTTAGGTTCTAAATTAAGCTTGTAAATAGGGAAGAAAGTTTCAGTGTACAAAATTTACTAAGCAGGACTGTCGCCTATTACAGTTAAGAGATTAAGCCTACACACAGAATAACTCGAATTTCCTAATTAGATCTTATCTGACAGACAAAATCCAATTAGCCGTTAAACCAAACAATAACATTTCTGAGCAATATAAACTTTTTAAAACCGACTCCGTGTAGGTTAAGGACTACGTAATTGAAGTTTAATTGATATAAAATTTCATTAATTCCTTTCGGAAAAAGTAGTAATTACTTTTTATCTTTTAATTGATAATTTAATAATTTTGTGAATTCGGAATTGATTAGATTCACATCCTAAGGCAAATAATATTATCAAATACATGACATATTCTCTTCACTTACATCTCCTTTCTATACCACCCACCACCTACCACTCTATTCTTATAAGCCTAATAATGCTAGTTCCAGGGCTACAAAAAATAGTTTACCACATGGTCAGCCAATTATATGACTGAAGCATTAAAGAACAGAAAGGGGTAGAGGTGTAAAAGACCTAATATGCTTTTCACGGTTGATGAGCTCTACAGTTCCACACGTTTAGAAGAATCAGAACGTTTGCCAGCGTTGTCAGATTGTACCTGACAAACATTACGCGCGCATGCGGATAAGAGCCGCAATAGTTCACTGTCTCTTGCATCTCGTACTGAACGCATAGATTATAGAGCGCGTTAACATGCAATACTTTATAATATAATAAGCTGATTGTATGTTTATAGGTTATAATTATTGTTATTGAAAAACCAAAAAAAAAGGTTGTCGAAATATTTAGCAGAGCTACAAGAGCAAGTATTGGCAAGTCATTAGCTAGCTATAAAGTGGGTAGGGAGCAATGTACGTTCAGAGCATACGATCAGAGCTCATCAGCCTTGAAAAATAGTATAGTCACAATTATATTCTGTGAGAGTAATGAAATTCATTATACAGACCCTGTGGTGAATGAAGTGAAGGTATTATTTGCAGGGTGGAAAATTGGTGCTTTCCAGAGGCCCTGGTATGCTGATAAGCATACTTTTTCACTCAGTGAAGAAGGCATGGGTAAACCACTTAACTCCTCGTTTTACTTAGTAAAGCCTTTAGAGGTACAAACCAGCCTTTAGGCTGATGACCTTAACAAAAAGCCTAATACACTATATTTAGTCATGATGCGTAGCTTGAAGATGAAAAATCTGGTGTGAAACACTCACACAACTTTCTCTTGCCAGTGCAAATAATTAACAATAAACCTAACATTAGTAATAAAACATAAGAAATGAACAAAAAACTAACCTCAATAAACATAACCTAATTTTAATCATGAGTGAAAGACCCAAAATGAAAATCAACCTCAGTTTGGCTTAGAAATACGGAAAATCACTCTTTCTCTCTAAACTAGGCTCTGTAGAGAAAAATGCTCTAATTAAAAGTTGTAGATCTTTTAATTTTCTATAAATTTGATTATAAACACTTTTGTCGTAAAATGCATACTAAGGCCGAAATGTTAAAAAAATCGATTTTTCTCACGTTTTCGTGAGAAAAAAACAGAAAATCGCAAATTACCGCTAAACTAAGCGATATACAAAAAAATGTTTGAAATAAAAGTTGTAGAATTTTAAATTCTCTAAAACTTTTATTATATAAATTTTTGCTCTAAATTGCATATTAAAGCCGTAATCTTAAAAAACCTTTGTTTTTACGTGAAAACAGCCTCACCCAGAATTTCAGCAAACATGACGCCTACCCTATCTTGTAAAGAATACAAAATTGAGTAAATGAGGCGATTTAAAAAAAAATCGTAGGACCAGTTTTTGAGAAAATCGCAAAAAAGTGAAAAATTACACGAATAAACTACTACTTCCGTTTGAACGATTTTGATGAAAATGTTCGTGTCGGGTCCGGTAGTGGTATGTAACTTAAGTTTCAAGTTTCAAGTTCGTACGATGTTCCGTTCTTGAGATATTTTATATACACACACACAGACACACAGACACACACACAGACCAATCGCTAAAAACATGTTTTTTGAGTTCAGGGGGTTTGAAAACGTATAGATCCGGTGAAAACTCGGTTTCGAAAAATCGATATGAAAACTATACTTTCCTTCCTATATATTCATATAGGCAAGAGAAAGTAAAAATTATAAGGAAAACTTATTTTTAAAAGAAATGAGATATACAAGTACATTTTTGGCTACATGATTGTGTCCTCCAATGCCAAACACTTAAAAATAAGTTATATCAAATTTTGGGAGATAGCTTTAGAAAACCGGATCTCATTAACAATGGGTCACTGTACGTGTATCCAGGAGACACCCACTGCAATCATATTTTTAACGCAAAATGTGGTCCAATTTTTTTACATGAAGATTCTATTTGTCCTTACATACAGATTTAAATAATGTTTACATGATTGTAAAATAAACGCTTTCGGGTTTCTGCAAAAAGTTAAAAAATGGAAATTGGTAAAAGCAGTAGCAAGATTTGGCGAAGTAAATAACAAAATAATGTAATTATAGTTTCAATGGCGCTGCTAATCTGGTGGCGACGTTACGAAGTTCGAATTTCCACGATGTGATTGTTACTGATGTCATTGTAATTTTACAAATGAAACATGTCTATAAATTTGAATTGCTAAGCGATTTTAACACAGTTTAGTTTTGACATTTATTTATATAGCCTAACACAAGCCCTTCGGTTGTTTATTAGGACAAAAGTGTGTTCTAAGACTAGTGATGTCACCCAGGGTTCATTGTGAATTTATTCACACGGGGTAGCTAGTATTTTGTTAAATGCACAACAGTTTAAAAGGTTTTTTAAAGATTTTGAGCATTTAGAATAAAATTTTCAATTTATATTTCTAAATATAGAAGGGATACAATATTTCTAGAATACAATAGCTTCACAATTTTGGAAATAAAACCAAGTTACAGTTTTTTTTTTATTAAATATTAAACACAAAAACTAGTCCACATCATTTGTTCTGTTGAGAAAAAAAAGATATTATTGTTTTAATATAAAATCTAATCAATGGAAGAGGGTGGATCCACATAAAGGGTAGTCGCTCATAAAATAAACCGTCCCACTTTTTTACAAACTCAAATCATGAGCCATAAATCTGTACTCTAAATTTAAGTGTTAAAACTGATGTATAAATAAATAAATTCTGAAAGTTAATGCTTTGAACGATCAACAAATATTCAGATGCAAACGTGTTAAAACACTAATAGTGCCTTCGGGCGTGGTCTTGGATCAACGATTTTAAAAATGGTCTTCCGTAAATAATTATTAAATGTAATGTTGTGTAATGTACAATTAAATGGTAAATTTACAATTTTAAGGTACAATATAAGGTATTTGAGGTACATCTCAGACTACCAAAATTCCCAAGAATGTCCATCACTGAATCTTATAAAACCAATCTTAAATCATTCAAAATTAAGATCTTCTTCCTGCATTTGGGTATAATATTTCTTTCTCTTTCTACAAGGAATACTAGAATATATTTAAACAGAATAAATAGATAAACAATAAAATTAAACGTTACGGTTTTTATAAAAGTAAGATTAAATTACAAAAATTAATACGTATGGAAAAATTACAAGGATCGAATGTGAAGAACTCAAGGATGTAATTGTGTAGTAAAACTTAAGATTATGAATGACAATACAGTTTATACAGCAACAACGAAAAGTTTTAAGAATAATATTTGATACAATTAATTAATTTTCATAATTAATGATAAACATCCAAAAAAAACCGCGAAAAATTAATTTTCAAAATTTTAATTATAAAAAACCGGTGAGGGAAAAAGAAAAAGAATTAAATGTTTACAGTAAAAAGTTAATTATAAACAAACAATATATATTTTCATTAAAACTTATTTTACGCTAAAGTTGTGAGAAAGTTCAACTGAATTTAACAAAGTGAAAATGAAATTCCAGTAAAATATTGAACGAACAAGCGTCATACAAAAAGGTATCCCTTAATATATAATAGAAGACATAAGAAGGCAATTAATTTCGAATGTTTAAATTATAAAAAATCTCAATTGAATATGCAACTTTTATGAGGAGAATAATAATATCATAAGATGAGGAGGAAGAACGTTTCAGAGAACTTACAGCGAAAGTTTCACATCGAGCATTGCCGAGCAGAAGGCAGGGGATTTCCGGCTGCCAAAGAGCGGATATTGGTTCACCCCTTCCATCAATGAACCATCTCTCACCCTTCCTTACAAACGTCTTTTATATAATAAACGGTGAATTTCTCTTTGACAGTCCGTTCGAGGCCTGTAGGGATCTTCTTACTTTAATAACGGCTACGGAACATATCAAATTTCTCGGATTAGGTTGGTTCGTTGCAAGAATATTATCACGTATGTAATAATCTCACCGATGGATAGAATAGTTATCTTTATTACAGACTAAGCTATGTTCCCATTAAATTTTGTTGTTGTTTAGGTCATTGATTCTCAAAGTGGGAAGCGCCACCCCCCAGGGAGCCTCGATAAAGGATTTGGAGAACGCAAACTTAGTTTAAAAAAAAAATTAAATTTTGTGTAGACTAAATAAATAAAGTGAAATATTTTATATTTTTTTATAATTTTGGAACAAGATTTTAATCTGAATTGGTCGTTACTAACTAAGTTATAAAACTGCATTATACTAATTTTCAGGGCTGATGAGGTCTGAACGGACGCATTGCTCCCTACCTACTTCATAGCTAGCCAGTGACTTGCCAATACTTGCTCTCGTAGCTGTTATAATATTTGTCAGCCTTTTTTTTGGTCTTTCAATAACAATTAAAACCATTTGTACAATCTAACAACGATGGTAAATGCTCTGATTGGTCTAAACACGTCCAACAACAGAGCTCATCAACCGTGAAAATCATTATAGTGGTCTTAATTTTTGTTTTCTGTAATATTTAGTAAAACGTATTAGTAAAAATACATGACCTGACCTTTTTGTAATAATGTTTTTAGTTATTTCAACACCAAACTCATTGTCTAAATAAGAATAAGCTTTAAACATGCAACTTAACTAAGAATTACCAGTAAATGTGTTATAAAAAATGCACACTTATACACATGTAAGGGGGCATGGCTTACAGTTAAACCACATGGAGGGGCTCGAAAAAATTTCAGAACCGTGAGTTTAGGTGGTTTGAACCTCTTGAGGCTTTACTAAGTAAAACGAGAAGTGAGGTGGTTTACAATTGCCTTTCTCACAGAGTAGAAAAGTATGCTTATTAGCATTTCAGGGCCTAAAAAAACCATCTACTTTCTACCCTGCAATTGACACCTTCACTTCATTCACCACAGGGTCTAGCTGTTTAATAAAATTCATTACTCTCAGAGGAGATAACTTAGACTGGTGTCTAATGAAAAACATAAAACATGGCTAATAATAATTGGATCCTACCTATTGTAGAAAGATCAACAATAGCCGCACGTTTGACAATAATTACATCGGTCAATCCACACAAAAGCTTGTGTCATTTTTTTACACAAAATTATAAATGTTAACAATTCGTTCCGTTGATTTAGACTTTCCGTTTAAAAAATTTGGAAATCTGTACTCCTCGAAAATTATCAGGTATCAGAATCTGGTTCGGTTCATTATGTTTTCACGGCTTATTCCAGTTTTCTCAATATCCTTTCTGACTTCTTTAAACCATTTATCCAAACCCTAAGGTTTATTGTTTAGTGTTTTAAAAATGTTATTTGCCAACCGGTTGTCATCCATTCTATACAGGTGTCTGTAAAATTTAAGTTTTCTTTTTCTAATCAAAAATATAATTTCTAAAACAAAAATATAATTTCGTTTTGTTGCATTTTGTTTTATTTTACCTCGTAGTAAAACGCTACACATTATATAGATATAAACATAAAATACAGTAGGCCTGATGCAAAACTAACTGAACACAAAATAAACCGTCAAACCAACACAAACATAAAATTACTAAGAATAAATAGGTTAAAAAACCGGAAATTTCCACGTTAAATATGTCTTTATAGTAATCCGTTCTACCCATAACAGACAGGTGAATTGTCAAATTATTTACACTCAATCTGTTCGTTGCATGGCTAAAATAAATAGTTTTGTTTCTCACCATATGGTTAGCCAATTTAATGACTGAATCATTTAAGAACAGAAGAGGTAAAGGTGTAAAAGACACTAATCAGAGTTATCTTCTCTGAAAGTAATGAATTTCATTATACTGCCAGACCCTGTGGCGAATGAAGTGATGGTGGCATTCGCAGAATGAAAAATATGTGCTTTTCAGAGGGTTCGGCATGCTGATAAGCGTACTTTTCCACTCAGACAGGAAGGCAATTGTAAACCACTCCTCGTTTTACTCAGTAAAACCTCTACAGGTTCAAACCAGCCTTTCGGGTGATGACCTAAACAACAAGTAATCCGTTATAGGTATGATTTGTAACAAACCTCTAATTACTTAGGCAGAAGTCGATATAATTATAAACTTTTATCACAAAATTTGAACTAATGGCAGTATACTAAACGAAAAAATTTTCCCAACAAACTTTATTCATATTAGAATGTTATTTCAGTGGTAGAAAAATTGGGGACAAATTATTTGGTATCAAGTGAAATCTTATTAATTTAAGTTAAATTATTTTTACAGATACTGTCTAATATACCTGCCACGTGGTCAATAGAATGATTGAATACAGTACGCAACAATTGAGTGAAAATTTACTCAGCTGAATCTGCCATGTCTGTTTCAATAAGCAACCCTATTTTGTAATTCTGACAACAACAATTCCACCTAAAGTAATTGGATAGTTTTACAAGTCCGAATATTAATCTATTCTAAAACCTGACGCGATGTAATAGGTAAAACAAGGGATACTAAATTGAACGAGAGATTGTTTCAAAGGGAATGGTTTAATAATTAAAATACGTTTCATCAAGAATTGAAGGATTTGTCAGATAAAGAGCGGAGATATTGTTCGCTTCTGTTGGATGTGATTTATTTTGATTAGAGATCGTAAGAGAGTGGGGGAGCGATGAAGGTAAAGATTGGTCAGAAAGGAATGAAATAAGGGAAGTGACAGGTCGGACAACGAGCTAAAGGCGTTACCATGGTAACCTCTATTGTGATATTAACGTGGTTGTCATCTTCTTGGCTTTAATTATAATAGCCACCTCTTGTCGTAGCTGTGGTGATAATTATTTCTGTGATTAACTCGGTGCGGTATTATGGTGGGTGAATTATTTAACCAATTATTCTTAGAAACAAGCAAAAATAAATTAACATCTAATTGAATCGAACAATGGGTATAATCATGTTAGAAGAATATGCATATCCAATATTAATACTCATTTAGAAATTATAAGAATATTATGACAGGTGGAGTGTTAAATTATTTTCACTCGATCTGCTAGTTCCAGGACTACAAAAAATAGTTCTGTTTCGTATCACATGGTCAGCCAAATTGCAGTAGTCTCCCTCTTAACCGAATCCTCTTCAACCGCCCGTCGGATTAACCGACCCATTTCAAGGAAGACATGATTATAGTTAATTCCACGTTCAGAAAGCAGTACGGAAAGTTCACAAGCAAAGTCTTTGATATGGGAGTTTGAGCGCTACTATGCTAAGTAAAAATATTAACTCCACACTACAACACGTTCTCATTTACTAACTCCTATTGAATAACGTAACGTAATACGAAAACATCAATAATTTTTTTCAAACTCGGTTATTATTCCTGTTTCCTTCTTACATATGACTTATCGTATATCGAATTACGGATAAAATTCTATATTTTATATCAAAATAATAAAACACGTATGTCATCATTGAAAGAAAAAAGTTATATGATGTGAAATGCAAAAAACGTGACGAGATATAAACGTACAACTTTATACAAGCGTATTTTATCTTAACATCATAGTATAATAATAACATTTATAACGAATAAAACACAATTCATTAGTAAGGGAAAGCAATTATCAGAATTTTTCATTGAAAATGAGCTTGTTAGAGCGTGGTAAGCGAAATTAAATTTTTTCCCGTGACCTACGGATGGTATCGGCGGAGGAGGATTATTTTACTGGTTGTGCCTGATGTTTTCCGTACGCCTGATAACACAACGGGTTCTCATAAAAGTTGCACTGCATTCTGATCATGAAATAGAGTATAGACCTAACTTACAACGAGAACCCGTCAAAAAATAACAGACTAGTCACCATACGTCTTTTTGAGACTGATGACTCATCAGTTTACTAACGATATGGGTCAGTAGTGCATTGTTTTGCCTGTAGTGCGCTTAGGGTTTGTTGTCGTTATCTGTGTGCCGCAAAGCAGTCATACTGAACAGTTTTTGTAGTGAATTCTTCCAAAAATGAGTGGAACTAGTAAGCGGATACGTGTTGTGGTAACAATGAAAGACAAGTTACGTGAATGATAAATAAATGTTTTTTTAAAGTTTTTTAACGTGTTAATGTTTTGTTACTGCCTTTTAAAATTTGCAGAAGTACTAGGAGCAGTGAATGATGTCTAATGTCGGTGAGTAAATGATTAATTTTATACTACATTTGTTTATAAATATAAATATGTTTGACATAACATTTTTATGCAATCAATTAAATTACTGCAATGGTTTTACCTTTCTGAGGTTGTTTTACGATTTTCGGTTTAACCGACTTTTAGGTTATCCGACCTACGCCCGGTCCCGTTATGGTCGGTCGAGAGAGAGACTACTGTGTATGACTGAAGCATTTAAGAACAGAAGAGGTGGAGGAGTAAAAGAGACTAGTCACAGTTATCTCCTCTGAGAGTAATGAATTTCATTATGCAGCCAGACCCTGTGGTGAAAGAAGTGAAGGTGTTATTTGCAGAGTGGAAAGTAGATGTTTTTCAGAAGTCCCGGCATGTCAATGAGCATATTTTCTATTCAGTTAGGAAGGCATGTTAAAACACCTTACTCCTAGTTTTACTTAGTAAAGCCTCTAGACGTTAAACCACTCTTTCGGCTGATGATCTAAACAACAAAAATTATAATGCAAAAGTACGTTGGATTCACTAATGACAATTCTATTTTTTCCCATTAAACGCCAAAGTTTATTCGAAAGCATACTTGTTTACATAAATAGGGGAACTTCCCTACCTAAGCCCTTTTTTAATAAAACATCCCAAAAAAATTATTCATAAAGATAATTTTGTAATAATTACCTTTTAGATGGTGATCCGGCGCTTCACTACCGCCTCTCATTATATCGTTGAGATAATGCTCCAAATTTCGCATATTATCCAAAGGTCCCGTACCATTTGCGTTGCCAACACTTCTCTCCTAAAACACAGAAACAATAAATAAATTAATAACTTAATTAAAAACGAATAATATTTAATTACGAATACGTCTACAACGGAGACAAATCACGCTAAAATCAATATACAAGTTTAATTTTCTTCTTGCAAACAACACTAAGTGTATGCCCGTTTTGAACTCACAAACTATACTTATATCCATGCGTCTTCTTATGTCTACCAACGTCTCTCTTCGCATTAGGAGCATACCATTCGACTATTGGACATTTAGAAGTATCCTATCCACTGACATAATTTCGATATGCCGTCGTTTACCTTCACGAAATTCTTTTATTTACCCATTTACGTTGAAGATATCTAATTTCAAACGTTTAATTGTGTTACAGGAATTTAAGTTTGAAGGACCACAGATTCTTTTTACGTCAGACTGTTTTGCAATTACTGCTAATGGAAACGGTGTGAAGGATAATATATAAAGAAGAACGATGGAAAAAAGCCAGACCTGACCGGGAATCGAACCCGGGACCCTAGCGTAGAAGCCAGTTGCGAAGGAGCACAACCATTTTACCACTGCGCACTTCATAAAGGACACAAAATAAAATTGAAGCTATGCTAATAGAAAGGTGATTGGTATAGTTAAAATAAATCAATTTTTAATAGCTAAACATTAAAAAATTTTATTTTTCAGAATATAGTGAGGAATAAACACTTCTAGCGTTCAAAAACAAAAAATATATAATTGTAAAAAGTATTTTGCATAAAAAATGAGGTAAACAATGGCCAAATAAATTACAAAATATACTGCAAACATGTTTCTGAAAAGAATGAAATTGACTTTAATAAACAACAAATGTAATTTCTCTCAAGTCTTTCCAATTTCGAAACCAGCTGAAACATAGACAACAGAAACGTCACTTACAAAGCGGTAAAATAAAAAATCTACTACTTAAAATTCAAGGTAAATTTTTTGAACAAGTTAAAAAAACTGTACTTTCATTATTAAAAGAAGAAATTAAGGTTAAAATTACAGCTGCTTAAATTTTAGCAATGTTGTAAACCGACTTAACATACATTATTCCACTAATACAGAAGAGTTTATCATAATTATCTCTACCAAAATTTATGAGCTGAAACTTCCCGTACTTAATTTTACAGAAAAATATATTATATAAACCAGCACTAAAACAAGTTTAGAGATATTTCTGGTAAATTAAACTTATAACAATGTAGAAGTAACTTACATGAGATATCAACTTAAAAATAACCATCTGTACCATCGATTTCTTAAAAACTACCCAATTTAGTTTTTTTTAAATTATCTTCATGCATGAAACGTGATTGTGAAGTGGTTTGGTATATTAACACGTCATAAAATTCAAGTAGTTTAATGAAGAGGTCAAATAGAGCAATAAATCAAATAGAGCAAATAGAGCTGGTATAAACAGGCTTATCAACCAACAAAATATGAACTTATCTGACAGCTCGAGTCTCTGCATGAAAGTAAGTTACTCCTAGATAAACAGAATTGATGAGAGACAAAGTAAAAGCATTATGTCATTCACAACGCAGACGACTCGAGTTGTCAGACAAGCTCTACCCAATTATTGAAAAATTTCAGTTGAGTTATTTAAGACCGACAAAAATATGTGTTAAATTAATATGTGTTAAACGTTGAGCTGCACAACGATAGTTCGATTTTTAATTAAACTAAGTTCATCCATTGGTCATAAAGAAAATACCAAAGAATTACAGTCTAAAAATAACATTTCAAAGGACAAGAGTTGAATGTTTTTAAGAGAAGCTCAGAATCAGAGAATCGGAGTTTAACTAAATAAAAACCATGTAAAGAAAACAAAATTTTCCAAATAAAATTTTAATATTGCAAAAACAACAGACAAAGAAAGGAAAATATGAGTATAACACTGCTAGGAATTTGCAATCGCTGCGAAGGGAACTAAACTGGTGGAATAAGAATGTATGGGATATTTTTACGGCTGGCCGGGACTCTTGCGATGACATGTGTAGGGACGAGACAAGCATAGCAAAAGGACTCACGATTCCCTTTCCTATGTCCTTTTCTCCTCTCTCTCTCTATATATATAAAAAAACACTTCTTACGCCCAAAAAGTCGTGACCCTCCTCTACTTCACCCGACCGAACAAACTTGCAAAATAAAGATAAAACATGTCAACCATTCCCTTTTTTCATACAGCACGTACATAGACAAAAATTGTGTTTACTAAGGATTTACTGAAACGTTAATAAACTATATTTTGCTAAGTTATTACAACGTTTAGTTTCATTTTATTTAACAACCAAATTTATTACATTAAAATATACCAACTTTTCGCAAAGCGACATTTTAGAGATAAAATTGCTGAATTATTATGAAAATTACAATAATTTAGATGAGATATATTACCAGAAACTTGTTGATGTAGTTTAACATGTAGTGTAATAAAGATTAGCGAGGTTCCTCACACTCAATGCGACCAAATTATTGAAGATTAACCTACTGGACAGGTTCAGAAATTTAAGTAGGTATTTAAAAAAATGGACCACAGTAGACATGAAATTTTGAACGAGTTTGTTTGCATGTCAGTTAAACCTGTCGAATAGCCGTACTTACACAACTTTCTCTGCTTCTTGATATCAAGATACAATGTTAAGTTTGACACATAAAATAGAGCTCAAGATCAAATCCTCAGAAATTTTGAATCTTTGGAAACTTTGAATTTGTTTTATTTATACTGTTGAAAATACTTCAGTTCCTAAGATATTAAATTTGACGTTGACCATTGAGATTAATAAAAATATTTTTGCCTTATTGGAAAATGAGAGCGAAAATTTACAAGGCAGTTATTTGAGTCTGGCGAAAAATATTAATGTGAAAGTTGCAGTAACCTTATTTCGTTAAAGCTGGCCCGTTCGCGTAGTGGTTAGTACAACTGGCTTCTACGCCAGGGTTCCGGGTTCGATTCCCGGTCAGGTCTGGCATTTTTTCATTGCTCATTTTCATTATCATCATAATCTAACGTCTGCATTAGCAGAAATTGCAGAACAGTCAGACGTAAAACCAAAAAAAAATAAGTTATTTCGTTTAATTTATTATGTACAATTTTAGCGAAATATATGAAAACTCTACCCAGATAAGAGAAAAGGTATATTCCTAAATGTGGATTGTAGATTGTAGTGCCTATGCTACCCATTTTAATTTTACCAAATTCATGTTCATTTTTCTCAGAAACTATTCAATGGAACCTTCTGAAATTTTTACAGCATGTAGTTAAAGGTCGTATTAGTTTACAGAATCACATTCATGGTGATCCCATTTTTGGGGGGGGTCGGAAAAAAAAATTTCTGTGACAGTTAAAAAAAAATTGTTTTTTCACCGATTTTTCACAATAATTTTTTTGCAAACAATGATTTCGCACGCATGTTGTCCAGTATACAGTTATACATACAGTTATAACTGCTGTAAAAATTTCAGGACTGTATCTTTAATAGTTTTTCAGAAAAAGGAACATTTGTACAGCAAATATAAATTTTCGGTAAACGCATTTAAATTTAGAAGTACTCAAAATTACTACATTTACATGTTAATAAGTCAATGTTATTGTAAACAGATGTTCATCACTGCCAACTGTAAGTTTATAAACGATAAGAAAAATACTAGTAACATGTATGAAAAATAAATAATAATTAGATCTTTACCAAAATGGCGCTAAAACAGTAAACCGTATTTTATAATTCTTCAAAGTGGGGAAAAATTCTAGCAAAACATCATGTACTAAAATAATTAATAAAAATATTTCTAGTTGTAGAAACGTAATTTTAGTGGCGTTGGAAAGAGGGAATTTCAAACTACAATATTTTTTTTTCTTAAATTACATTATTTGCAATCAGTTTTTTGAAAACAAACTATAAACAAATCTTTTGAATTTACAAATCACAAGTTGAGGCCTCATTATCCGGGTACCTCTCATTATATCAATTATTCATATATTAAAAGAGAAAATGACTATGTTCAAAGATATTTACATTTTACAATATGGAATACTTTTCAATATAATTTTATGTACATTTAAACTCTTTCAGACAATTCCAAAACATGGTAACGTTTCAGGCGCCTAACTTCTTCTGCATTATTTAGAAGATTTATGAAACTACAATATGAGCCTAAAAAGTGAAAATCGGTTTTTTTTATTTTTCCGCTACCATCCCCCCATAATAAAATTAATTAGAAAATACCATTCAGGATTTTTCCAAAATGCCCTGATACCAAATTTTATTAAGAACCTTTTATCGAGTTTGAAGCAAAGTTTATTGACTCAGAGAGAATTTCAAAGCCCATTCGTTTCTTTTAATTCAGAAGTTACAGAACGTGCGAACTCTTAGTTTACTAAAAATGTTCACATTAAAATACCTACACTTTCTATAAACCGTTTAAACACGAGAAGTTACAAAAACTAAATATAGCATGCAAATAAATTTAAACCGTATTAGTATATGAAACTGCAATGTATCTAAAACAGAAATGATAAGCTGTCAAATTCAGGGTAGTAAAATATTAATTAAATAATCTCAGAAATTAGCTAAATCCTAACTGTGTTTCCTCGAAGTGAAACGCTAGAACAGTTGGACAGTTATAACGGTGTTGTAAGATATGTCAAATACAAACAATCAGGTTAATTGTAATGGGTGAGGTTTAAATTAGACCCTTCTACATTATCACTGTATCACATAGCACTTTTAATCATATTAACCTTACAAATTTAGTTATTTTTCAAGAAATTATAATAAGCTTTCAAAAAAATATTGTGTGAAACACTCACATGACTTTCTCTTACCAATGCAAATAATGAATAATATAACCTAGTATCAGTAATAAAATATTATATATAAAAAAACTAAACTCAAAACCAAAACCTAATTTTAATCATGAATGAATGATGCAAAATGAAGATCAACCTTAGTTAAGCTAAATAACACGGAAAATCACTATTTGACGCTAAAGTAGGCTCTGTAGAGAAAAATGCTTTCAATAAAAGTTGTAGATCTTTTAATTTCTTAAAAATTAAATTATATACACTTTTGTTGTAAAATGCATACTAAGGCAGTAATCTTAAAATATTCTCTTTTTTACAGATTTTCATGAAGAAAAAACAGCAAATCGCTAATTACTGCTATACTAAGTGTTATACAAAAAAAATGTTAAAATTAAAGTTGTAGGTCTTAAAATTATCTAAAACACTTTTATTAAATACAATTTTTCACTAAAATGCATTTTAAGGCCGCAATCTTAAAAAAAACCATTCTTTTTTCTACGAGAGAACAGCCTCCCCAAGAATGTCAGCCGTCATGGCAACTACCCTATCGTGTAGAGCATAAAAAATGTAATAATGAGGAGATTATTAAAAAAATCGTAGGTGCCGTTTTTGAAAAAATCGCAAAAAGTTAAAAATGAATGAATAAACTACTACTTCCGGTTGACCGATTTTGATGAAAATATTCGAGTCGGATCCGGTAGTAGTATCTAACTAAAGTGTCAGATTTCATCTTCGTACGATGTTCGTTCTTGAGATATTTTGTTCACACACACACACACACACACACACACACACACAGACCAATCGCTGAAAACATGTTTTTTGTGTTCAGGGGATCTGAAAACGTGGATATCCGGTGAAAACTCGTTTTTAAAAAAATCGACATGAAAACAATACTTTCCTTCCTATATATTCATATAGACAAGAGAAAGTAATAAAAGCCAATGGCTCTGTTTTTTTTAACAATAACAATTAGTTTAAGATATTACTCTAACGTTAAAGATTAATATCTCCTACTGCTATTCTTATTTTCTATGTTAAATTTACCAACGTAGGTTACAGCTTTATAGCTAATGTTACTTATTATTATCCATTTACATAACCAAGAAATAAACAAATTACTAATTATTGATTCATGAAATTCATAAGAAATACACAAAATACATTTATGGAACATAAATATATATATAAGTTATCTTAATTTCTAAATAGGCTACAATTTTCTTATTTTTTTAACACAACATATTATTATTATTTTCTACAATAAAACATTATTATTTTCTAAAAAAATATTCTTACTTTATAAAACAAAACATAAGGGTTAGCAAACTTTGTTTTTTTAACATGATATAAAAACCAAAACGAAATACACGACAAACGGTTAAGGAATAGAAACTTTAATTATCTTCTATGATTACTGTTAAAATAATCTGTATATCAAAAATTATTATCATAGTAAATTCACGCCGGGCAGAAAGGAAATTCTAACTGAAATGAACAGTTAACTTTAGCGATCTTAGTCCAATATTATAATACGATAAAATTTTCAGAAGCTGGTAGTATATTCAGAAACTTGTTTAACTGAACAACAGGAAAACTAAGAGTAAATTAAAAAGCTGCCGGTAACTTTGGTTTAAATAAGTACAATCAACTCTAAATAGTACAAACGAGTACAGTGTATTTAAATTTAAATAAACGATTAACAAGTAAGACATGTGCAGAACAAATAACGGACAGGAAATTAAATTAGTTGTATAGAGCAGGCAGACTTCAGAATTAAATAGGAATTCCCTTAATATATTATCTAACATTTGAACATTACTATACCTTTTAGAACAAAGGGAACTAAATTGGCTTGACCTAGTTGTTGCGGTCGAACTCCAACTCCCCACTTTATACTAACATTATACTAACAATATTACCACCCTTATTCTCAGAGTATTTTAACCATAAACAGATTGGTAGTGCAATATACTGTGCAACCAATCTCTATAATAAGAGCTTCAGCAACGCTGGGGAAACTAGTGGACTGCATCTCTCTAAGAGTAAGCTAGCTACCGCACAGGTGTACTTAACTACTATATTACCACATTGTACTCAATATAGTGCAGCAAAGTAAACTAGCAGCAGTCACCACCATCACAAATCGCAATCTAAAACAACGGGAGACCTGTTTTATTCATTCAGGTGGTAATGCGATTCAATTTTACTAAACACACACAAGAGATTGTTCATTATTTATGAACAGCAATATTCATGAATATTGTTTTACACTCATGAATAGTTCTAGACATTAGCTATGTCCACACTTGTGCGATGTCGCATGCTACATCGCATGCGCTTAGAGGCATGCCATTTCACCTGTCCGAACTCGTTTGAAGAGCTTTATCTAAAAATAAACATAATGAATATTGTTCAACACTACACTAAATTAAAGCCTCTACTTTCCTGCGTTGATTGGTTTGACTTGGATTATTTTAACTTGAAACTAGTCGGAGATGCAAGAATTTACGAATAAAAAGTACTTAGATTTTAGCCGGTTTTCCGTTGGTGTGGTTTTTAAACGTCCGTTACTCCGTCCTAGCTTTTCATAAAAGAATGGCGTTTAAGTAAGTTGAAGATCAGAATTTTATCTATATGAACATTTAAAAATAGAGGTCTGATGTTCCATTTTAAAATGCCGGCCATTTTTTTAAAAAAAACTGTATTTTGGCTTTACGTAAAGATAGGAAAATGATTTTTGGACTGAACCATGCATTTTTACAGCAGGATGGTGTAATGTATCGTATCTTGCATTTGTAATTAGAAATAGATATGTGGTGTTAACAGAAAATTCTATTAGGTTCTAAACTTCTTGAGAGAAAAATGAGCTCTATAGCGGTATCTGCTCCGAGTATAGTCGCTTAGAAAAACAAACTTCTGTGTTTTTTCTGCTGCAACTCATTCCGTAGCTCATTTTGAATTTGTTAACGATGGTTTTACTAAAAAAAAAAAAAAAAAAACACCCATTGCTTGATGTAATACTACTTACTTACTTATCCTGGCGCTACAGCCCGCTGTGGGCCTTGGCCTCCTCCACAATTCGCCTCCAAGCTCCTCTATCTCTCGCTGTCCGTCTCCATCCTCTCACTCCCATCGATCTCAAATCCCTCTCCACATCCTGCTGCCATCGTGCTCTCGGCCTCCCTCTTCTTCTCCCTGCCTCTAACTTCTCTTTCAGCATTACCTTTTGCATTCTTTCATCAGACATTCTTTCGATGTGACCAAACCAACTTATTCGTCTTGCCTTTATGTGAAAATGCATGGTTCAATCCAAAAATCATTTCCCTACTTTTACGTGGAGCCAAAAAAGCACTTTTTTTAAAAAATGGCCGGCTTATTAAAACGGAACATGAGATTTAACTTTTAAAATATTCATATGATAGAAAAAACTCTGATCGTTAACGTAGGCTACTTAAACGCCGATTTTTATGAAAAGCCTGGACGGAGGAACGGACGTTTAAAAACCACAACAACAGAAAACCGGCTAAAAACTGAGTACTTTTTTGCGTAAATTTCTGGAGTTATCTCCGATTAATTTCTAAATAAAACAATCTAAATCAAACCAATCAATGCAGGAAAGAACATGCTTTAATTTAGTGTTTTGTTCAAAAATATTAGTTATGTTTTTTGAGATAAATTTCTTCAAACGAGTGCGGGAAGGTGGTATGCCTCTAAGCCCATGCCTATTTACAGAAAACATTACTACATTTCTTTAAAAACCTCATTTTGTGTTAAGGCCTTGAATATTCCAGCATCCAATACTCATATTTTTCTTTAAATATTTCAAATTATTATTATTTCCGTTTATCATGTCAATGTTCCTTCCGAGGGGAAGAGCCAGCCAGAAGCAAAATTGCTATAGATAATATTTTGGAACAGATATCCCACTTTCAGTATCTAGTTTGCAACATTACATACCAACAGGATAAAGATGCTTACAATACGATGCACCGATATTAGCAAATATGCGGAACTTTCCACCGCGCTTTAAAACATAGCACCAGCAAAACACGAGGGTGAAATTTTATAAAACATTAGCAGTGCCGACCCTACTCCATGCCAATGAAACATGGATGCTACTAAAGCGAGAGGAGAGTAGGTTGCAAACATCTGAAATGAGATTTTTTCAACATACGTATGAGTGTAGTAGAGAAGAACGTTACAGGAATACCGAGATAAGGAAAGAACTCAACATCTTCTCTATAAACGACAAGGTCGTTTCGTTATCTCAGAACAGAATGCAGTGGTTAGAGCAAGTAAATACGTAGAATGCGGGAGGATAGGATACCTAATCAGATACTGGGCTATAAGTCGGAGGGCAGGTGAGAACGAGGACGCCCGAGAAAGAGATGGGTAGATTTGAGAGGTTCGGAACGGGCAGAGATGCCTAATCCTTGAAAGGCAGAAGAAGAAGATGTTCCGAGACTGAGTTTTAGGTCTTTTTACCAGAACAGATATTTCTGGATGAGGAGCAGCCCCATCGTTCCAAGTTGGAAAACCAAGTAAAATTTAATCCGGGTTTTCTTTCCTTAGACCTTGAAGAACCAACTCTAATATTGCGAAGCACCAGCTGTTAATTTTTGCCCGCCTTGAGTATTTTATTCCCTCAGTCACCACCATTTATGGTGATCGTCCCCTATCCGCCACGCAGTTGCCCGATGGGAGATTAGCAGCTCCAGACCGGATACGGCTATTGTTTCCAGCTAGACAGAGAAAGCAAGGACGACCCAGAATAGGAGTCAACGAATGGCGATATAAGAGCTATGAGAGGGGGTCCAGGGGATAAAGACGTGTTCAATAGAAATCAATGGCGTTTTGGGCTGCGGTAAATGGCCTAGTGCTGTACAGTAACTACTACAATAATAACAACATTCCGTAATTAATTGGCTTAGGTAAAGTACAGATACAACAAGAGTAATATTAATATAGGCTATAACTGTTATAGATAAAATTACTGGACAAAAAACTTCCATTATTTATTTACGGGGGAAAATCAACAACCTCAAAATTGTCAGGTTTCAAAACATATTCAAAAATGCAACACTATCATAAAGCTCATCCTAATCATCTTTATTCCTTTACCAGGTTTCCTCGAATCAGGCCCAACATTACTCTTCTCTCTCTAATACTGAACCAACTCTTCTGCATTGCTCTCTTGGCATTGCACCTTTTTCCCAATTCATCCACAGCTGAACATCCAATCTTGGTCTGTCCCTTGATCTTTTTCCGTTATCTCAAAGTCCTTTACGGTAGTCTTCCCTCCTCCATTTCACGGACATCACCAATAAGTATCGTAGTTCTGTTTGTCAAGCTCTCCAATTTTTCCCAAATTACATTATTTCTTACTTTATTTTTTCGTCTTACCTAGCATACTCTTCTTGAATATCATTTATGCCGCCTACATCCAACTCTCTGCTTTGCCTCCACTTGTCTATACTTCTGCTGCATAAGTATTGGCATGAAATATGTGTCATAAGTAAATGCATACCGAAATTGGAATATGGTAGTACATCAGTATACGAAAACAAATAATATTGGTGTAATTTCCATTACACAAATATATTCCAAAAAATATGTATTATTTTGATGACTTACATGTATTTCACTAATTTTAAACTAATAGGGGATATTATTACAATTAAAATCAAGCTAACACTGAACTTTATAACAAAATTACAAAAATATTATCAAGGGTTGCGCATCACTTCTTTAAACGAACTTAAAAAAATGTGAGAAAAAAAACAAGATTTCAGAATAAAAAATATACGATACATTAAAAGAAACACCTTTCTACATTAAAAATTTAAGACAAAATCTCTGCAGCAAGCTTAGTCCGTTTGTATAAGACCGCCCAAAAACATATTAGTCAACTTTTTCATCCGTATGCTACCAGAATGAAATAAGATTATCATCTGTCATAAGTTTTACTGAATACTGTAAAAACTCAAGATTTAAAAAAACATTTTTTAGTATTGTTATAAATTGCAATCAAATGAATATTTAATACAATTTAATATGTAATCTTTACCTCTAATATTACGCCAAAAGTTACAAAATATGGTAGAACGAACAGATAAATTACAAGAGTCAACAAATATCTCTTTCTAGAGGTAATACCGTTAAACAATTTGTAATTGTAAGCTTGTAATTAATGGTACCGAGAAAAATCCATCCGGGTTCATCTCTCTTGTTCTTTAAAGTGTCTTACAAGACTCAGATTCAGCTCTTATCGTAAATACGTATCTTTCATTTACTGTCTTGAGAACGGACTGAACAATTTATTTCACAAAAACAGTAACTTATCAACATGAAATTTATCGTATTACTACTACTCAGGCTACTATAATGTTTGTAATAATTTTCTCAAATAAAGGTTATTTATTTATACATAATGTACACGTACATACATACAAATTAAGGGAAAATTCGGTACTATGTATTTATGTACGAACGAAAAGATCTATTTCCATAGATATTCTGCACACACACACACTCACACACACACACACACACACACACACACACACACACACACACACACACACACACACACACACACACACGCACGCACGCACACACGCACACTTACCAATTGCTAAAAAAATGTTTTTTGGGTTCAGGGGTTCTGAAATCGTGTATATCCAGGGAAAACTCGATTTCGAAAAATCGACATGAAAACAATACTTTCCTTTCTGTATGTTAATATAGGCAAGAGAAAGTACAAAGTAATTTTTAGTTACTAATTCTTCTTCTTCTTTCTTCAGTACTACAGCCCGAAGAGAGCTTTGGCCTCCAACACCAATCTTCTCCAACGTCCTCTATCCCTCGCCATCCCCCACGTACGCTCCATTAATCCATACTTCGAAAGTCCTTAGTTATGCCATGAAAATATCTAATTCTAGGTCAAACCGTTTTTCTTTTACCATAACTCTGAGCTTTAAGTTTCTAACATAGGGTGTTTGTCTAATCGCTCCAAATGACATAGCCAACGAATTTATGATTTTTTTCTCAATTATAGCTAATTCAGCAAGTATAATTTTTCTTAACTGGTTCAATTAACTAATTATTTGATCTATTTAAGACAACAACGTAACTTTAACATCCTATCCTAATCGGCGTTATATTTTACAAGGAGAAGACTAAAATTCTATAGACACCTATAAGAAATGGATGACAACCGGTTCAGAAAACAAAATTTTAAAACACTAAACGCAAGAGCTAAGATGCAGATAAATGATTTAAAAGAAGTAGGTACAGTATTGAGAAAATTCGAATAAAGCGGAAAAAGGACCGAACCAACTGTAGACTACCTACTAATTACTGACTTGAAGGGATTCCACGAATAACAAAAGCGACACACAGGATACTTCGGTTCAATTCTACGCATTTGCACACAGATAATGTCTACCTCATCTAACTCATTTGTCTACCAAACCAGAAGCTAAATAACGAACTATCAATCGGGGGGATATGAATGTTATTCAAAACCACAGATAACAAAATATATAAATAAAAAAAAGTATTACCTAATTAAAGAGATTATTTTTTAAAAACAAAATCAAGCACACAAAACAAATTAAAATCATGAACGTCTAAAATATTTATCAATAGTCAAATTCATAAAAAATTTCACTGTGCATTTTTATTATTGAGTTTTATGTAAAATTCCGAGTTTCAGCACATGACAAAATAAAGTTATGAAAAACTACTGATGGTGAGTGGAGCAGATCAAGTGCTTTTAGCTTTTTATAAAGCAAATCAAAAAGAATACATCTAAAAAAAATTCAAAGCTTCAAATCTAATAAATAAAACAATATAATCAAACAAACATAGTGAACAATAAAAACAATAATAATGAAAATAAAAACAATAGAAACGTTCTTTTGTTCAACAAAATTTAATCTAGATTATTGGATTAGAAAAATAAATAACTCCGTTTTTTATATAAAGTAGTTGAGGTATTATATTAAAAAGGTTCAAATATAATCAACAGGTAAACATTTTAAAAGAGTTTTTCCAGAGAAAGAAGAAAGGTTTTCAAAACCACTTGAAGAGGGAAATTATTTTCTCGAGAGGCGAACAAAAAAAACGCAAGTGCGAAAACGGCTGGGTTGGGCTGGTATTCCTTGACGTTCCCAATCTGCTCAAAACGATGAATGGAAATCGCATTCCATTTTCTTTTCATCATTGCACGTTTTGTATAAAATATTTATGCTCTTACTTTCCTCCTCTATTGCTTCTCCTCTTGCCCAGAACAATTTTTCTGTTAAAATCGGCAGACGTGATTGAAAATAAGAGAATCTTATATACTATAATATTTCAATAATACTTAAAAATATTACATACAAGACAAGACTACAATACCTTTTGGAAATTGTGATGAAAATATTCCACATTCAATCTGAATATTTACAACTGAATAGGCGTTTTAGGATTAAAATACAAAATACGATTTTTAGCAAAACGAAATAATATGTAAACGCTTGCACGTACAAAGTTGTAATTAAATTTTGTAAGGTATTACACGGTACAATAAGTTCATAATTCAAAAACAGCGCTGAACCTAACCCCGCTGATACGAAATTTCGAAAAAACCGAACCGATTTCTAATTTTTTTAAAATAAAAATTACATTTACAAAAATTAACAGTGTAGTTGAGAATAAAAAACGAACATAACCAAGTTCTTAATAAAGATGTACTTAAATATAAATCGCTTATTGGGACTAAAAGATTTCTTTTAGTTCGTTAGCAATTACAAGAAAAATTACAAATTTTCATTACTGCCTGGCTAGAAAAACCAAACAGTAGAAGAAAGAGCGACGGATATCCGATTGGATTGGGGAGTGATCAAAGTGTGTGACGGTTTTAAGTACCTCGGAAGCCTCATTTGAGGGGAAGGAATTTGTAAGAGACATCCCGATCATCATCCTGGCTGCTACGAATAGACTAATTTCAGTCCTGTGGTCTTCAAAAATTAAAATAAAAACAAAGAAGATATAGCTACTGCTAAACAGTAATGGACCCAATAATGACTCACGGGTCAGAATATTGGCCAATTTGTAGGAAGAACAAGAGGCCGAATGCAGTGAAGATGGATCGTTTGAGAAGAGCTTGTAGAATCTCTCCGCTGAAACACTTGAGAAATGAAAAAGTAACGGCTCGTGCAGAGGTGCGCGATACAATTGTATAGAGAAAAGACAATTCATGTACCTCATGTACGTCGAATGGAAGAGGAAAGGTAGCTCACCTTGAGACAGACTTATGCCATAATAATTATTTTACACCTAAAAAACAATAAGAATTTTCTTAAATTTGGAAAAGTAATACATAAAACACATCTTTTCTTACGAATAATATTCAAAACTCCATTTTACTAGACTGAAAGTGGGCAGGTGGCAATTATATTTTATAACCGTTGCGCTTGCTAATAAAATACCTCAACACTTTTTTGATAATAAAATAACTAAAACATAAAAAAAATATTTGAATAAACAATGAATGTACCGTAGTTTAAAAAAAGTAGCAATTAAAAGTTAATTGAATCATAATTTAACTTATTATTAATTAATTTTTGTATAGATTTTAGGTTATACCTCTACAAAGCTTGGAGTAGATAATGTTTGTTATAGCTTTTTAACAAAAATAAAAATTTTTAGAAAAATGAAATAGAAAAATATTATACTAAAAAAGGAACATAGTAATGGTACAATTACAAAATTCAAAATGTGGCAATCACACGAAAGAAATATAAAATAAAATAATTTAAACACCCACATAATTCTGCAGAATATATTGAGAGAAGTTGTCGATATATTGTTGTTGAAGCAGTAAGATTGGGAAAAAATGGCCGGATTTAATATGAAGCCCTCCTGCTTGGTGTACGCTCCACGTGTTACCCCAATATGAACAGTGCAGAGCACCTTCTCAACTGATTGCTTCCGGGAAGAGTTCCCCCTTATTACATTAAGTATGCATCAACAAGTAAGTAAGATCACGCCTCGTTCTTATTTCAGGGCTCTAAAATATAAGACTACCACTAGCCCCATAACATTATTTAATGTAGAAAACTAATTTTAAAGATGAAATTCATCAGAATCCTCCATTACACCATTAATTTTTAAATACAAAATAATAAGAAAAAACAGAAAAACTAAAATAAAATATATATATTGGAGTATAATTTTTTTTTAAACTATTAGCTAAAATGGTAGTTCCAGCGAAACATACTAAGCAAAAAGTTGCAGCAAATTAGGTTAGATATCAATTCCCGTTATGAACGTACGTTTTATCGTTAAAAAATTTAATAATCTCATATATTGGAAATTAGGAAACAGAAATTGAGATAACTTATTTGGGTATACACCGGTGGGACGATTTTTCGATTAAGATGACTATATTGAATTAGTTAGTTATAAAACCTAAAAATCTAAAACCCCACAAATTTTCACAATAATAAATCATCAACGTAGTATTAATAAAGTGGTTATGAAAAGCAAAGGTCACTAGCAACCCTACCAAGTTGGACAAAGGAAATAACAGAAGATAATTATGCAAGAATTAGAAATAAAAGGTGAAGATCTCAGAAATAAAACAGGGAAAATCAAAATGCTTAAAGATAAAAATACAAGATTTAAATTTAAAAATAAACAAGAAGAAAGAGGGTTTATTCAGATGAGGAAAGAAAAGCAAGATCTGAAAATATGAAAGGATACTGGGAAAATAAAAAAACAGCTCAGTAAAAGGACTGCAAAGATTGATTTTAAGTGGTCCCATGTGGTCGTAAAAGTTAAAAAAGTGGTTATGAATTAGGCCTACTTAAACTTCAACCACACATTTAGAATTTGCACAACTATGAACAAGAATTCATAAAATCATTGCGAATATATTATATTAATATGGTCAACTTGTAATTGGTAACACTATTTATTTTATTTTATATTTTTAATTTTTTAATCTATCGCCTCTTTATTAACAAAGGAGAATAAATGTCTAAGTTGGACATGGAACACTTCATTTTAACATTACATTCTATTTTCAAAGACTTATGGAGAATCAAACCCAATACCTTACGAGGTATAATGTACACAACAAGCAAACGATGAGCCACCAAGACGTTCTTTTATGATTAATTTTACAGTAATAATACAGTAGTACCATAAATTAAATTTCCTATAATTTAGATTATTTTTTTATCCCAAAGAAATCATTAACCTAAAAAATCAGACGATAAGAATGATAATTCGATAATAATTAATATTGAATACATTCTAAATTTCGTTTTAGGAATTTCAACAAATTTTGAAAAAAATATATACATATTTCTTTCTGCTTTCTTTCATAAAAACCCTTATTAAATTTTTTTTTGTTTAAAACTATAGTTATCATACTAAAACAACTGGATTTTTATAATATATATAAATTAAGAGGAGTAAATTTTAGTCCTTCGGAGATATCATGAGAAGGGGAGGTAAATACAGGTTTCTGAGGCTGACGCTGCAAGGAAAAATCGAAGGTAGAAGGGGTCCTGACCGAAGACGAACATTCTGACTGAAATACCTTATTCAATGGTAACTTACTTCAATGGTAAAGATAATTATAAAATTTATTCGAATTACATAATCTTTGAAAAATTTTACTGAATAATCAATAAACATTTAAATTATTTCTTTTGAGAATGTTTTTTAACATTACTTGACAATACTTAAGTCAAAAAACATAATCTGATCACCACTTAGTCTGTACCTTAATTACTGTTTAATCCCTAATGTGTGTACGTTGCAATCTGTTCAATTTAAGAACAATAAGGAAGCCAATGAGATCAGGATGATGTGTATGACGTGTAAAGAAGTGTAGTCATGTACAGACTCACGCCGACTATTCCGGAGCGAGTATGATTAATTAAACTCCAACCATCAAAGTACACCGTTAACCACTGTCTAGCATACAAATCCGTATAAAATACTAAATTAATCAATACATAATTCATTTAAAATTCAACACGATAAGTGGTCAGTTCAAAGGTTTCTGTTCTTCGGTTCGACTTCAAATCAGGTCTAGTATTTCTTTATTAACCATTTTCACTCACCATCCTTTACACCGAGCGTTTTCGTTTCGACTTCCGGTCAAGTCTGAAATTTCTTGATCATCCATTTTCACCTATCACCCTTCATTTTCAGCATTAACCTTAGTGTACTTAACAGTCGAAACCGAAAATAAAATAAAATTTTAACTCTACTTTTATCAAACTAAATGATTTTTGCTTCTTAAACTGCTGTGGCATGTAATTAAAGGCTGAATGAATTATTTAAGGTAACGTAATGCATTATTAAAGACAAAATATTTATTTTACGTTTGATTGGATTCGAAATCATTACCGTCATTGTTTTCCTTAAGGGTTGACGAAACGCCCTAAAACTATAAACGCTCTATATACTGATAAAGGTTTGTAGTAACCTGGCTCGAGGCGTGGTCAGTAAACACTGAACAGAAACTTTTGTCTCTCTCTATTTCTCTCAACGTAGAAGTCTCATATAATGAAGACGATCTCACTTCTCCTAATGAAATGCCAGTGAAGAGACACTTTGTTACTGTTTGTGTTTCGGGGCGGAAGACGTAGAAAGGGGGTGTAGAAAGGAGGAGAACTCGTCGAGAAGAGAAGAGCAATAAAAGCATAGTTTGCTATACTCGGTTGAGTTCTAGAGACTAATCAGACGAGATTTGAAATCTGCGGAAAATCGGAAATGCAATATGCTTCCAGCAATTTGAAGCAGTTTCCTCATTTAATCGTTTAATTTTATCTCAACTACTGGTTTTCAACATCGGTTAATAATTATGTACAACGTACTAGGTTGGAACGATTTAATTTTGTAATCGCTAACATATTTACCAGTCTGTTTATTAACTTTTCGAAATTGTTAACTGACAAAAAGATAATTAGATATTAGCGGAAACAATGCAACACAAAGAGGATTATTTCATTGATATAAGTTATTTAAAAAATAAAGAACTGATTGTGAGCTGAATTAAATACACTTCTGCATGTCACACAAATAACAACTGAGGTGTTTATTAGTTCAATTTACTAAATTATTGTAAATCACTTACAAGCGATAAATTCTAAAAACAACTAATATATTAAAACATAATTAAAATATGAAAGAAAAACTCGTACGAGTAATCTCCTTTTTTGTAGCTGCAAGACACTATTCTAAAGACATGTCTGATACCTGACTCGCAAACAGTACAACCTGTTCCCCCAAAATAATGAATTAATGTTGTTTAGGTCATAAGCTGAAAGGCTCGTTTGAACATCTAGTGGCTTTACTAAGTAAAATGAGGAAAATTGGTTACCATTGCCTTCCTTTCTAAATGGAATATGCTTATCAGCATACCGGGCCTTCTGAAAAGCATCTACTTTCCACCCTTCAGATGACACCGTCACTTCATTCATCACAGGGCTAGGGTGTATGATGAGATTCATTACTCTCAGAGTAAATAACTCTGACTAGTGTCTTTTACACCTTTACTCCTTCTGTTCTTAAATGCTTCAGTCATATAATTGGCTGACCACTTGATAAGAAACAGAACTATTTTTCGTAGCCCTGGTACAAGCAGATCGAGTGCAAATAATTTAACATTTCACCTTCTTGTTATAAGCAAAATAAATAAATACGGAACATCAAAAAGTTAATAGCGGATTCACAGAGTTAGCACTTAGTATCAGTAGGAAGAACACGAAAGAAATAATTACACGTTAAATCCAAAAGCTCACAACCTAATGTTTTGACTCCTGGAGACCTGGTGTTTGAAGAAGAGGAAATCAACTGACATGACAATTGTCACGCTACCCATTATGTATATCCACCCTTCGCTAGTAACCAGTACATGCATATTTCTTAAATAAAAAAAACTGAAACTTTACGTAAATTAATTACCCTACTTTATTTACAACGGTCATACACGAACTTAATGAGAATCAAAAAAAAAATGGTTAGTTCATTATTTTTCGCAGAAATCAGGATAAAAAATATTGTAAAAGTAACTAAAAGACATTTTATAGTCATACCTAAAATAAACGATTACACAATCTATCATCCGAATCACACAAAATTTCTACAAATCTGCAACAAAATAAGTAAGTTTAGGAAAAGTGAGAAATTGATATCAAAAAAGGTTAAGTACGGAAGTCATAATGAACGAATAGTGAAAATGTAATCATAAAAAGGAAAACGAAAAGCAGATAAGGAAAGTCGGAAAAGTTAGATAATAAAACATCAAAGTGTTCATAAAACTGAAGATTCCTCAATGGAGACAGATTTTTCGGCCTTCTCACGTGTTTTAGTGCAGTTGATAGTGAATGCTACCGTCCGACATTAGGCCTGTAATGGCAGAATGAAAATACGCACTACGGTAATGTAGTTTCCTTTCTGGAAACATTTCATGATTACTATAAAACTACATTAATACTGTAGTCATCAAACATTAACTACAGAGTAGTTGGGTAAAGCCTTGTATTCATTCAGTCCCATTAAAGTACATTCCCAGTCTAAATACGGGTGAACTTTTCGTTTGCAGCTGTACTGAAATACAGATTACAGTATTACTGTAAATAATAGCCAGTTAGCGTGATCAAGTACGCTTCAGAAAACTCTATTAAGTCTCGTAAACTACAATCTTATCCGATTTTAATGCAATATAAAGTTAATAAACTATTATGCGTAATAGTAACAGATAACCAAATCAATACAGACCAACCCTGTATCTTGAGTTAACACAAAATACGCACACGAAATGGAGAAATTCTATTACCCATCGATTAGCCTATACGTACAAGATAAGACCGGAAAAATAATCGTATGGAACTGTCATTATTCGAGTTCTTAGTAAAGTAATTTTTCTATAAAATATGTCAGGATGCTAATAAAGTATCAGCAAAAGTATATCAAATTTAGTATCAGTAAGTAAAGGTAAAAAGTCTGGTGTAAAACACTCACACAACTTTTCTTCCCAATATAAATAATGAAGACATAACCTAATATTAGTCTTGAGTGAATGACGCAAAATGGAAATCAACTTATGTAGGACTTAAAAGTACGGAACATCACTAATTAACGCTAAACTAAGCTGAGTAGAAAAAATTCTTAAAATAAAAGTAGCCTATTAGGTTTTTTTAATTTTCTATAATTTTGTTTGTTTACACTTTTGTCGTAAAACGCATACTAAGGCCGCAATCTTAAAAAGTCCCTTACTTTTACCGATTTAGATGAGCAAAATATTTTTTAAAAAATCACTAATTGTAAAAGCGTAAAAAATTTAGTAAATAAGGCGATTTTTAAAAAATGGTACAAGCCGTTTTTGAAAAATTCGCACGAATAAACTACTACTTTCAGTTGACCAATTTCGATGAAAATATTTGCGTCGCGTCCCTTTGTGGTACCTAATTTAAGTTCCAAGTTCAAATTGCTTCTTTCTCCATCTTAAAGAAACATAGGACAGGTAGTAAACATAGTCAGAACCCAAGAAGAACGTTCTTTAGAGCTGCTCCTTTAAGATGAATTACAGCCTTTTAACATCAGTTATCACTAATTTTTTGACTTTTACCGATTACCTAGAGATCTGAAATTTGGGAACCGTGTTCCATACGGGAATAACAGAGAAATAGCATTCAGATTACGACCACTTGCATCTATAGCGATACAAAAGTAAGTAATTAAAGAGGCAAAAACTATTCTACATATTTTATTCATTCTAAATTTTCCAAAAGAGTTTTGAAATCGGTAGTGTATTCTCCAAATGATATCTAACAGAATTGAGGTATTTAAATTTAAATATTTTGCTCCTGAAAAATAGAAATAGAAATGGAAGAAATAGTAACGGTGTAACTACCCTAAAGCAATATACTGTATTTCTTTACTTCTACACTAAGCTGTAATTTTGAAAAACAAGATTAGAAAATTTATGAAGTGAAACCTGGAAAAAGTTAAAAGTGGAGAAAAACTGGTTTATTCAATGCACTCCTTCATAGCGGAAAGATTGCATGACCGATGCGCGCGTTGCTTTAACGAAAAACTTTGTAACTTAAAATATTTTTCGCTACTCCAATCACAAGAGACACAGTATTCAGCAACAGTTACTAAATACGCCAAAAATACCTTGATTGCAATATTATTGTCTTAAGCAGACTAGCAGGGATAAAAGGACTCCGTTCTATGTAAGTGACGCAAATGCGCGGATTGAACCAAATTTGAGCAACCCTATGAAGTGTTTCCGCCATGGCATTCCTCCAGGGCTAACATATTGAAAGTTTAACATACGCTTCGTAAATTCTTCTATTGCTTTTAACATCGGAATCATTTCAATTTTAAATAATATCTAGCCTATCATAAAGAATCTCTAATTTAAAAACTTTACATAATATTCAAATTTTATTTCTACAGATATCAATAAACCGCATAAACATCCTGCATTTTTATAACTTGATACGTAGACTAAATAGAACGGAGAGAAACCGGGAAGAGGAATTCCAGTTAATTATGTCCCCTCCGATATACAAAATACTCCGTGTACAAAAACACGAAGACTAATGAAATCTTTTAATTAACAAGTGTATTATCCAAACAGAAAATTTATAACTTATAAAGAATGTTATATTAACATCTTCTAGATAAATGAACTTAAATTTGATCACAAAAAATAGAAGAAAATGTTTAATAAATATAAAAGTTCAGTTTCTATTTTAACACAGACTATAGCATTTACAATTAACTTTGTAATTAACAGAAAATACTGATCTAATTAAGGAAATTTAGATAGTTTAATGAGAAAAGTTTCAGATTGAAAATTGTGGAGGGGAAAAGGCGAGGAGGGAACTGACAGACACAATTTGAACTGTACATAAAGTTGAACAATCTAATAATAAAATAAGGTAATAGTTTAAAAGAATTGTTCAGTACGAACGGACGAATAATTAAAATAAAACTAAAAAAAAACAAACTAGCATGAAACACAATTAGCCTGCAGTAATATGTATTTAAAATTTTATACTATGTACAATAAGAACAGCTTTAATGAAAACGGATATCGTGCTGATTTAAATTAATTACAATAAACTTGTACAAGAGTAAATGTAAAATGTTTACCAAACTGGTATGTAATAATCATAAGTAATCTTTATGAATATCGATTCTACTTGAGACTTTTTGACGTTTTATTTAGAGTTTCAAAAATCATAAATCCTTACTGTATAATTTTTTAACAAATGACACTAGTATGCTGATGAAAACGCCTTTTGAATAGGTTTCTTAGAATTAGCGGTCAGATCTGATTCAATTGTAGTCCATTAGGCAGTTAAGGTTTTAACTAAGTTATTACACTTATTATTATTTTGCTATTTTATTCTTTAGATTGTTCTCGCAAAACGTAGAAGGTACAATTTTTCTCAAGTTCTTTTTAATCTCAACGATTCGTCATTATTCTCGAAATTGAATGACCGGTTAACATAAAATAACTGACATCTCCATTATAATTCAGTTTATTACTAACTCGGATATTTAAAAAAACCTAATTATTGAGTGTTAAAATCAGTGTGTATTATAAATCAACATGTAAGAATAGAAAACATGTCTGCATACGATTAAAACTGTATACATTTGGTTGGTTTTAAGTAAGTTTAAATCAGTTATTCTAACTGTACATAACCGTCTTTTACTTTTCGTTACAATATTTTTCAAAGTTGATGAGCTCTGAACGTACGAATCCCCCCCCCCCACCACTTCGTAGCTAGCCAATGACTTGGCAGCAACATTGCCAATACTTGCTCTCGTAGCTCTGCTATATATTTTGTCAGCCATTTTTTTTTTTGGTCTTTCAATAGATGCAAGACGCGAGTGAACTAATGTGGCTCTTATACGCATGCGCGCTTAATGTTTGTCAGGCTGATACATTCGTACAATCTGATAACGTTGGCAAACGTTCAGATTAGTCTAAACGCGTGGAACAGCAGAGCTCATCAACGGTGAAAAGCATTATAGGTGTTAACTTTATAATCAAAATTTAAAATAAATTTAACCTACTAATTAGTTAAATAAAGTAAGTTAAGGACAATGGAATTCTTGAACGAAAAGATTGTGAAGTGTTGATTGGAATTTAGTGAATAAAAAAGAAAAGTGCTGATGCAGAAGAGTGGTGAGAAGGTAAGAGGTGTTGGAGGAAGTTAAAGAGTTTGCATACACTTAGAAACTGTTTTCTCATCAGATGGAAAATTAGAAAGGGTGCAGAAAGTAAGTGGTTTTTTCTAAAGTGTGAGAGGCTTAATCTGGGATCAAGAAGTTTCTATGCATTGTAAAACGTTATGTATAATGCATACTTTATGCCAATTTTAACTTTTGCAGCCGATACATGAACTGGGGGAAAAATAGTAGAAAATAAAATTCAGGACGCAGATACAAAGGTAAGAGAATTACGCTAAGGAAGACAAAAATTGATAGAATAAGAAATTATTAATTAGGGAACAACAAAAACGGAGGGTTGGAAAGACAAAATTGAGATGGTTTGGTAATGTCAGTGGAATGGAGGAAGGAAATCGGTCGAAAAGGATGCTGTCCTTGGAGATGGAGAGAAAAAGACAGGTAACCAATAGTAAAGTGGATGGGTTCAGTTATAGATGCTTAAGGAAAAATATGCGATGTCAAAAAAGAAATGGAAGAGAGATGGTTCAGTGATAGAAAGAGGTGGAAAGGAATTACGTTGGAGCCAACCCGAGGAAACTTCAAAGAGGGTAATGATGATAATGATGATTAAGTCAAGTAATTTAATTGTAATTTACTAGAAGTTTAAAAGTAAGTATTTATTGTATTTTATTATGTTTTGTACAATTTATTAATAGCCAGTCCCTAAAATTAACCATAAAAGACAATAATACGTAACTAGAAAATTAATAAAATAATATTCTTAAATTTTACACTTTTTTAAACTAAATAAATTGAATGAAATTCTCATAAGAAATTTATTTGGGATGAGATTGTTTAAGTAGATAAAAAATAGTTCTGAAATTTATCAATGAATTTATCTGGCACGCTTATAAAAAATATGCAAATTTAAGTTATTTATTTTTTATTCATTCATTCTTTTAAAAGAAATACCGATAAACAAGAAAAGCGTTTGAAAACGTTCGCACTGCAATCGACTCCGACCACAAATTTATAGACATCCTTTGTATGTATTTTAAAAGAAAATTCAAGAAAAGTTAAGAGAAGTTTCTCTTCAATTTCTTTTCTTTTTCATTCCTTTATTTTCTTTTTTCATTCTTTCACGTTTGTTAAGATGAAAAAACAATTTAATGGTAAAATACATTTTATTTTATTTAGGAAGTTCAATTGACGTCTTTTCAAAAAACACATTTTCAAGAAACAGTACAATACAATATTGTTGTGTAACTGTGAATAAATGGAAGTATTCACACGCTTGTTCACGAGGGCGTGCACGCGTTTTATACATTGATTTTAAAACTCCAACTTGCATACATCAACTAAATTTTATTTACTTACTTTCACAATAGAAAAAATTTTACTTTCGTTTGGTATTTAACTCGGAAAGAATGATGCTCGTTAAAAATAAAGTAATAAAAATAATAAAGCAAAAATGCTGACATTTGCAGATGACATTTTATTAAAGGGAAAATTAAACAACAGGAAGATTTACTAAAATTAATGGAAGCAAATACTGAACAAGAAATGAAAATTTTAAAATAATTACAAAATGTATTGTAACAAAACAGTTGTGAAACTTAGATGAGGTAAAAGAATTCTCATAAATTTCGGTCGATGTGAAGAATTATAATACACTTACATTGGTTATCCGCTATAGGGAGTTGAAACGTTAAACTAATAACACTTGACCATTTACTTCCAAGAAAGAAGGAAAATAGTCATGTCTCCTCATGTTAATTTACCCGTGAATTACATTACTAAAGTATTGAAGAAGAGAAAGGGTAAAAAGGGTAAATTACCCAATCAGATTTATCTCATCTGAAAATAGAGAATTTCATTATACAGCCAGACCCTGTTCTTAATAAAGTGAAGTTGAAATATGCAACTTCCGTAGCAATTTCCTTACAAATTAAGTGTTTTGCAATACTATAGGCCTATAGATAAGCAGTCACTTTTCAACCCATCAGCGGTAATCCACCTTGATCCCCGTTTTTCTTCGTAAAACTTCTTCACACCTATACAGTATTCAGCCAATCGGCTATTGATTTAAACAAAGATTTAAATATAAATTAGTACTAGCATACCCCGCGCGGCTTCGCAAGCGAAACATGTATAATCAATTTATTTTGAAATAAATAATTAAGTAACAGAAATTGTGCAGCTGCTAGTCGACTGTATACTCCAACGTACACACGGGCGCGCGCGCACACACACAAACACAAAGTTTTGATAAATTCCCTCGCGAACGCCTCTAGCTTGTCTTTATACGTATGTACTGTACTTAACAATAGTACACACACATATTGATAAAAATCTTCATTACGGCCCAGAAAGGTTATCATTTTTGAAAATTTAAAAATAAAATGTTGCTGTGAATATGAATACAAAATATGCTGTCAAAATTTCATGATAATTCGTTCAGTAGTTTTGGAGCCCCACCGGATTGGTCTATAGGTAAAGTCGTCGCCGCGTGTTAGCTGTTTAACAGCTGATTGCGGAGACAAGGGTCACGAAAAAATAAAAAAAGTGTAAGAGCTTAAATAAATTAGGCAACAATAGGCTATTTGACAATGCGAAAAAAAAAGTGTCAATTGCTGTCATCAGTATAAATTAAGAGTTTAAAAATGGTTATTTATTAACGTAAGTTGAAAATAATAATTGATTTATTTAAAAATCCATAAATAAAAATGCAAATTTTTAAACGTTTGTCACGTGACACAAAACGCTCTTGATTGGTCGAGTTTATGATGACGTCACATGCTTGTAAACAAACCTCGTGGCTCGTTTGCCTACTTGTTATATTAGCTTTCGAAACTGTTATTAAGATTTTCCTTTGTTTTTGTGTGATTTATTTGCAATATTTTAGAAATTTTGTCAAGTACCTACTTTTACCATGGACAACGATTTTGTAAAAGCAGACAGCAGAAACCTGCCCCAAGTCGACGCAATCATGGTCGGATTATTTTTCGTTTCTTTGGAACACTTACAAATAGTTTTTCCGGAGTTGTTAACGACGTATTTGTACATTTTGGAACTGCACACCATTTGTAACTCATTTTGTTACATAAATCACCGATAAAATGTAAATCCAATCGCACTTTCGTTTTTTGTTTACAGGCAAGTGACGTCACCGACCCGTTTGCAGCGCCATATTGTCAAAGTAGTGTTTTGGCGCGCTATTTAAATATTGAATTTTTAATTTGATATTTTTCAGCAAATATGTACCAGATTTAAAAAATGAAACTTTTACTGGGTTCCTTAAACTCTACTACATCATATAAAATGTATTTTAAAAACCTGTCAAATAGCCTATTATACGAATAATTTGTACTTTGCATGATCATATAGGTCGGACAGTTCATTCACTTCACAATAAATATCAATATGAATTTCAATAAAAAAAATTTAAAATATACGCTACGTATAAAAAAAAAATAATAATAAAGCATTAGTAATATTTTCGACGATAATTTACCAGAAATATTTTAGTACGGTTAATATTTCAATAACGTAATTCGGTAATACATTTTATGGCATCTAAAGTAATCTGAACATGGTAAGTATAAATATGTAAATTTATCCCGTATTAAGTTCACAAAAGTTTATGGTTAATAAAACAATAGATTCCAAAACACGAATGTGGTTTAGTAATTAGTATTAAAATTACTTGCCTAACTGTATTATGGCTTAAAACTATCAAAACTTTTTATGATTAGTTTATGACAGAAGTCATTAAAATTATGCATACAATACCCAATTATCGATATAAAAATGTTATTAAAATTTCTGTAACTCTTCTCCAAATGTGTACATGTTAAGTTCAACAGATCCTGGAAACCATTTATGAGTTTGTTAAAAATATTACCTGTTTTTATATATGAAAAGAAAAGCCAATTACAATATCGTAAAAGGAACCGGGAAAAAGATTATTTTTATTAACACTGTATAACAAGAAATACATTAATTTATTTCACAGGTTTCTCAATTTGCAAAAAAAATTCAAGTAAATTGCATCTAAAGTAAACTTATATCTCCCATCTACATTTAAAAATTTTTTGAAACTCGTTTCTTTCAGAAAATTTTACTTTTCAAAACTAAGTTTTAAAGCATATATCATTTTAGTAAGTACTTACTTTTGTGATAGACAACAGGCTAAGGCCGCCCATTCCTGAGAAAGTATAGTTAATTGAAACCCAACCAACAAAGTACACCGGTAACCAGTGTCTAATATCAAAATCTGTACTAAAGTACCTTTACTAGAATTTGAACCATGAAACCTTTGTCCGTGCATCAGCTGTCAAACAGCCGACTCGCGGCGACGACTTTACTAATTCCCACCGGGTTGGTTGGTATATATTCATATATAGGGCAGGAGAAAGTAGAAATTTATGAAATGTTATACAGTTCATTAAATTTTATGCGAAATAATATTAAATGTTTGCTGTCAATAAAGTCTGCGTGGATTAATAGTTCCAAGAAGAAAGTGAAAGTGTCAAATTGGACTGGCATGTTGACGGATATGAGAATTTAGACTCACAAACGGCTACCTTATATAAAATATAAATAGCCTAATAAAAATCGATTCAAAATTTTAGTGATTTAATCACTCATAAATACTAAAAAAATTAAGTCCATTTTTATTATTCTCCGGATACTGTAAACTCGCACTGTAAATTTAAGTTTAAATATGATTATCTACGTAAAATTATTTATACAAGTTTAGGGTTACGAATATCAATCATTAATCAAAATTTTTGCCAATAGAATGATTCATTGTTTGAGACTGGCAAACTTGTTTTGAGTTCGAATAATTCGGGTGACGGGAAAGAAGGACTTGCATTCAGGCAATTCATTACACAATGTCCAAAAAAAGGTTTGAATATAATCTACCAATCCATCATTCCAGATAAATGCTTTACAAAACTATGACGAATTCATGTCACATTTAATCTATTTACACATATTTCACAATGATTTAAACAAAATGCAGTTTAGTTATTACGAAAATTTGATCACTGTAAATAAACATTTATAGCGGTCAATCTCCAGAAGAGTTCATTCCCTTGTTACTTTAGTTTGCTGTAAAAAATTTTTTGTAAAAAAACATTTCATTCTATTTCAACAAAATAATGATTTAACACGTTTAGTGAAAGCATAGTATATACAGTCCTCTTATTTTCAATTGTATCATCTTCTATATTCTGTCCGCAATTAGGTTGGTTCACTTTTGAGTACTCATAATCTGAGAATCATATTTTTTAAGCTTTATGAGTTTGCAGTTTTTCTGTACGACTCTCCAGTCATTGTCTACTATTTTACGAAAATTTTTCTAAAAACTTTTATAAGTGTAATCTACTTTGTAATTAATTTTTCCAAGTTTTCATTGTGTCTATTTTTTGTTGAAAAATTCCGAAAAAAATGTAACACTTTATGCGTTGGTAGGAAGAATACTTTTCAAGTTTCCTTCCTAAACACTGATGTACAAAATCCATTGAGAAAGACTAGCAGAAAGTTTTAATTTTTTCCATACTTCAAAAGTTGACCAACCTTAAAAAAACAAAATACTTTTGTTAGGAAATTTCGGTTTTCAGGTAATATATTATAGTTTTTAATTGTGCTGAATAAAATGGTATAATTTATCTTGCAATATTAAAAAAATTAATAATTAAAGTGTAACTTAGACGTCCCTAAAACTTCATTCAACGTTTTCCGTAAATTAACATTTTACGAGTCTTAAAAATTACGAAAAATCATAACTTTAGTTTTATGATAGGTAGTCATAATTTTTTTGCCAAATGGTGTCTGTAATTAAATAAACCACGATGTAACAAAAGTTTTTTTCATAAAATGTTACTCATGTACCTGTATTTCGCTTTAAATAATTAGTGACTAACTAAATATTTTCTTTCAGATACTAAAAAAAATTTTTTTTGGGGAATATAACGGTTCTAAAACATCATAGAGGTTAATTTAATTTTATTTGACACCAGACATGAGTTTATTTTTGTTTATATTCCTAATGTGTATACGTAGAAATGTGTTAAATTTAAGAACAATAACCAACCCCATGACCCAATGAGATGAGAGTGATAAATGTATGACGTCTTAATTAATTGTAGTTTTGTACAAAGTCCAGTCGACCAGGAATGATCGGCTGGAGTTTGAGAGAGTATTATAAATTGAACCCCAACCATCAACGTACACCAGTAACCACTATTCAAATCCGCCAAAAGTATGCCTAACTAACTTTACTAGGACTTGAACCGCGGAACCTTCGCCTCCGAAAATCCGCGTGCCGTAGAGACTAGCGCGCTGTAGTCTACAAAGCGGAAAGTCTCGGGTTTGATTTCCGGCTTAGATCTGAAAATTTTCACACGTTAAAACCCACTGATACAGTACGAAAATCCACAGTAGTCGCTAATGACCAAGCTGTTGATGCGACTAAAAAAAACTTAAAAAAATTTAATTACAGTAGAAGGTTAACAGAATAGCAAGAAGAAAAAGTGGGATTTTTATATTGTTTAATGACTAAACATTTTATGGAACTTAAGACGTGAAATTCACGTACAGGATTAAAAACAATGGAAATCAATTAAAGACATAAAAAATTATACAATAAAACTGTCACTGATAAGTTTAAAAACTATACAAGTAAAAATGCATATTCTATAATAAATTAACTTACATTGTAAGCGACAAGTGGAGATGCATTATTTGTGAGAGTAAGGCAATGAATAAACTTGAATGAACGCTCGAATGACGCCTTGGACATTCTAAATTCATTCATCGAAAAGCACCTACAATACAGTATTTACTGACGTTAATATATCCTGCAGGAAGTAATCAGAGGATCAGGGATACGGGATCGATCATAGGGATTCAAATGGTGGGTACATAATGGTTAATATCAGCCACGTCCACAATAATACAGTTCACTACCTATATATAGATCAACATAGAAGCCGGTCTACATTCATAGGTTACATTGATATATGGCCTATATTTCAGTACAATGCGCTGTTACAATAGACCGTTTCAATTGCACTACTGAAGTTGAATCAATTCAATTTAACTGAAACTACTAGTAACTAAAGAAAATTCTAAATTTACATTAAATTCTTATTGATTCTTTAAAGAGATCATTTTAATAAAAATCTAAATTTGTACTCTATTCGTTTAATTCTTTTATATTTAGGATTCCGACTAAATACTAAACTAAAATAACCAATTAAACTAAAAGAACCAAGATTTCGAATGAACGATTTAACCTATGTGGGCCATAATTACTGTAGTGACTATTTTTCTAAACTAAAAACCTAACAATTAAATTTTGCTATAGTGCTGGTAATTGTACTTGATTAATTGGGACATATAATGCGCAAAGGAAAAAAATATGGGTTCCTCCAATCTACATTACAAGAAAAATAGCTGGACAACATAGAGTGGGGAGAAGACATAGTTCCTGGTTAAAAAAATCTCAGAATGTGGAACTTGAAAACGACAATACAACTACTTCTAGCAGGAGTGGATAAAGTTCAGATTGTTAATATGGTGGCCAACATCCGAAACGGATAGGAACCTAAAGAAGAAGAAGAGAAGAAAAAGAAAAGAAGAAGATGTGAAGTGAAGAGAAGAGAAAAAGAAGAAGAAGAGACTGTAACATTGTATAGTGGGATTCTAGAAATGACTAATTTTTTTTAACGTCCGACTGTTCTGCAGTTACTGCTAATGGTGAAGGATGAAATGATTTTTGTAACGTATGAAAATATGCCGTGCCTGAATGGGATTCGAACCCAAGACCGCATGATGAGAAGCGAGCACGTTACCAACTACGCCAATGTGGACGGCATAGAAATGGTTGAGGGAGTTGTAGAGTGCGCATCTTGGGTACTGTGATTACGGTTACCGATGGTTTTAACTGATTTCTAGTACAATGGGAAAATACTGAAGAATGTAGTTTTAGCTCGCATAATTATTCAGTTTGTCAACGAACGAAAAATATAATTAAAAAGAAAATTCTTTGTAGCCTATTATGAACTCAATTAGATGTAACGAAATTTAAACGTTTGATAATAACTGTAATCGAAATGTTTAATTGTGTGTCTTCTAATAACATATTATTTTAGAGTTGAAAATGAATGTAGTAAAACTATATTGTTTAGTAGTAAATAACTTGCATATGTTAGTTTTAAGCTAAAGATTTTATCTTAAAATATGTCTTCATTTTTTATAATAAAGGAATATTATGCCCATAACAGACAGGTGGAGTGTCAAATTATTAATACTCAATCTGTTAGTTGCAGGGCTAAAATAAATAGTTCTGTTTCTTATCACATGGTCAGCCAATTAAATGACTGAATCATTTAAGAACAGAAGAGGTAGAGGTGTAAAAGACACTAATCAGAGTTATCTCATCTGAAAGTAATGAATTTCATTGTACAGCCAGACCCTGTGGTGAATGAAGTGAAGGTGTCATTTACAGAGTGGAAAATATGTGCTTTTTAGAGGGCTCGGCATGCTGATAAGCGTACTTTTCCATTCAGTGAGGAAGGCAATGGTAAACCACCTCACTCCTTGTTTTACTTAGTAAAACCTCTAGAGGTTCAAACCAGCCTTTCGGCTGTTGACCTAAACAACACAAAGGAATATTATTGTTAGTATTTGCTTATGATTCCATATGCAGGTTTTAATTTATAAAAAAACAGACATTCTATAATATCAGCTGTTCCTTCAATCGTGAAGTAAAAGAACTGCTAAACGATTTTTTTTTTAATCCCTAATATGTGTACGTTGCAATCTGTTCAATTCAGAACAATAAGCAACCCCGTGACCCAATGAGATGAGGATGATATGTATGACGTGTAAATGAGGTGTAGTCTTGTACAGACTCAGGCCGACCATTCCTGAGAGAGTATGGTTAATTGAACCACAACCATCAAAGTACACCGGTAACCACTGTCTAGTATTCAAATCCATATAAAAGTAACTACCTTTACTAGGATTTGAACCAGGAACCTTCGTCTCCGAAAATCAGCTGTTAAACAGCTGATTTTGGTGACGACTTTACCTCTAGACCAACCCGACCGGGTTGGTCTAGAGGTTGGTCCGGTGGGGTTGGTTTAAACGAATTTAAACCAAGAGAGTATCGTTAGATCTGTTCCCTGAGCAACAAAAATAATTGACCTAAAATAGGAAGGGAATCACAGACGCCAACATAACTACTAATAAATTACAATACATTATATTTGTAAACAAATAAAACCAATAGCACTATTTTATTTAAAGCACGCAGTTTAACTTTAACGATAAAATACTTTAAAAACCATGTAACAAAAATAATTCAGGAAAAATTGAAGAATTTATTACGGAAAAAAGAATACACAGTTGAAAATCTACCTTCAATTTAACTTATTAACTTACAAAAAATTTATTCAAATAAATTTAACGGTAATAAAAGTATAACTTTCCGATTGAAGAACTTTATTTAATACGAATTAAGTTTTTTTCTGAAATCAGTAACATAAATACAAAATACCAAAATGAAAAACAGTAACTAGCGTAATGTAATAATAGTACCGACAATTTACTTTTATATAAAATTACAGTTTAAGCTTACATAATTTAAAACAATTAGCATTACACAATTATTTCCACTACGTTAATTTCAGTTTAATTGCAACTGAAAATTCAATCGCATTATCGGTAGAAACAGAAACCGTTTCAATTAACAATTTAAAATAAAATTTTACATCGCTGAATTTATAATAAAACTTGTACGAGTATTACCGGTTATTTTATTAAATAAAATGATTTAAATGATAAAACCCAAACGACAGAATCATTGTTAAGAAATACAGGGTATTAACATTTTGAACTAGGGTGATTCTGATCAGTAAAATATTAAAATAAAAGTAAGTTTAATTAAAAAATCATCACATAAATACAATTAAATAATATCAAACGAAATAAGTAGTTACTTTTTAAATTTTCAGTAACCTAAAATTGTTAAAAACTAATTTGCTTTTCACGGTTGATGAGCTCAGCTGTTATTTGACAGCGTTGTCAGATTGTACGAATATATCAGCTTGAGAGATATTACGCGCGCATGCGTATAAGAGCAGCAGTAGTTCACTCGAGTCTTGCATCTCGTACTGAACTCATCGATTGTAGAGCGCGTTAACATGCAATACATAATAATTTTAATCAGCTGATTGCATATTCATATAAAAAATGTGCATGTGCATATAATATATAAAAAATAAATATTATCTTATTGTATTAATAAACAAGAACAGAGCTCAATGCAACACCTTACAGCAGTATCATTAAGCAGTACAGGAAGAATTAGACAGCAAATCTTTTACACATGTCTAACATTTTTAGTTTTACATATGTTTGTTTTCTGTTGTGAGCGTGGCCATATGAGCAGGTGAGAAGAAGAGATATTGGTCGATAGAGGAAAAGATGAAAGCCGAAACAAGTTCAAGAGACCTAAATGGATGACGATGACATTAAGATAATAAAATAATTAAATTAAAAAAAATCTTAACTGAAGCCTATAACTAAATATAGTGCTAAGTTCTGGATAATTAGCTTCGAGAATGAAAGAGAAGGCCTTAAAGATAGACAGATTATGATTACGCAAGATCTTCAAAGTGGAGCACGTGAGAAATTAAGACGTACAATTATATGTTTATGTTTAGTCTAGAAGTAATAAAGTAGATATAGTTAAGGTGTGTTGACATATTATAGATTGTAAATTAATATAAGCTAGCTAGTTGAAAATTAATATAAGTTTAAGATAAGAAAGATTTCTTGTAAAAGAATGACACCCACTTTCAAACAGTTCTTACTCAAATCTCAACCAGTACGGTTCACTTTTTTCTAACTTCATAACTTGTACAGTGTCATTCGTCCATTTGACTATTGTACTGTACAGGCGATGCCTGAATAAATCTTTTTAAAAAAGACTTTTGCAGTTCGCTTTATTTAACTGTACAACAACGGGCCGGTTCTCAGGAAACTGTCGTAGACTTAATACACACCAGACAGTTGAAATGGTCCCAGTACGTCCAAGGAATTATAGCGGATTGCTGGCCCCAAAGATTAGTCCTTTGCTATTCAGTAAATAGAAGAGTTCGCTCTAGGACAAAATAGGGCCTACGACGCAATACGGTGGCAAGAAATCTTGGAGAGGTTGACTGGGAAGCGACGATAGGCTATTGGGTGGGGAAAAAGGAGAAATCTGTAGGACCCGGATAAAAAAGTAAAACGATTATTATAAATACAAAAATAAGGAAATTTTTCCCGCTTAATTCAACAAGATTTTGGCAACCATATAACCTATACGACCTCATGTCGAAGAACAATTCAATATCTTTCAATTGTTTAAAGATTGGATTAAAAAATATTACTACAAATCTCTACGTTTTTAACAATTTTTCGTTTTGATATTTGGTAGTAAAATATTATCTTCAGTTACTGACTATAGAAGAACCCTCAAGTAACTCATTAAATTTTAATCGAATGAAATAAAAATAATTTTTAATTCTGATATTAGAAAATAATATACTCATTAGCGGTACTTAAAAACAAAATAAACATTATTTTTGTGCTCTTTAAAATTAATAAATTATTAAATTTACTTATGCATCTCACATCATACATAAATTACAGAGTAAGTTATATAGAGAATTTATGTAAAATAAGGGTTAAACTTATAAAGTTCATACAAGATACAGAAATTAAAATGGTTTATAAACCCCAAGAAACAGAGTTTCAGTGTGCAAATATTATATAGTCAGCATTATTGAAGCATATATTACAATACCACCATTAGGGTGTTCATGGTTTCAACATTTACCAAAGAGATTCTATGTAAATTTACATAAACTTCATGAGTTGTGGTGTATTAATATACTACAGTACTATTTTATCTAAGAATACTAGGTTAAAACTTATTGTGTATGTGTTTATAAATAAACTTTTCTGGCAGATAGGCCTACAAACTATATGAGGGATTTTCATGGTAAATCGTAATAGAAAGCCTAAAGTGTTTTTATTTGTTTCTTAATATAGAAAAGAGAACCGAAGAAAATTTACTCTGAATGCTAACAAAATTACCACGATAAAAAACTTAATAAATCTGTAAATGAGTAAAAATATGTGGAAATAAATTTAAACTGTTTACATTAAACTGAAATACACAGTAACCTCCAAATCTAAAATTCGGATTTCATACAGACTCAAAAGGTATTTTGAAATAAAACTAAGAAATTTTACAATGAAAAATATTTTAAATAGACTTCTAGGCCTTCGGGCCAGCACAGTCAGTCAGCTGGTAGAAAGTCGCTATTAATTGTTAAGTACCACCGGTTGGGCAAGCGACTTTGTATGGTGACCAGTTGACAGCCATCCATGAACAAACTCTACTGGGGGTCCCTGTTCAAACTCATGTCTAATCCACGTCAAAATACAGCAAAAAGCAGCGATCAAATTGGGTAGTTGTCAACAATGTACAGTTCCCAATAACAAATAAAAGCTAAAAAAAATAACCAAGTTCTTAATAACGAGTGTTTACAAAAAGAATGAACCGTAGGTCGAAGTAACGCGTGAGTAAATTTCACATCTCCTTAAATGACAGTTGGTAACACTGAGGAATGGTAACAAGGTAATCAACGTGTAACAATTTAAATGCCGTTCTTGTGTATCTTAAATGTCATCCTGACAAGACTTTGTCTTGTCAGTTAATGACATACATTAACTGACATTAATGTACAATTATTGACATTTAAATTGTGCATAAATTTAAATGTCGTTCTTGAAATGAGTGGTATTCCAATATCCATTCGTCTCTATTGAGTCAACGAAGACGTTTTTCAAAGAAGAACGTTTGGTTACTAAGAATTATTTCATTTATAAATCTTACGAACGAGTATAATACGAGTTTTAGTTAAGTTTCCTAATTCCACTGTTCCGAATCAGTCGACAATTTTGCGTTTCTTAAATTAATTTCATGAGGCTGAGAGTGTATAAGGTGACAAAAACAAAGGCCGACCATCTGTGATAACCGTGGACATTCTGGAGGATGTAAAAGAACGTTTGATTCGCTCTCCTAGAAAATCGCTCAGGAGAATTCTCATAGGATAAGATTTCACTATCTACTGTTTTCTGTGCAACTCAACAATTACATTTGCATGCTCAAAGCATTTTAGTCGCACATGAAATGCAAAAGAAGTACACCAAGGAAAATGTTTACAGTATTGCCGTTGGTTTCATTCTCGTCGATGACAACGGTATTGAGGTGTTGGATCATGTTTATTTTAGTAATACTAGGATCTACGAGTACATACAACAGCTATATTATGTAAAGTGGTGAGATTACAAAATAATTTAAAGAAAAATGTAAGTTCGGGAGTTATCACGGGCTAGCCAAACGAAAAGAAGGATCGAAACCGCCATTTTAGACCAATCGGAACCAGCGGAAGATCGACCAATCAAGTCGCTCTCCCCTGTAATTCGATAAAAGTAACCAATAAGAAGCGAACATTTTATTATCAGGTTTGATCGGTACATTTTAAGGTATTTTCAGTACTGCAGAAAATTTAAACTTCATGAAAGAATATTTTTCCAACTCCTTACGTTGTAATAAAGGCAATGCTCATGGGTTTTTAGGTTAAGCTGGGATGTTGTCTTTGCCGGAAGAAAATTAAAAATAACTCAACCAATGTAATAATATTGCCAATACACGAAGAATGGTGAACAGAGATTTTCTCACGAAGTAATTATGCTCATCGCAATCATCTACATCAAAAGTATTCTAACACCACGAGGAGCATGTCCTCTTACAAATTTCAGTTATTTGACGACGGAATTCAAGTAATATTACAGTCTCTGAACGATTTCATTCTAGTATTCTTATTTCGCCTGTTTGTTCTACTATTTATCAATAAATAAATCATTACATAAAAGAAAACAGGAAATTAAATTCAAATTACCACAGTAAAATGAATTCATAAAACGAAACGTTATAAAAATGTGATATTTTAATGAACGTTTTTATAATCCGTATTTTCTCATTTTCCCGTCAGCAATTTTCTAATTACAAAGTTGTAACTACTTTTTGCAGTTTAAATACTGGTACACATTCGCCTAATTCTTTCCCGTCATCTGAGTAATTAAAAAATTCCGAAAGTAAAATTAAAAAATAAAAAGCGTTTAGTTCTCTTATTTAAATTAAAAATGTAAATATATATAACTAAATACTTACTGGTCATAATTTACGACACAGGTTTATACAATAGCTTCACTATATTCGTAACTTAGTTTTTAATTAACGCAAATTACAGTAAAAACAACATTAAATACATAACATAATGCTAATATAAAACATATAATTATTTTCCAAAAATATTTAACCAAACATAAGTTTTATTCTGCATGAACCTCTTCCACGCAACATGCACAGTAAAATTGTTACAGCAATCAGTGATATTTATGAAAGGATTTTACAATCAAAAAGTTCAAAAAACTGTGCTTAATTATGAGGAGTACTAGAAATCGTTACGCCCCGAACGCGGGCTTATTACCAACCTCAAGGGCTTAAATACTTTAAAAAAACATATTAATTTTCGAAGGTAACTGTTTAAAGTAGATATTGGCAAAATCCAGGCTTTTGAAATTTAGGTGCGTATGTTGAAAGTCGTTATTTTTAAAGATTAGATGGGTGGACAAAATAAGTAATTTAGAGGGTTCTTACGCGAGTATATGGAAAAAGAAGTATATGGAAGCATCTTACCAGAAGAAGGGATAGGCTAATGGAGGATATCTTAAGACATCCAGGTATTGGTCTATCAATAATGGAGGGTAATATTGAGGGAGTGAATTGTAGGGGGAGGCAAAGGTTAGAATATATAAAGCAAATTACAAAAGATGTAGGGTGTTACAGGTATGTAGATAGGAAACGACTTGCGCAAGATAGAACAGCTTGGAGAACTGCATCAAGACAGTCAAGAGACTGATGAAAAAAAAATGTTGAAAGTAGCATGGGACTGGAAACAAAACAAACAATGAATAAAGAAAGAGTACTTATTAAAACTGTTAAAAAATCGGCAATATCTTGGTCATATTATGCGGTACGAACGATCTGTCTGCTCCAATTTAATAAACTGGGTATAAAGAAATCCGGGAAGAAATGAGGCTCACGGCTGAAAACTTTGGAGAACGTTACAGCTCCACCACTATAGATTGATTTAGAGTACCAGTATCCCAAGACAAAATTGCCATTATGATATCCAATTTCCATTACGAGAAAGTACTCCAAGAAGAACAAGAAAAAATTTGCATGCTTCTGAATGTGTTTTGACAATCCACATTCCCGGAATTCGTTCGTTAAGGCATTCTTCTTTCTTCTGGCTAGGTTTTAAACACCATATCTTCTGTTACGAACAAGAACCTTGTTAGGTTCTTGGTTCAAATACTAGTAAAGGTTTTACTTTTATATGAATTTGAATACTAGACAGTGGTTACTGCTATAAATAAAAAACATAACTTAAGAAACAACGAACGATGAAAACATCCAAAGTAACTTTCATTTTCGTTCACTTTATTTTAACATGAAAAACAATTTTAAACTTAATAACGATAATTAAATAATAATTACACCTAGATTTACAATAACAGTAACATCGTTTCAAATCACGATGGCCATACTGAAATTACAAAGTAAAACAATGTATTAATGTCGCACAAACTCTAATGAAATTAAATATTATTCTGAATAATTAAAATAATTAATACAAGATTCGTAACTTAAGGGTAAATTTCAAATAAGAAGATTAAATTGCCACCGAAATGCAGAATTAGAGATTGTTACACTGCTAGTTCATTATGGCAATTTAATTATGTAACGTCTATTGCCTAAAGGGCGGTTGGTTATCACCAGTGCCTTGTTAAAATTGCCCAATATCGTAACTGGTTGATTATAAACAGTATTATTTAATTAATTTAATTAAAATATTATTATTAAACTATGAAAATTAAATGTTACACAAGTAAATTAATTTGTGCTTACCGACGTATTTACAGGTATAATAAGTTTGTTTTTAGTTTTATTTTAAGTCGCATCAAATACTCTGTTTATAAGCAATTACGTTGGGTTATGAAACAGCTGGTTTTAACTAGTGAAAATTTCCAGACCGCAGCCGGGAATCGAACACGGGACCTTCGCTTTGTAGGCTAGCGCGCTACCACTACGCTACGGAGGCGGCCATATAATAAGTTTATTATTGTTTTTGCTTTTCATTTGTTATCGGGAACTGCACATTATTGATAACTATCAATTTGATCGCTGCTTTACTGTATTATTTGACGTGTATTAGGAAGAGTTCGTGGATGGCTGTCAGCTGGTCACCATACAAAATTGCTTGCCCAACCGGTGCTACATAACAAATAATAGCAACTTTCTACCAGCTGACTGACTGGGCTGGCCTAAGGTAAGTTTATTTAAATCTTTTAGTTTATTTTATAGTCGCATAATCTGTTTTATAACCGACCTCTGAGTTACGGTAAAAAAATCGGCTAATTTTAACATGTAACAATTCTAAACACAAGCCAGGAATCAAACCTAAGACCTTTAGCTTTGCAGTCGGCAGTACAGTCTGGAGCTAAAACAACTGGGACACGGAAGCGGTCCATAGGCCTACATTTTATGTTTATTTGAATTATTCATTCTTATTTCCCCAACGAGGTAAACATTACAAAATGTTAAAACTAATACGAAATAAATTATTTTTTTTTGTTTTTTTTTAGTAAAACCTAAAAGTTTATATTTATACAATCAGGAGTATTTAATATTAGTAAGTGTTTAATACTCTGTTTTTGCCTTGACTGAGGAAATCACCCGGTGGTAAACCCTAGTCGCTGATTTCAACTTCTTTTTAATCTCCTTTGTGGATTTTGTGGTAAAAGTTGGTGTGACAATGTTTGAATCTCTGGATTCTTGTCATTATTAATTTTGAATGGAAACGTATGTATAATTTGGAATTGGTTGAGAATACAATGTATATATTGAGATCTCGATGTATGATAGTTTCGTAAATAGTAGGGACTACATGTGAATGAACTTAAAAATTTGTTTTGAAAAGTTTATAGGCCGATCATGGTGACATTTTATTTTTCGCCGAACAAAAGATCAAAGCTCCAAAATCCACAATGAACGAATTAATTAGTTGTACAATTTAATTTTTGTTTAATAAATAAATAAATAAATAAAATGCAGCCATGTACCATTTCATATGGCTTTTGAACATACCCCACCGTTTTGCAGTAATAATACTGCTACGCTCCGTCTCACCTTGTGCACGTACAGTATGTTTATTGGCTTAGCTGCTGTTGCAATAATGTTCAAAAAAAATGTTCATTTGTTTATTATACAGAATTCAATAATGGTCAATAAAAAGAAATCTGTAAAAGTCATCGTGTATTTATGAACGGGTTTTACGCCGGGTTCCCGGGTTCGATTCCCGGTCAGGTCTGTCATTTTTTCAACACTCATTTTCATATATCATCATTCTCCACCGTCTGCATTACCAGAAATGGCAAAAAAATCAGACGTTAAACAAACAAAAACTGTACAAATGTTTTTTGTCATCAGTATCTCGACTGGTTTGATACAGTTCTCCAAGCTTTTTATCTAGCGCAAGTAGTTTCATGTCTACATACCTGTAACACCTTACATTTTTTGCAATTCGCTTTATATATTCTAACCTTTACCTCCCCTACAATTCACTCCCTCAATATTACTCCTCCATTATTGATAGAGTAATACCTGGATGTCTTAAGATACGCCCCATTAGCCTATCCCTTCTTCTGATAAGATGTTTCCATACACTTCTTCTTTTATCCACTCGTCTAAGAACCTCTAAATTACTTATTTTGCACGGGTTTAAATTATTTTATTGTTAAGCGCGTAAAAACAAATTAATTAGCCCTACTATGTACACTGCATGTAACGACAGTTTCTACTCTTCACAAGCCGTATGAAATGACACCACCTATATAAGAAATATATGCTAAAAAAATAATTAACGCGATTTCCGATATAAAAAAAGGCATTCAGCCAGACATTTACTTCAAAGATTCCGATTAAAAAAAAGAAAAAATAATAGAGTTTAATATGATTGGCTGAGAGGTCACAGGTGGAATTTCAAATTAAAATAGAAAACGATATAGGTTACCGCGTTGTTTTTGTTTTTAAAAGAAAAGAATAAAGATAATCGAAATAAAAAAGTAAGGAACAATAGGGATCAGAAGAGTGGAAAACAACGTTTCAATTGTTGAAGTGTAGAAGTGTAACATGTAAGAGGTAGAAAAAGAAAATCTAACGGAAAGAAATCCCTTTTCGACCAATTTCCTAGCTGGATGTAAGAAATTCTAGTATTTTCTATGAAAGGTTAAAAAAACAAAATACGAAAGAATAAAGGTTAAGAAGAACTTCCTTTATCTCTATTTTTTAATCCTTGAAAAGACAAATTCAAAAGCATCTTAAGAGATTTTTTCAACCACAAAGAAAAATAATTCACATACTGTGTATTTTACTATTTACGAAATCCATTATATATTATCTTTCAACTTCATATTTTTATGTGCAGTAATAAAATCATATAAACGACATAATAAATTTAAAAAAAAATTTAGTACAACATTTTCTTATAATAAATTGTAACTATTTTCTCATTTTTCATGAATTAAAGTGATGTGTGATCTTGATGGATCAGCGGTAACGTACTCATACTGATAGTATGAAGCTAATTTATTCCGTTCCCGATAAGTTTATCAAACGTTATTCAATGCACTTAACAAATCATACAAATTAATTATTCCACTACCGAAAAATTGTTGTGAGTTTCAAGTAAGGTGTTGTGCAAACAGTTTTAAACCATATGAGAAACTGAATTGTTTAAAAAAAAACAAGAAAATTAGAGACAGAGAGAACCTCCATTGTCTCCAAACTCCAGTTTATTAAAATAGAGAAACGATTATTGAAAAAAACATTACCCGGAAATGAAACAGAATAAAATTATAAACTAAATAAATATTTAAATTTTAGGAAATATCAACAAAATGTTTCAAACCTCAATTAAACTATCTTATTTAACGTTTGATACGTTTTCATGAAATTTGCTTCTATTTAAAAACTGCAGAATTATTTTCAATTCAATAAAAAATGTAGTAAATGAAGCATTTTTTTTAAATAGTACGAGCCTTTTTGGGAAAATTACAAAAACCGTGAAAAATTACACAATAATATAACTTGACTATTTCCGATTGACCGATTTTGATGAAAATGTTCTTGTCGGATCCTCTAATAGTGCTCAACTTAATTTTAAGTTACGTAACTTAATTACCAACTAACTAGTTAGGTAACTTAATTACCAAGTTTCGACTTCGTTTGATATCCCGTTCTTGAGATATTTTGTTCGCGCGCGCACACACCAATCGCTAAAAACAAAATTTTTTGGATTCAAGGGGTCTAAAAAAGTGTATTTCCAGTAAAAATCAATCTCAATTTCGGAAAATCGACGTGAAAACAATAATTTACTTTTATTCCCTTTGTATTCCTATAGATACCCATAACAGATAGATGGAGTGTTAAATTATTTGCACTCAATCTGTTAGTTCCAGAGCTACAAAAACTAACCTCTTTCTTACCGCATGGTGAGCCAATTACAGTGTGTGGAACTCTAGCTTGGCGCACGACCTTGTGTACGCCGTACTAGGCGGGAGGTGGAGAAGTCATGCATTTCCGAAAACATGAGTCGCACCTTCACTGTTCTTTTAAAAACTGTCAACACACGCTGTTCGCGTTCGAGTTCTGATCGTGTCATATGTCACACACAGAAATATAAACAAATCAAGAATTGATAACAACATTAGAACGTTCATGTTAACTGATTATATGTATTACTGTGGCTAATTATAGGTACGTTAACATCATCAGTTGTCTGCCCATAACAGACAGGTAGTGTCAGATTATTTACACTCGATCTGAAAGTTGCAGGGCTAAAACAAATAGTTCTGTTTCCTATCACATGATCAGCCAATTAAATGACTGAATCATTTAAGAATAGAAGAGGCAACGGTGTAAAAGACACTAATCAGAGTTATCTCTTCTGAAAGTCATGAATGTCATTATACAGCCAGATCCTGTAGTGAATGAAGTGAAGGTGTCATTTGCAGAGTGGAAGACATGTGCTTTTCAGAGGGCTCGGCATGTTGACAACCGTACTTTTTCACTCAGTGAGGAAGGCATGGTAAACCACCTCACTCCTCATTTTACTTAGTAATACCTCTGCAAGTTCAAACCAGCCTTTCGGCTGATGACCTAACAAACATCAGTTGTACTGTCGATATCGTAGGCCTTAATTTCTTTCTCTCGCATTTTCATCGTAGTGTTTCTTAAAAAGTAAATATTTATGAGTTTTTTGTGTTACAATACTACCGGTACTTACGTACAAGTATTAAGTGTCAATTGCGTGGTCCTGTTTTTAGTTCGCTTTTTCTAACAAAATGTTAATCGCAAGCTCGGTAGTTTTATAATTAGAGCGCCGACCTGATCAATTAGCAAGATTTTTTCAGTTAATATAGATCTAAATCAAATTTAAACAGTAGGGCTACTTTATGTAAATATTTAATTTTATTTGTTTGCAATAGACCTTACGTATAAATCGATTTATTGTAACAAAACATAACTCAGTATAGGTATTAAAGTTAATGAAACAAATAAATGCATTCGTTTAAAGTGATATGTTTGAGTAAATTCTTAGGCGTTCGTATTAATTGGAGTCAATGTATTCGGAGAGACTAGTATGGCGACGGCCGCCGTGCGCCGAGCTGCGGTTACACACACTGTACATGACTAAACCATTTAAGAACAAAAGAGGTAGAGGTGTAAAAGACAATAGTCACAGTTATCTCCTCTCAAAGTAATGAATTTCATTATACAGCCAGACCCTGTGGTGAATGAAGTGAAGGTGTCATTTTCAGTGTGTGGAAAGTAGATGCTTTTCAGAGGATCTGGCATGCTGATAAGAATACTGTCCCCACTCAGTGAGGAAGGCAAAAGTAAACCTCCTCACTGCTCGTTTTATTTAATACAGCCTCTAGAGGTTCAAACCAGTCTTTCGCCTGATGACCTGAAAACAACATTTTCATATAGGGCAATAGAAAGTAAAAATAACAGTGATTAATACCTCAGAAGTATAAAAATAAATTGCATTAAAAATATTTTGAATTAACCTACGGAATTTATTTATAAATATGAGGTAAATGTTTATCCTAAAAAGGAAAGCCGGTGAAGTAAGTACATGAAGATACGTACGGGCGTACGCTCATTCGCCCTTAAACAATTTGGGAAGGGTTGGAAACACGGAACAATAAATGTATTGTATTGTAGTTGTAGAGTAAGCGTAAGGGTGTAATTCGATAAGTAGCTTAAAGCTGCTTATCTTCTAACTGATAAACGATAGGCATTTGATATATATATATAAAGTACTACACGTACGAAGTAAAAAGCACCCTCTCATGTTTTGCTGCCATTTATCTACCACTACCATACGGTATTCTCCATACGTCCTTACATGTGAATATGCGTGCAAACGCATGTGTATTTGCAATAATTTACACGAGTAATACCAGCGAATATAATTTTAAAAATACCCAAAGGCCTTACATTACATTACACGTTCTATAAATGTATGAAACAGATACTTAGTAAAAATGAAGGAAAAATGTTTCCTGTGAAGGAAAAGAGATAGAAGAAACATGGTAGATAGTACGTACAAAATAATCAACGAAAAGGCCTAACTGTTGTTATCTGGTGCAAAATAAGAACCACGCAATCACAATTCTAAAATTAAATTACATTTAAGTAATATTTCATTGTCATTCAAGTTTATAAATATAAAAAATATTAAACTTTTCCAAATAAAAAAACATAAATATAATTATCACAATGAGATAAGTTTCACATTCATAAATTACATTAGACTGACATTCTTGGAACTTACCTCTTTGAAAAATACACCAAAAAAATCATTTCAATTTTAATGCGACATTTTCAGGTCATTCAAATAATTTAATTAACTTCAACAGCGATTATATTTTAGTTATGTAATTAAATTAACAAGATTAAAAATTGTTCGTCTTCACTAAACAGTATAGTACCATAGCGTATAACTATAATGTTGGAATCAATCGCACAACAACTCCCGGGTAAGGTACATAATTACACATAGCTTTGTATACTTAAGTATGATGTTCCGAAACCCATTTTAATAAATAAATAAGTTTAAAGGTACAGGTAGAAAATTAAACATAGATCTTAAAATTTCGATGATAAAAACATTTCAGAAAAGATTTTGAGATTTTTCCACACAAAATAAGGACGACAATACTGGTACTGACAATATTCAAAAGAAAGAAATGTGAAACTTGTTCAGAAAATGTGTAAATATTATGTGGAGTAAAGCGGTGAAAATATTAACCATGATAAAAAAGTAAAATTAAATGTAAATCTTAGAACACTGGATAGTAAAGTATGATAACACGAGAATTTTATAGTTACAGCGGAGTTTAAAAACTATCAAATATAAACTCACATATTTTAGGACAAAGAATAGAAGTTCCAAAAGAACTAATAAGTGTTACATAATTTTCAAGTATTCCCATAACAGGCAGGTGGAGTGTTAAATTATTTACACTCGATCTGCTAGTTCCAGGGCTACAAAAAAATAGTTCTGTTTCTTATTACATAGTCAGCCAATTATATGACTGGAGCATTTAAGAACAGATGAGGTAGACGAGTAAAAGACACTAGTAAGAATATCTCCTCTGAGAGTAATGAATCTTTATACAGCAAGACCCTGTGGTAAATAAATTGAAAGTGTCATTTGCAGGGTGGAAAGTAGATGTTTTTCTAAGGGGTTGGTATGATGATAAGCATACTTTTCCACTCAGTGAGGAAGGAAAATGTATACCACCTCACTCCTCGTTTTCCTTAGAAAAGCCCCCAGAGGTTTAAACCAACCTTCCGGCTCATGACCTAAACAACAACACAATTTTTAAGTATTTTATTTATCAAAACAACAATGATAGACAATGTTGTAAAGATGACATAATTGAATTATCTCACAAACAATACCCTTTTAACGGTTTAAAAACCCCCATCGTACGTATCTGATCTGGCTAAAACGTTCTACAACAGTTTGAGCACAAAATTCGACACAAATTCACTTCTTCTTCTTCTTCTTGGTGTGCCAATCCATTTCAGATGTTGGAGATCATCATGGATATTCCGACTGTTGTTTACTATTTAAAACAATTCCGCGGTGCTCTTACCAAACCAGGCCCTAAAATTTGGCGAGCGAAGAAATTTTCTGCCAGGATTTCTTTTTCCTTATATTTTCTTGCAGAATGCGATGTAACAAATCTTATATTTTTTCATTCCTCGAGATATGCCCGACGTATACTGTAGCTTACGGACTTTTGACAAAGTTGGCCAATTCTAGGACTTTATTTCTTATACATTTTAGGACTTAAAAGTTTACTAATAAAAGCAAAATGAAAACGATATAAATGTTGACTCTAGGAAGAGCCTTAAACGCCATTGTCCAATAGACCTTCTAGCAGAAAATCGATGATAAAGTTAAGGTAAAGAATTTTAGTTAACTTAAATAATAGGCCTAATTTTTTCGACCAAAATTCAGAGTAAGTCTATTTTGTTTTTTAAGCCGCTTTTGTGTGTGAGTGATCTTCTCTGGCGGTACCATTCCTATTGAATTTCTAAACTAAAGTGGAAGGTACTATTGTGTTCTTTATCCTTCAAGAAGGTTCTGTGGAAGTTTATTACATAAAGCGGTTTATTACAAATAGACTATGTTCTTAATGAAACTTTTGTTTTGAACAGTGAGAAGCGCATTAGTTAAAAACTGACTTGTAAGTTGCGTTTTGAAAGAGTTTCTTCGTGACGGGTAGTTAGAGAACAAACGTTGGTTTGTACGTAGAAATTACATATTTATTTGTAAATGGCCATATTTCTATTGAGTTTAAATTCGTTTACGTCTGGGTTTAATTTTAAAACAATTTATATTAGATCTAAAAGAATTTATATTATTTATATACGATAGCTTAACTTGGGCTGAAGTTACATCAATTGTTCTGGCTCTTAGACAGTAAATCTCAACTCTCCCTTGAAAATAAAGTACTCGAATACAAAGTTATACTAAAACCAGTTTGGACCTATCAGTTAGAGCCACGGGGTACAGCTAGTTAATCAAATATAGAAATACTGCAGCGCTTCCAATCAAAATGCCTGAGACTAATCACTGCAGCTTCATGGTACATAACCAATGAAATACTACACAATGACCTAAACCGGCCCTTCATAAGAAGAAATTAAAGAACACAGCGAAAAACATTTACAAAAACTAGAAGACCATCAGAATCCATTCGCGATTTACCTCCTCGAAAACAGCGAAGACACTCACAGACTGAAACGTTTTAAAACACTAGACTTACCTCTACGATTTTGTTAATAATTTAAACATTTTTTTCCTTTCTTTCTACTTCAACTACTAATCGTCATCTCATAATAAGCATCGTCATCATCTTTATCATCTCCAGTTTCAACAACTTTGTGTTTCAAGAAGATGATTCACAGTTCAAGTTAAGTTTTGAATATAGGCCCTACGTATGTATTTTTATACATATGTATTTTTCTTCATATTTAGTCTTGTTGAAACACACTACTGAGTGTGGTTTTTATTTTAATTCTAAAGACATTACTCAAATTTTCTCGTCTTTGCTTAAAGTTTTTGTATTTATAAACCGATTGCAAAATAAATACACTGTTAAAAAAATTATTTATTTATAACCAGACCCTTAAAAGAATGCAGAATAATCGTCAAAATATTGTAAATTTTCTAAAACAGCGATCTGAAATCGGGTAAATATAATAATTTTGGTAATTTCAATTAGAAATATAAAAGATGAACATTGTACGTTAGCGGATAACTTTATTAACATCTTGATAAATTAATATGAAATGTAAACAAGGTCTAAATTAAATCTATAGGCCACTACCGTAACAATATTTACATTATGTTAGGTACACAGAGTACACGATTGAGCCTTAAAGCAAATAACATAACCGTTTAAACTATAATGGTATGGAGATAACATATAAATATACTTTAGTACTGCATAACATAGTAGCGCAAATGGTTTATCTGGTCAATTCCGTTCTGAGTTTATTCCAGACAGGAAGCAGATAAACATAAGTCATCATTACTATCGTCATCGGCATCATTATCATGACTATGAAGAGTGAGGGTCGATGATGTAATTCTCTGACCCTCTCCCGCCATTATCCACTTGTGAAATTCGGTTTCCGTTTATGTAGGTCATTAAAGGGGTACGGGATACGGCCACAAAATTAATATAGTTAGCTGCAATTTATGTGCAATAAAATACACTGCAGATACCATCACGTTTTGCAATTAAATACTGCGTAAAAATATTATTTATGGAAAAATAACGTAAACTGAAGGAGAAAACCGTAAAAAAATTTATATTGATCGTTAAATTTATAACAAAATATAATAATTTCTTATTAAATTACTGAAAGTAAAATTCTAGGCTACATTACTTCATAATCTATTTTCCGTGAACGCAGCGCGCGCACACAAACACGGATTTAAAAATATCCTTCAGCTTTCTCGCAATTCTTAAGATAAAAATAAATTTTGAGTTACAAAAAATTGAACTTCGGACCTTCCACTTTGTACTCTACCGCGATAACCACTACACCACGGTGGCGCCACCGACCCACTTTCATTTAAAATAAAAAGTCATAGATTCAAGAGAGTAAACATTTTTCGTTATTTTGTAATAAAACATTACATCAGTTAACTCAGTCCAGTTTAGTATTTCCTTCATCACCAGCTCAGGAAATTTGTGTGCCTACCTTACCTTCTGAGATCGGGACAGGATTTATTTACTGTGGGAGAGAGCGATCCCGCTGATCTCCAGATGTCTACTCCCTCCACAGTCTCCGACCATCCTCTCCGCAAACTGAGCGACCAACTTCCAGCTGTCCTCATCCCGCAGCATCGCTGCCCCTACTCTCTCTGGGATCCACTGTGCAACGCCTATCTTCTCAGATGTCTCCATTCCGTTGAGGCCAAAATAGGGGCATCTTTTCCTTCCACGCCCTGCTGACAGTATGTAAATTTTATAACCCGAAATTTCCCTTGTAGTATTATATAAACAGTTCCGAGGGAGGAGGAGGGTTGTTTGCTGATGTCAGATCAAGTGGCCAGGCGGCGGGTTTTTGGTTGGTATAGCGGCCTCCTTGGGGCTGGACGAGGACGCCTCAATCGAGTCCAACACTACTTCCCCCATTGTGAGGGAATGGAGTGAACATGAGTTTTTCTCGCCGTCTCGAATTAAAAAAAAAATTTAGTATTTATTACTCGTTTTAATATTTTTTTGCAGAATTTCAAGTTATGAATGTCAGGCAATTGTTTGTAAGAGAGATCTTGAGGAAGCTGCATAAGAATAAATCGAACATCCAAAATAGATCTCATAAGTATGACACAAGGAACAAACACCTACTTCTTTCAAATAAAGTGAGAAGTGCATTGTATGAGAGATACTTCTCTCACTTAGCCACCAAATGTTATAACCTGCTAGCTAAACACATAACTGAACAGAATTAAATTGAATTTAAGAATGAAATGCAGAAATGGATAATTAATGTTGGAAGGTACAACATAGAAGTGATGATAGGTAACAAACAAAGTTAAAGGTAAGCTTTATTACCATATTTTTTTACACATCCTGGCACATGGTTCCTTAACCATAGTAGGATATGTCAATTTCCACCGCCTAGATTTTATTGGAATAAATGTGGTAATAAGAAATGGACGTGTGTACAAAATGTACATAAAATGTTAAGATTAAAATTGTATTTTTTTGGAAATAATATATTATTATTATTATTATTATTATTATTAATATTACTACACGTATGGGTCTACAGACGTAAATGCAAAAATAACTAAAATATTAAGGAATAATTTAAAGATAAGAGAAGAAAAATCTTATAAAAAATAAGCAAATCAAAATTCCAACGGTCAATGAATAAACAAGTTTTATGCAAAGTTCACGTGAAAGAAAATTACAAAAGGTTTCGTTATTTTGCAGTTAGAATAACCTGTGTTGGACGATTAGAGAATTTCTGAGCTAATTAGAAAACGTGACTTTGTTATCTAATTAGGATATACCCCTTACCAAGAAGACTTCCCAGATAAGCTACCGAAGATATTAAGATGGCCTAATTAAATCTTGCCTAAATAAAAATAAATTGCTGTTTTTTGCTATTATTACCAATTAGCTTCATAATTGAATTACGCATTTTAGAATTTGTTTTGTTCAGGAAATTTACGTCTCTAAACCGAATGATTATTATTTAACGATGCGACAAAACGCGAAAGAAAATAGTTAAATATTTTATGCTCAACAATTTTTACACTAGTAATTTATAAATCAGTGTTTTTAACCGGTGGGTCGCAGGACGTGTCTGGGGGGGAGTCTCGAAATACGGAGGGGGGGATTAAAACAGTTATTGTTACAAAATTTTAAAAAAAAGAGACAAAAATTATACATTACTTTTACAACTTTTTCCAATTTAATTAACTTAAAACGTGGGTCTGATTAAAATTAACCAATTTTTGAATGTCGGAATTTATTTTTGTAACACACAAAACGATGTCATTTTCCAGTATCAAACGGTTTCGTCACTTGGTTTTAAAATTCAATATTATGGAAAATCCTTGTTCAAAGTTGCAGGATGTGGCAAATGGTAACAAAATGTTCAACGCTGCTCTGGTCAGTTCTAGGTATTATATTATGGTAATACTTATCCAAAATTTATCGGCACAAGCATCGTTGAAAGTTAATTTCATCGCCTGATCACTTGACAGCTCTATCAGTTCAATATGAAGATGAGCACTTAACTCAGCATTTTGTACAGTTTGCTCATTAAACGGTGAATTAACCGCATTACAGATTGACTACCCACTACCACTCATATCCTTAACTAACGTAACTCACATTTTAAAGTAAAAATCTGGTGTGAAATACTTACACAACTTTCTCTTGCCAATGCAAATAATTAACAATATAACCTAACAATAATAATAAAACACTAGAAATAAAAAAAACTAAACTCAAAAAACATAACCTCATTTTAATCATGAGTGAATGATACAAAATAGAAATTTACTTTAGTTTGGCTTATTAATACGAAAAATCACTCTTTGGCACTATACTAGGCTCTGTAGAGAAAAATGCTATAAATAAAAGTTGTAGATCTTTCAATTTCCTATAAATTTGATTGTATACACTTTTGCCGTAAAATGCATACTAAGGCTAAAATCTTAAAAAATCGATTTTTTACACATTTTCATATTACACATTTTCACATATTTTTTACACATTTTCGTGAAAAAAAATCGCTAATAACCGCTAAACTAAGCGTTATACAAAAAAATGTTATAAATAAAATTTGTAGGATTTTAAATTCTCTACAACTTTTCTTATACACATTTTTGCGGTAAAATGCATATTAAAGCAGCAATCTTAAAAAAAACAATTTTTTTTACGTGAAAACAGCCTCTCCAAGAATTTCAGTAGACATGCCGCATATCCTATCTTGTAAAGCATAAAAAATTTAGTACTGTACCTAAAAGTGGCGATTTTAAAAAAAGTCGTAGAACCAGTTTTTGATGAAATCGCAAAAAAGTGAAAAATTACACGAATAAACTAATACTTCTGGTTGACCGATTTTGATGAAAATGTTCGTGTCGGGTCCGGTAGTGGGGACTAACTTAAATTGAAAGTTCGTACGAGGTTCCGTTTTTTAGATATTCCGTTTACACACACACACGCGCGCGCGCGCACACACACACACACACACAGACCACAGATTAATCGCTAAAAACATGTTTTTTGGGTTCACGGAGTCTGAAAACGTGTAGATCTGGTAAAAATTCGATTTCGAAAAATCGACATGAAAACAATACTTTCCTTCCTATATATTCATATAGACAAGAGCACGTAAAAATTACAACTATTTTAGATTAAAAAAATGTTTTCAGCATTATAATTTAGAGAAGGTTAGCAAAATACTCAACCTAAAAAGGGGTTTGCAGTGTCTAGAACTTTGGTTCCCAACCGGTGGTACGCGAGAGCATTTCAGATGGTACACGAGACCATTTCTGGTTGTAGCAGATTTTTTAAAATACAAAAATAAAACATTAATCTTTAAATTTTTGTTCTACACTGTGGAGAAACTTTACTTTTGTAACTGGCATCACTGCTCCTGAACCGCCAGTCAAAGATAAGATTACTCATTTAGCAAGAAACTAGAACTCTTGATCACACAAAAGGACATCTCTTCCTTTACGACTCTGTCATGATGGTTACAAGATAATAACTTGACTCCTAGTGATGCTATCCTCTTAGACATTGTGGAACATTTGAAGACTCTAAAGAAGAGTTTTGAAAAATACTTTCCAGAAACCCGCTCTACAAACGATGACTGAATTAGGAATTCCTTTTCACAGAAAGGCGTGCCATCCAGCGTGGAAGCTAAAGAAAGTTTCATATAACTTACCAGTGACAGTACAATGAAAGACTCTTTCAAAGAAAAAAATTTCGTCTCTTTCAGAATGTCTAAAAAGAATGAGAACCTTGCTCTTTTCAATTAAGCTTTTAAATGTTTAATTCAATTTGTTACAACTTATTTTTGCGAGCGTGGGTTTTCAGAGTTACTTTACGGGAAAACAAATACAGGAATAGACTAGCTGTAGAAAATTATTTGAGATTAAAGATAAACTCAATTGACTCTGTCATAGAAACTATCTTAAAACATAAACAGCAATAGGTTCTCACTAAGGTTCTTTTCATGGCATCAATGTTTAATTATTATTTGTTTGTATTTATATTAATAGATATACTTAGATTTGTTTAGTTATTCTCACAGCAATTACATTGACATTGTCACAGTTATTACAGATAATCTTTACTTTATATGACAAACTATTGCGTATTTTTTATATATTTTAAATAAAATAACATTACTTCATAAAATTTAGAAAATTGTGAAATGTGAATATAATTTATTTTTCTTGTCAGGAAACCATTATGGGTATTTTGTTAATAGTTATAACTGGTGGTACGCCTAGACACTGAAAAAGCCTAAAGTGGTACGCCAGCAATAAAAGGTTGGGAACCACTGGTCTAGAAGGTTGAGAACTACTCAAATACACCAAAAAATTAACTACAGAAATATTTCAGTTTTTACTACTCTCCGGTGAACTGGTTTTCATCTTCATCCACATCAATTAATCTAACGTGTAAAACGATTTCAACGGTTAAGAAATGTCGAGTAACAACACATTACAACTATTCCAAAATTTAACCAAGACTCGAAGTCAAGACCGCCGGCTTTGGAGACAAATACATAAGGTTCTCAACTACTGACGTATTATTATTATTTGTACTTTTAATATTAAAAAATTATTTTTTAATTTTTCTCTGATAATCTATCGAAATCCTTAAGACATTACAATACCAAATAACGCTTAAAATCAAAAGTTATGATCAAACATAAATCACCAGTAACTGGTTTCCAATATTTCAGTCAATAAAATATTTTCGAAATACATTTTACAAGACGTTACATTGTTTTGCAACCATTTTCTAAAGGCTTCACCTTAATGCTTTAACCATTAATTCCTTTTAATAACCATTTTTTATTATTAACATATTTTAAGAATAAGATAACTTTCATTATCCTTCTAATTTCTAGTACATAAGCCTTCCATTGCCTATCATACCCACGCACCATCTTAACATCAAAAATATTCACAATTATATAATTGAATCTCATAATGGTCCTAATATATTTAGCTTTCCTTCTGTTCATGTTAGCAATTAGTTCTCTTTTTTGCAGCCGATCCTCAGTAATGCATCTACTATATAACGTTTTTCTCCGTCTACCTAATCTGTTTCGCCTACATTGCCACATTTTCCAGTTTCCCCAACAAAATCATTCACTTATATACAGTAAAACAATTCATATTAACCTTTTACAATGAAAGTGATCTCTAATCTTGAACTTTATACAATAATTTGTATTGGTATTTTACTATTAATTCTATACAACAATTAAAATGTACATCTACTACATTGTTCATTTTTGAAAATTATAAATGAAAAACATAACTAAAATTGTACAAAAAGACACACTCATTTTAAAACTAAAGACGACCTCGATTTCGTTTCGCGTGTAGGGCCAATTTTAGACCACGTGAGGTGACTTAAGATGTTTCTGGAAGCTCTTTTCGCAGCCCACATTCTCAGCATTCGCTCACTGTAGGCTTTTCTTCTGTCTTCTGTCCACCCGGTGTTCAGTTTTTGTTCTTCATAAAAACCCTATATAATACAAAAATTAATTGTTTGCATTTCGGTTCATTAAGTTTTTTTCGGTTTATTCCGGTTTTCTCAATATCCTTTCTGATTTTTTAAAATCATTTATCCTACACCTTACATTTATTAGGCCGGCCCAAGGGTGTAATGGTTAGCGCAACTGACTCGACGCCGGAGTCCCGGGTTCGATTCCCGGTCAGGTCTGGCATTTTTTCATCACTCTCCATTCATATATTATCATCTTCACCGTCTGCATTAGCAGAAATTTCAAAACAGTCAGATTTAAAAAAAAAAAATTACGCCTATTGTTTAGTGTCTTAAAAATTCGTATCAACCAGTTGTCATCCATTCTATACAGCTGTCCGTAAAACTTTAGTCTTCTTTTCTAATCGTTCTATTTCCTTCTACAGTTCTTCTCGACCTCGTAACCTACGTATATTGTCCGTCTACTATCTTCGGGCCCATTATCTTGCAGAAGATTTTTCTCTTAAATTTCAAAGACGTGTTTGATGTAAAAGTAGAAACATTATTTCTTAATTTTAGACAATAGGATTCATTCCTGAACTCCTTAGGAATAATAAACGAACTTATGATTCTAAGCTGAAAATAATAGTCTAATACTTAGGTTTTAGGACGAATGACATATACCGTGCGTTCGGAAAGTCGCTGTGCACTGGAATTGTGACTATGGATTTATGAAAATATGTATAAAGAAATGACTAAGCATTTTAGAAAAAAATTTATTCAATACCTTACTTACATTGTTAAACCGTGATTACATTGTTTATAGAAGGTGTTCGAAATGACCTCCATTGGCATCAATACAGCATTGCACTCGTTTCATTTTGTTTGCAAACACCTTTCGCAACTGAAGAACAGTGATTCCTTGAATGTATGCCGTTATTGCGGCTTTAAGTTCGTCAATCGTGTGTGGTCTGTTCCGATACACAGTTTGTTTCGCCGCACCCCATAAAAAGAAATCGGGGGGAGTCAGATCAGGAGATCTTGCAGGCCACAAATTCTTTGAAATTATTCGTTCACCAAACACGTTGCGCAGGAAAGCCACTGAGATGTTAGATGTATGTGCTGTTGCCCCGTCTTGTTGGAACCAACCATTATTCATTTCCACTTGTGTTATTTGATGCGTAAAGTTCTCTAAAATATCAGAACAATAACGTTCACTATTGATTGTGTTTGCAAAAAAAATTGGTCCAACAATACGTGCTCTACTCACAGCAACCCAGACTCCAATTTTTGCTTCGTGTAAGGACTGTTCATGTAAAGCGCAAGGGTTAGTTGTCGACCATACTCGAGTATTTTGTGAACTTATATACCCTCCCAAGTGAAACCACGCTTCATCTGTATAAAACGTTACGTCAAGGATGTCTTCGGAATTTTGGTTGATGAAACGTTGAAACCAATGACAATAATTTAGTCTCTTGTCATTATCTGAAGGTTTCAGCTCTTGAACACACCTCACTTTGTATGGGAATAGTTTAAGTTCTTGTCTGACAGCTTTATGTGCGGTAGCAAGTCCGATATTATGCTGTTGTGCTAACTTACGCATTGATTTTTTTGGACTTTGTGCCATAGAATCAGAAATATCCAGCAGCTTTTGTTCGTCTAGCTTAGGGGGCCTACCACTACGTTCAGCGTCCTCAACAGAGCCAGTTGCCCGAAATTTTTCTATCAGTGTTCGTACTGCATTACGGTGAGGAATAATTGAATCTGGAAACTTTTCAGAAAATTTGCGCTTCACTAAATCACTGTACTTGTCACCTTCGCGAAATACGTATTCAACGAGGAAAATGCGCTCCTCTACTGAAAGAACCATCGCGTCCAACAACAAAAAACGTGCAACAGAACTGCAATAAATGAAACATATACAACTTCAACTCAATGACTGACAGGCCTCGACGTGTTCGGCAACAATTGAACACCACAGAGCTACCAACCTAGCCATGAAATTATTCCCTGTCATGTCACTTGGTGCACAGCGACTTTCAGAACGCATGGTATATGTGCGCCCGTTGTTCATCTACGTGAAACCCTTTTTACTTTGTAAGAAAATATAAATCGTAAGATCAATGAAATCTGGCACATAAAATTTTATTGCGGATACAATACGTTCTTCCAAATAAAATTAGGATACAAAAAGGTAACAATTGGAAAATAAAAAGGATAAAATTAAACGAGAATTAAAAATATAATTCCGACTGAAATAAAACAACACACTATAAAGAAATGAAATATTTTAACTTAAATTGTAAATGGAATTATTGATTTAATATTTAAATTACAGCATAACAAGTATAAAATCACGCCACGAGCACGGCGGCGGGCATAATCCATTGTAAATTAATAGCCCATACCTCCTTCCATCGACTACAATACAATTCAAAAATAGAAATATTTATTAATAACATAAAATTGGGATTAATAAAAATAATTCTCTTGTTAAAGGTAGTGAATGAATAATTCACAGGTTAAATTATCGGGTAAACATATTTGCGTTAAATAATATATGTATTAAATCTAAATTTAAAATAATGAATGAATAAAAAATATTTCATGCAGTTTTCGAACGTCAGGTTCATAAATCATTTCGTTATCAAGACCGCTAGACAAACTCATCAGAATTTTCCATGTAGCCTATTTCCCCTCTGGGAAAACTGCAGGTAGACACCCACCTACCGTATGTGGGGGACGCATTCAAGAAACGGCACAAAATAAATAATTTCGACAATCTCAGGGAAAAATATTTTGGATTTTTCATAAGATAAAATTTTTAATTTTGCCCATTCTGACGTTTGATCGACAAAGATTTACACGAATCTACTTAAAGAAACTTAAAACAATACTCCGATTATGGCAAATCGATTACTCTGGACCGTAAAGAGAGGCAAAAAACTGAATTTATTCCCGGGAAACTGAATAAGTTTAAGAAAACTGTTTTAGTGTTTTAAAACACTAAAAACACTAAACGTAATTAAATCGCAGTCAAATAGGCCTATATACAGTCATGACCTTATTATGTAGCGGAAAATTCAAATGTTACACTACAATTTTCAAGGAGCCAACAAGATTAGTTTTATGATATGGTACACCTGAGTTGAAAACCTAATTTTTCCTTTGCTTAATATCTAATAAAAAATAGACATACTACCAAAGAAACTGATGATTTCACATCAAAAGCAAGTAAACCTTCATGGCATTTACTAATATTTTAAATTATGGATTGTGAGACAAGGTGAAAGTTTCCTGGCCGCAGCGAGCGTTGCAATCGAATTGTCAGCAACAAAGGGACCGATTCTTCGGGACTATATAAGAATATTAGACTGCTATTAAATCATATCATGAAGTAAGGACTCTGTTTACAGGAACGGAATAGTGAAACCAACTATTAGCCTTTCTCTAGTTTTATACCAGACAAAAAACCGCACAACCTGTAGAATTGTGTGAAACAAAAAGTGGAGGATAACTAAAGGATGCCTTGCAGTTAAAAACAATCGTGTGTAGTAACACTGGATCCATATTCCACAAGTAATAAAAATGTCATTATTTAGTAAGGAAGCTGTTTAATGTAGTTAGTTAAGTACAGAAAGTTGGCGTACTTCGGACATGTACTTCGAGGTGACCACTCTAAACTGCTTCAGCTAGTATTGAAATGAAAAGATTGAAGGTCGGATTGTATTGTAGGTGACAGATGTCCCGGTTAAGAAACATAATATATTGGACCAGGATTTTCAGATTGAAGAGTTGTCCGTCAAGTAAGGAAAAAACAAGAATAGCCGTGTTTATTATGAACGTTAGATGAACCTGACTTGGCACAAGGAGAAAACAATAAGCAATCTGGAGACAGAAATATTTTGAGTACGGTAAACATGATACATATTCTTTGATTACAAAAGAGGGCATTAATTTAGTTTCTGCAGCCGTGCCGTGTCTGAAAACGCAGATCTAAAGAGGATTTGACAAGGGATTGTGGACAAAACATTTTTGAATTATTGTGGTAGTGAGAACAACAGCACTTCGAGTCAATTTTAAAAACATAAGTACAAAATTTTGATACAGTTGGAAAGTAAAAATCATTTATTTCCGAGAAGTTTACAAAAATAAAACATTAAAATAACACAAAACAAATTTAATATTGTTACTTTCTGGCATGCTTCAAGTGAAAAATACTTGTTTTATTTTTAGTTTAAATATATAATAATTAATACCAATAGCAACGAAGACGAAACACGAACGTATACAAAATTAATTTCAATAATCATACGACAAACTATAAATATTACTAAAAACCCATAGAAACAAAAGAATAGTAAAACCATAAAGATTAATTTTAGAAAGATTTTTTAAAATAAACAAATTTGACAATACAGCATTAAAAAAGTGTAATAACATTTCAATACGAAAAAAATAGAAACGACGAATCAATTATTCTCTTTGCGTTGTAACTGTTTATATAGAATTCACAAAAGCTTCTGACAAAATCTAACTGAATCGTGATATTAATGTTTTGAAATTCAATTCTACGGTAACCAAAATTGAGATTTCATTTTTATTTACAGTGGCACAAAGAATAAAACACGCAGTACAATTAATCTTTTTGCATATCAATTTTACTTTTAAGCATAAACCAATTACAACACACAATAATTCAGAAACGTGTGAAAAATTTACAAAAGAAGTGTAACAAAATGATAGAAAATAATAAAAAATTAGTTTATAGTTGTCATTTAGATTACAACGAAAGAAAAATTAACCTACAACTTTGTATAATTGTTGTTAATTTATAATATACGAGTATTTAATATATATATTAAAATATTTAAATTATACAGTATATTCGAGTTGTTGTTGTTTAGGTCAACAGCCAAAAGGCTGGTTTGAACCTGTAGAGGTTTTACTAAGTAAAACGAGGAGTGAGGTGGTTTACAATTGCCTTCCTCACTGAGTGGAAAAGTACGCTTATCAGCATGCCGGGCCCTCTGAAAAGCACATATTTTCCACTCTGTAAATGACACCTTCACTTCATTCACCACAGGGTCTGGCTGTACAATGAAATTCATTACTTTCAGAGGAGATAACTCTGATTAGTGTCTTTTACACCTCTATATATTCGAGTAATAATATTATTTAGTCTCCTAGAGATATTTTCAAACCCAATTTCAACGTAACGCCCCCAAGGCTAGCAACAAAGCACAATTCGCACGGAGTCAATTAGTAATTAACAAAATATACCTAAATGCGAAAGGCCTCTCTCACTAAATGATTCTCATTTTATGACTCTTCATTAAACTTCCGAATCACATACACAGCCGAAATTTGGCAAAATTTACATCAGAAGTTGAAAATAATATAAACTAAAACATTTTCATTTTGACCACTAGTAAATAAGTAAAAAGGTAATATGGGAGAGACTACACTGAAACAATAACTATTTGATTATAAATAGCCATATTTCCTTGTTTGTTAAGTTTAGTTTAAGTCTTGACTTTTTAACAACATTTTATAATCAATTTCGTTAACTGTTAAGTAGTTTAACTGTAATTAACTAGAAGTCATAACCATAACAATTTATTTTAATTAATGAATTTGTTAATAATAAATACACTCGTAATAAGTTTAAAACGGATTAGACATTACAATACTATTTTTGCATTTTCCGGAGTGTTGCACTTCGGAAAATCGGAATTGGTATACACGAAAAAACCATAGAAAAAGTGAAGAGTGGAAAGAATCGGGAAAAAGATAAACCGGTTTTTTAATGCAACGTTCTACCTCTAAGGCTAGAGCAATTGCTAGTTTAATATATGAAAATCATCCTAATTCTTTTACCATTTGTATTACAGTATAACCCGCTTAATACGTTTTTCATGGGTCTGATACAAATTAGCGTCTTAGGCGAAAAATCATCTTAGCTGAGAAGCAGCCAACACAATCTTAAGAGAGTGCTTTTTAAAGAAATTATTATTAAAGGCAGAAAAGTGTTAATGTTTTAACATTCTGCGTTATGTGAAAAAATATTAATAACAGTAATTACATATAGGTTATAACATATATATAAATAAATATGTACTACATAAATAAACGTGAAGATACATACCTATTTTTGAACGTCACGTTTAATTTAAAAAAAAAAACCAAACAAATAACACCATTACTAGTAATACATAAATGTAGGCCCTACATAAATACTGTAACTAATAACGAAATTGCCATTTCTTATTTTTCAAACAGTTATCAATATTGAGCGCGTATTAGGCGGGATTGAATGCGTATTAAGCGTAAACATATACAAGTGTTTTACCTTATTAATCAAGGGACTTCATGAAACCGCGTTTTAAGCAGAAAATCGTTTTAGCCGTGAGCGTATTGAACGGATACTACTGTATTTCCATTTTAAGCAACAAATAACGAAGAAGACTGGAAAGTCACGAAAACGAACTAGCCATAAATCTTCTAAACAATGCAGAAGAAGTTAGGTGCCTGAAACGTTACCATGTTTTGGACTTGTCTGAAAGAGTTTAAATGTACATAAAATTATAGTGAAAAGTATTCCATATAGTAAAATGTAAATATCTTTGTACATTAATCTAGTAATTTTCTCTTTTCACACATGAATAATTAATATAATGAGAAGTGCTCAGGGTAATGAGGCCTCAACTTGTGATTTATAAATTCAAAAGGTTTATTTATAGTTTTTTTTAAACTGATTACAATAATTGTTATTTAAAAAAAATAAAGACGAACAATTTAAGTTTCACACTTTAGCTACTAATGAAAGCTTTTAAATCTTATGTATTAACTAATAAATCGCAAATACATCCCAACTTCCTTTTCACATGTCATGTGGATGGTGCAACAAGAAATACTGGGAATCCTATAATCATTGCCATTAAAAAAAACAATCATTCGTAGGTAACTGAAAATATTCAATTTCCATAGTCAAGAAATAAACGTAGGTTTATTTAAAATAAAACCAGGAGTTTTTAAACAGTTAGCCTTACTAAAACGGACTAGGCCGCGTACAAAAAAGGGTACGTAGGTTAACCAAAAAATAATATAAATGCAAAGCAAAAAAGTAATACAGAAAACCCTTTTTGTTTTAACAAAAGAGTGTAAAAATAAAGATTAAACAAAAATCTTCCTTCCATTTTGTCCTACGATAGGTATAATAAGGCTTGGCTGACCATTTAAATACGTGCAACGAAACAAAAATAAACCATTTTCTGTGCGACTGAAATAAGCAATACATACTCACTTAAAACGGCTTACGCATATGTGTATACAAACGTAATATCGATTAACAAAACAGTCCTTGGTACCTGAAACAGAAATAAATACAGTTAGGATAAGTATATTGGACACAAACATAAAAACAAGTAGCCTACATTACAAATTACATGAAACATAATAATTTACTGTAACATTAGGGTCTGCCCATAACAGACAGGTGGAGTGTCAAATTATTTACACACAATCTGTTCGTTGCAAGGCTAAAATAAATAGTTCTGTGTCTTATCACATGGTCAGCCAATTAAATGACTGAAGCATTTAAGAACAGAAGAGGTAGAGGTGTAAAAGACACTAATCAGAGTTATCTCCTCTAAAAGAAAAGAATTTCATTATACAGCCAGACCCCGTGGTAAATGAAATGAAGGTGTCATTTGCAGAGTGGAAAATATGTATTTTTCAGAGTCCAGCACGCTGATAAGTGTACTTTTCCACTCAGTGAGAAAAGCAATGGTAAACCACCTCACTCCTGGTTTTACTAAGTAAAAATTCTACAGATTCAAACCAGCCTTTCGGCTGATGACCTAAACAACATTAGGTTAGAAATGGTTAAGGTGAGATAATCAAGTACGACGTGGTATTGTATAAAAAAGTGCATTGTTATGTGACTACCATTGCTACCTCGGAAGGGTGGAGTGGTGTAGTCCGCTCTTATTATTATAATTAATTTTTGTATACGTTTGTTAAAAAGTACTACTGACGACCCGTGTCTTCACACTGCTGCCCGAACTAAGAAGAAGATTCAAGTTTTAGTTTAGATCTCTTTGATCACCCGCCCAATAGTCCAGACTTGCACCTAGATGACCTAGAGACTAGTTCCCTCTTCTTGTACTGGCAAGCCAACAGTGGCTTAGTGAAATAGTTTGAAGACGAAAAGGAACTCAAGACTACCGTTATTAACAGGTTCAATTCCCAGGTGATGAACTTGCACACATGAGAGTCAAAGAAGCTGGTGCAGCGTTACGGAAAATGCTTAACTAGAAGTAAACGGGAGTTAAATAGAAAAATGAAGTAGATTTGCTAGAAACTAAAACTGTCGATAGAAATTTTCTTCTAACAAAGTATTTTTTTTGTATCACTAAAAGGCCATTACTTTACGAATATGTCTCATAATTAAAGTAGTTAAAAATAATTCATCGTTTTAATACGATTGTCACTGAAGCGGTTAGATGAAAAACGAAATCTATAATGTCATCTAGAAAGAAGAAAATAGCGATCAACGAGAAAGGATAAGGAATTATTAATTAAAGCACAAAAATAACAGAATAGATAGAAAAACCATAAATAAAACTTATTGGGATACATAAATCTTCAAATCCAATACTGTACAAATAATTATGCAAGAAACTATAGAAATAAGCAGGTTTTTTTAAAAATTATAACTTGTGGACAGTACAAAGAAGAAGGTACACATATTGTCATGTCCACATACGCTTCACTTTTCAGTATTTAACTTCGAGCTGGATTTGTGCATTCTGGGATCAGAACAGTTGAATCAGTCATTTCAGAAAGCCCATAACTCAAACTTTTGCTTCTTTTACCCTACATTTTCGGATTGAATGAATGTACAAAAAACACCCTCCTTACGAAATCAAAGAATTCTGGGTTTCCTTCATTAATATAATGCTAATAGATCCCCGCGGATCTATTTAATAGCAAATAGCATATCCTAAAGCCTTTTCTCCGGTTGAAAATAAAATGGGAGATATTTTGAAGCTGAAGTCCTACACTTAAGAAAATACAAAGTTTCTGCGACAAAAGTTATATATAAAAGAACACTGCTACAAATTGATGATGATACGACAAAAAAATTCCCGTAACGGGCAAGAGGAGTGTCAAATTAATTGCACTCGGTCTGTTGGTTCTAGGGCTACAAAAAATAGTTCTGTTTCTTATCACATGATCAGCCAATTATACGACTGAACTATTTAAGAAAAGAAGAGGTAAAGGTGTAAAAGACAATAGTCAGAGTTATCTCCTCTGAGCGTAATGAATTTCATTATACAGCAAGACCCTTTGATGAATGAAGTGAAGGTGTCATTTGCAGGGTGGACAGTAGATGCTTTTCGGAGGGCCGGGCATGCTGATAAGCATACTTTTTCAACTCAGTGAGGAATGCAATAGTACTAAACCACCTCACTCCTCGTTTTTACTAAGTAAAACCTCTAGAGGTTCAAACCAGCCTTTCGGCTGTTGACCTAAACAACAAATGTTGAAAAAAACCGTGAATATTTTAGACAACCTGTTTTTCTTGAAAGTCAAGAATTTCAATTTTTATTGAAGTGAAAAATTCCTCGTCACTAAAATAACAAATGATATAATAAAATTATTAAATAATGAAATAGAATAATACAATTAGGTTATTTAACAAAGTATTTCATACAAAACGGAGTAAGTTAGCATTTTACTCTTTTTCACTTCAAGAACCACGTAAGTCTAAAGATTATTTTGACTTACTTGCTTTCTGAAATGACCAATTCAGTTGTTCGATATCTGATTTGTGTGTTACATTAAAATGGCTTTTTATTTTAGATATGTCTTGATAGATTAGCTCTTCCTATTATATATTTCTATTAATAAACTAGCTATTTTAACAAACTCATTAGGTTAAATTACTTACCCTAAACAATTGTTGTGTAATAGAATTAATAATAAAATTTACAAATAATTTAAGACCAATTAAGTGCTCAGATCCGTAAAGGAAATGTTGAACAGGTTTCACATAATGAAAAAAGATGAATTTCAAAAACTCTTCTAGTAACCCGTGAAGAAAATCTCAACCAGCACTTATTTAAACTTCTGAATGAATACGAAACATAATTTTTAAGGAAAAAATCTATATGAAGCACTTTTTGTATATTCTTACGTCAAGATGTTAGAGAACCTACTTAAAAACATAAGAGAACGAAGCAAAATGTCCGTACAGGAAGTACGTAAGGCAGGCTCTATTCGAGTGTCTACATGTAAGAAAAGTCTCTTCCGCGTCTCTCCCTTGGTATTCGCCGTACATGGAGGGCGAATGTTTAGAAAGGTGTACTCGAGATTCGACCCTTCATTGTTCTATCTTTTGTCGTCAGCTTCAGCTTTACAATTCCCCTCTTTTTGCCACGATCCTTGTCCTCAATTCTACATACTTATCATACACTTCATCAGCAAAATAGGCTACATGTGAACAATACTGCAAACTCTTCTCTATGTATTCTACAAGGAATACCCTTCCATCTCTAATTTTGCAATAACCGCATACGATTTTTTTAAAATTTGCATTTCAATAATTAATAATAATTATGACAAAACTACAGTTTTATTTACAACATTCTACTGCAGAAAATCGCCCCATTTGGAGGAAAATGATTTGCGATACGCTACACCACAAATAAATTTGATGAACACGAGAAATATAAAATACTGTGACACTATCGCTAAGGTCCGTTTCGGGATCTAGGTAATTAAATAATTAATACACTAAAGTTTAAAATTACAAGTAGCCTATTTATTACAACTAAAAGATTTACAAAACAAATAATAAACTAATTATAATGAAGTAATAAAATAAATAACTTAATAATTTACTTAGTACTACTTACAAACGATTATACACAAAACTGAATATAATGCACATACACAATAAGATAGTATAACAATAGTTGACCACTACAATGCCCGGATATGTGACCTGTACTACGCACCGACAGCTCAATCAATAAACACTCGTCAAAGATCAAACGAATACTAACTCACTGACCGCGCTCGGGGATCCCTTTATATAGGTAGATCAAAGAGTTTTCTCGAAAAGTAGATCTATTCCATACAAAAATCATTTTTATTGGTTCTCGAAAGATCATAATAAAGAAACAATAGAATAAAGGTGTTACAGGTAACCAACCGACTCTTTCACAAATAGTTGTATAACAAAAGACCCTACCTTATCATACACAATAGCGCGGCCCTTTTTTAATAACCTTTTATAACGAACCCTATTGTTACTTTGTCACTATTATTTACTATTTAACATTTTATGAATTAAGTACTAGAAATTTCTTGAACCATATTCGTCTTCGATATTGTCACAATACTAATAATAAATGAAATATTATTTGTCACCATAACACACATTTCATCACATTGCTTTGTACACAAACAATTAATTAAACCCTTTCATGATTGCAAGCCACAATGATTCATCTTTCGCCTGAAGAAATCATTGCAAACCCAACATTTCTATTTCATCTCTCCACCTGATATCAGATCGTACTTTCCTTTTCTACCTGTCCCTCTGAAATTTATTATGTATCTAATTTACATTCTCTTTCTCTATATATGAATATATAGGAAAGGAAAATACTGTTTTCATGTCGATTTTCGTAATTGAGTTATCACCGTAAATACACGTTTACAGGCCACCTGAACTCAAAAACATGGTTTTAGCCATTAGTCTGCGTGTGTGTGTGTGTGTGTGCGTGCGAGGAAAATATCTTACGAACAGAATATTGTACGAAGTTGAAACTTGGAACTTAAGTTAAGTACTACTAAGGGGCGCGACACAACAAAACCGACCCGACAATTTCATCAATATAGGTCAACCGGAAGTAGTAGTTTACTCGTGCAGTTTTTCCATTTCAGCCATTCATTTTCTCAGAAACGACACCATTTTTTTTAAATTTAAAATTTTTTTTAAATCACCTCATTTATTACATTTTTTATGCTGTACAAGATAGGGTAAGCGTCATGTCTGCTAAAAAATAAACGAAAAATTTTAATAAGAATTACTTATCCGTCTGCTCAAAAAAAAGTTTTGTTTTAAGCTCCCTAGATTACTTTAAAAATTCGAAAAGTTCGGAAAATAAAAGATAGCCTACTGCAAATATTTGTGAAATATCGATATTAATTACGTTTAATTTTTTAGTAGTAATACATTTCTCGGAATGGATTATAAGGTTAAAATACAAATATATTTTTAAAATAATTTTACGACACAAGAAACAAACACCTACTTCTTCCTGATACTGCGAGAAATGCGCTGTATGAGCAACACTTCTCTCACTTAAACCCCCAAATTTTATAACCGGATACCTAAACAAATAACTGAAATAAATGAAATTAACTTTAAGAATGAAAAAAAGAAATGGATAAATTTAATGTCGGAAGGGTAACCATGGGCTAGGTAAAACACAAAGTTAAATGTGAATTTACGTAACAAATTTTTTGTGGTAAATAGTAAAAATTAGTGAAATGTTTTTTTCGTATCCTGGCTCACGATTTTTTAACCATAGTTGAATATGAGTTAGTTTTCACCGCCTCAGTTATTATAATGAACGTGGTAATAGGAATGGATGCGTACAAATTAATATAAAATGTTAAGATAAAATTATGTATTATTTTTTGAAAATAAAGTATTTATATTATTATTTAAGTAAGTCGTATCAAAGTTTAGATCATTACACATTACTTTGGGTTAAGTAACGGTGAGTTGTAACGTGTAATAATTTTCCAAACCTCGAAATCGAACCTGGGACTATCAGATTTACAACGTAGCACGCTACCCACTGGATTACGAAAGCGGTCGACAATGACATTTATTCCTGTTGGTTAAAATACAACATAAAAAGATAACCAAAACAAAAAATGGTAATATTTACGAAGGAGAAAATATTCCGCAGGTATGAATTTACAGAAATTTATTTCGTTACTGACGGAATTTTTTTAACAAATTCACAAATACTGAACGAAAATTGAAAATTTATCTTAAAAAATTGACAAACAAAAATGTTACTTAGACAGAGTCAGTACGAAACTTTAAAAAAATATATAACTGCCTTGAAAAGTAAAAAAAAAACAGAAGAAAAACAAATGGTGAAGTTTAAATAAAAGAGCGAATAAAGAATACAAATTACAATTCATGAATATTCATGAATTAGAAAGAAGTTTGTAGTAGAAAAATAAATCAGAATAACGGTACAGTATAGAATAGTACAAGCCGCATGAAGTGCATTAGAGAGAATTGTCCCTTTGTCAAGCACAATGTTGGATGCTATTGTTTCTTAAAAACAAAAGAAGGGGTGAAAAAGCAAGATATATTTGTGCTCGTGCTAGTTACTAACCATCGATTATTATTTATAGCAAAAAAAGTTACCATTGACCATCTAAATAAATAAAAGCTGGGCTATGATAATTTATCTCGTGGATTGGTTACTTTTCGTGCCCTATACAAAATATAGATAGAGAAGTGTTTTAATGTTGATTTTTCGATATAGAGTTTTCACTGGAAATAAACGTTTTCAGGGCCCTTAAACTAAAAAACATGTTTTTACGGATTGGTCTGTGAATAAAATAACTCAAAAACGATAAACTGTACGAAGTAGAAACGTACAAATAAAGTTAGGTACCATGAGATGACTCAACACGAACAGTTTCATCAAAATTGGATAACCAGAAAAAGTAGTTTATTTGTGAATTTTTTACTTTTTTGTAATTTTCTCAAAAAATAATCTTATGATTTCGTTAAAAATTGACTCATTTAAAAATTTTTGTATTCTACAAGATTGAGATGGAGTTATCAGTCCAATTGTACGGAATTGAGGCCTGGACTCTGACAGAGGCAACAATCATCAAATTGAAAGCGTTTAAATTTTGGCTGTATGCTGTATTTTTTTGAGAATGTTGCAAATATCCTGGATGCACAAAATTACTAATGCTGAAGAGGTCAGCATAGTGAAGCAACGAAAACTGCAATATCTCGGCCATATCATGCAGGATGAGCACTGGTATGAATTGCTCCAACGCATTCTGCGAAATGGGTTTTTTTTAAATTACAGCCTTAATATGCATTTTAGAGCAAGAGTGTACATAAAGCTATAGAAAATTTCAAAACCTACAACTTATACAAGCGGTTTTCTTCTACAGCGCTTAGTTTAGAATCACCAGTGATTTTCCACATTTTCTTCATTTTTTTAAAGTAAATTTTTTTTTTAAAGATTGCGACCTTAATAGAAATTAAAAGTGTATACAATCAAAGTTATAGAAAATTTAAAATCCTACAAATTTTTATTTCAGTTTTTTACACTGCTTAGTTTAGCGTCAATTAATGATTTACCATACTTTGCTTACCAAAATCACAATCCAACAATTATGATTAAAATCAAGTAATTTTTCACTTTACATTGTTTACTCATGATTAAACATATATTATGTTTTTCATAATTTACATTTGCAAAAGTAAGTCGTTTGAGTGTTTTACATCAGATTTAAAAAAAAAATATATATATATATACTAAATAAAAAATCTCGATCAATGAATACAAAAAACAAATATTACTTAAAAAAACACGACAAGGAATAAGAGAAAACAAGTAAGATATAATATAAAGTACTTAAACATTCATGTAACTATTTACTAAAAAAACGAAACGAAAGAAAAATTGTTAAAAAAGTTCAGACCATCTAATCCTTTTTAAAAAAGATTCACGCCCATTTTTCTAGAGAGGAAAAATAATGTACTCAATTTACCCAAGAGAAGAATCAAAATGAATGGCTTCCATCTCGCACGCAAAAAGTACTTACTTAACTATAAAAGGTACTTTAAACCAACGCCTTTTAAAAAGTACCATAGTTAGTTAATGTAACTAGATTTATATATAATGGCGTTAATATTATGTGAATATTTCACAACTTTAAATTTTTTAATGAAGTAAAATCTTTTATAAAATCGGTATTTTTCGTTATAAAAATATTGCAGAACGACAAATACATTTGCAAATAAAAGAAACGTTTTAAGAAAACGGTTTAAGTAAACATTGCTAGTTTATCTTATAAAGAAAGCGCCACCAAGCCCACTGCCAAAAAGAGTTTCAATTCGATATCGTTTGAGTGTCTTCAACTTCAAGACATACACAAATATTGATATTTCACCAAAAACATTTAAATAAAAAAATTATAATGCAATGACAGTTTAAAAAGAAATAGTAGTTCAGGTTTTTGGACAAAACCAGTCAGTCCACTTGATAAAAGGTAACTTTGAGCAGTCAAGTAACATCGATTGGATATTGAAAGGTGCTTAACAACGAACTTAAACACTGCATATCTGAGTTCAACTTTATTGAGACACAAGTAAAACCAGAAACCGTATCAGAAGATTGTCAAAATGATAGTTCTCAAACAAATATAAAATACAGTCGAACTTGTATAACTCGAATCTTCAAAGGATGGGGAATACAACTCGAGCTGCAGAAATTTCGAGTTATGGAAAAATAAAAGCAAAAGAATTATTAAAAAAAACAACATTCCACATAGGCTAATACAGTACCCTACAAGATGTGGATTATGTAGGCCTACTGCACATGCGTAATTTTGTAATACAGTACTGTACGTTGCATTTAGCTTAGCTATTGGCTGCATTATTAAATACAGTACATATTGTTTACAGTATTCCAAAATTATGCAGTACAAATGCTGAATACGGTACATTGTACCGACAGACTATGGTTCTATTTTCCTGTGATCGACCAAAGATTCGTCGATTCAAAGAAATTCATCGTTTTGGTTTACGCCTGTTAGGCCTATACAAAGGCAACCAGATGACTTCGAAGGTCTGTTCCCTTTTAAGGTCGAACATATCCTCTTATAATGAAAGAAGCAGCACTCTACCTACATTTTCCAAAAGGCCAAAACCGCTATTTCCATAACTACGTACAAATTTTGTCAAAAGAAACGAAATAATTAATTCAACTTGGAGAAACGGCAGAATTCGAGTTACAGATGACTTTTTACATGGTAAATCCATTAGACATAGAAAGAAAGATAAAATATGCATAAAATGCATATGCCGTGCGTTTCCTTTATTTAGCATTATACAAAACTATACAATATTTAGCTTTACGAAACGTGGGCTGAATGATGCCAGAATTTCCTTATAAATAAGATGATATAAAAATACCATACATTTACGAAATGACCTCACGGCATCAGTATATATCGAGGAATAACTGTTATATTATAAAAGTAGGCTATATTTAATTAGTAACTAGGAATTAGAAGGTACTGAACACTCACCGCAACAATTTCAGTTTGTGATAATAAAACTTTATTTAATATGCGTTAGAGAATTTTTTTGTCAGGAGAAAAGGTACCTGGCAGTAGATTCTCCGGTAGGAACTAAGGGTGTTAGTCGCTTTTCGGTTCAAGGGAACTTTACTCCATTTTCGCTTTAGACGTTGCACGGTTGGGTTGTCCCGTATAGTTATATCACGGGCTAATTGGTTGGGGTGGTTATTTAGTCGATCGTGAAATCATCGTAGAGGGTCGTATTGCTTAAATAAAAAGGAGTGCCAGAACCAAGTCTTAAGAATTTTAACTGAAAGGCCTGGATTGATTTTAAATTAATCTTTGCAGCTACTCCAGAGCTACAGTTCTCGCCACGGAAAGTCTGCTGTGAATACCAGTTGCCATTAACCAATTTAATAGAATTTTCTATTTACATCACATGTCCGTTTCTGTTTTATTTGTAATTATAAATGCAAGAGTCGACTTACTATACTTGGCACAATACTGTTGTAAAAATGCATAGTTCAATTGAAAAATCATTTCCCAATCTTCACGTAGAGCCAAAATAGCACATTTTATAAATGGCCGCCATATCAAAACGGAAAATGAGATTTTACATTTTAAATATTCTCATTGCAGGAAAATCTGTGTTCTTTAACATACTTAAACCCCGATGTTTTATTTAAAGCCTGGTAAAAGTAACAGAGATTAAAAAGCACTCGTGACAAAAAAAACGGATAAGAACTGGGTACTTTTTATGCGCAAATTGCTGTATCTCCGACAAATTTTTAAATAAAAAATTTACGTTAAACGAATAAACGCAGGAAAACACAGGCTTTAATTTGCTGTAGCGTTAAAAATTTTCCTTTCGGTCGTTTTTGAAATAGTTTCTTCAAACACAACGGACTTCTTTCATGGCGGGCACTACAGATACCATAACTACAGATTGGTTACGAATGGGTTTAGTAGATAATATTTTTTGTTTAACAAAATTTTTGATTAACTACCATTTTTGAATGAACAAGTCTTTACAGATTTTTCCGATTATAATTAATATTAAAAAATTTGTGATTAAATTTTTTTTAAATTAAGTTTTTTGTAATAAACGTTTAAAAATTATCGAAGCAAACATCTGTACAAATTCTACCTGTAAAACTTTTCTAGAAAATACGTCAAGAAATCTAAATTTCAAAAAGACCCTTGCAAATTAATTAACGCAACAGCACTAATTTATTCCTAGCAATCAATTCCACAATTATATTAAAACTTATAATCTTATTTCGGGGTGTTTTATGTCAGTGTTATTTATGAAATTAGATATGCACCCGACCACCTTCAAAGAGCATTGGTAGAGCGTTAGCCGTTAATTTATTTAGCTGTAATAGTTAAGTGCCGTTAATTACAGTACCTCGGTCGTATACTGAGAAATCAAAAAAGATATGATCTACTGCAGCGCATTCTGCAGGGGAAATAGAAGGAAAGAGGACTTCTGGTAGAAGAAGAATTTCCTGGCTCACCAATTTGAAGACCTGGTTTGGTAAGAGCTCCACAGAATTTTTCCGGATTGCGACTAATAAGGTCGAAATAGCCATGGTGATCGCCAACATCCGAACCGGATAGGCACGACAAGAAGAAGAGCATACAACACGGAGGTACCGGATCGATTCTGGAAATGCTGAGTCAAAACTCACAGTTCCAATTGCTTAGCTTACCGTAGTCAACAATAACAAAACTGTTGATGCAACGTTAAACAAACTAAATGATATGCACCTAATAGACAACTCCCGTCACGTTAATGACCCTTCAAAACTTTACAACGTCGCCACCAGAATAGTAGTAGTGCCTACAATCGAAACTTTAGTTCAATTATTTTGTTATTTTCTCGCAAAATAATCTCGTTACAACTTTTAGCAATTTTAATTTTTTTTGTAGAATACAAAAAGTGTGCTCTTTACCACTACATATTTTTTTAATACGTTCAATAGAACTCTGTAATTAAGGAGATATAATCTCTTTGAAATACATCGGACCAGATTTTTCGTTTAAAATATATGATAGTTAAGTTGAGAACAATTTACAAAAATAAATCACAGTCGGACTAAAACGAATAAACATTCGCTTTGTAAATGTCAAAAAAATACTGAAAACCGTTCTAAATTTTCCGTATGAGGATGTATCCATAAATTATGAAAAAAATTTGACCAACAAAAATAAATAAAATTTAAGACTGCGAACAAGTTATAGGTTACATTCGGCAATTAATTCAGCACATGCACTATTTTAACTCTGTCTTTCTAAATAAATTCTCTTTTCTAATTCAGAAAACGTATTTGAATGCATTTATGCAAAATGTGACACATAAATCGAGTTTCCCGTGCACTAACTGCTATACCATTAAACTGTGTCTCTAAATCATGTGAAAGTACGGGATTGAGATATGTTACACCCATATAAGTAATTAATGAACGCCCCCTACCAACCCTCCCGCCCCTACAACGGCGCACCACGACCCCATTCTGCTCACCATTATTATTTAATCAGGAATGAATCGGGTTAGAATAAAATAATAGTAATACCAACAAAACGCGGTGGGAAATTTTGAATGAGACAAACGGTTTAAAATTCAAAAGATTATTTATCAAAAGTCCATCAATTAATAAACAACTTTAACACTTTATAATAGAATAATTCGTAATAAATTTTAAATTAAATTAAAGGGAAGAATTAATTAACCGTTTTATTAGCTGTTACATAATTTATAATTATGATTTAGTCGTACAAAATTTCCTATATATTTGATTGATTATTATTATTATTATGATTATTATTATTAATTACCCATATTACATATCAAATGCGTAACAACACAATGCTTTTTACGTGAACTCCCTATTTTAATTAGTAACCGAATTTTAACGCAAAATATTTCAATGTTCCTATTTATTGCTTAAATAGCATGGGCTGCGCGGCTTCGCACGCGAAACATGTGTAGGACCTGATCAATTTTTTTTAAATAAATGTGTATCAAAAATTGTCTAGCTGCTAGATTGCTGTAGGCTACATACTCTAACGCGCGCGCCAACACACACACACACACACACACACACACACACGCACACACACATACACACACAACGTTTTAATAATTTCCCCCGCGTACGTCTCTCGACTACATTAACCCCTTTTATCTTCTTCAATAGCAATAACTACTCACATGTGCACGCACACACATACATATTTATAATGAAAATCTTCATTAGGACTCTTAAGGTTAACATTTTTAAATATTTTAAAAAGAAATTGTTGCTGTGAATACAAATATAAAAATGTTTTCAAAATTTCATGAAAATCCGTTCAGTAGTTTTAGAAACCAGCGTACACAAAAAAACACGATTTGTCTTTATAATATTAGTATAGATTGTAAATCAAATTTTCCTATTGAGAATTTGGGCTACAAAAAGAGTTTCCAGAAACGTCTAAAGTTTACGTGGTCTTAAATTAGCCCTGTACGAGAGAAATTCCCTATAATTACTGGACAATTATCTGGTCATTCCAAAAAATAATTGTAACCTTTTTTCGCCTAATTCTTTAATGTCAAAAGAAAACAAATAGACCTAAATTTTCGAAAAATTATTTACTTTTGGGCAACAAATCATCTGTGACAAAATCTAGCAAAGTTACTCTCTACGAATCAATATTGAAACGCAATACGACTTTGGGGTACATCTACAAATTCAAACATTGAGATCTTAGATTGATTCCAGTCAAATACCATCAGACACATGTTAAATATACCCGGGTTTATAAACAACTAATTTATTTATAGAGATCTTAACTTAAACACAGTAAAACGAGAATTCAGTACCTAGGCTATTAATTATTTGGACAGACTTTACATAAAGACGTTTTAACAATTTATTTATAACAATTATAATAACGGATTTATTTTTGTACCAATAATAAAATAAAATGTATATACATAGTATATTTCCTATAACTACACATATTTATAACTAACATATTCGTTTATAGAAACTTAAATCCTATATATGAATAAAAAAGATTTAAATAAAAATTTACAAATCAGGTTATCATGAACAAAACTACTACCTTACCTACAAAAAAAATCTTAACTGTAGGCAAGGGAAACAACATAAGTTATTATACAATAGCGTAAACCGAAATTCAATGTTGATGAGATTTGATTTTTTGGACTTGCCTTATCAATATTGTAATAAAAATTTAGCGCATCGAACCTAAAAATTTAAAACAATAAGTGTGAAATTTAATGGAGAATAATAAATGATAATGTTTTATTCGCGCAGAATTTAGTTAGCCTGGATGATCCGGTCAATATATGCTGGTGACAAGACAAATATGAATTATTCAGTACAACAGATAATGTGGCGCATGCGTAAAGCAGTAGGTAGGGAATAACATAGGCTTTGCGCATGACCGCTTTGCCGAAGACCATCTCTGAAATCGTAGATCCAAGATTAATCCGGAAGCACATCAGCCTTTACGTTGAGTTGTGCTGCGTATGGTGTGTTATTTGTGTGAGTGGTGTGTGCATGTTGTTTTTTGTTATTCTTTTTTCATTCAGTCTCTTAATTTTTCCTCAGTGATTAAACTAGTTTATTTTCAATATTTTACCCAAATAAATAGGGGGTTTAACGAAAGGTAAAGAGGGAAATCATCAATGCGCATGCGCGACTGCTTTGGTATCAGTTCGCCACTACAACAACGTAAACTATACTTATAGAACATACAGTATATCGCGGAACCTTTTGTAGGTTAACTGTACGAATATAATCTGTTTGTTACCGTAAACGGAAATGTCGGTTTCTTGAAAACGTGGTCTAACTGTTCACAGTGCTGAACGAAATCTAATATGCAATGTAATATAATGTTATGAAGTTGAAGCTAAACAAAAATACCTTTCCCTGCTTCTTAACAAAAGCCGTGAGCGAGCGGCTAACTACTGTGATGTTTACCTTCCACAATTCGAAATATAAAGAAAAAAGTTAAGACAGAGAAGAAGATAATTCTTCATCAACCGGTTTTTTGACACCTGGTAAAAAAAGGAAACGGTTATATCAATAAGACAGTGATATCGACATGTGAAACGTTATATCCGGGTTTTAAATTTTAGTTGGAAACTTTGTACGTTAAGAAAAATTTTAAAGGAAATACGGTTTAAGTGGAAAAAGTGGCACTACGAAGTATATGAATTGAAAAGCAAAATTTGGTTAACAAACGGTGCAACTGCAGAATAGTAAAATATAGTGTCTCACTGTTGAGGTTGGCAGCATTTCAGATTTCTCTTACCTTCCTCGCAGCCCATCCATACGCATACGGCATTCTCGTGACTCGCATTTGTACTCATGATTTTTCTTTTCTGAATAAAACTAATCATGATCACACATTATAAAACACTGACTTTTCTGCCTCCTTGCTTTTCTTGAAACCACCATTGTGCTATTTTCGCTCCTTCCGTCTTTTTTTGTAGCATCAGAGATTGTCCTCGTAGTTTCCACTGAGCAGATTCTTCTTTAAGTCGTTTGATTTGCTTAGAAATCACTTAACTTATCAATTCTTTTTCTATAGTTTCATCTAACAGAACGATCAGAAACTTTTATATTAAGCATATTATTTTTAATTTGTTTTTTGGAGAGTCCATGCAAGCTCTTGATGTAATAACTTAATTCGTATTAAAGATCTTTTTAATGAATCATAACATAAAAAAGAAGAAAAAACAATAGGCCACCTTCGTAGCGTGGTACTTATCACGCTAGCTTACAACACGGAGGTCCCGGGTTCGATTCCCGCCTAGGGTCTGGAAATTTTCACAAGTCAAAACCCACTGTTTTTTATACGTAACCCACCGCAGCCGCTTATAACCAAACAGTTGATCCGACTTAAAATAAACGTCAAAAATAATAATATTAATATTATAGCCACCTGCTTAACAGCTGATTTTCGGAGATGAAGACTCCATGGTTCAAATCCTAGTAAAGACAATTTTATAAATAATATTACATAATATAATACAGGGGATTGCTTATTGTACTTGAATCGAAGGTTTTAACGTACACACATTACAGATAAAAAATTATTATTTCAGGATCTGTTGTTGTTTAGATCAGCCGAACGGCTAGTTTAAACCTCTAGAGGCTTTACTACGTAAAACGAGGAGTAATCTGGTTTACCATTGCCTTCCTCAATAAGTGTGAAAAATATGATTAGCAGCATACAAGGCCCTCTGAAAACCATTTCCTTCCACCTTGCAAATGACACCTTCACTTCATTCATTACAGGGTCTGGCTGTATAATAAAATTCATTACTCTCATAGGAGATAACTTTGACTAGTGTCTTTTACACCTCTACCTCTTCTGATCTTAAATGCTTCAGTCATATAATTGGCTGCCCATGTGATAAGAAACAGAACTATTTTTTGTAGCCCTGGAACTAGCAGATCGACGGTAAATTAATACGCCACCTGCCTGTTATGGGTAATTATGGATCTATCAAAACAAAAATTATATTTACTTTCTTTTTGTGTCTCTGCAGTTTAACTTCACGAACCAACTACATGCCTACTAAAAGTTTAAAATCCAAAGCAAACTCATGAGATGTAAAATGTAAAGCAAATACAGTTGGAGTCTGCGTATTAAATAAACAGTGAATACATGCATGCATACATAAAATGAAGGGAATGGGATAAAGTAGAGGGTAAGGAGTAAATTGCGTTGAACGTTGGAGGTGACTTAATTACAGGTTCCCTAGGGATATTGAAATTGGATGTAGAGGAATGTATAAATGTTATGAATGTATAAATGTGTTTCAACGTAACATTTCTATTTCGTTAAAGTAACCGATGTGCGAATCCAATAACACCGTCCACCATTGCAGATTGTTAGTACGAATTCAGTACCTATTAAGTACGCACACATAATAAACAATGACAAGGTTCTTCATTTTATGAGGATATGTGTGTATTTTGGAAGTGAATATAATACAATATGCATGGGCCAATATTCACGCACGTGTGTTTGTTTTGTGCGACAGGATATGGGGACGACGCAGTGAGGTCGTTTGTTGTCAATATCTAGGGCAAGAAACATTTACGCCTGCGCAATGCGGATAGACATTTTACATCACTTAAAAACACGCGCTCGTGCATACAAACACAAACATGACGACCACTGCTGTACAAAACAATTGTGGTAATTAATAATTACAATTCCGTGACTAGGCTATCAGATTACTACATTGGTTTACGCATTTTTTACAGACAAAAACAATTAATTCCATTTATTAATTCCAACAGCCCTTTCATTAATTGTTTATTTACAAAATCATTTTGTACTTTCACTGAAAAAATGTTTAGAAAAAATACTAACCAATTTCTACAATATCAAAAACAAAATACGTATTACTAATGAATGTATTTTTCTTTTAGACCATTTTCAATTGTAAAGTAACTTAAACATTTCTGGAAGCTCTTTTTGGAACCTAGCCTCTCAAGGACTTTTGCACAGTACATATTTTCCTTTATCCCGTCATCTAATCCCCTACGTTCTTTGTGGAAGCCATTGACGTCACTAATCAGTAGTCTGAACTTGGTTCAGTCCATTATGTTTTCTCAGTGTATTCCAGTCTCATCAATATTATTTCTGACTTCTTTAAACCACCTATCCGACAATTTAGGTTAATAGTTTAGTATATTAAAAATTTGTTTTGTCAACCGTTAGTCATTCCTTCTACACAAGTGTCCATAGAATTGTAGTTTTCGTTTTCTAGTACAGTTCTTCTCTTTCCCTAACCTGTACTTTCCGTCAGCTATCTTATTATCATGCAGAAGATCTACCTCTGAAAATTCTCTGTTTTTTTTTTTTGACTTCCCGATCATTTAAAGTCATTCTAATAAATCATCATTATCATCTGTCAACGATTAGGCTCACTGGCCTGTTTCGGCATCCATCTATTTTTAGGTCTTCCAAAGCCTCGCTTCCTCGCTTCTAGGTTTATAATTTCCATGCTCGCAGAGTAAGTCTGTGAGCTGGCATGCAAAGTAAATGGTTGGACCAGTTTCTCTTATATATTCTTAACGTTTCCAACAGTGACTGACCATTTAATTCTAATAAATCGAACTTATTATACCACGAAATGAATAAAAACATATTTGCATTGAAGTTATAAAGACCAACTGATTAAAAATGTTTAAATACAGTAGGTACTTATAACACAGTTCAGATAGATAAGAATTGTACATATTGTAAAATTAATATAAAGGAAATAAATAAATAAATAAATGAATAAAATGTAACTACAGTTTCAAACTGCTGTAGACCCGTGTACAAAAGTTGTATGTTTCTGTATTTTGTAGTGCGGCGCTATCCCAAGTTGTTTTCAGGCTGATCCCGGCAATAAAATTATCCATCGAGCATCAACGCTCTTCAGAGAAACTTGGGTATATGCCTTGTTGACATCACCAGTTGCTCTCAGCATTCACACAGCCTAAACGTAAAAAATGTCTCATTCCAAACGAAAATAAGATCGTTTACAGGTCTTAAAATATATAGAAAAACTATAATATCGAGTTATAAAGGAAACCGGACTCCCATAGGCTAATCAAGACATTGTCCCAACTGGTGTGACTTAATTCTTCAAAGATAGTCCCTACAATCTTATTACCCTGGAATCATCTTATTATTAAAAATTATATGTTAACCATTATTGTAGAATGTACAACAGAGCTAACAAAAGTTTATTTCTTGAAATACAAATGAAGCTGAAACTGATAAAAACATTGAAATGCTTTACACTTGCTATAATTTCTATTTTCTGATAAGTACAACTTCAAAATGGTATTAATATCATTCCGAACATTGGTCTCTTAGCAATGTTGCTGATCCCAGAAAGAACGTTGAAATCTCACCTCTGTGCAAAATTTTTAGTAGCCTATTCCTTTTAATTTACACCAAGTTGAAAGTGATAAAACCAAGTAACACCCTTATCAAGATCAAATCCCACACTAAATTAAAATGTTCAGTTTTGGTTTTTTTTCAACAATTCCCTAGGATAAAAGAAACCTAACGTTTTAATGAAGTTTTCTAAAACCATTTATAAATTTTTAAATTCAGTTCACAAACTGAATTAAATAACTTGTTATTTGAAAATAATAAATGCATCATGTATTCCAAACACATCTAAGAAAGTTGAAGTTAAGCTTAAAGTTATCAGAGGCACGTATCAAACTAAACTGTACAAGAAGATACAGCACTACATCAAATCACTTGGCAAGGAATTGGCTAAGTTTTCCAATCCCTAAAGAACACTATCATGCGGTATCGTTATTACTTTTCCAATAAGAGAGATGAAAAACTATTGCTAGTTCAAATACCCTTTTCAAGTACAATATAATGTCCAAAAGAAAACAACACACAACCCCCATCAATATCTTTTAATTTTTTAGCACTACAATAACACAAACATTGCTGTGAACATAAAACTACTGTAACAACTAAGCATAGGTTCGTTCAGGATCTGGGTATAATCAATAATAAACTTCCTTTAAACGTATAAGGATTATTTATTGACAAAAATTACTTCAATTAAATTAATTACAAAAATTATTCTTAAACTAAACATGACTACAAGTAAGATAATGTGGCTTCATCATCTGTCAAGGATTAGACTTAATGGCCTGTTCAGGCATCCAACTCTTTTTAGGTCTTCCCAAGCCTTGCTTACACCCTAGGTTTATATTTCCAAGCTCGCAGAGAAGTCTGTGAGCTGGCATGCGAAGTAAATGATTGGACCAGTTCTCATATATATATTCTTAACGTTTCCGACAGTGACTGAACATTTAATACATTCATAAATTTACATGGTCAGCCAGAGGAAGTAGATTGGTGATGTCAGAGTTTGCCGAGGTTGCGATCTTCATTTAGATCATTACTTTCTTATAGGAACAATCGATATGCTGACACGGTGGTACCGTCCGTCAACGAAATTTCTGAAGAAAGATGATCAAGAGAAAATATTTAAAGTTTCTCTTTTGCAGGAGAATAGCGTTAAACACCTGTACCAAAGTCGATTATCAACCTACTTGGTATTCCTACTTAGTATTCCAGCAGCTAATGATGTGGAGCAAGAATGGGATCATATGAAGAGAATTCTGAACCAAGCTGCTACTGAAGCTCTGGGAACTCAATGAAGAAGGCCAAAGCGGAAGGGTCTCAACATATGAAATGACGAATTCAGAAACGCTATTACTGGTAAACAAGATATGTATAAGACTTGGTTAAACGACCCAACTGTTTATAACAGGTAAATTTATAACCAAGCTAGGAACAATGCTAAAATAGTTACTAGACAGGCACACCAGCAGGTATGGCATGTGTACATTTCTAATGTTGAGAATGATTAGTATGGTAGGAAAGAATTTGCTCATAAGTTTCTTAGATCGATGGGATAATGTAACATAACAATGAAAACAATGGTTTATCTTTCCATAACAACTTTCTACTGCCCGCATGCACACGCACTATTAACGTAATTTAGAACCCGGGGCCGTAATGACACTATTTCGACACGGCCCTAAAACACTAATTCCATTCACAGTCTAAATACTGACTCACTGAAAAGGCGCTAACAGTTTTTATATATGCGGCTGATGGTTAATCAAGACCCTTCTAACACGTTCTCCGTTTTACAAGAAAATGGTAGAAATAATAAAAATTAAAATAAACGTTTCTACTAGTTTCAATTTCCGAGAATTCCTATTCAAAACACTTCATTCATTGCAATCCATTATCCTTGTTCAATACACTCCAACTCATCCCATCACACAATCTATCCCCTCAACAATTTCTAGAATATCACTGTACAATGTTTAACACTTTTTACAATCCAGGATTTCAAATTTAAATGTTGATTTCAGTCATAAGGAGACATACAAATCTTCACTCACTCATCGCCCTTAATTCCTTAACTTCTTGATCAAATGGAGGGCTGAGTTTCAGCAATTTGTTTTTTGAAAACTAAAACATTGCATTTCGATTATTTGAGTTTAAAGAGTAAACACGAGATTTCAACTCTAAAACAATACACCTACAGGAAGAACAACAGACATTTAAATGTAACTGATACTTAAGAAAATTCAAGTTTTTCGAACATTTGCTTAAGGTTGAAAAAGGGGTTTAACTTCTCTAAAGTAATAATAAATAGTATTTTTATACTTTCCTAACGCAAAGTTATTATGAAAATCGGGGAAAATAGTCTTAAAACGATACCTGCAAAAAAGAAAAGTGTAGAACTAAACCGGGAAAAACAATAAACCTATTATTTGTTGTACCTATCTGAGGCTTCTTTTTCTTCTCTTTTGGGAACCTGCTCTTATTGAAGGTTGGCAATCACGAATTCTTACTTTTGATACTGGAACCATAAGTAATTCCACAGAAAACCAATGTTACCAGTCTCACAGGGTTTTTAACCAAGATGTTTTAGTCTTCCTTCGCTCATATCTCCTGCTATTATTCCTGGTCTTATTACCTGCATCAAATAATATTTCTCTCTATGTAAAGTGTATCCGTAATACTCCAGCTACCAACTCTTTATCGAGTTAATCAATTTTAACTTTTTTACATATCAGGTGTAATAACGCACGTAGTTTCAAGCGTTATAATTTTGTTTATTCCTCAATTTGTAAGAGCCAAAACCTCCATTCTACATAAAAGAACATAAAAAAGTACTTCACCAATATGACTCGAAATTTTATATTTAGATCCCTGTAACAAAACGCTGGCTTTATGTTTATACAGACCGCATACGCTATTCCAAAGGCTAGTTCTTCAGCAAACACCAACGGACGAATCTCGTCCATTCAACCTTACAAAGATTCCCCAAACAGGTTGTCTTTTTAATAAAGTACTTTCTTCCAATCTTTAAAAGTTACAGTATAAAAACTCAAACCAGTAACAACTAACAAATAAAATAAATAACTTTTCCAGAGGACTAGGATTTCCATACTTTGTAAACAATCAAAAATTAATTTAAGAGTATTATAAATTATACACAGAACAAAATAAATGAATTTAGTTCATAGAAATATTGGTAAAGGAATAAAATTGGTACAATGAATTGTGAATACAAGAGAAAAACAGAATATGTACGTAGTTGTAAATCTCTCAAGAGAAAAATTGGGTACGATAGCATAAAAATGCAAACACATATTCAGCACATTGATCGTGCCAATCAAACCTGGAATTAGATAAACGAAATCAGGAAGATTTCCAGGTTAGTGAAGTGGATGATTAGGAGGTGGTAGAACTCGTTCCTTACATAAACACTCTTTCCCTTCAATAAACTACAAGTGCTTCAAAGATTGCAAGAAAATATGATGTCACATTTGTACAAAGAAAGTGGCAAACAACAATAACTTGTTTAAATATAACTCAGCAGATGTTACAACGACTCAGATTATGAAATTTTGGAAAAGGTTTATTAAAAATTATAAAATTACGGGAACAACCCAATTTATAAAGAAACCTCTTCAATTTACAAAAATGATTCCGTAAATGGTTCTAAGAAATAACTAATATTTTTTGCCTCTAACATAAAAATACTTGAAAATCAGGAACAACGCTTACAATTAACCAGACGAAAACAACTTTTAAGTCCTTAACAATAAAGGAAGAAAGTGCTTTTAGTGGAGTCAGAGGTTTTAAGTTTATCTTACAGTCTAAACATTTAGCATACACAACAAAATAGATTTAAAGTGACAGCCAGGAACAATAACAAAACAAATTTAACAAACTACGATTTGATGCATAATATTAGTCTTAAAAACAAAAATATTTTGCGAAATGAGAGTGTTTACAAATCTTTTAGGAAAATAAATTAATCAATATATGGGGAGGATTTTTGTTTTTTTTTACGTCTGACTGTTTCGCTACTGATAAATTTTTTTATTTAGCTCAAAGATCTTTGACAGAACGCGGGGAAAACACGATAAACATAAAAATATTATGTTTTTATGATTACCTCCATGGTATAGTCGTTAGCGTCCTACGCTACAAAGCGAACGATACCGGGTTCAATTTTCCAGATTGGGTTTGGTAATTGTAAAAAGTTAAAACCACCGTTCCATAACCCATAATATCCACTAATAAAATGTAACTTTAAATAAACTAAAAAAGATATTTATTTAAAAGTATTAATAATAATACGACGAATTATTACTGTATTAGAAAATTTTTTTTATCATTACAACAATTTAATAAGAAGATAAAACTATTACGAACACTAGTATACAATGAATGACAACCGGTTGACAAAACACATTTTTAAAAGTGACCTAAGAAAAACTGACCTAAGTTGTCGGATAAATGGTTTAAAGAAGCCAGAGAGGATACTGAGACAAACCGGAATAAACCGAGAAAACTTCAATACCGAATCAAATTCAGCCAACTAATTACGGACTTTAAAGGTTTCCATGAAGAGCAAAAACAAAACACCATGTGGACAGAAGCAAGGAGAAAAACCTAGGCTACAGTGAACAAATTCTGAGAATGTGGGGAGCAAATAAATAATTATTTACGGTTTTTTTAACTAATTATAATTAGTTAAGAAAAGTTTTTTGAACAAGCACAGGATATCCTAAGTTACGAGTATTTCTTTCCTCATGTAGGCCTACTAATGTGATTTTGAGAAATAACTTCCCTTAAATTTCAACAATTTTACAACTTATGTCACTCATGGCAGAACTCTAATCATTCACAAACTAGGCTATATCGAAATCCACTGAATTAAAAAAATTACATTTACAAGTAGAAAATTGCACATGCTGTAAATGGAATTTTCGTAGAAAGGGTGAGTCATTTTAAATAACTAGGATGTTACATAACCGACCAGTTAAACTACGTTGGAGATTAAATGTAGAATAGTAGCTGCTAGTTTCTCATAGTATGTGGTCATGGTTTTGCAGCGACAATTTGAATTTACGACGAAAAAATTACAAAACTCATAATTTGGGTAACTGTAAGGCAATCAATTTTTTCGCCAGAATCAAATCCATATTATCGGCGGTCCGGATTACTGACGTTTACAGTAACAAATTATCCTTGCCCTACGGAAATATGCGGCAGAACCGACTAAGCAGTTTCAACCGATAACTACTCGGACGGTGGTGGAGGTAGGCAGTCGCACGTGTTCTCCCATTGTTCAGTCAGTGATCCCATTTCAGTAGCCACAATGGTTTGGACCGGAACACAAATCCAGCAGACTAAGCCAGCCGCTGAAATCTGTGTGAGCAAATGCTCGCACAGATCCCCCCGGAGGCAGCTTTTTTAGTAGTGATGCACATTTTAACGTCGGTGGAATCGTGAACAAACACAACTTCCGCTACTGGGCTGAAAATAACCCTCGAGTTATTCAAGAAAGACCGCTACATTCCCCTAAACTAAAACTAACGTGTGGTACAATTTGGCGTGATAAGCCTTACTTGTTTGAGGAGGAAGGTGTAACAGTGATTTTTGATCGTTATGTTGCAATGTTTTCTGCACCCCAGAATTGAAAAAATTGTCAAAGAAGATGAAGTAGGGAACTTGTGGTTCCAACAAGTTGGGGCTACAACTCACACAGCCCGAAATTCACTTAATGTTTTAAGACAAATGTTTGACGACAAGTCACTTTGAGGGGTGATGTGGGACGGTCTGCGCTATCACCAGATTCGAGCATCTATCTGCGACGACTTTCTTTGGGGAATCTCCAGGAAAAGATGTTCAAACGTTGTCCTCACACCTTACTAGAGCTACGGGAGCGGATTATTGAAGAAGTGAATGCAATACCCCGCGATATGAGTGCACGAGCTGTTCAAAACTTCAGAGATAGTCTCCAAAAATTGCTGCTAACGGCGCCATCTTGAGACAATTATTTTCAAAAATGGTTGAATGGTATGTAATTACAACTAAAATTGAAAATAAAAACACTTTTTCTCTATATACCCAGCTTATTTTTTTTTATAAATCCTCAAAACAGCTTAATTGGTTCTTCCGCACTCTATAAAATTTGACTAAACTCGAATGATACGAGTTGCTAAAAAGCATCAACTACAAACTCTATCTTAACAACTTATTCACGGGAGTAAGTAAGAAAAGATGAAACCTATGCGAAATATCAATAAAACAGTAATTTAAGTATGAAATATCGCCTTAATTATGCTTATAATATTAGAAGACACGATCAATGAAACCTTGTTCTTAAATAGTCACATAATACACTAACACCGACGCACTTCCACTTGTACGTTTATTCTATTACCCTCACTAGAAGTGTTATAACACTACTTCTGTAAATATTATTATTGTTATAACAGTCATTTTACAAGCAGCGTTTCTCGTCTTTTAAACCACTCCTCCATCGTACAATAGCACACTTACAACCACGTTCTCACTTTTAAAACAATACATTCAGTGCGAAAATTAGCTAATAAATTTCCAATAAAATATCGTGTATAATCGAGTACCCCTCCGCCATCGAATAAGCACCGCATCACGATTTTATGGACCGAAAATCGAAAAAATAAATTAAGTATTACCTAATATGATACAAGAAACAACCAAACACCAGATGCACAATATAAAGTATTTATTCAGTTTTATTTAAGTTCTAATAATAATTAGGTAATTAGTATTATAATATTACATTGACAATAAGCTATTCATTTCAGAATAGGTAGGCGTAGATATAATGCTGTCAGCATATAAGGCTTAAGGAATCGGGTAATCGATTCTGTAAAACAAAAAGAAGATACCATTTTATAAATATAGTTTCAACAACAGGCCTATAGATACCTATTTTAGTATGGATAAATTTTTATTGATTAGCATTTTTTTTTGAACTGTAGATGATTTTCAGGAACCTGGTATGCTGATAAGCATACTTTTCCACTCGTGAGGAAGACAAGGTAAATCACTTTACTCCTAGTTTTACTTAACAAAGCCTCTAGAGGTTCAAACCAGCCTTTCGACTGATGACCTAAAACAACCACACAAAAACATCTTTGATTTATGTCTACGTTATAATTACTGGCTGTTCCCTAAAGCTGAATTCCATAAGTCCATATGGGCTTCAAAAAGGCCTTATTCGTATATACAAGAATCTTTTTCGAGTGAGAAAGTTTCGACCTCTTTTCTCCATCCAGTAAAGTTGTGTAAATTTTATGTTCATTTGTTTTCGTTTTAGGTGTATGTATGTTCTCCATAATAACAAACCGTCGATTATCTAAATGCATGCCAAGATACTTAGCTGAATCAAAACAACGCTTTGCAACGTCGTTAAGATAAACTGGTGGATAGTCACCTCTTCGAATAGTAAAGTTACTTGTATACATTTTGCTACATTAATTTTTTATTCGCATTGTCTTCTGCCAATTTTGATATTCGTGTAATTATTCTTGGAACAAATAAAATATTTTTTTTATAATGCGCTTATAACAAACACTTTCGTTGTAAAAATTTTTATATCAATTATATTTATAAGGCACCATTGTCAGTATATGACATTTACCGAACGTTTCACCGACGTGAATATTTTTCAGGACTAATCAAAAATCAAATCCGGGACCTTCGACTACGCATTTATCCTATCATGGCGGAGAAGATATCAACTTCAATGCGAATTATTATAGTAACTGTCCTCAAATATCCAGATATTACAAAGATTGTGTATCGTACAAGAAAGATGACGAAAATTGTCTCCAGCACTTAAATATTAATTCACAGGTAAGGGCAAATCCTTGAGCTTCACAAATGTGACTAAACCCTTTCTTACCAGATGTAGACCTATTCTAATCTGGTCATTAAAACTTTAGTCATTTCAAAGTCACTTGGTCAAAGATCAAATCCGGGATATTTCTGTAGTACACCCGTTATTTAGCGCTTTCAGTTACTGTTCTATGGAGGCCACCGTCGTTATATTTTATAATGGTTTTAAAACTGACATAGAATATAAATTACGCTAAGTCACATAAATCAATGATAAATATTAATGCAATAAAATTTATTTTTCAATAAACACTTACATTATTAATTACACCAGTAGACTTAATGTTTCTTTATTAAATGTTAACTGCCGAGTTAATTAATTTTTCATTACCTGCAACAGAAACACCATTATTAAAAATCAATTAAAAATTAGGCCTAATTTAATTTTAAATTTCAAATGCACTTTTTCTAAATGGCTTTGATATTAAAGTAGCCTACTGTAATATTGAAAGTTATTTCCTTGCAGAAAATGGTTGTACTTTCTAGAGAAACATTATTTCTGCATTTTACCTATTAATAGGAAACAACAACGAAATGTGGGTAGAAACACCGCAGATAACTTTGCGATAATCACTTCTAATTAATTTAATAAATGTAGAAGATAATTCACCCTTGATAACTTAATGGATAATAAATTAAATATTAAATTAAAGCTAGCTTTAAACATGGATAGGTGACTCAGTTGGAACGCTCATGTAGGTATTAAACGGAAAACTTTCGGCGACAGACGAAAACGATTTTATTTTTACTTTCTAAACGGGCTAAATTACCACTGCATCTTAAACTTCTTATTTATAAAGCTAATCTCTGGCCTGTTTGGATGTACGCCTGCCAAATCTCTGGAATTGCAAAGACACCCGTAATTGAAAAAAATCCAACGATTTCAGACAAAATTCTTACGTCAAATTGCAAATGCTTCCTTTTACATTACCAATGATTCTCAGCACAATGACTTCAAAATTCCGTACGTACACAACTTATTTCGTAAAATTTACAAAAAATTATTTTTTAAATTTACAATTATTATTTACATTAACCTCTCAAATCTCGGTCCTTATCGAGAATTCTCGAACACTTTCATTTTAGGTATTGTCATCATATTTTTAAAGAAATATATAAATCAACATTTAAAAGTAACGGGTTTTCATTTTATTATTAAAGTCGCGTCAATAGTTTGGTTTTAGCTTGTTACAATTTCCAGACCATCAGAATGGAACCCGAGATCTACGCGTTGTAGGTTTTTTTAATTCTGCAGCCCTTAGTTTAACGTTAGGCCTAATATGAGATGTTTTCAGTAAAACGAATGTAGAGAAGGGTCTCTAATAATTGCAATTTATTAATAAGTCTAAGCATAATGAGTAATTGTAATTTACAATCATGTAAACAAATAATTTTTATAACTTTAAAGGAAGTTTGTTTATTATTTCTTACAAGCATACCGAACAAATCTTGGCTGAAATGTTACAGTATTAAAACTGCTACCTTTATATTAAATCTTCATATGAAATGAGTCAATTGATGTTACGGAATCAAATAGTAATTTAAATAATCCAAATTTTTAAGAAAGATTCATTAAAATTACTACGGTTACTAATGCTTGGTTTATGTTGTTGTTTAGATCAGCAGCCGAAAGGCTGGTTTGAATCTCTAGAGGTTTTACTAAGTAAAACAAGGAGTGAGGTGGTTTACGATTGCCTTCCTCACTGAGCACAAGAGTGCCTATGCTTATCAGCATGCCAGGCCCTCCGAAAAGCATCTACTTTGCACCCTGCAAATGATATCTTCACTTCATTCACTACAGGGTTTGGCTGTATATTGAAATTCATTACTTTCAGAAGATATAACTCTGACTTGTGTCTTTTAAACCTCTACCTTTTCTGTTCTCAAATAGTTCAGTCATATAATTTGGCTGACCTCGTGATAAGAAACAGAAATATTTTTTATAGCTCTGGAACTAGCAAATTGAGCGCAAATAATTTAACACTCCATCTGCCTGTTATGGGCGATGGTTAATGTTATGGAACAAGAAATTTATGCAGTAAAAAACGGGTATACGAAGTGTGGCTATTAAATAACGAGACTGACGTAAAAAATTTAATTTTAATTTTATACATAATCACTTATTGTCACCTTCAATATACACTCCTTCTCTATCCCTACAACGCTCCATGCGAATTTTTTATTGTTGGAAACAGTGCTGTTAGTCATCTTCTGTCAGCTCTTTCAGGACACGTGCCGCTTTCTATTTTACAGATTCCACAGACTCAAATCTTGTCCCTTTTCTTTTAATGGAGATTTTACCTTAGAGAACAGGTAGATGTCACATGGTGCAAGATCTGGTGAATAAGGTGGATGTTCTGACACTGAGATTCTGTACTTGGCTAGGAACCTTGTGACAGATAACGTGGAATGAGCTGGCGCATTGTCTTGGTGGAGAACCTATGATTTGTCCTTTCACATTTCGGGGCGTTTTTCCTTACTCTTTAAGGTAGTTTAGAAACTACCTCAAGGTAGTAATACTAATTAATTGTTTGACCTTCAGGAACCCAGTGAAGGTACACAATCTCATGGGTATCAAAAAAAAACAATCATCATTGCTTAAAATTCTGACTTGCTTAGCGAGCTTTTTTGGCTCTCGGTGAAATTCGGCTTTTCCAGTGCATGGATTGGCGCTTCGTTTCCGGATCATAAGTAAAAACCACGTTCACCACATGTTATTATCGTTTCCAAAAAAATTGGGTCATTTTCAATCGCGTACAAAGTGTCAGCACAAACATTTTTGCGATCTTCATTTCAATCATTTTTGCGATCTTCATTTCAAACATTTTTGAGCGGCACGTGTCCTGAAGGAGCTGACAGAAGATGACTTCCAGCACTGTTTCCAACAATGAAAAATTTGCATGGAGCATTTTAGGAATAGAGAAGGAGTGTGTATTGAAGGTGACAATAAGTGATAATGCATAAGATTTAAAAAAAAAATTTTTTACAACATCAGTCTCGTTATTTAATAGCTACACCTCGTAGTTGGTGTTACCTGTTATGAATGAAGAAGAATTTAATTTACAAATTCTAAAAGCGGTAAATCAAGATTGCAACTCATTTCCTTCAAATTGAAAGACGAAATAAGCTATTTGTCAAAAATAAATAAAAAATCGGAAGGGTAGATTTTAAATTTAATCCTCAGAAGTGTTCAGGTATACATAATGTACATACACTTTGCACTTATAGGATCGCACGGGAAGACTGAGAATTGTGGTTGAAAAGGGAATATTGACCTGGCAGTTGCTATAGTACCTACTACTACTATTACTACACTACACTCACGTACGACACACGCGTATATGTATAAATACCATCCAAGTAAACGCACGCATGCACATCTCACGCACACACGATCCTTTCCATTCATTTCATCCCCCACTATGCTATACATGTGCACACGCACACACACAAACACACCGTGCAGACACATCGTACATCAACACGTCGCCCTTTTACAACACTCCTTCTCCCACTACGTGCACTTATCCGAACCTATCGAAACCTCAGATCGATTCCAACCAACCAAAACGTATTCTAGAGTCCACCATCATCTTTGAATGGTTTGCTTTGACAAATGTATTGTGATAACCACAATAAAGTATTTCATTGCCTTGTTTTCCCTCGCAATGTATCCCTTCATTTGTAACTAGATATTACGTAAAATTTGATTAGAAATATTGAAACCCAATACACACATCATTGTACGCTTAGAATTACAAATTTCCAAACATATAACTTTGTTAATTAATTAGACGTAATCAAAACAACAAAACTTTCACCTACAATTTCATAGAATAAACCCAAACGCGTTTCTGCCTCTTTGAGGCCATCTATAGAAAAAATATACATTCAAACACACTGACTACGCTAAGAATAAACCGATTCCCATCTCAACGAGTTTGGTATCTATTTGTCCCTAAAAATAAGGGCGATACACGTTAAGGTTAATTTTATACACTTTTTGGTACAAAAGGTGGCAAAATACTGCTCGAGACTGGATTTAAACACAACGAGCTTGAATGAAAAAGTGGAGTACCGGAACAATTAAGGCAACATTTGGAACGGATGCCAGAGGAGAGAATACCTTTACAAGTGATGGAATATGTTCCAGTTGGAGAAAGGGAGGTGGGAAGACCTCGAAGAAGATGGCAGTAGTCGAGATGTACGGGTTGGAATGTCTCGTGTTTGTGTAGAAGTACAGGATGGTTTTTTTGTTTTTAACGTCCGGCTGTTCTGCAATTACTGCTAATGCAGACGGTGAAGGATGAAATGAGGTTACAGGATGGTTTGTGAGTTCGGAAAAGGCTTATGCCTAATCCTTGACAATAAGAAGAAGAAGAAGAAAATAAGACTAAGAAAATACAGCAAGGTGTATCAAGGCTACATAAATTTTAAACGAATAAGGTCTCAATAAAAACTATTTTCTTTGGGAATATTACTACATACTTATTTAACACTGTTCAATCCACCACTGATCGAACGATGTAGAAAAGAGGTGGTTTCAACAGGTAAGCCGCATGCCAGAGGACCGGTATCCACTACTGGCCTTACAATACCGTACGCAAGGAGTACGGTCGTTGGGTAGACCAAAAAGAAGACGAATAGAAACTGGAACAGGAAATGTAGCTGATCCATAAAGGAGGAAGAATATTAACACTGTAAAATAGACTAACCCTGATATTAAACTAAACATGTGATAATTTAAAAGAATTTCAGAAAACTCTGAAGTCTTCATTATTTTGTAATTATCGAAATAATCTTTCTCCAAAATTATGACGAAAGTTGGCAGAGACACGGTCATCACCAGATTGTTCATCACCTTGTTTTGTGATATAATTACTTGTGGAACTCAAAATAAAATCTTCCGTTGTTTTGTTTAAAGTTCCTACTTTTATGGTTTAGAGGTTTCTCCTCTTTAATCAAGATTAAAAAGCAGAAAAACTGCTATTGAAATTAGTTTCTGGAGAAATTGACAGTTCATTGTGCCATATCGAGTTACGAATAAGATATATTGAAAAATATATTAACTGATAAATTGAAGAAAAAGACATCTTAATTGGTACGGTCATCAGCGAAGAATGAAGGAGAACATGTTACAGAAGAGTTGGCTATGAATTTTAACTAGACGGAGGAGGTGAGGATGAGTCAAAATGGAGTGGACGTAGGCCTATTATGAGATCATGGAGTGGAAAGGTGTAAGGGATGATGATGAAGATGTATTCAAAAGGGATGAATGATGTTTTGAGTTCCAGTACTACATGTCCTAGGGCTAGTGCAGTAGAAAAAAATCAAGGTAATTTATTTCAGTACAAAAAAAGCCTAACCGATTAATTGAAATAAGAATTAATAATCTACAGAAAATTTGTTCGGCGTAACAACATATTTATGAAGGAAATGTGGTTTCAAATTCCAATTTAACAATTTACATTTATTAACGACAATTTGTTACTAAACTTAAACATAGTAAATGAATATCAGTTTCATTCTGAAATCTTTATAACTAATTAAGATTTACAGAAAATAAAATCACAAATAAAAATAAATGAAATAGTTAGAACTTTATTTTAGGAGGCGTTGATAACTTTTTCGTAACATACTGTTCTGTATAATAAATGCGGTAATTAAAACTTAAATAATTAGTGGCAAATAAAATAAAACAGTTAATTTAAATTATAATGACAAACTATTAAGAAAAACCATAAAAATTAATAACTAAAAAAGTATAAAACAATAAATAAGAAAAAAATGAAATATCACCAGAAACTCTTAAACAGGATAGCTTCCAGTAATAGCAGTTAGAAAAAGTAAAAATAAAAATGAAATAACGAGAAACTACGATAACACTCGTATAACAAAAAAACCCAAGAAATGTGAAGAAAATGTAAAACATTAAGCTAGAAAAGTTAGATAAAAGCTCGCTACGGAAATAGTACCACAGAGACCGCAAGAAATAGGACAAAAAATAAACAATAAGTACTACAGTACTTAAAGATGAGAAGATGTAGTTTAATACAGTGTAAAGACCATCAGGTGTGGTTGCAGATGAACTATAAAAGGAAAACTTCAGTACGAACATAATTTAAAACGGGAACAACAATTTGGCGCTTTACAGAAAAACTACTCCAGCTAGAATGTGACAAAAAAGTCCAACTTAGCATAAAATTGTCGTAAGAATTAAAGAAATGATATACGTACTTAGAAAGTACTTTTGTAGAAAGACACAGAAATTTGAACCACAATAAGCTACTACTTTCTGTACAGCACAATCTCGCTAATCCGAATTAATAAAAATCACAACTTTTCGGACTACTGAAAAGTTAGGATTAGCGAATGATTGTCTAAAAGGCAATATTCATGTTTAAAATTATTAAAATACAATTGCTTATGTTGAAATAAACTAATTTAATAATAATACACATACAGTAAACTGACCTTACTTGTTTTTTCCACAAAAAAGTCACATTAAAAAAATAAATTAACAATAAAAAAATTTGTAAATACAGTACTACATAGGCTACAGTAAGTTAAATAAAATACGCACATTTGTTTATGTTGCAATAACCTAATTCAATTATCAAATACGAGGAAAATTAACAAACGAGGAAAACCACAATTGAGTTGGGCAGACTACCTTAGGAGTCACACAGGAAAGGGAGGATGGACGCCGTTCGGTTTAATCGGTTTAATCGTCTTATTAGATTGCAATTGCTGGACATAATAATATAATTTCATAATTAAATTCATAAAAGCTTATTTCATTTCAGTCTGAAAAACACATAAAATTACAAAGATCTTGAATAGGTAAACGGAAATACAAAAATTAATTACATGTTAGGTGTGGTATTATTGGAACTCGGTACGGTTTCCCGGAAAAAGTAATAATAAAACAATTCGAATAAAAAAGTTAAAGGATTTTCTTTGTAATTTCTCATGAAATGGAAAACTATATAAAATCTGAAAATAAGTAATCAGGTTTAAAATTTACATCGTATACGAAAAGGAAAATTTTTTACAAAACAACGGATGAAAATGTTAAAATCTACTTTTACAATATGTAATATAACAATTTTTAACATTACAACGCTGATATTTTTCTACCAGTAACTTACTCCAATTACTCCTAATTAAGTTAAAACAACTTTTTTCTAACAAAAATAACAAAATATTTTGTAACGTTTAAAACGTATTAAATTACCTGTATTTAATTAAATTACGACTCATAAAATGTAGTCAATAAAATGATGCTTCAAGTGTTCACTTAACTAATTTACTCAATTGGAACAGCTAGATATTTTCAATTCTATTTTGTATTTTAAACGTATTGATAATTGGATAAAAATACGGAAGTAGTAGGATATCTAATTATGTTAAAATTTCATAAATTTAAAGCACGTTGATTGGTACGTTGAACTAGATTTTAAAATACTCTTAATTTGTTTCTTGCGGCAATTATACCAGAATACAAAAATATATATCCGTTAAAATTAACAAATAAAAATTTTCATTTCGCAATAAAATTCTTGAAAAATTTCATATAAAACTCAGTTTATAATCATAGTATAATACCGTAATTGCGCCCGCGCGTACCAATGACTTATTGCTAGCTTCAAAAAAAATTGTAATAAAATTAGGGATGCAAATATTACAGGAGTTGATTACAACATTGTGTTTACACGCATTAAAACCAACATTAATATGTACTAAAGAAGTAAACTAATACTATAAAGAAGTAACGTTTGTTTATTTGTTTGGACGAAGTTTCTCACAAACTACCCAAGCGATTTCAAAAATCCGTTTACTATTGGAAAGCATAGAGCTTTCTATACAACACTGGCTATTCGGAATTACATAGCCTAATTTTTAATATAGATAAAAAAATTGTAAAATTAGGTCATCTTTTGGTTAGTTCGTTTATCTATCTTATCTATTTTATTATATTGTATTTTATAGTTATTACGTACAGTACGCTATCCTATTAGAATAAGATACTATCCTATACTTCTTACTTAATCAAAATATTAGCCAATTATTGAGCCCATTTCAGGGAAAATCGGTGAAGGTTTTGGCGGTTAAAATCGTGTTGAAAAAAAACCTGCTTACTATTAATATATAGATTAGCAGGTCGTGGTTTCCCCTTCTATTGGTGATTCGTACTGATGTCTATAATAGTTCTTGTTTTTAATACTAATTTGTTTTAATTGTACAGTGTGATTTTGCTCTAACTAGTAATGTTGTGTGAGAAGGTTTCTACGCAATAATAGACCTAAATTTTGCAACAAATAACCAGATAATCTTAAGTAATCTGTAATGATTAGTAACACAAACGTAGGACCGTTGGAAAAATATACTGAAAATCAAATACCACTCTCATTAACCCGATAAAATAACGAACAGCGATAACATATTAATACAGTTTCGAAACACATCGTTCAAATTTGATAACATCTTAAATAAATGTAAAAATCCAAATGAAAGCTACTTTGTTGTTCCAATTTTTGACGTAAATTTAAAAATGAGATGGACGAACCGACAGAAAGTACCCCTGAATAAATAAAGCGAACTCAGAGATGTTTTGATCGTATTTTTAATAAATAAGTATTCCAAACACGAGCTCAGAAAAAACATTTTATTTTCTAAATAATTTTTTTTATAAAAACCACGAATCTCCAAAAAAATCATCAGCAAAATAATTATCAAATTATATAGGATATCCGAAACAAAGAAAATTTCACAAAAACGTGTAAATTCCGTGAGATCTCAGGCTGACAATGTTTAACCCGTAGTACAGTCCATGTCCATTATACTCATTGATAATAATCAAACAGTACATGCGGCATTAAAAAATAAATAAATCCACGTTTTATTTAACAGAATAACAATAAGAAACATTTAAAACAAAAATACATTAACGCACAGATTAAAAAAAATAAATAAATAATTGAAACGATTTAATCCAGGACTTGGCGTGTGAATATTCGGAAGTTTGTACACATGGTACCATTAACACTCCATCAAACTGAAAATCCTCGTCAGCAATAACACATAACTGACTGATTTAAAAATACTGAAACAGCATAGAAAATGAGAAATTGGGATTAGTATTTCAAATTATTTGACTGACTACGCCATTTTCCAGTTTTAACAAATCAAACAAATAAAAAATTACGAGGAAAATCATCTACGATCATTTACCTCTTTGCCCTTTTCTTAACAAAATGCAGAAACGCTGACACATTTCAAACATCTGGAGTAGCATATATTTTATACTCGGGGTTTTCTGTAATAAACGATTTTTGTAAAATCTAATTTTTTTCTTTTACAAGGATTTTCCCACAACACTTTTAAATCGTTAAAACGTTGTTAAATTAAACTTTCTTTAAATTACTGAATTAATAACAAAAAAAACTTTAAATCAATTTATAGAATTAAATATACTACCGGGTGTCCCACGAAGAAGTTGCTATTTTTGAATTAATATGCCGGACGTATCGCACAATCTACAGACTGGAAACTTTACAGTTACAATAAATTGATGTGTAAAAAAGTACCTCAAGTTTCATTTGATTATGATTAATCAAAACGAAATGGCGGAAGGAATTTTATTTGCATAACCATTTCAAATTGGTGATTTGTTACAATGTTACTGAAGTAATAAAATGAAAGAAATGAAATAAATATGAAAGTGATAAATTATAGCAACGAAACAAAAATGAGTCATAAGCGTTTTTGAAAAATTACCCAGGTATCAACAGCAGTTCCTCTTTAATCAACCTCATTAATTCATTGTCTGTAGCAATGGTTTGAGAATAAACTTTTTTCTTCAAAATGTCCCATAGGAAAGAACCGCAAACAGACAAGTCTGGCGATCTTGGAGGCCTGTTCATGGGGCCGCTGCCACGACCTATCCAACGGTTAGCAAGATTTTGGTCTAAAACCGCTTTGGCCAAATTAGCATAATGTGGAGGAGCTCCATTATGCTGGAAAAAGTCCTGCATCTCCACCTGAGAAAGATGAGGAACTATGAGATTAGTTAAAATTGATGTGTATCTGTCTCCAGTCATTGTCTGATGGGATATGTCATACGACACAACACCATCCTTTCTATCTGAATCCTATTATAAATATAAGTGGCTTTATCCACAAGATTATTGTTCATTTTTGATATTATTTTCTTATTCTGCCATTTTGTTTTGATTAATCAAAAGTCAATGAAACTCGAGGGTATTATTTTTACATATCTATTGATTATAACTGTAAAGTTTCCAGTCAACAGAGTGTGCGGTACGTCCGGCATATTAATTCAAAAATAGCAATCTCTTCGTGGGACACCCGGTATAGAAACTGTTAACAACCACAAATAAAACCATACTCAGCCCATTTACAGAATTTTAAACCCATTACAATTTTAAGGTATTTAAAAAAAATTGAACAGTGATTAGATTTTCAATTTTATGAAATCGCCGAGGAATGTTTGTACTTTTGAAAAAATTAGCAAGTAAACTACTAACAAGATGTAACAACGAACAGATGTAACAACAGCGAAATTCGTTATTAAAACCAATTCCTTTCACCTACTCCAAGATATCTTCCATTAATTATTTTTTCAATCAGAACCTTCAACACTCGTATAATATGAGAAAATAATAACCTATAATAAAACAAAAATGCCAACTTACAAAATTGTATAAGTAAAAGTGTTTGTTAAATTAATAAAAAATCCAAACACCTTAAAATTCAAATTAATGATATTTTAACAGAAAATAAGATTTGAAAATGGAAACTAATAAGAGAATGGAATAATAATACATGTACCAGGTGTTTCATAAGTCAGTTTACCGAGGTCAACTGAATGAAACACAATGCTTTCGTAACTAATGTTGCACAACCTGTTTTTGAGCAATCACAAAATCAGCTGTGAAGGTCATTGTTGACATTTTTATGTTTAAATTTGAGGTTAGATTTAGATTTTTATTTGCATTCCATGTTGACAGTAAACATGAACCGCAAACTAACAACCGAGGAGCGCATTTTCCTTTTAAAGTGTTGGTGGAAAACAAATAAAAATAGTGAAGAAGTTATTGAGTTATTTGTAGAAAGATTTCCTCAAACTCCAGCTCCATCTAGGCAAGGCATTTACAAATTGAACAAACGATTTGAAGAGACTGGAAGCGTACATGATTTACCAAGAAGTGGGAGGCCTAGAACTGCTACAAGTGAAGCCAACGTAACAGCTATTGCTGAATCTGTTGTTCAGAGCCCGAAAAAATCACTCCGTAAGAGATCTGCTGAGTTTGACATTTCGCTTTCTAGTGTAGACCGTATCATGAAATCATTAAAATTAAAACCTTATCGTCCACAGCTGCATCAAGGTTTATTGGAAGACGACTTTGACAGGCGTGTTGAGTTTTCTGAATGGTTTGTTATACGCTCTGAAGCTGACAGAGACTTTCAAAATCATGTTCTTTGGACAGATGAAGCTTCATTTAAACTAAATGGTCGTGTTAATCGACACAACTGTGTCTACTGGAGTGACGTGAACCCACACGAAGTTCTTCAAGAAGAATTAAATGCTCCAGGAATAACTGTTTGGGCTGGTATTTGGAGCGGTGGCATCGTAGGCCCATACTTTTTTAATGACACTGTTTGTGGAGATTCATATCTTGAAATGTTGCAAGATACGGTTTTGCCGGAGCTACAAAATAATCCTTTATATGAAAATACTAACCTCATTTGGCAGCAAGACGGTGCTCCACCGCATTACAGTTTATTGGTGAGGGAATTTCTTAATAACAATTTCGACGAGTGGATCGGAAGACGCGGCACGATCGATTGGCCCCCAAGGTCCTGCGATCTTACACCGTTAGACTTTTCTGTTTGGGGGATCATTAAAAATAAAGTTTTTGCTGAACGGCCCCTAGATGTAATGCAATTGAGAGCAGCCATTGCAAGAGAATTTGAAGCCGTAAACAACAATAAAAATCTATGCAAGCAGATTGTTACAAGTGTAAAAAAACGCTGTGAAAAATGCATTGAAGTTAGTGGAAAGCATTTTGAACAATTCTTTTAAGTTTACAACCTATGTGTAGTGTAAATTCAGTTTCAATTAAATTACAATATAAATTAAATTGATTTATTATTTGCTTCTAACAAATACACTTACTCGGTAAACTGACTTATGAAACACCCGGTATATGACTGTAGAAAGTACATAAAAGAAAAGTTAATTAGAAGTTAATAAATTTAATAAGTGTAATTATGAAATATTTAATTAAATAACGACTCATGATATTCGTTTCTTTACTTAATTGATCTTAAAATTGTCTTTGTAATAAGTAATTACGGTAGTGTAATTTAAAGTAGATGTATGAAAGGTACTATACTAATGTCGGAAATAGGTAACAAGAAGCAGTCCTCTTTCTTCTTTTGAACTACATTACTTCAACGCGTACGCTGACGGAATTTTAATTATTCTACTTATTATACAATGTAGTTCAGACGTTTACAAAGGTTGCTTTTGCAATTATTATTTTAAATGATCAAAATTACTTTTACAAAACTTATAATTAATCGATAAAATAGAATTGATGGCACAATAGTTAATTTGTTAGGCGTCAAAGGTACCTGAGTGTAAAAAGTATGAGGACCGGGAACTATGCCTGGATTCTTATAGCTGAGACCCTAAGTAATGAAAAAATCTGGTATAAAACACTCACACAACTTTCTCTTGCCAATGTAAATAATAGAAAATACAACCTAATTTTAATACAATGAGTTTTAAAAAAAGTTTTAATATTCACTTTTTTCACTGCTTTACTTTTCTTTTTTCTTTAACTTACGAGCACTTTTGCGGTGCCCACCGCCTCATCAGGTTATCTATATAAATAAACCTGTAAGTTTGCCTGTACAATTTTTCAAAATGCCCAAAATTTTGTTTCTACGCCAGATCTATCAATTAAACACCGAAAATAAGTTCAGCTTAATTTTTGTCTGTTTGCCTGTTTGTATGTTAGCCTACGGCATCACGCAAGAACCACAAAACCAAATTCAATGAATTTCAGTATTTAGGTTCTGGATTTAATCAAAATGAAAATAGGCTATACATTTTTTTAATATCACAAAGGGATGGGGAGTTCAGAGAGAGCGGTAAACAAAAAACTACGAATATCTCCGTTAAAAGTCAATGTATCAAAAAATGTTATGTACTCTCAATCGATATTACGAAACGTTTAAAGACAAAAACGTTTGATTATGTAAAGTTTTTCATTTTCAAGCATAATAACAGAGATATTACCAATTAAAAAAATATATCAATATTTTTAGAATATGAACATACAAAATAAACAGAACAATAAATATAAGCCTAAGGCGCCGGTAAAACCCGTATTTCATTCAGTCAGTTACCTACCTACCCATTCCAGCAGTACCCTAAACACCCATTCTCGGTCACAATGTCAAAAATGAATCAGTATTCTTAATATTTCGTTAGGGTTAACCATTGTAGTGTTCCTATTGTATTTGCCTTTCGCTTATTATGAAAATAATAAAGCGCTGCATGTCTTAATTTAAAAATACCAAGATCTCGCTTTTATTTTTCGTCCAACTATTTGCTTTTTCATTAATAATAATGCTGACGTTGAAAGAAGGTACGAGTAGATAACAATGAATAATTAGAATATCAAACATGACAGAGATCGAACTTGGTACACCAACAGACCGTCCACAGCACCAAGAAAACCGTTCGAAGAACGGTTACTTTAGCTAGTATCGTTTAAATTTTCTAGAAATACTGTGAAGAATTCATCTTCCTTCTGTCAAAGTTTGAATTCAGACAAATTTTAAACATGAGTGAATGACGATAAATGAATATCAACCTTTGAAGTACTGTACTTAAAATACGGAAAATTACTAAATGACTCTAAACTACGCTCTATAAATAACAAATGCTTGATATAAAAGTTGTTATCCTCATAACTAGCAGGTAGAGTGTTAAATTATTTGTACTAGATCTGCTAGTTCCAGGGCTACAAAAAAATAGTTCTGTTTCTTATCACGTGGTCAGCCAATTATATGGCTGAAGCATTTAAGAACAGAAGAGGTATAGGTAGAGGTATAGGTGCAAACGACGTTAGTCAGTTATCTCTTCAGAGAGGAATGAATTTCATTATACAGCCAGACCTTGCGGTGAATGAAATGAAAGTATCATTTGCAGGGTGGGAAGTATAAGCTTATCAGAGAGCCTGGCATGCTGATAAGCTTACGTTTTCACTCAGTGACGAAGGCAATTGTAAACCACCTCACTCCTCGTTTTACTTAGTAAAGCCTTTAGAGGTTCAAACCAGCCTATTGGCTGATGACCTAAACAACAACATAAAAGTTGTAGGTTTTTAATTTTCTTACAACTTTAATATATAGGCTACTTTTGTCGTAAACTGCATAATAAGAACGCAATCTTAAAAAATCCCATTTGTTTACCGATTTTGATGAGTAAAATACATAACATCACTAATTGAAGCTAAACTACACATTAACTTATAGGAAAAAAAGTTTAAATAAAAGTTGTAAGTGTTTTTAACTTTCTTCATTTTTAATTATATAGTAAACTTTTGTGCTAAATGCTTACAATCTTAAAAAAATCCGGCAATCTTAAAAAAAATTACCACGAAAACGCAGCCATAAAAATTTTAGCAGAATTTGACGCTTACCCTATCTTGTAGAGAATAACAAACGTAGAAAATAAGGCGATTTTTTAAAAATTCTTAGGAGCTGTTTTTGAGTAAATCGCACGAATAAACTACTACTTCCGGTTGACTGATTTTGATAAAAATGTTCGTGTCCGGTTGCTTAGTGGTACCTAATTTACGTTCCACGTTTTAACACTGTACGATATTCTGCTAACGAGTTATTTTGTTCAAACGCAGACAAACAAATCGCTAAAACATTTTTTTTGTTAAAGGGGCCTGAAAACGTTTATTTCCGGTGAAACTCGATTTCGAAAAATCGATGTATGAAAACAATACTTTCTCTCCCATCCGTATATTTATATAGGGCAGGAGAAAATAAATATACAGATCGATTATTTTTTATCATTAATAACTTAAAACGATATTTATAAAAATGTGTACAACTGACAGCACTGATAAGTGGCCCTTGTAACGTATTAACTGATCGGGAAATTGGTCAATCCACTTAAATGAATATCCATTCCACTGCTTTCTAAAACGGTCCGTGTGTTTTTGATAAAAATATTAACAGAAGGAGGAAAATTCCTAAAATTAATAATAGTTCTAGCATAATGCAGGATATCGTGTCAAGAAATTATAACTTTCAATGTTGCAATATAATAAGAATAATAATAGGTATTTTTTTATAAATATAGTAATGGAATACAAAGGAGGAAATATGTAAATATTTATGTAGCAGAATTGTAAATAAAGGGTTATCAGTCAGTCAATAATAATATTAATAAAAATAGAAATAAGATGAAGAAGAAGAAGAAATGGAAATAATAACAATTCACAAGTTTATAAGTAGCGAATAGAGAAAAACGGAAGGAAATTCCTGATCCCACCTCTTTATATTATCTCCTCTCTTTTCAACTTGGTCTCCTACTCTAACCTAACCCTCAAAGTAGAGAATTCGTAAAGGGTCAAAGCCCTCAAGGTGCGTGAGTAAAGGGATAGTTTGCCACGTGCACGCACAGTAAATCACACGAAAAGTTCAAACTGCCGCCAGTTTACTTATTAAAGAACCTGAAACATTTCCCCGTCAAAAAGTACGTAATTTTAAATATAATAATTACATTTTATAAACTGATAATTTCAAAGGAATTGGGTTCTGAAATTACAAACGAAATATAAAATGGAACGAATAATATTCTATCCCCTGATAAAGTTAAATTAAGAGTAGAATTTTTAGGTACCTACACTTTTTGTCAAGTCACTTTGCAGAATAAATGGCCATCAATTCCACTCCTTTATTAACAGAGTTTACTTAGGCCGTACGCATGAACGAAGATTTCTTTACACAGAAATGTACTTTCAAATATATTAGTACCTTTGCAATATTATTACACATCGTTTAATTTTAAAGAAAATTATTCGAAACTTCGAACACAACAAAAAATGAGATTAACACAAAATATGATAAAAAGAAAGATCGATAACTAATGGATATTATTTATTATTTAAATTTGTTTTTTACCAAACAAGTTTATTTGCAATTAGTTCAAACATTCAACTATACGCAAATGTGAGAGGATAAAATGAAAAAAATGTGTTCTATTACAAAAACAAACCAATTAAGCAAGAAAAAACATACAGAATCTATAAATTAAATGCTTCAACAATTATGAAAAATAATAAAAATAGCCTACCAGAGAAAGAAAAAGCTGATAACTTTGAGAATATTACAATTATTTTTCTAGATATAAATTAATTAATTTTTTAATAAACATATACGATACATTCCGTTACTAATAGCCTACGGTAGGTAAATTAATAATTTAGTAATGAACGCGTTCTGAATGACCCCATTTTTAGGAATAAATTTTTATATTTTTAATTTATGACTTCAATTTTGAGATCGTATAAGTTAATTTTGTCGATAGGGCTGGTCTAAAAAAGTATGTTGTTTCGGTCGAAGTTCGTTGTTCCTGTTGTGTTAAGTAAATGAATTGCAAATGGATCGGTGTGGTATTCTAATTTTAATCCATGTTGTGTACAATTATTTTTGACTTATTCCCTTTTAAACCCTGACGATTCAATTATAGTTATAGAAAATTAAAAAACTTACAACTTTTATTGTAAGCATTTTTCTCTACAGAGCCCAGTTTAGAGCCAATTACTGATTTTCCGTATTTTTTTTTTTGAGTTCTACACAGATTGATTTCCATTTGCATCATCCACTCATAATTAAACATGGTTTTATTACTCATTATCTACGTTAGCAAGAGAAAGATGTGTAATTATTTTACACCAGATTTTTTTAAAAATTTGGATTGATTACAAGCTGCCGGATACATTTCAAGGATTTCTTCGTAAATCTATAGCATTTACAAAGAAATTAGAAGTTAAAATATGAAGATTTTAAAAATTTTGAGTTTCATAACATACTCGTATTATGTATAACACTAGCCTAGCTTTTTTTACCTTTAATAACGTTATTTGCAACTATAGCCTATGCTAAAATACAACGATAAAATTTGATAAAAGTAAAGAAAGGATTACAAGAAAGAGAAATGAAAAAGAACAGTGATACCCATTGGTATATGTTCTAAGAGATAATGTTAATACATGCATGAATGAAAAATAACACTGTTAGAAGAAATAAAGAAAGAAAAAGAAAATTAAACAAAAAAAATCTCGTTATACGAGTAGAAGATTTTGGGTCCATTGACGTTTCAACCTGCGTTGCGGATTCCCTGGTAGTGATGCATCTGATAGTTTGGTGATCAATTCGTTGGGGTTATCATGCAATTTTCTGTGAAAAACTCTGTAGCTGGACTTAACTACTTCACTTATAAACGGAATTTTGAAAACGATAAAGCGAGGATGATATACCCTAACTAAACGCTAAATAATTGAATTACAAAAAAATGTTTAAAGTGTTAAATTTATTTTACTACCCACCTAATTTTTTTGAAAACAAAGTAATAAAGTAAATACATCAAGATATTATAATACACGGAGTATTGAAGAGCTGTTAAATTTTAATCAAATTCTTTGAAAGATAAAATGAAAGACCGTTGATCGAAAGCAATTTTTTCTTGAAACCAAATTAAAATTGAATCAACAGCAAGAAGAAGCAATCTGCTAGAACGAACGAAAGTTACATTAGACATTAAAGTGAGAAAAAGAGAGAAGAGGAGGTTTCCAGACGAAGAGAAACTGAATAAGAATGCACAGGAAATGAATCCAGCTAGTCGTACTGGCGGAAATCGAGTTGTTAAGTACAGTGACTAGGAACTATGCTCGTTGGCAGAAACTAAGGGAAATGACGATGTTTCATTCTCAACAAATACTCAGATTTAGTTTTCAAATGCATTACATAGACTTCCTTTAAAATTATTAATGTATGCAATTAAAACATGGTGCATATAAGCGCACAGTACTATAAATCTCCATTCTGTTATCGATTTTGTGAAAAACTATTAGGAAATTAACAACATAAAATAGCACAGGAAATGACTTTAGTTATTGTCTTTCTTATCAGAATTTACAAGAATTCAATGACCGTCGTTCGGAAAACTGTCATTCCGCAAGATGGAAAAGTGATTGTCAACGACATGAAATTTAAAGTTCCGTTGAATTAGAATTTACTCGTTATATTATTCATTCTCAATCATAACTCCAAGAGGCATAAATATTATTTTAAATATTCAGTTTCACAATACAAATTGTAAAAAACTGTAAATGTGGGTTTTTCTTTAATATTTACTTTCATTGTAAAAATTGCACTGGGGAATTTTACTTTCAGGATAAGACGTACCCGGTGGTACGTTCTCCGTTTAGAACTACGGGTATAGTCCGTTATTCAGACCAAGAGATCTCGCTTCATTTTCGTTTTAGTCGTCGTAGAGTTGGGAAGTCCCTGTAGCCGTAGAGTATGAAAATTCCTTGTCAAGGGCTAGTTGGTTGGAATGGTCATCTAGTCGTCCACGAAATTACTATTGAAGGACGCGGTTAGTTCCTTTACTGCCGGAATTATGAAATGGTTGTGGAGGGTCTTATTGTTTACTTAATTAAAAAAGAGCCCCAGAAGTACATCTTAAAAATTTTGACTGAAAGGCCTGGATTAACTTCAATATGTATTTAAGGCTCAGAAATTATATAAGACTAATATGTACACCCGGTTCAACTATTTAATATTTGGAGTTTAGATGGAAAAAACCTATTTTCTTTACTTTCATTACATTTCTTGCGATTAAACAACAAGAACCTATAAGTGGTTGATTTTACTAACAGATATTGAAGGATAAATAACTGAAGTATTCTTCCCTAAATGACAAGAGTTTTATTAATTACGGCAGTTGTCTCCTCCTAAAGTAATAGAAACTCAACTTATTCATTAAAAAGTTAAAGAAAACCAAGATTACTGTTGAAATCTTGAAACAATAGGGACAGATAATAAATACAGCCCTTGACATGAATTATTAGAATTTTTTTAAAGTTTATGTATAACCTTTGCGTCAGCACACCCAGTCAACAAATACAATAGCACTGTAAAAATTTTAGCGATAATTTTTGTTAAGAAGAACAGACAAGGATAGCAACTTTGTATGGTGGTGACAAGCCGACAGTCACGTACGAACAAACACCGCGGAGTGACCCAGTTCAAATTTATGTTAAAAAATACAAAATTAACTCACGATTATTATCAAAAGATATCAGCGTTCGCAAATATTTGTACTTGTCACAATATCATAGCGTTTTCCCATAGACCATCCAATACTCTCCGTTTTCCACGACAGTTAAATTGTCTTATGATACAAAAATAGAGGTAATTAATATTTTCAGTTTTGCTTTCGTTTAAACTGATTATTGGTTTTAGAGAGAACAAAAATTAACTGTTGAAGAGGTCATACTTTACTAAAATAGATTAAATTTATTTATTCGGTTTGGTGTGAATTCTCATTAAGATCGGTCAAAATATTTACCAAAATTTATAAAAAGAACCTCAAAATTTTTCAATTAGATGAAAAGTTGAATTTGTTACACACGTTGTTAAATTTTTACTTATTTCCGTCACAAATAATCCGAAAAATTTAATTTAAAAAATTTCCTTTTATTCTATTTTTAGAAGGTCGAATTTTGCAACAGATGGAAAATACCAGGGTGACAAAATGAAATTAGACGAAAATTATATTAATAAAACTATATGAGACTTGGCCATACGCATGGTAGAAGAAATAAACGTTCATTCTACTAGAAACGTGTGCCACAGAACGAAATTAAAAAGTAAGTCTCTTTTTAACGGTGGAAAGGCTTTTTTAAGTTTCCTCTTTTCTTGACAGAATGTAAAAAATATATTAAATAATTTAATTGAAACCTTAGTATTACACAACAGTGTTCTTCTTTGTTTTTAGCTTAATCTTATTAGACTTAAAAGGTAGAAATGTTTAATGAAATACTTCATGTATCTACGTAATTCTTTTTTTGAATAAATGGAATATAATATTTTAGGGCGTTAAATTTTTAATTTGTGGGTAACATTATTTTTATTTTTCATTTTGACTACCTGTTCAGAATAATTTTATGAACGGATAACTTAAGTATAACGAAAAATTCAACTTTAATTGTAAAGTTGAATTTTTCGTTATACTTACCTAAAATTCTACCTTATGTTGTTCTGTACATATCGTGTTTGCTTTAGAGTTTTATGTTTCAATGAAACCCACCAAGTTGGTCAAGTTAGTAAAGTCATCAGCACGAATCAGCTGTTTAAATGCATATTCCCAGAACGCTAGTTTACTAGCTGCTAGTACTAGCAGCTCATTAGTAACTAGTAAAGTTTCCAAACGTTCATAACGAGCTAGTTTACTAACGCTAGTCAATCACGTGACTTTTCTCTCGTACTACGCTAGTAAAATCAAGCATATTCAAAGCGCACTTATGAATACTAGCGCTTTAACTAAACTAGCTGCTAGTAATTTAGCGTGTAAACCTTAGCAGCTGATTTTTGGAGACGAAGGTTTCGCAGTTCAAATCCTAGCAAAGACAGCTACGTTTTATACGTATTTGAATACTAGACAGTGGTTAATGTGTATTTTCACGGTTAGGTTCATTTAACCATACTTTTTCAGGAATGGTTGGCCTGAGTATGTACACGACTGCACCTCATTAACTCGTCATACACATCATCCTCATCTCATTAGGTCATGAGGTTGCTTATTGTTCTTATATTGAACAAATTGTAACGTATACATATTAAGAATTTTTTAAAAAATGGTTCAATGAAGTAGTCATGGATGTTTCATATTCTTTTTTTCGAAAATCATTACAAAAGTACTTTAATGGTTGCTAGAGTAAATGTTTATAATTTAAGGTACCCAATAGTTATAAAATAAATTTAACTTGACCACCTCCGGGTGAAGCAGAGGTTAGCGTGGTAAACTACAAAGCGGAAGGTCAATTTAGAACTCTCATTGCTGTAACACAATGAGAAATAACAAAATTAAATACGTAAAACGAAAAGCAAAATTTTGGTAGTCAGTAACTATTTGTGAAATAAATTTCAAAAATATTCACATCAATAACACCGATAATTACGATGAACTTATTACTGCATTCTGGTTTTGAAATTTGATTATAATGATTACATTTCCATAATTATTATAAACAGCTGAATAATTTATTATTTATTAACGTGAAAATAGAAAATGCTAGTTAATTCCGACTGACCGTAATCTGATTTATTAATTCAACCAATGACATAAACGTGAATTGCCAGAATTGTTATAGAACTTATTTGTAACTGATTATGAATTAAACGAAATTTAAATGTTGAAATGAGATGTGTTATTTCTAAATGATAACTTGGGGAAAAGTAGAGCAAATAGTGATGAAAATTAGTATGTGTAATGAGTTATGAGTAAAATACTCAGGAATTTTTGATATATACTTATATTTATCGATAATAATTTATTCTAAAAAAACCCACCGGGTTTATCTAGTGGTAAAGTCGTCGCCACGAGTCAGGTGTTTAACAGCTGAAGACGAAGGTTCCTGGTTCAAATACTAATAAAGGTAATAAAACTTTTATACGGATTTGAATACTAGGCAGTGGTTACCGGTACACTTTGATGGTTAGGGTTCAATTAACCATACTTTCTCCGGCATTGTTGGCGTGAGTCTGTACAAGACTACGCCACATTTACACGTCATACACATCATCCTCATCTCATTGGGTCATCGGGTTGCTTATTTTTCTTAAATTGAACAAATTACAACGTACAGACATTAGGGATTAAAAACAACAACTTATTTACTCATGAATATCTTACACTACATACGTAAATACACTTCTCTACTTTTAAATTTATGCAAAGGGTGCGTAATTATGAATTATACAACTATTGAATGGCATATCCTAGGATTGGTCAATTCATTGCCTCTTTTTCTAACACCAGGTCGTCCTGAATCACAATATCACGATGTGAGTTCACAGATTTAGGTTTAGGCCTAATCACTTTTTTCGTAAACTGACTACAGACGCTAACGCACCCATTTTTGTAATTCAACTTTATACTTTATGATGTTCCGTATACTTTTGTAATTTTTGGGAAGCAGATCGTACAAGTAAGAAGCCAAATAATAAAAATGTCTTTGTAATAGCCTTTTTGTTGCTCTATCCAAAGAAATCGAATGCTCGCTTCTTGTATTCTAGTTTATTCGTTTCGGAATGTTCGAAGCGTAATGTATCTGTACAATTGGTTTCTGGGCATAAAGTTTACAAACTGCTAGTACTTAACACCTTGAATAGATGCTCAGAAAGATAAAGCCGGCATTTTCGTTTGTTCTCTTCTTTAGGTGCCGTCTTCGTTCCGAAGTTTGGCTATCATCAAAGCTATGCGTACTCTTGATACTGCAGATCTAAACAGTTGGCAGTTGTTGCAATTGAACCATTCTCTTAAGTTCTTCAACCATGAATTCCTTCTTCTGCCTATGGATCTTGTGCCAATTATTTTTCCCTGGATAATAAGTTGCAACAACTGGTATTTATCTCCCCTCACAACATGTCCCAAATACTGCAATTTGCGCTTCTTAATCGTTAGTATCAATTCTTTCTCCTTTTGCATCCTTCTCAAAACCTCCACGTTAGTCACTCTCTCTGTCCACGATACTCTCAGTATCCTACGATACATCCACATTTCGAATGCCTCTACCCTCTTGGTATCGATCTTTTTCAATGTCCACGCCTCCATTCCATAGAAAAGAACTGAGAGCACGTAGCATCTCACAAGGCGAATTTTAAGCTCAAGGCTTAGATCTCTTCCACAGAACACCTTTTTCCACTCTGATCCTGATTTCTTCAGAACTATCATTATGTTCGTTGATAACAGTTCCTAGGTAGTTATACTTTCTCACCCTTTCAACTTTTTGACCATGTATAGTTATGTCAGGAAAGGTTTGTGGTGATTTAGATACCACCATTATTTTTGTTTTGTTGATGTTAAATGTTAGTCCGTATTCTTCACTGGATTCTACTATTCTGTTAATTAGTATCTGAAGATCTTCTGGAGTTTCTGCCATTATAACCGTGTCATCAGCATACCTTAAGTTGTTTATTGGAGTGCCATTTATTCTAATACGTATATCTTGCTCTGACAGTGCTCTGTTCATGATATCTTCTGAATATAGGTTGAACAGGATTGGTGAGAGTATACAGCCCTGTCTTACGCCTCTCTTAATCTCGATTTCCTCCGTTGTCTCTTGCTCTATTCGAATATTCGCTCTTTGATTATAGTAAATCTTGGAAATAATCCTGATGTCCCTCCTATCCAATCCTTTCTCCACCAGCAGTCTCATTAGATGATCATGACGAACTTTATCAAATGCCTTATTATAGTCAATAAAGCACATATATATATTTTGATTCACATCTAGACATCTCTGGCACATGACGTTAAGCGCAAATAGTGCTTCCCTTGCTCCAAGTCCGTTCCGAAATCCGAACTGAGTAGCACCAATATCCACGTCTAGTTTTCTGTGAATTCTCGCGTGAATCACTTTGAGGAGTACTTTTAATGTGTGTCCCATTAGGCTTATTGTGCGATAGTCCGTGCATTGTTTTGCGTTTGCCTTCTTTGGTATAGGGACAAAGGTTGACAGGAGCCATTCCTTTGGTATTTCTCCTGTTTTGTAGATGTAATTACAAAGGTCAACCAGAGTGTTCACTGAATCACCTTCCACAAGCTTGAGAAGTTCCGTTGTAAGCCAGTCCGGACCAGGTGCCTTACCACTCTTCCTTGTTTTTATAGCGTATAGTACTCCTTCCTTAGCTATTTCTGGTCCTTCATCGCCTTGTATGCTATCCATATCATGTTCTTGTCTTTCATCGTCGAACAGTTCTTCCACATAATCTCTCCAAATCATGAGCTTTTGCTGTAAATCAGTTATTATTTCTCCATTTGCGTTGTATAATGGATTGGGATGCTTCCACCTCCGTATGCCCGCCAATTCCTTTACTTTTTTATGTAAGTTAAAAGTGTCATGTTTCAGCTGCAGTTCTTCAATTTCCTCGCACTTTCCCTCATAAAAAGCTTCCTTAGCTGCCCTTATTTCATTTCTGATTTGTTTATGTAACTCCTTATACCTTAGTCTGCATTTTGTCCTACACCGTCTGCGCTCCTCCATGACAAACCAACCAGAAACCAAAAAAAAACCCTCTTAGATTGGTAGAGACCAAGATTTTTTCCGTTATCCACTCATGTCCCTTCTTGTTTTTCTGTTTTTCTCTGGTGAGCAAACTCTGGGCAGGTTTTATTATGGCCTCTTTTAACTCTTGCCACTTGTCTTCCACATGCGTATTCTGTGTCCTTGTAGACAGCAATCGCAAGTTGTCATTGATATGTCGTTTTAGATCTGCTTAAATTTTCGGATCTTGTAAGCGGCTGGTATCCATCCGTTTGTTAATTAAACGCAAAATGGGCTTTTGCACTTTCTTCAAAGATCTAAATAAAATTGGCAAGTACCGCCCCATTCCAGTATTCCGATGGGAAAATATAGTTTATAAACCTTTCAGGTGGTTGTCGCGTATACCGGTGTCGCTCGAAAAGGTTGCTATTTTTGAATTAATATGCCGGACGTATCGCACACTCTACAGACTGGAAACTTTACAGTTATAATAAATACATATGTAAAAACGTACCCTCGAGTTTCATTTGCTTATGATTAATCAAAACAAAATAGCGGAAAGTAATTTTATTTGCATAACTATTTCAAATTGGTGATTTGTTACAATGTTCCTTAAGTAAAAAAAATGAAAGAAATACAAAAGTGATAAATTATTAACAAAAACAATTTGTTTCATTATATTTTATCCGAATTGATGTCCATCAATAGCTATGCACTGATAGCAACGAAACAAAAATGAGTCATAAGAATTTTCGAAAAATTGCTGAGATATCGCCAGCAGTTCCCCTTCAACCAGCCTCATTAATTCATCGTCTGCTGCAATGGTAAGAGAATAAACTTTTTCTTTCAAAAAGCCCCATAGGAAAAAATCGCAAAGAGATAAGACTGGCGATGTTGGAGGTCAGTTCATAAGGCCACTGCCACGACCTATCCAACGGTTAGCAAGATTTTGGTTTAAAACCGCTTTGGCCACATTAGCATAATGTGGAGGAGCTCAATCATGCTGGAAAAAGTCCTGCATCTCCGCTTGAGAAAGATGAGGAACTATGTGATTAGTTAAAATTGATGCGTATCTATCTCCAGTCATTGTCTGATGAGATATGACAAACGATAAAACACCATCCTTTCTATCTGAATCCTATTGTCAATATAAATGGTTTTTTCCACAATATTATTGTTCATTTTTGATATTATTTTCTTATTCCGCTATTTTGTTTTGATTAATCATAAGTAAATGAAATTGGAGGGTACTTTTTTACATATATATTTATTATAACTGTAAGTTTCCAGTCTGTTGAGTGTACTATATGTCCGGTATATTAATTCAAAAATAGCAACCTCTTCGTGGGACACCCGGTATTATTGCCACACAATTTTCCAAGAAATTCCCTATTTACTTTCTTAGTCTACAACTGCTTGAGGTTACACTGATTAACTGTCCATCTTTTTATGTAGTAAGATCCAAATTATTTTGTTATCTGCAAAAGAAAATGAACCTTATTGTGTGCGGCAAACTTACACGCCAAAGACACATAAAGAAAAATTATACGAAATTAATCTTCCATTTAAAGGGTACGCTCAACTTCTTAAAAATAAAAATTAATATCCTGATCCTTCGGCAAGCTCTTGAATTATAAATTGAATTTTTGTGTCACTTAATATTAGATATTAACGATATTCACAAAATATTAGATGTAACTTATTAGTACTCCAAGCACAATCTTAAATTTTTTGGGTACATTATACTCATACTTTAGCTAAATTTATACATTCATAAACAGAGGGCAAATCATTAAGTGTAAAAGGCTCACATAGAAAATTCTGTCTTTTAGCTGAATATGCTTGTTGTAATATAAAATTAAATTACAAACTGTATACTTTAGTTTGAATATTGTTTTAACTGACGTGTGTTTTATAAATATAATTAAACAGGGTATTGTGTGTTCGTACATTTTAAAGCGTGGCATTAACATAGCAATAGCTAAATCCGAGGAGAATAAAGATTTTCTCTCGGCAAAGGAGGAGAAAGAGAGAACACATAGGTTGCGACTCCATTGAGAATTTATTGCGTCTATATATAATATTTACTTGGACTAGGTAGGCAATAAGACAAGAGTGGAGTATATAATCCAAGAGAGTTTAATACGTACTGTACAATAATTTAAACCTGCAAACAAAGGCAGATAAAGGTATACGGCGCTATTCTGTATTGCTGGTTTTATCAACCTACCACACGCACAAATACATTGTTTGTCGGATACCATATTCTTCTTCTCCATGTTCTTCTTCTTCTTCTTTATGGTATCTTCGTGCCAACTCTTAATAGCAAGAAATCGCCGTAACCGAAGCATTTGGTAGTTATGGTTTTTGTGTCTGACCATTATTCTTGCTCTACCTAATTATCGTGTATAAAGTGTCTCACTTTAAGTTTTACGTGGTTATTCTCTGCTATTTCTATTTAAAACTTTCTTTCTACCCAGAATATAATTTTCTATAATAATTAATTTTACGGTTGAACGTCGATTATCCAAACTGATTGTTTGAATAATTAATACTAATTGGTGATGGCTGCCCTAATCTATATAAATAAAATTGTGATTTTGTTTGTACGATTTTTCAAAATGCCACAAATTTTGTTTCTACGCCAGATGTTCCACGTAAACACCAAAAATAAGTTCAGGTGAATTTTTGTCTGTCTGTTTATCTGTTTGTATGTTACGGCATCACACAAGAACCGCTGAACAAAATTCAATGAATTTCGGTAGCTAGGTTCTGGACATAATCGAAATGAAAATAGGCTATAATTTTTTTAATATCAGAAAGGGATGGGGAAGTTCAGAGGGAGCGGTAAACAAAAAACTACGAATATCTCCGTTAAAAGTCAATGTATCAAAAAAAGGTTATGTACTCGTAATCGAAATTACGAAACGTTTAAAGACGAATAAGTTCGATTATGTAAAGTTTTTCATTTTCATGCATAATAACGGAGATATTACCATTTAAAAAAAATAAACCAATACCTTTAGAAGAATATTAACATACAAAATAAACAGCACAATAAACATAGCCCTACGCGTTGGTAAAACCCGTATTCATTCAGTCAGTTACCTACCTACCCATTTCACCAGTACCCTATACACCTTTTCTCGGTCACATTGTCAAAAATTAATCAGTCGTCTTAATAATGGTCACCATCGTGGTGTTCCTATTGTGATTTACCTTTCATTTTTGATGGAAATAATAAAGCGCTGCATATCTTAATTTAAAAACACCAAGATCTCGCTTTTACGTTCAACTACTTTTTTTTCATAAATAATAATGCTGACGTTGAAAGAAGGTAGATAACAATGAATAGTTAAAGAATATCAGACCTGACCAGGATCGAACTCGGTACCCCCAACCGACCGTCCACGGGACCAAGGAAACCGTTCGAAGAACGGGTACTTTAGCTAGTTCTACTTTATGGAAACGAGTCGTGGATTAGTACCAGACCACAGGAGAGTAGAATAGACCTACAGGCGGCAGAGATGCGATTCCTGGGTAGAACAAATGGTTGCAATCGTAGGGACCAACTAAGAAATGAGGAAATAAGAAGGGAACTGTAAGTTTACAATCTGAATTAGAAGATTTCAGAATATCGAAATCGATGGAAGGAGCACGTAGAGAGAAAGCCTGAGAGAAGGATCCCCCAGAGTATTTTGCAATACAGATAGGTGGGGAGGAGAAATGTTGGAAGGCCACGCAAAAGATGATAATAATTTAATAGTTTGTCGCTGATGTGAGTCGGTATAGGCGAAACCCTAACTCTTGATTGTGAGAAGGCAAGATAAATACTAATTTTTAACATAAATAATTCGCGATAAATGATAATAAAGTAGTACTCAAAAAAATTCAAAAATGATGGGATAAAGCGTCAAACAGATAGTTTTAGTCAGTTTTCCGCTCACCAACCTATTGAATTTACTAGGACTACAAGAAAGCTATATCTGCTCTTGCAAGAAGTGGGCCCAAAGGAAAATTCAAGACGGCAAGGTTAGATAAAATAAACTATTTCCCTAATCCAACAAAATTAATCTCTAAAAGTTAAATGCACTTTTAAATAAATGACCATAGTACACAAAAGACACATGGAAACAATTTCTTGAAAATAAATACAGTTGTAGTACTACAAGAATATTATTTACATATTCGTAAACATATAAACAGCTAACATAAATTGGTAAAAAACATATATAAAATGTTTTTGACAATTTAGTTCATTACTTATTTTATAAAAATAATTCATGTACAACAAAACACAAATTTTTTTATATAAAAATATTATATAGATATATATTCCTAAAGTTATAGAAAATTTACAATTTTTCCAAAACTTTGAAAAGTCAAGCCATTAACCTACAGTAAAATACGAGTATATTAAATAATAGAGATTTTTGTCAGATGTCTATTTCTCATAACAAACTTTCTAACAGTTTTTTTTAATTTATTCCGAAATATATTTTACTGCAAGGCATATTAGAGCCAAATTTTCAGTTCAATTTTTTGAAAGGAAAGTTCATTAACAGCTGTCAAAATCGTGGTTCACGAAATTTACCGATTTGATAGTATCCGACAACATAAATACAAATGCTTTTATTTTTCTTGCGTTTTTGCGCATTAATACGTCAGAAGAAACTTAAACACTATTTTGAATTTATATAATAAACGAAATATACTGATAATGCCTAACTACAATTACTTTTCATGCTTAATCTATCACTATGAGATCAAAGTAGGATCAATCATTTATAACAAATTATAACAAGGACAGGTGTGTCAGCAGTCAGCTGAATAAAGGAAACTCCGTTAAGTTGTTCTTTAAGCTTCACTCAACTAATTAATTTGACTGCTTGATGTCTGCTAAACTATAAAGACCAATGAAATGACCAACAGGATCTCCTGAGCTTATGCTATTAGATTTTATCCTGTGAGGTTGGATAAAGTCAATATTTTATTAAAAACGACTAAACACACATAGCGAACTAAGATATCGTAAAACAGAAACTTCAGAAACTATTTAGAATACTTCTATCGTTATGATTCGCACGAGAAAATGTTGGATTCGTCCAGCGAATTTAAGCACTAAATCAAATGGAAACTACTTCGAGAAAATTTGAAGGTACTAAGCCACCATCTACATTCTTTCAAGTTCATTTTCATTGTTATCAGGATTGAATTAAATCGTTCAAAAGTTGTTTATAACAATCTATAAAAAATTAGTTCATTCTGTTGAAAAATAGTTTTTGTTGTTAATAAAAATTCAATTTCAATGTCTTACATTTATTTTTTATTTACTTAATTTAAATCAATTTCCCCAAAATTTAATTATGTACGCGTTGAATTTTATAAAAAAACTAAAATAACCATTTACACCAAATTATTTTACGGTAATCTAAAAATGTGTCATTTTGACCCCTAATTTTTGTTTTTGATGTCGAATATTTAAAAAAACAATCGGAAATACAATTCTGGGACAAATTTATTCAGTTTTACGGGTTAAAAATCATAAGATGCCACCAAGTATGTCATTAAAGCAATAAAACTTTCAGGATAAACTCATTTTACCAAACTTAATTCCGGACGAAACTTTTCGCTAGCCGTAACTCGCTAACGAAGAGTTTCCGGATCAATGTTCATAGAAATTATTTTTACCTACAGAATCAGCTCCCAAGAGACTGCTGTTAAGTTTTGAATCACCTGTATAAATTATAAAAACTTAAAAACATGAAAAAATTGTTATTTTAAGTTACGTAATATAGCGTTGTTATTTATCTTGCAGTTTTAAACAAACGATCGGTAAAATCGGTAAAACTAATTAAAGTTAAAAGAAAACCGTGTGTTCTTCAATAAAACTTTTTGTAAAGATATAAGATACCTAAATGTTTAATTCCTTTTCTTTTTTATTGAATCGCTAGAAAATAAACATCAGTGCAAACATGATGAAGTGGAAGATCAAGGATTTCAGTTGGACTCATTCTACGTAAAACTTTGGAACTGGATTCGCACTTTAACTAACTTAAAACAATTATTGATTAAAGTTACCGAATCCTAGTTGATTGGAATTAGAAGTTTACTTAATACTGGTCAGCAAAGTTGGTTAATTAAATTTTATTGCACTACGAACTTTTAAATTTTATTGATTTCGATCAAAAATAAATTGAAACTAATTGACTTAGTAATTTGTTTCCCTTCAATAAACAACTGCAATGTTGATTATAAAATTATTTTTTTTTAGCCGCTTCCGTGGCGCAGTGGTTTGCATGCTAAGCAACTCGGAGTTAACGCATTTATTTCGTAGTTAACAGTAACTACGCGCACAAAAAAATAAGTACAATCTTAATTTATGAAACTCGACAAAATGATGACTACAGAATTGAAAAAATAGAACTTCTCTACGATTCCGTTAGATTTTTCAACAAATTACCATCTAAAATATGACTTCTTAAAAAAAACTTTGATCGGGTAGTAAAAGGTTTTTAACAAAACATGCATTTTATTCTGATCAGGAGTTTATAAATTATCTTAGAAAGAATGATCTTTAAATGTAATCTGTGTAGAACTTAGACTTACAGGTATGTAACAGTGTATAACGTAAATGTCAAACTAAAATTCCTATGTACAATTTTAGTAAAATATAATTTAAAAAAATAATTTCAAAAAAATATATAATAAAATTAAAAATATAATTTAATAATTATAATTTATAAGATAAAAATATAATTTTAGTAAATTTTTAGTAAAATTTAAGTTGTAATTAAATGTACAAGTTATTTTTCAGTTTTGTTTTAGTGAATATTTATGTTTTAATGTAAACAAACGCTTCATGGTATGCAAGAAATACTGAAGTACATGAGTACTTAAACATTCCATTTGTTCAAGAAGAAATAAGAAAGCTCAGCGTAAAATATCACGTTAAATTGTCAAGACATATAAATCATTTCGCTCTAAATTTATTAGATAATATCAAACCAGACGTTTGAAACGGCATCATATCTTGGATCTCCGTGACAGATTATAAAGAAACAAAAACTAAAAAATAAAAAAATAACAAACTAAAATAATTAAACAAAAAAAAAAAATATATATATATAATTATTTAACGTCGCATCAACTACTGTGGTCATTACCGACGACGTTGGGTTGTAACTGTGAATGATGAAATGATTTTTTGTAACGTATGAAAATTCCGTGCCTTAGTGGAATTCGAACCCAAGACCGCATGATGAGAGGCAAGCACGTTACTAACTACGCCAATGCGGCCGGAAAAATATATTATTAGTTGCTTTTTAATGGAAGGGCTTGAATATAAGCCCTCTCCTTCATGTCATTTTTAATTATATCATTCACTTATAGTAGCTTCTTACTGATTGTGTATAGTAATTATTCAATAAAAAATATATTTATTAATGTGTAATGTTAAGAGTATTTACATTCTTAAGTAAAGTACGGAAAAATACAAAGGTATACTGGGAAAAACTGGCTGAATAATTGTAACATAAAATAAATTAACGTGAAACACGGTAGCTGTAATATTTTTATAATTGAAAAAAGTGCATAGTTTTTGGTATGAAAAGATGAAAAGAACAGTAAACAAGCAGATAAATATGATAAAATTTAAATAGTAAACTAAATAATAATTATGAATAACAGCACAAGCATCTGGAATTAATTTGCAAGTGAGTTACATGCAGGATAGCGATAAACATTTTACAACACAATTGTCGCTCGCTGTTCGCGGTTGCGTCTCCCAATTTTCAAAATAATTAATATGATACCATTTGTGGTAAGTTTGCATAACATATCCCTCAGGAAATAGAAAGCGTTATGCATACAAGTGACACAATTTATGATTTTACTGAGGCACATATTTCTATTTTAAATCACTAGAGCGAATGCTTAATTATATTAATCATTTATTACTCTTAATATCGTTACTGAATTATATAATGTGGCTAGTATACAACAGCATATGGAACAAAATTAGAAATTTTGAACAGGTTTTTAAATTTTCAAGCACCTTTAAGAACAAAAATTAATCAAATTGAAAAACCATTTTTGACACTTCATTGAAAATTTAGTAAGTATCTGTTATTACAATATTATAAAAAATTTTAAATATCACATTAAAGGTTCCAAAACTTGAACTCCTTGTTAGAGCTTGTAGTTATCACAACAATCCTACATTTGGCAAGAAGATCCCTTAGCCAGAGGCGTTTTAAACATCTGTGCTGAGTACCCGGTGTAGCAACATGTTTTGTATAATTTTAAATTAAATTACCAAAACAAAATTATTTCAATACTTGTTTGTTGTAAAAATCGGTGGAGCCTCCAAGCCAAAAGGAATGAAAAAACTAAATACAATTTCAATATGACGGGTTGTTTTAAGGAGGTATGCAATTGTTATAGGTTACAAAATTTAATATTCTGTCACCTAAATGCAGAAAATAAAACACCAGAAAATTACAATTTTTAAATAATACCTGAAATAATAATCTAAATACCCCTTTTAGTTAATTCTTATAATTTTCGGAGAATCCAGACAATCAGTTGGTTGTTTAAAGTTGGAAAATTGCTTTGAATTGTAAAGTTACACTGGTTGTGGAACAACCAGCTGATAAGTCATGCATGAACAAACCTCAATAGGTTTTTTCGTACGCCCGACATTTGTACACATTGAGGTTAATGCAGACGGAAAAATATCTGTGATAAAAAAATTCAGATCTGACTGGAAATCAAACTCTGGAGCCCCCTCCCATCTCATATAAAAAAAAAATTGCAGTGACAACTGCACTAACAAAGCGGCCGAAACACCAATAAGTATCCTTGTTCAAATTCATGGCTACTTAAGTCACAAATTAAACAAAAAGGATTATCAAACTGGGTAGTTATCAATAATGTACAGTTTCCACTACAGTACGAGCCATTTTTCATTTTTAGACCTTTTGCTATGCATTTTAAGTAGATTCCTACTCTACACTAACCGTATCTGAGTGATTCCTTTCCGGAGAAAAACACGTAGACATTCCGATAGTATGCATCAAATAACTTTTTTTTAATTTAAAGTCACATCAACTGCTCTATCATTAGCGACTAGGGTGTATTATGTAACATGAACTGCGGGATTTGACACGTGAACATTTCTAGACCCTGGCCGGGAATCGAACTCGGACCTCCGCGTGGCAGGCCAATGCGCTAACCACTACGCTACGGAAGCGGCCATTAAATGATTAATGAATCATTAAACAATTACGAGAAATAGAACAACAATTAAAAATAGAATGAAAAAGGTCACAAAACTTAAGTTCTATAAAGTTATGACAACTCCAGTTATTCTGTACGGAAGTGAGGCATGGACAACTACAAACGCCCAAGAGCGGAGAATCCAAACGGTAGAGATGAGATTTCTGCGAAGGACTAAGGGATGTATATAATATGTTCAAACTAAATTAGGGCATCAACTCAAATAGCTGTACAAGTACAGAGTGTTCGCTAAGACCACAGGCTGTTTAAACATTATATCCTTCTTATCGAGAAAAATAATTAACAATTCACTCATTTTCTGTCAAGTTGCATGTGCGTTACTTGTACAAGTAGGTGAGGGACGAAGAGAGGTATGATCATAACTCTATAGCTACGCGCGCTAATTCAGATGGGACAAACTATACACGCTTGAACAGAATAAGGAATGAGTATATACGGTCAGTATTGGGTATTTACAACTTGAACGAAAAGATCAAGAACTATCGCCAAAGTTGGAGATAGCACATTTAAAGGACGTTAGATCACAGGATACCTAAGCAGGCGCACTGGTATGCTCCAGAAGGGAAAAGGGACGTCGGTAGACCTGGGAAAAGATGGAGGTTCCATAGTGTGTGAGTTCAGAACAGGCTGCACCCTAATCCTTGTTTGGTAGAAGAAGAAAAAGATTAAACAATTTTATTTTGGGATAATTGTAAACAACACTGTGCTCAATATGTACAAATTGATGTAATATGTAGCCTATTAACGCATGGTTGCGCGCGTGTGAGTATTAATTTTCATGGGTGTGCTTAAAGGAGAGGTTCTAAGACAACTGAGGTGACGGGATGAACGGGATAGAGTAGTGGTACAATAAGCAGACGCCACTAATGTTATATAGTTTTGACTATAACATAATATAAAACTCTAAAAATATGGAGAAAAAATTTAATAATATTTAGGGGAAAAAATTCTGAAAGTTTTAAAAATTTAAATAATGGAGGAAAAATGGGAATAAATTTACACAACAAAACATAAGTAGATGTTTTTGTTTGATAGAATAACCTTTATATAAAAATAAGTACCGATATAAACCTAAAAATATCTAAACATTACGTAAAGTAAACGTCACAACAGACTTCTTTAGCTGCTTTGCATAAGAAGCTATAATAGCAGAGCAGTCGGATGTGGCAATATCGACAATTTCAAAGCCTCGCCTTGTCAATTTCGGTTTCCTGATATTCTTTCATTCGTTCGTCCTAACATGTCCTTATCGTCCAATAAACGACTTCCTTGTACATCTCATCTTGTTATTTTTTAGTATTATGTTTCTTTTTCCCCGTATAACTTCTATTCTGACATTCGACCTACGATAGAAATGGAATTCATTCATCATGCGACACTGTAACATATTCTGACATAGATGACCGATCACCCTCACATATTTGTTATATTTATACTATTTCGGTACTCATTATGTCCTCTGCACGTGAAAATCTTTCAGAGGAATAAACAGAGGTTTTTTTGTACAATACTGTTAAAATGTTTGACACTCAGTGATAAAATAAAAAAGAACTTCTAAAATTATTATGTTAATACTGGATTGAGTATAGATCAATGGAGAGATAACTAACCAATAAACGGATGAGCTTGGAAAAAATACAAAACCTGTATCAGATGAGAGCCTAATAATAAAAAGGCTACCTGTTTTTTTCACTTTCTCGGGTGAGCTTGGAAAAAATACAAAACGTGTATCAGATGAGAGCCTAATAATAAAAAAGCTACCTGTTTTTTTTTCACTTTCTCGGATGAGCTTGGAAAAAATACAAAACGTGTATCAGATGAGAGCCTAATAATAAAAAAGCTACCTGTTTTTTTCACTTTCTCGGATGAGCTTGGAAAAAATACAAAACGTGTATCAGATGAGAGCCTAATAATAAAAAAGCTACCTGTTTTTTTTTTTTACTTTCTCTTGCCTATATGAATATATAGGAAGGAAAGTATTGTTTTCATGTCGATTTTTCGAAATCGAGTTTACACCGGATCTATACGTTTTCAGACCCCCTGAACCCAAAAAAACATGTTTTTAGCGATTGGTCTGTGTGTGTGTGTGTGAACAGAATATCTCAAGAACGGAACATCGTACGAACTTGAAACTTGAAACTTAAGTTACATACCACTACCGGACCCGACACAAACATTCTCATCAAAATCGGTCAACCGGAAGTAGTAGTTTATCCGTGTAATTTTTCACTTTTTTGCGATTTTCTCAAAAACTGGTCCTACGATTTTTTTTAAAATCGCCTGGTTTACTAAATTTTTTATTCTCTACAAGATAGGGTAGGCGTCATGTGTGCTGAAATTCTTGGTGAGGGTGTTAACTCGTAAAAACGTTGTTTTTTTAAGATTACGGCTTTAATATGCATTTTAGCGCAACAATTTATATAATAAAAATTGTAGAGAATTTAAAATCCTACAACTTTTATTTCAAACAATTTTTTGTATAACGCTTAGTTTAGCGGTAATTTGCGATTTTATGTTTTTTCTCACGAAAATGTGTGAAAAATTGATTTTTTTAAGATTTCGGCCTTAGTATGCATTTTACGACAAAAGTGTATATAATTAATTTTATAGAAAATTAAAAGATCTACAACTTTTATTGAGAGCATTTTTCTCCACGGAGCCTAGTTTAGTGAGAAAGAATGATTTTCCGTATTTTTAAGTCAAACTGAGGTCGATTTGAATTTCGGGTCTTTCACTCATGATTAAAATTAGGTTATGTTTATTGACGTTAGTTTTTTGTTTATTTCTAATGTTTTATTACTAATGTTTGGATTATTGTTTATTATTTGCATAGGCAAGAGAAAGTTGTGTGAGTGTTTCACACCAAATTTTTTTTTTTTTGTAAAAGTACAATAAAAATAATATTGGTAGCCCGAAGAAAGAATGGAAACTTTAAGAAAGTAATTTCTTACGATGATTAACACCATGATTATTCTAACTAAAGAACTTACTTAAAATGAATTGTCTTAGAAGAAGAAAAGAAGGTGGATTAATACAAAAAATATTTATCAATTAATTACTCAATCTATTTAATCAATTAATCTCACAGAATTTATAAATTTCTCAGTTTGAGTAATTCGAAAATCCTTAATTAATTCCTGGTATTTTTAGTACTTTAAGTAGGCCTACCTTATTCAATCCTTTCCTTAAACTACGACACATGGAACAAAACTGACTAAGCTGTACGTAGGCCGTACAGAAAGTTGCTTATTAGCAAGACAGATTGTTTAACAGGACTTACGAAACTCATGGACAAAATTGAAAATACTATTATTGGTACATTATAAATTTTCACGTATTTAAGAAATATAAGATTTATGATATACTCTCACCCCCGGAGGGAGAGAAGAAAGAAGAAAAGCATGAAGTGAACGAATGCTAAAAATGTGGGCGCAAAAAGAGCTTCTAGAAAGGTCCAAAGTCACCTCACGTGGTCTAAAATCGACCATACATAAGGAAAACTAACATACTCTAGCCTCAGAGAGGTGTATCACGTATTCTGGTTTACTGATTTTCCCGGTTTCACTCCACTTTTTACTTTTACTAGGGATCATCTGGAAATTATCAATGTTGTTTTCTAAAACTGCAATTCTACAGGAATTTTTTTGTCATCAGTCTCCAAGCAGTTCTATCCTGCGCAAGTTGTTTCATATCTACATACCTGTAACACTCTACATATTTGTAATTTGCTTTATACAGTAAAATCTCTCTATAGCGGAATTGAAGGGACCATGAGGTACCGCCGCTATAAAGAGAGTTCCGTTATAGAGAGAGTGAGTAATTAACGGTGGGAGGGAAGTTGGGGTACTAATTTTTCTGTACAAAATAACTTATATACGTATGTAAATGGTGCATGGAATAAGTTTTTGAAAAACTACTGAATAGATAACTTTATGACGAATGTTTAATACAGTAGATTACTTCAATACAGTGAGATACGAGTATTTAAATTAATTACATAAAGTGTAGGTTATTAACTTAACAAGAAATTTGGATACAAACTTGTTTTATTAGATGTTGTGTTACTAATGTTTAACAATATAATTTCACTTTTCGTATTGAACTTTTTTCAATAATCATTCATACAGTACATACCGTAATAGATAGCCTAAAATTAATTAGCACTGAAACTCGTTTTTCACTGAACAGTAATAGACTTACACACATACAATTAAAATCTAATAAAACATAGGCTACACAAACACAAAAAAATACACAGTACAGTATATATTTTTTTTTGTTATTAAGGAAACAATAACTGTGAAGTACATTTCATTTCGTAAAATAAGTTGTAAATTTTGTTTCGTTTTCAATTCATAAAACATGTCTTCAATCTCATTTTCAATGTTTAAAACTTGTAAATTTTCATTTACATATTGGCAATGACAGTACGTGGAAACAACAAGAATAGCGTCTAGTGCCTGTTTACTTGAAGGGACAACATTTCTGTTTCCATTTCATCGTCATCTTCACTTTCTTGCTCGTTGTTTTGGGCTAAGACATTTTCGATTATTGCATCATCGCCAACATCTGCTGAAGTGGCTAAGTCATTGTCTGCCCCTACATAGGCGTCTAAATCCATATCCTGAAGATATTGTTTTGCCGCTATAGAGAGATTTTTGTGCCGCTATAACGAGAGTTAAATACATTATCGTAGTATACGAAAGGGTCGGGGTCGGCAAATAATGCCGCTAAAGAGAGATTTCCGCTATATAGAGTTCCGCAATAGAGAGATTTTACTGTATAGTCTAATCTTTCCCTCCTCTTACAATTCACTCCCTCAATATTACCCTCCATTATTGATAGACCAATACCTGGATGTCTTAAGATATGACCCACTAGCTGATCCCTTCTTCTAGTAAGATGCTCCCATGTACTTCTTTTTTCATCCACTCGCTTAAGAACCTCTAAATTACTTATTTTGTCCACCCACCTAATCTTTAACTTTTTTCCTATAACACCATATTTCAAAAGCTTCTATCCTTTTTTACAGCTCCTATCACCCATGTTTCACTCCCGTATAATGATACACCCCAAACATAGTGTTTTAAGAAATTGCTTCTACCAGCCTTTGTTATTTTACTCCCTCGATAGCAGAATTTCCCAACTTCCTGTATGTTTTCGTTGCCTACTTTTAATTTCCCATCTCTTCTAAACCACTCTTGCTGCTGCACAAATACAGGAAGGTATAGAAATTATGTATTCTTTAGCACAGCTACCCTCTTTTTGCCTCTTCGGCATTACTAAAATGAAAGCATATGCTTAAGTTCGTCTGCATCATTTTGCAAGGTACAAATGTGCTCTACATACAATAAAACTGGTTTAATTATTCAATTCTTTCAGTTTTCGGTTTAATATTCACTTAATCGTTAGGATTATGTCTTAAATCATATAATAAAATATACATTTTAGTATTTGTATCTAAAACTCTAGACACAAATACTAGAATTTATATTGCGAATAATAAGATCGGATTCAAGAAGGTTAATTTTCCCGTTCTGTCTCGTAGTAAAATAAACTACACAACGAAAAATAATCAAACAGTTTGTTTTTATAAAAAAATTTAAATTGTTTGAGAAAAAATCTGACAAAAAACATCTCTTTGAACGTTTTCATCAATTTATAATGAAGCAACTAACTATTTATTTTTATAAAAGCAGATAATTATTTAGCCTAGATATAAAATGAATAATGCATCAAAGGGTTGAAAGTAATTGTAAAAGCATTGTCACAAACGTTATGTAGTCGATTAACTTGGAAACTATTTTGAAGTTTTGTTACAAAGTGATTCTACTATATAATAAGGGATATAGTATAGTAGTGTAACTTTTGTACATAGTCTAGTATAGAATGGTACAGTATTAATACAAGTTTTCCTATTAATACGACGAATTCACAATTCCAATGTATAACAATGGATGTTAACTATTTTCAAAGTCTACTCGTGCATTCATAAAATACAAGTTTTTAAAATTACTTTTGTAACGTAATAGAAGTGAAAAGTGACATGTTTATATCCAATTATAGCTATTATAATAAAATTATAGTCAGAGTTATAACACACACACACACACATACATATATGTATGTAATATATAATATAATAAAATAATCACCCATGGTGTTGTAATCGTGTTCGTGTGATGTGTGTCGCGCGCGCGCAACACACACACACACATATTATTTTATAAAATATATATTATACAAAATCAATTGCAGTGACTATAATTTTTTAAACATCGGAGAAACTAATAGATCGTTAAAAAGCGATTCTCTGAACATTATGCTGCTTTTTTAAAACAGGACTAAAAATTCTAACATGGCAGAACATCTGTTTTAACGAATGGGCATACATAAGCAGTTATGTAATTTTTTTAATCCCTTATATGTGTAAGTTGCAATCTGGTCAATTCAGAACAATAAGCAACTCCATGACTCAATGACATGAAGATATTTGACGTGCAAATGAGGTGTAGTATTGTACAGACTCAGGCCGACCATTTCTGAGGATTAATTGAACCCCAACCACCAAAGTACACCGGTAACCACTATCTAGCATTCAAATCCGTATAAAAATAACTACTATTACTAGAATTTGAACCAGGAGAATTGGTCTCCGAAAATCAGCTGTTAAAGTTATGTAAGTAATTTAGAAATTTTAGAAACATGTTTCAATAATAATAAACTGAGTCATCTGGAAAAATATTATATTTATAAATTTAAAAAAAAACAAGGAAAACTTTATGAACAGCCGGAGAGATTTTGATAATGACAAATTATTTCAAATTGTTACCACCAAAATTGGTGAAACTGCGATAAGAAATAAAATGGGTACAAAATGACTATCTCGTCATTCGGCCAAATAGTCGCACGTGACATGGTTGGAAACAGTTAGATTGAATTGATTGACGAGGCCTTTGACCGTATGTGTTTTATGTATATTATGTGTTTTGTGTGATTTGCGTAATCGTGTTCCTGATGATGTCTCTGAGACAGACGAAAGATATCTCGATTATGTAATACTCTGAGGTGAGTATTATATATAAATTTGTTTTACTTGGCCGTTCATTATATACTTAATATATATATATATATATATATATATATATATATGTATAACATTTAGCCAGAGTTATCTCCTCTGAAAGTAATGAATTTCATTGTACAGCCAGACCCTGTGGTGAATGAAAAGAAGGTGTCCTTTGCAGGGTGGAAGTAGAAGATTTTCGGTAGGCCTGGCATGCTGATAATCATACTTCTTCGTTTAGTGAGGAAGGCATTGTAAAACACTTTTCGTTTTACTTCATAAGGTCTCTAGAGGTTCAAACCAGCTTTTTTGCTGATGACCTAAACAACAATAACATTATAACATAACAAAAAATACTAAAGAACTGTTCTCATAACGCTACTTTACTAGCGTCGTGGGAACGAAAAATAATCGTGAGAACGAAAACGAACAACTAACTACCAGCTAGTTTAGTAAAAGTGCTAGTGCTCACTAGCACGCTAGTGACTTTGAACATGTTTGTTGTATTAGCGCTAGTAGGAACGAAAAGGTTACGTGATTGACTAGCGTTAGTAAACTAGCTCAGAGTGAACGTAGCTTACTAGCGCTGGTACGGGAAAAACAGTCACATGATTGACAAGGGCTAGTAAAATAACTCGGTTTGAACGTTTGGAAACGCTAGTTACTAATAAGCTTCCAGTACTAGCAGCTAGTAAACAAGCGTCGTGGTAATAGACCTTAACAAATAAAACCAAACTACTCAGTAACAATTTTTGCACAAAAATAAACACGCAGTAAAATACCAGTTGTGGTTAACGCGCTGGCATACAACGCGGAAGTCCCGCGTTCGATCCCCCCCAGCTAGGGTCTGGAAATATACTTAAGTCAAAACCCACTATTATTGATACATAACCAACCGTAGTCGCTAATAACCAAGCAGTTGATATGATTTTAATAAACTAACAAATGTTATTGAACAATAATGTTTTTTAAAATAGCATGTACATGATCATCAACGTCATATATCTAATGTAGAGTAATTCAAGGAAGCTTAAGAAGAAAATGTTATAATTTATTTCTAAAAGAATAAAAAAAAATATTTAATTTTATATTCAAGAAAATTTATGTTTAGGATTGTACGGTTATACCCCAACGAACTAAAGACTGCAGACGAGATCTAGCCAATAACAGCCAAGGTCGGGTGTGAGGTTGCCCCTTAAATAAGTTACAGTCTGTTCCACCGAACTCCAGCTGACTTTTTGTTAGGCTGTTATCCACAGCGGGACCACAACGTGAAAACGCAGGATACGATAAACGAAAGTCAATTGGCTCTGTACTGTGATCTAGGTCACTAAACTCCGCCTTCACCTGCAGTCTCTAGTTCGTATAGGTATAGAAAATTGATTTTAAAGTTCATGTTTTTATACAAAGATCATTGATATTGAAGAAAGTGACGGAGCCCCTAACAGTCGGCCAAAAGGGTCTTCAAAATTGTTTTTTTTTTTTTTTGGTTTAACAAAGACTGTTTTGCAATTACTGCTAATGCAGACGGTGAAGAATGAAATTATTTTTTTGTAACGTATGAAAAATATATGCCGTGCCTGAATGGGATTCAAACCCAAGACCGCATATTGAGAGGCGAGCACGTTACCAACTACGCCAATGCGGCCGGAAAAATTGTTAGATGTAATTTTTTTACTTTTTACATACAGCAACAACACACACTTATCTAGTAAATTTCGTAAAAATTAATAAGTTTGTGCGTGCCATAGTTACAAACACGCTAACAGAGAATAATATATTGTTATAGAGAGCCTTCTTTTTACAATAAATGTACAGAAACTACCAAAGAAAACGAAAAAATTACAATTTTATTTTATATACGTTAAGATATTTATACCAGGTTTAACTCTGATTCTGAAAATGACCCAAAGATATATCAATGATATTATCAACTACTACTATACATCAAACTATAACATAAAACCATTTGTTTTAGAAATTATTTCTATTTGTTTGGAAGAACAAATATCGTTCGTTATTAAATAAAACAAAATATTTCTGCTACACAAATAGAAACGAAACAAGAATAATTCTACAAAGGCAACAACAGTATTTTTTCGACGGTGATTATTCTGTTTTGCAGGAAAACTCAACATCAATGCCTCTAAAAAAAATATTTTCTATTATTTCTGTTTTGCTTTCAAACAATGTCTATGTGGAAAAATAAAAGGGACTGAAAACGAATACGAGGAAATCTCACAACGTTATATTATATACCACAATACAGGCTGATGTACAGTTTTAAAAGGATATAGGATACTGTGATTTGTTCTGAATATTTAAATCCTTGACATTCTGTATTCAATATTAATGAGCGATAAGAGATTTCAAGACTGTCGCCTACTTTAGGTTCATTGATATTCACACATTTTTATTCTACAATGCTAATAACCTAGTCATCCCTTTTTAATTATGCACATAACTTTCTCTCAAAATGAGATTATTATACAGTTTCCCCGTTCTTTCCAGATTTTCAACATATTGGAAAGAGTTTTCAGAGATTTCTTTCCTAGAAAGAACTAAAATACATAAAAACTACATTACACAAGACTTTGCGTACGATATTTACATTTCTATACTTAATGGTTAAACAAGTTGGATTCTCCTAAAATCCATCTTTCCAACATTTTTTAACAAAATATAGGTTTTTTGAGCTCAGGAACGTGTATTTCGGGTGAAAACTCGTTAGAAAAATCAACATGAAAACAATACATTCATATAGGGCAGGAAAAAGTACAAACCTGGTGTGAAACACTCACACGACTTTCTCTTGCCAATGCAAATAATAAACAATGTAACCTAACATTAGCATTAAAACATTAGAAATTAACTAAAAAACCTAATCTCAAAAAACATAACCTTATTTTAATCATAAGTGAATGATACAAAATGAAAATCAACCTTTGTTTGGCTTAATAATACGGAAAACCACTCTATGACGCAAAAACTAGGCTCTGTTGAGAAATATGCATAAAATAAAAGTTGTAGATCTTTTTCCTGTAAATTTCCAATAAATTCTAATATATATACTTTTGTCGTTAAATGCATACTAAGGCTGAAATCTTAATTCATTTTTTTACAGATTTTCATGAAAAAAAAACGGAAAATCACTAATTACCGCTAAACTAAGCGTTATAAAAAAACTGTTTGAAATAAAAGTTGTAGGTTTTTATATTTTCTTCAACTTTGATTATAAACACTTTTGCCCTATAATGCATATTAAGGCCGTAATAAAAAAAACACATTTTTTTCTAGGAGAGCACAGCCTGCCCACGAACTTTATTAACAGACATTGCGCCTACCCATGTCATTTTTGTGGAGCATAAAAAATGTAGAAAATGAGGCGATTTCGGAAAATCGTAGAAGCCGTTTTTGAGAAAATTGCAAAAAAGTGAAAAATTGGACGAATATACAACTACCGGTTGACCGATTTTGATGAAAATGTTCGTGTCGGGTCCTCTAGTAGTACCTAATTTACGTTTTACGTTTCAACTTCGTACGATGTTGCGTTCTTGAGGTATTTTGTTCACACACACACACACGCACACAGATCAATCGCAAAAATGTTTTTGGGGTTCAGGGGGTCTGAAAACGTATATATCCGGTGAAAACTCGATTTCAAAAAATCGACATGAAAACAATACTTTCCTTCCTATATATTCTTAGAGGACAAGAGCACGTAAAAACGTATCAGTAGTACACAGTTCAAGATCTTTTAAAGTGATTAAAAATTATGACAATATGTTTGTCTATAAATCATTTATCAAACAACTCATAATGAATAAAGCTTCCCAATTATAAAGAAAACTATACAATAGGATATTCCAATAGGAATATTTGTACAAAACATTCAAAATAAATAGTAAATTAAAATGAAAAACATTTTGAAAAAAAGTCTTTTTGAACAATAAAAAACTGTTCAATCATTATAATTTAAAAAAAAAACAGACAAAAATAAAGTAAATAAATTGAATACCTTATTATCAATATGACGTTTTTATTGTATACATTTCAACTGAATTAAAAACCTTCAAGTAAATTGCAAGTTAATGCAATTGCACTGAAATTGCACATTGACATAAATGTTCAATATTGAAGCACAAACTGAATTCTACAATTCTACAACTACCGTCTTTCAAAACAGACACGAAAGAAGTCTTAACAATGTAATTGCATTGTATTGGAAACTAGATTCCGTTTTACAATTCTTAGTAGTATCAATTCAAATGTCTTAGTGTATAAAATTATTCTTTTATCTCTTGTTTTACTTGCTTAGAAGCAAATACTACTGTGAATCTACAATAAATATTCATGGACTTGTTTATCCAAATAAATGATAGTCGGAAATTGTATTAAAACATGGAAAATTAATGAAGATTATTTTCATTACAATTACTATAATCATTACAGTTAAAAAATTTATTACTTAATTATTCCTGAAATTATAACTTTTTCATCAGTAACATTTTTTATAATTTACATCGGTCCACCTAAGTTGAGCTTCTTTAGTTGTACAACTGAGTATCATATGGTCAGTTAATTATATGACTGAAGCATTTAAAAGCAGAAGAAACAGAGGTGTAAAAGAAACTAGTCAGAGTTATCTCATCTCAGAGTAATGATTTTCATCATTATACAGACAGAGCCTGTGGTTAATGAAATAAAGTTGTCATTTGCAGGGTGGAAAGTAGATGCTGTTCAGATACCTGGCATGCTAAAAAGCATACTTTTCCACTCAGTGAAGAAGGCAAAATTGTAAACAACCTCACTCCTCGTTTTACTTAGTAAAGCCTCTAAAGGTTCAAACCACCCTTTCGAGTGACGACATAAACAACAATTAAATTTTATGAGAGCTTATTTAAACCAAATTGCATTCATATTAATTTAAAATACATTTTTTGAATTTCGTTAAATGTTTTGCCTTTATAATTTATATAACATAATGATCATTTATTTTTTTAAATAATTATTGTTTGAAGTTGTTGTTTGTAACGGGTAAATAGTGTAAAGTAAATATCAAGTAGTAGGTAAGAATTAATTATTTATCTGATTATAAATTTCCGTATTATTTTAGTTAAATTTTGAAATAATCTACTTTTTAAGAACGTAAAACAATTTAAATGATTAGTCTAATTACAGTAGAATTACATCCTAAATCTTAAAAATTAAGTAAAATTTACAGAAATTAACTAGAATTTCTAAAGATTGTTTAAGAATATTTGTGTAAAATTAATTGTACCTATCTATCATTAATTTTCTGCTTGTAAACTTTTTAACTGTATAATAACTAAAAAATGTTTATAGTAGATATAAGTATTTAAGTACATAATTGATTTTTTTTGTATACTGCTATGCGCGGATAGAACTCTTTGTGAAGGAGAGTTTTTGCTTACAAGTATATTTAACCAAAAATACTGTAGGCCTATACTTGTTAGCTTAGTTTAGTAATATAATATTTTATTCCTAATTTGTGTACGTTGCAATCTGTTCAATTTAGAACAATAAGCAACCCCATGACCCAATGAAATGAGGATGATGTGTATGACGTGAAATGAGGTGTAGTCTTGTACAGACCCAGGCCGACCATTCCTGAGAGAGTATGGTTAATTAAACCCCAACCATCAAAGTACACCGGTAACCACTGTCTAGTATTCAAATCCGTATAAAAGTAACTACCTTTACTAGGATTTGAACCAGGGACCTTCGTCTCCGAAAACCAGTTGTTAAACAGCTGATTTTGGCGACGACTTTACCTCTAAACCAACCCGGTGGGTAGTTTAGTAATAAATACAAATAAATAAGTGAAATTATAAAAAGATTTAATGTAGTAACCCTTGAAAAATGGATGTGAAACGCAAAAAATTATTACATCATTGTTTTTACTTTTCGTTCACTTCGTAACTTCAAATAACGTTGGAAGAAAAATATAATGGAGAACTAGGAGTGTAAGGATATTTTGTTTTCCCCTTAGAAAACTTTAACTCACGAAAGTTGGAATAACAAAGTAATGTGAAAAAAATACGAATCGTTAATGTATAACTGTAATACTTTTCCAAGAGGTGAATAAAAGTTGTAATCCTGATTTTTATGTTCTTAATACTTCTTTTAGAAAGAACTTTATTTCTTTCTTAATATATATTTAAAGGCACAAAACAAACATTAGTCGAAACTAGGATTCACCCTTCATTTTCACACGATATCCATTAATTTTAAAAACAGGTGTTAGTAAAATTTTGCCGACAAAACTTTATTATTTTAAACACCATAGTGTTTTATGAAAAGAAACTTTTATACTTAAGCACATTTTAGTGACAAGCTGACTGAATATTGTTAAATAATCCTCAATAACTTTATTTGGAATATAAATGACTTGACGATGAATTTCATAATTATAAAATGCTTTATTTAAAAAATAGTTTTAAAATGTGTTTTAAGTCGTTACTAGAAGAATTAAAGGGTTAACGAAGTTAATGCATCTCAATAAAAGTGTTTGTACTTTCGTTAATATTGTCTCATTTCCCGTGTCTGTTAAGTTTTTAACTGTTATTTTAGCCGTTTTCACAAATTCATCCATAATAGCAAACCACTTAATGCTGGGTTTGTAGATATCATCAGATCCTGTTCCTGATTATTATGGTATTTTTATTTTCCTCAGTTCTTGTTTGTAGGTGCATCTACAGTTTTATTTTTTGTTTAATTTTTGGCATCGTAAAATTTACTTCATTTAACTCTTTCATTATGTAGTTGAAACGAGGCACCAAAGTTGGGTAGATTAATTTTCCGATCATTATATTTAGTTTAAATATAAAGTTAAGATTTTAAGTTGTAAATTAAGGAAGAAAAGTGAATAGTATTAAAATGATTTTCGTTCAGTAATGTGTAAATAAATAAATACAGATAAGATAATTTTTTTAAAAAATTGCGTGGTCTCGAAGTTTAATAAGTTTTGCAAAAATTACTGAAATAAGTTGTAACAGTTACATATTGTTACATTTAAAACATACACAAACCAGAAGAAGAAGTAAAGAGAACAAATGTACAAAGAAAGTACCTAATTGATTACGTTAACTAAAACAAGGTGAACATAAATAACAATCTATTATTAAGAAAGATTGATAAAGGAAACTATGTTAAAATAAATTAAATTTATCCAAATTGAATAGCCAATAAACGTAAAGAAAGAAACTAGAGATGTGTTAGATTAAGATAGAAGTGCTGCTGTATTTTGATTCATTTCAGCAAGTTCGGTCGATAATCTTGTATACTCTTAATTGGAAAAAATACATGAGAAACACCTTTCCTATACGTACTAACTCAGAAAGAATACTCAAGTAGCTTTTGCAATTCAATATATATAAATAATTATAATAAATAAATAAATAATTAAATATTATGTTTTGCTTGAGATTCATAATTTACAAACTAAGATAAAAATAAATAGGCATTTATTAAAATAGTAAGTATTTTGATACGCTGAAGCTAAAAATCAACTCACATTAATGCCAACAGTCGTAAAGGTTGGAACAACTAAAGTTGTCTTTAACAATTAATTCGTTTTAAAAAATAAATTTTAACAAATACAGCTAAGCTACTACATAAGTTATTTCTACATTCTCAATAAAACCCTTTATTCATGAATGAAAATGTAACAACGAACTTAATATCTCATGATTATTTGTTAAAACATTTACGTATGAATGCAGTCTGGCGCATGGTGCAGCGGTCAGAACAACTGGCTTCTACAACAGGAATCCCGAATTATATTCCCGATCACGTCCGGTATTTCTTCATCACTCATTTTCATCACCCTTCATTGTCTACATTAGCAATAATATGTAAAATGCTGAACGTAGAAACCCTCTAAAACCGGTCGCAGCACTTCACAGCAAACTAAACTTAAGTTTAATTTTTTATATACAACCTTAAACATTGATAACAAAATCACGATTGTACCAATAAAACAATTAGAACTGGAAACATAAATTTTGTTGACATCAGTACGAATCAACAGTAGAAGGGGGAAAACAACACGAGAATAACTGAAAATGTTTCATTAGATAAGGTACGAAAAATGTATTTCTTAAAAAATAGTACGATCTCCGATTTTTTAAAGGTTTACATATTTTTTTCTGCAGAAATCGATTTTTTTCTAAATCTGCCCGTAAATAATTGTCAAAAATTTTGAAAAAAGAAAAAGAGTAAAAGATAATGCCATACTGTAGAGCGGTAATGTATCGTATCTTATATCTGATTGCCCAATACAATACACAGTACATAGTAGATGATATAACACTAACAAATAACAGAACATTCCCCGAAACACTCCACACCAAACAAATAAAACAAAAAATCATTTCATTAATTATACCAAATTATAATTTTTTCAAAATGTAAATACTTCGTAATAAATAACAACGTGTGTTGTTGTTTAGGTCGTCAGCCGGAAGCCTGGTTTGAACCTCTACAGGCTTTACTAAGAAAAACGAGTAGTGAAATAGTTTACATTAGCCTTCCTCACTAAGTAAATGAGTACGCTTATCAGCATGCCCGGCTCTCTGTAAAGCATCTACTTTCCACCTTGCAAATGACATCTTCATTTCATTCACGACAGGGTCTGGCTGTATAATGAAATTCATGACTTTCAGAGGAGATAACTCTAATTAGTATCTTTTACACCACTACCTCTTCTGTTCTTTAATTCAGTCATTTATTTGGCAGACCATGTGGTAAGAAACAGAATTTTTATTTGTACAACTAAACTAGCAAATCGAGTGAGAATAATTAACTCTCGACCTGCCTGTTATGAGCAAGAATTACAATATAAATAATTATTTCTTATCTCTCTTTTGGTCGTTATTTAGTTTCATGTTTAAAAACTTACGATAGTTTCGGTGGTACCTCTTCTTGAAAGTATTTAAAAAAATAAAAAATACATAAAAATTCAGAATGTTCGTCCCATTATGTCATAGGTATCAATAAAACTATTATCTTACAATATCTAGAAACTAGTTTAATTGATGTGCCGGAATGGAACGACCATTCTGAATTTTTATATAATTTTTTTTAAATACTCTTGTAAAATAGCAATCTATGATTCATAGTATCTTTGATCAAATATCAAGATTAGAAGTCAATTGTTGGAGAATTTCAAATAAATAATAAAATAATTAATCATCAGAATAAATAATTTCCAGTTATTATCTTAATATTTTGAATCAAGAATTAAATATACAAAACTAAAATTTAACAAGAAATTATTAGAAGTATAAATAATAATTCCAGAAGTCAAATATTTAAACTTATTGGAAGCGAAGCCATAAAACCAAATGAAAGTATAATTTTAAATAAATAATTTAAATTAAATAAAAATGAATAAAAGGAAAACATTAGTACAATTATTAGTACAACATCTAAATGAATTATGAAACTAAATTCAACAACATTTGATTTTGAAACCAACAGATAAAATTTATGAGAGAATTAATTAGACACTATAAAACTGAGAGTAAAAATGGTCAAGTCCTCCATTCGATCCAGCTCAATGGCATAAGGCACACGTAAGCAGAGACTGCAAGAACTTCATCCCGTAACTATTAAAAAAATCATATTTAATATTCTGAGCTCATTAGGCAGACAAAAATTAATTTAAATAATATTTTATATAATTGCAATTAACATAATTAAATATTTATTATTATAATTAAAAGCGTCATCAATAAATAAAATTAAATTCAAAGATCAGTAACTAATAATGTTTTTGTAAATCAATTCTCGTTAATTTAATTTAAGTACGTAAATTTTCCAATCGTTCATTAAATATTATTTAACCTCAATCAATTGCGTTTTCATTTCATTTCTTTATTTTTTTATTTAAATTCATTTCTTTACATTTATTTTATTAATTAAATTCATTTAAACTAAATTTCATTTAGTTACACTCTGAAGATGGTGTTACTACCGAAACGATCGTAAGTTTTTAAACATAAAACTAATAGCACACAGAGGTAAGAAATAATCATTTATATTGTAATTTATAAATTAAATGGTTGTCAGGATGCATTACAAGAATTTGTTTCTAAATGAAGACTTTTTAATGATATAATATCGCCTTGGTTACGCAGGAAGCTCAAAGATTTCAAACAGTAAAAGAACTTTTGATACCCGTTGGGTAGATTCTAAGATTACCTCGTACAAACAAAACATTACTTCTTTATTATAATATTAGTGCAGATTTTAAATTTAAAAAAAATATTTATGAGCCAAAAATGGAACAGTAATATGATTTATTATGATGGTTGTACAGTGTGTAGATAATAGTAATAATTTTGATATCGCATTCGAAGTACTTTAATCGAAAATAGTAGTTAATTGAAGTTGAACTATCACATCTGGTAATTTAATCAATTAAAATGTTCTTATATTTGTAATTTTAGCATACTACAATTAGTGTTATCAAATTCATACAAAATTTATAGTACGAAATGTTCATTTATTATCTTCCAGACATATACAAACATCGGGTTCAATTTTGCAAAATATTGTACGTAAACCTTATTGGTAGAAAATTAAGTTAATTGGGGCAATTAATGTCAATCATTGGTCGTAACAGAAATAATAATTCACGTACCGTATGTTAGTTTAACTATACTAAAATAATTCAATAGAAAATTAACTATAACTTGCACAAAATATGTTGGCACAAAACCGCTTTGAGCATAGTTTCAAATAATTAGTAGCTTAATATTAGCAAAATATTAGTAGCTTACATACTAAAACAAAAATCTGGAGTGAAACACTCACACGTCTTTCTCTTGCGAATGTAAATAATGAACAATGTAACCTGTTTCAACATAAGTAAACAATCAAAAATGAAAAACGTAACCTAATTTTAGTTAAGAATGAATGACCCTTAAGGTCTATTCCCACGCTAGTAAACTAGCGTCGAGGGAACGAACAAATAGCAGCTAGTTTAGGTAAAGCTCTAGTACTCATTAGCGCGGTAGTGACTTTAAACATGTTTGATTTTACTAGCGCTAGTAGTGGAGAAAATATCACGAGATTGACAAACGCTAGTAAACTAGCTCGGTGTGAACGTTTGGAAACTTTACTAGACTAGCACTATTAAGAGAGAAAAGTTCACGTGATTGTCTAGTAAACTAGCTCGCTGTAAACGTTTAAAAACGTTGCTAGTTGCTAGTAAGCTGTACAGTAATACTAAAAACAATACTAAACCTAGTTTGTACAGCAAGCAATACACAACATAACTCGCATGTTTTCAGAGCACTGAAAGTAATTAAATAGCTCCGTGAGAACCGTCACAGATGCGCTAGTAGTTCTTGCTAGTATTAGTAGCCAGTAAACTAGCGTAGTGGAAATCGTCCTAAACTATGCTCTGTAAAAAACAATCCTTGAAATAAAAGTTATAGGTTTTTAATTCTCTGTAACATTAATTACATGCGGTTTTGCCCTAAAGTGCATAAGGCCATAATCTTAAAAAAAACATTTGTTACCACAAGAGCATAGCCCGCCCACAAATGTCAGCAGGAATGGTGCTTCCCATATCATGTACAGAATTAAACATTTAGTAAAATTAAGCGATTTTTAAAATAATCCTAGAACCCGTTTTTGATGACAATATTTGTGTTAAGTTTTTTTTTTAGTAAATAAAATGTTAAAGTACGTTATTAAGCATTCATTTTATACGACATGAAACACATATTATTCATAACAAGATTTGTATAAAATACGTACGCATAAAAGTGTTATGATAAAAGCTCTTACGTTAGGCTACCATAAAATTATGAATGTATTTTACTTTCTTGGAGGGAGACGAATATTGGATTTAACAAAAGCACTTCAATGCGTACCAGTTTAAGTTGCGCTAGTAACAACCCAATATTATAAGTTGATTAAATGTACGTAAGCGATACTCTGGAAAAAAGACACTGTCCAATAGTGGTTATCGGTCGTTAAAATAGGCGTTCTCTACGTGTAACTTGTGAATTCCTCAGTTCTCAGAACTGTCAATTTTTTTATTGTGGTTATAAAAAAACTGACAGTTCTGAGAACTGAGGATTTTACAAGTTATAAGTAACAACTTCCATTTTTCCTGAATACATTTATGTAATACTTAGCTATGTATTAATAAAAGTAAAGTCGAGGAATTTATCATATCACGAATTTTCTTTTGAACGTTATTTACATCTTTATCATCTTTGTAATAGGAAAATGAAGTATCGTTCGCATCTTGCTGTAAATAATAATTTGTATCCATTTTCAAGTTATTTTATACATTATTAATTGAAATCTCTTTCAAAATGTCTTGATGTTTGCTTTACCTAACTAAAAAGTAGAGAAAGTTCACTATTTGAATGACAATAGCACTATTAGAGGAAATATGTAAAATACATAGCTAAAAAAAAACACCATAATCGAGAACAATCAGCTAATTTTTGAGTAAAATTAAATTTTTTGAGATACAGTTTTGACAATACAGATATCGAGATGCAGTTTTTTTGCAATAGCTTCCTAATTACGTGGGAAAATGTAATGTAGTCTTTATGATTAAACAAGGTAATTCAAATACATTTAATAACTTAATTAGTTACAGTATCTACTGAAAGTCTAACTGAATTTTAAAAACTATAATTCCAAACCAAATCACAGAAATAATTTTGGTAAAATACCTAAAAAAATTCGCCTCATTTTATACATCTAAACAAAAAAAGTACGAGAAAAGTTATATTTTTACAATAAACGAGTTAGAAGGAGCCAGTTCAGTAACAAGGTAGTATGAACGTGTTGAAGAATATCCCAAGGGCTGTATACTTCTTAAAGTTCTCTTACTCGCACCAGCAGACGCAACCCCAAACCCTAGTCAAAAGAAACTGGAGTACAGTTCTATATATATATATATATATATATATATATATACACATACATCTATAATATCGCAAAATTGAACTATTTTTGGCTTTCGTATTTTTTTAAGAACAAAGGGAATACAGTGTAGTCAGGAGATCCAGAAACGAAATATATCTGTAATATTTTAATGCAAAAGGACACAGAAATAAAACGTTGCGAATATTTTCTTTTATTGCGTAGGCTTCATCTTAGAGTTTATAAAATATTCTAAGATATCGAACGAATATGCAGAATCATTATAAGAAAATACGGAAAAACACAATACTATACGATATAGAAAACCGAAATCGTTATTGTAACAGTTGGAATTCCTGACAAAAAATGAAAAATAAATTCTATTTTATAAATAAATTATCATAACGTTTTGTTCTATTTAACATTCTGCTAAATTACAATCTATCTTATTATGAAAAATAAGTAATTGGGCTAAAACGGGATACGAACAAATTATCCACATCAGTAACCCAATGATTACTAATGCAGGTACAAAATATGCAGTACTGATTCTTCTTCAAGTGCCGTCTCCGCGTCGGAGGTTGGCGATCATCATTGCTATTCTAACTTTCGAAACAGCTGCTCGGAACAGTGATGTGGAGTTGAGACCAAACCAATCTCTCACATTCTTCAGCCAGGACGCTTTCCTTCTGCCCGGCCGGCGCTTTCCTGCTATCTTTCCTTCCACTATCAGTTGAAGAAGTCTGTATTTCCCGTTTCGAAGAACATGGCCGAAGTACTGCAGTTTTCGTCGCTTGACGTCGTATAGCAGTTCCATCTCCTTGCCCATCCGAGTCAGTACGTCCGTGTTTCATACTCTGTCGGACCACGATATACGGAGCATGCGGCGGTATAGCCACATCTCAAACGCCTCCAGCCTCCTTTCTAGAAGTTTCGTTAGTGTCCATCCTTCCTGCCCGTAAAGAAGTACAGGAAGTACGTAGCACCTAAGAATTCGGAGCCTCGTGTTGAGACTAAGATCACGTTGGCACAATAGGTGTTTTAGTTTCGTGAACACTGCTCTGGCTTGCTCGATACGCGCTTTAACTTCCTGACCGTAGTCCCAGTTGTCATTTAGGCAGCACCCAAGGTATTTGTACGGGTGCACCCGTTCAATGGCGGAGCCAGCGAGTGTGATTCCTGCGTTGACCTCCTCTTCACCGATCACCATGAACTTGGTTTTACGTATATTCATCCGTAGTCCGTATGCATTGCTAATTATGTTGACGCGTTCCAGCAACACTTGGAGATCTTCCTCGCTATCTGCAATCAGCGCTGTATCATCGGCATATCTCAGGTTGTTGATGCCCTCTCCATTCACTATAATGCCTTCTCTGCATCCATCCAAAGCTTCCGACAAAATGGCCTCCGAATATAAGTTGAAGAGCATCGGTGAGAGCACGCATCCCTGCCTAACCCCACGGCGGATTTGCACTTCCACCGACAGCTCCTCTCCCACTCACACCTTGGCACATTGGTTCCAATACAGGTTGGCGATAATTCTTATGTCGCGATCGTCGAGGCCCACTCGTTGCAAAATTTTTAGCATCCTGTCGTGTAGTACTTTGTCGAATGCCTTCTCGTAATCAATGAAGCACAGGAATACGTTCTTGTTCGTATCTCGGCATCTCTGAACAAGGACATTCATGGAAAACAAGGCGTCTCTCGTGCCGAAGCCTCCTCGGAATCCAAACTGTGTGTCCGTCATTTGTTCTTCGCACTTTTGGTAGACCCGTTCATGTATTATTTTCAGGAAAATCTTCAGAACGTGGCTCATTAAACTAATCGTCCGGTGTTCTTCGCAGCGTCTTGCATTGAGCTTCTTCGGTATAGGAATGAACGTCAACTTAAGCCATTCGTCTGGAATCACGCCAGTCTGATATACTTTATTGCACAAAGACGTCAGGGAATCCAGGTCTTCCTCATTCAATGTTTTGAGTAGTTCTGCGTGCACCTCGTCTGGTCCTGGTGCTTTTCCCGACCTCATCTTACTGATGGCTCGTTTTACTTCCTCTCTGAGAATATCCGGTCCGGTTACCGTGGTGGTCACGGCTGGGTGTGCTGCCCGGTCATCTTCAAATAGTTGGCTAACATAACGCTCCCACACCTTTAATTGTTCGGAAGTGGTGGCCACTATGTTGTCATCCCCATCCACGAGCACTCCAACGTTTTGTCTGAGTCGTTTGCCTGTCATCTCTTTGATTTTGTTGTCGAGATGAAAAGAGCCCTGCTTGTTCTGTAACTCTTCTATGTCAGCACATTGTTGGCTCATCCATTGGTCTTTCGCTGTTCGGATCTTGTTGCGAATCATTTTGTGAACTGTTTTATATTGGGGGCGGTTTTGCGTCTTGCAACCACGCCGTCGCTCCATAAGATCGAGAATCTCCTCCGTCATCCAGGGTCTGTGTTGCTGCTGCTTGTTGGCCTTCAAGTGTTTCTTTCCCGTTGCAATTAATAGATTCTTTACATCCGTCCAGTGGGTGTTGACATCAACGTGGTTGTTCATGTTTTCTAAACCCCTTTCAGGTCTTCTCGGATGTTCTCGCAAAGATCGGCGTTCTGCAATTTGCGGACGTCAATGCTGGCTTTTATGGTGCGTTTCCTGGTCGATTTAAGTCTAATTTGAAGCCTTCCTGATAACGGATTGTGGTCCGACGCGATGTCTGCTCCTGGATACGTACGAACTGCGGTCATGCAGTTCCGGAAGCGGTTGTTTACTAAAATGTAATCGATCTGGTTTCTGACAATATTGTTTGTATTGTCCTGTGGTGATCTCCAGGTGTATAACATTCGCGGTGGTAATTGAAAGAAGGTGTTCATGACGCTGAGATCTTCCTCCTGACAAAACTGAACCAATCTGTCACCTCTGTCATTGTGTACGCCCAAACCAAACGCCCCGGCCACTACGTCGACCTTTCCTTTGCCCACTTTTGCGTTAAAGTCTCCCATAATGATGTTAACCTCGTGCGCTTTAGTCAACCGTAGCACCGACGTGACTTCTGCGTAAAACGCTTCTAAAACATCCCCCTCTGCGTCTGCCGTTGGTGCGTAGACCTGAACGATGTTCATGTTGGAAGGCTTAGCCTGTATCTGAATCAACATGACTCGATCCGACAGGGGAATGAAGTTCTTGATCGCCCTGTTCACTGTGTTTGTCACAATTACCGCCACGCCATGCCGATGATGAGCGTCGTCGCTGCCCGAGTAGTACACTGTGTGCTGTCCACTGCGAATAATTCCTTTGCCCGGCCAGCGCATTTCACTGACCCCCAAGATGTCCAGTCCCATTCTCTTCATTTCTTGAGTCGCATTTGCGAGCTTGCCCGCTTCAAACATACTTCTCACGGTCCACGTCGCTAATTTTACATTCGTATTCCTCCTCACAAAATTGTTCAAGACTGTCCCCCCCGGAGACCCGAGTGGGGGACTTGAAACTCCGGAATTTTTAGAATTAAACTTCTTCATGATGATTCTACTAGGGATCTGTAATGCAGTGGTTTCCCGTTGCCTTCTGCATCCAAATGCCGTTGACACATCTGTTTGGGTTCCTCCGCCTTCGGGACCGATTTCTCAATCCCAGGGCAATTGAGTGCCCTACCACTTCCCAGCTCCTCCACCCGCAGCTGTTGGCCAGTCAGTGGGAGATTGCTTATACCGGCAGTACTGATAACAATTATTAATATTATGATAATAATTTTGCACCAAAGAGGTAACGTGTGTTAACTCCAATTTTGGCAAAATTGAGTTAAAACTGCCTTTAAAATCAGAAAGATACTTCAATACTTCAATGTTATAGTTGATGTACAAGATTTTTGTAAAATCTTTATTGAGTGTGTTTTACAGATAGTCAAGTAAATTTTTCTTGAATTTTTGTTGAATCTGGTGCTTTATTCGTCTGTTACTAAACAGTAGGCTACTTGTCAATTTTGAAATTTTTTCAAACGTATATAAAATGCTGCTTCTTTATCAAAGTAATGTTAGCACTAGGTACTTCACTTAAGTTTTTTTTCAACTTATTGTACATTGGAATACTAATGTAGAACGAAAAAAGTGACAAAACTCAGAAACCTGTTTTTAAGTCCTGTTTGGGTGCGAAGGAGTATAGAAGTTGACAACGTTATGAAGTAATAAATTTGTAGATAAGAAGCATTTTCTGTAGAAACTGGGGGTAAATTTCAAGTTTCTAACACCTACTGAAATGTTTTTACAATAATGAAAAGATAAAACTGCTACTTATTGACTCTTCTGAAAAATCAACAAAATGGAGTTAACACCTTTTAATTCTCAGGTACAGAAATATATTTAACCTAACTTCCAAAAACATTCATACTTATGTACATTAACGAACACACACTAAAATTACTTTAACAAATTATAATACAATATAACATGACAAAATCCTCATTTACAGCACCTTAATCACTAAATCAACGTACAAGGTCTAAAACGTTAAAACTTTTCAATCTCACAAAGTTATTTACACAATTTTCTAATAAGTTCACTGATTAATGATTTGGATGTACTTCAAGCCGTCTTTGGTATCGATAACTGAATTTTTGAATTTGTCGTTGAACTAGATTATTTTTTAATTTTTATATATATAATTTATTAGCAACGTACCAAGGTATACTGAATAACTGTTACGTTTTTTTGAAATCACTCTTTTATATTTAAACTGGTTTAAGTAATTGGAATGTAAAAGCTTTAGTTTTTCTGTTTAACCTCTAAGAAACAAATAATGCTGAATTCCATCGATAAAGGCGCCAGAAGGTAGAGAATTAGTTATGAGAGAGTGGCCAATCGGAACTTTCGCATTTGTTATACATGGATGAATTTTGTTTTCGTTTTACGTCAGACTGATTTGCAAGTACTTCTAAAGCGGGCGATGGGAAGGGTGATAGATAAAAATATCTGAGAAAATAGTCAGATCTGATCAGGAATCGAACCCGGGACCCCAGTTGAGCTGACCACTGCACCACGGGCCGGCTTCACAGACAAAATAAAAAATTACGAAACGATTTATTTAAATAGTATAAAACTGCATAAACTATTATTTCAACGCAAGACAATAAAAGTCCACAATCTAGGCCTATGTATGTGTGTTTTTTACATGGACGTATACTGTAATTCCCATGGTATAGCTTATCCTTAATATAACTACTCTACTTATAAATCTTTACATGGTTTATACAAAAAATATACCTTAACAATATTACAAACCTTGAAAAAACACACTGAGAATTCTGAAGCGCCTATCCAATCATTGATTCAAAATGTACGTACACGCAGGATTCAAAACAACGTACGTTACTCAGGAATGTAAAAGATAAACAAGTAGTCGTAGGTGTTTTACCTGAAACAAAAAGAAACAAGACGTTATAATAAAATTAAGAAAAATATTCAATAATTACTATTAAGCCCATTCAGACAGGTGGAATGTTTATTTACACTTGATCTGCTAGTTCTCAGGACTACAAAAATTGTTCTGTTTCTTATTATATAGTCGGCCAATTATGATTGAAGCATTTAAGAACAGAAAAGGTGGAGGTGTAAAAGACGCTAGTCAGAGTTATCTCCTCTGAGAGTAAAGAGTTTTATTATACCAGCACACCCTGTGGTGAATGAAGTGAAGGTTTCATTTGCAGGGTGGAAAGTAGACGCTTTTCAAAGGGCCTGGAATGCTGATAAACATACTTTTCCACTTTTTAGTGAGAAAGGTATTGGTAAACCACTCCTCGTTTTACTTAAGAAAGCCTCTAAAGATTCAAACCTATGACAATAATTATTTTAATATTTATAAGGTAGTGATTATTAGTCTAAAACTTCTTATTGGTAATTTAACCTTTCGTAACAGAACCTTTAATTAGAGGAAGTATCATAATCGATGAAAAAAATTAACTAAGAACCTTTATACTCGGAGCGTCAAAAATAAATCAACGTTACACAATTCTTCGTTCATATTAGGAAAAATGAACTCTAAGATACAATGCGATTAATTACTCAAAAAGAAGAAGAAAATAGGAGATCCCGAATTTCAGCTTGCCTTGATAAGGTACTCTAAGAGACATTTATTATTTCCTGAATAAAATTTACGTAAAAGTGAAATTTGGTAGACAGGAAGTGGAAAACACTCTAGAAAAGTTATCTAATCTCTAAAACTTAATAACTTCTCATAAAAAATGCAGCAGCATCCGTAGTAAGCAAAACTTCTTACTTTACTTTTGAAACAGGATAAATAGGTTGATACAGATTAAAACTGCATGATCCTTGTCGCTTCGCCGTTAGAGAGATTACGGTCAAGTCCACTTTTACTTTCTTAAGCTTATAGGTTTGTCCTGGTTAAATATAAATACATTTTACAAAAAAAATTCTAAAGTATATTACTGAATTAAATAATTCAATTTCATTTATTTAAGTATTTAATATAATGCAATATGAATAGATTTCAAAACCTCAGATACCCGTGGGTTTCATAACAAAACTAACATAAAATTTAATATTTTACCAAAACGAGTTTTTACTGAAATTTACAAAATAAATAATATCTTAACAAAACTTTTTTTTTAAATTCCTAATATGTGTACGTTGCAATCTGTTCAATTCAGAACAATAAGCGACCCAATGAGATGAGGATGATGTGTATGATGTGTGTAAATGAGGTGTAGTCTTGTACAGAACCAGGTCGACCACTCCTGAGAGAGTATGGTTAATTGAACCCCAACCATCAAAGTACACCGGCAACCACTGTCTAGTATTCAAATCCGTATAAAAGTAACTACCTTTACTAGGATTTGAACCACGAACCTTCTACAAAACGAAAATATTAAATTATTACTTGCATCCGCGCTACGCACGAGTTGATTATGTCAGAGTAAATAAATTCAAATAAATTAGTAAATTTCTCTGTTTACAAACTAACAAATTATACACTGGTTTCCACTAAAAATTAATAAACCAAACGAATCCAGAGATACATACATTGTAACATCCACACCTGCCACAAAATCCACAAAAGAGATTAAAAGGCTGTAATATTTGGCTCAAAGGTCTGTATCTTCATTATTAGATACAGGCTTTTGAGATGTGGTGCTGCCACAGGATGTAGCGCATTTTGCAGACAAACAGAGATGTGTTTGTAAATGTGAAGTGTGTGTTTGAATGTGAATTGGTTGAGACAGTGAAGAAGAAAACATATTTTTTCCTAATTTGCGTACGTTGCAATCTGTTCAATCCAGAACAATAAGCAACCTCATGACCAAATGAGATGAGGATGATGTGTATGACGTGTAAATGAGGTGTAGTCTTGCACAGACTCAGGCCGACCATTCCTGAGAGAGTATGGTTAATTGAACCCCAACCATCAAAGTACACCGGTATCCACTGTCTAGTATTCAAATCCGTATAAAAGTATAAAAGAAAACATATTGATATCTTGAAAATGTGATTAGACGTCCTAAATACGACATCTTGCAATTAAACATGCAGATGAGGATAAAGGGTAAGCGGAAGTGTTGGTAGACGTCGGGCACCCTGATTGAAGAACCTGAGGGAATGGTTTGGTTGCAGTAATACGGAACTGTTCAGTGTAGCAGCGAATAAGGTCCGCACGATAATGATGATTTCCGACCTCTGATAGAGGAGGGACTTTGAAAGAAGATTATTGGGCTAATCAAATTATCAATATACTTACTGTTGTTTTTCTGACCGTAGAATTAACCAAAACATTTACAGCAAGAAAGTTTTAAAAGTATATAAAAAATTTCAGTGATAATGCTAAGCTTTTTGACAAATGTTTACAGTAGACTTTTCGAACTAATTAAATTCCTGAGGAAATTTTCTGTGTAAAGTCAATATGCAAATTAATTTAATGGTTGACAATTTCATAATGAAATATAAACAAGCTAGGAAAAACAATGTTTATAAAAAATACAGGAAAAACAAAAATTTTAAATCAGGATATTTTCATAAAAACTACTATGTGATGAATCTACAGGGTGTAATGAGACAATGCGTATCCTTTTTTCAGGATTTTCCGTTTCCCTGTTTATATTTAGATGAAAACCACTAATAAAAACCACTGTTTTAATTTCAAAAGTACTCCACATAATTTTACTGTAAATAATGAATATACTTCTCATTTTAAAATTACTTTTGTAATTAAAAGTTACCGTAACGGATCTGGATAAATTATTTTTGTTTCAATTACACTAAATAACTAATAAACATGGAAGCAATAATTTTTCAAGTCAATTTAAGATAATGAAATGCGTTTAGACATTATTATTTTAAGTCATATTGCAAAAAAAATATCTCTTTAGTACAGTGTATACTAACAATATCTGAAGGTACAGTAAATCCAAGCGCAATTATCAGTTTTATTAAAGTACGGAGAGAGGAATCTAATTTCCAGGAAAAGTTTTATTTTAAAATTAAAAGATAAATTTACAATCATTAGATGTCCCATTTACTTTAGCTAAACAGATTTGCGTTTTGTTTTTCATCCAACTGTTGTGATTATCAAGGCTAATATTAAGGTTAATTGAAAAAAATAAAGGATAAAGATAGACAGATCTTCTCAGAAATCGAACCTAGAAACCCTGGAATAAACGCCAGATGTGTTAACAGCTATACCAAAATAGCGTTAACTGAACAGAGCTTGAAAGGGATGTTATTAAGCTAACACACCAAGTGCTTACCCGGCGATGTGACGTACTAACGTACAGTCACGTTCCAATAAAAATAGCTAAAGATGATAAGACATACTCTTTCCATTTTTAATTTCAAAACAAAAGGGTTTTGTTTACAGGGATGGTAGCAGAGGAAAGTAGGGCAGGATAGTTCTCTCACACGGTGACTCTCCTTCTACTTCTCCCGTGAATACACTTACTATCCTTCGATGAGAGATGAAATCTGCGTTGGCCAGGAGCTGTCTAACAATGTTGATCGAGTTTATCTTTTGAAGTAAATAACCAGGATAGAACAGCAACATATTGAGAGCTGTCGAGTACAAGTGTCCAGTGTCAATACGCACTTTCCACCACGATTACTCTACCGGCACTGTCTTTTCTACCGATCTTCATCTATCGCAGCCACGAGATATATATTTATGTTTATTCATTTCATTTTGAGGATAGTTTTCAATCCCCGTGTAAATACACGCATCTATGTGAGTAAACAATCGGAAACTACTATCCTCTACTACTAATACCGTGTTCATAGTCTTTAAATGGCGAATAGTATGTGCGGATTCTACAAGAGCACCAGTTGTACAATGAAATAAAACTAAAAAAAATTTATGTAAAAAGTTCACACGACTTTCTCTGCCAATGTAAATAATGAAAACATAACCTAATTTAAATCATAAGTAAACAAGGTATATTAGTTTAGGCCAAGAGAAAGTAAAAAAAACTTCACGTATTTTCTTCACGTATACAAGTAAGAATGATGCATTAATTCACCAATAAAACATGGTGGGAGTCTAGTAAAGTTTCTTTAAGCACTAAATTTTAGAATAGAACATGAGTTTCTTAAAATAAATTTAAAGAAGCTTTAATGATTTAATAATTTGTGACACTTTAAAAAAAAACACAGAAATTTATGACTGAACTTTTTATGTATTTCTTTTATTTTATTACACCTAGAAAAACATAAGCATTTATTTCTTTGTAATAAAACAAATAATTTATTTTTTTTTATTATAAATCTATTTAATTTAAAATTTTATGTTAGTGTTGATTACTGTTGGTGTTAAATTTACTTTAATGTCCGAACAATTGTTAATTAAATTGCCATTTACTACTGTTTAAAATTCAGGGTTTCTTTAACGACCGGTTTTAAACGACTTGCACATTCGAGAACCTATCGAATTACAGCAGAACGTTACAGAATACAACTGTTAGTTTTAATCAATAAATTTCTTGAGTTTAAAACACCCAACCCATGCTTCAAAAATGTACAATAATTATGTCTATTCAAGTCGATTTAAATTAGCGTGAATGCTACACTGTTCGTCTGTAAGTAACATCAGGTCCTTCAAAAATTATCTGACTGATTACGGATTTTCCATTTTGTCAATAACTTAAGTATCCACACTGACTTGATAACACTACTTAAAATTTCGACTTACATCTACTCGAAACTTCTCTTTTAAACTGCAGACACTGAAAATGTATATAACCTAAGTTTTACACTTTACCATACTTTTTAACCTATCTTTTAAAACATTGGATCACGAATTGACAAAGAAAACCTTGATTATATTAGACAAAATCGACTGTAAATAATTTCACAAAGAGAAAAAACAGAAAGTTTTTTTCTCGTATAGGGCCAATTTAGTACCACGTTGGGTGACTTCAGATGTTTCTAGAAGGTCTTTTTGCAGCCCACATTCTCAGCATTCGCTCACTGTAGGCTTTTTTTTTCTTTCTCCACCCGGTGTTATGTTTTTGATCTTCATGGAAACCCTTAAAGTCAACAATAAGTTGTAGGAATTTGGTTTGTTTCATTAAGTTTTCTCGGATTATTCTGGTTTTCTCGATATCCTTTCTGACTTAATTAAATCATTTATCCGACACCTTTTCTTTATCGTTTAAGGAAAGTTAGTGTTTCAATTAGAAAGTTTATTTAAAAAAAAAGAAATTTTTTGTACCAAAAAGTATTTCACTTATTATGTTTTCGGCTACACGAAAATTTGCCTACACAATAAGATTCCAGAAAACATAACTTGTAAACTACTGTTTGGATATAATCTGAAGACAACTTTCCTTCCGGTAAAGTTTACAGATCTGTAATCGAATAACTGTTTACACACTCGTATAAATGCGGAAGCCCACTCTGAGTGACAGATTCACTCACACACACATCACTAATTCCCTAACTTTCCGATCGTCTTAGAGAGTTGAAATTCGGTAAATTTGTTTATTGGAGGTTAAACTGAAAAATGAAGGCATTTACTTTTAGACTACTGTTATTTTTAGCCTAAAGGGTAAAAAAGACATGATTACCCCAAGTTAATACATATAATTTCTATGTCTTTCTGAAGAGCTACACGTATAGCAAGTGGATTCTGTAAGTTATACGAAGGAAGAAAGCATCCGAATTTTGAACACCGACAGTATTCAGTATTTCCCCCTCGCATGCATTTTCAAATATTCTAAGTTTTCTACGTTTCCCGTAATAAAATGTGTATGTCCTTCTTCAACGTTACCAAGACGTTTTGCTACCACACTTTATCGGCCAAAGATACCTCTTGGAACGTTATATCTCCAAGGCATCAAGTTTATTTACCTCTTTTTGTTTCAGAACCCAAGCGTGTACCAATATAACGGCAACAAAAACAAATGGCAGCAGATCAAATTAATTGGGAATCAAACTAAACACGATTTTAAAACGATACCGCGAAAAAGACTAACGTGAGAGAACCCGGGAAAAACAATAAACCAGTTATTTACTGCACATCTCTGAAACTAGGAATAAATCCTTGCAAAATCGGTAGTTAGTTATATTTCAAAAAGTATAAACAAATTGCATACGATACAAATCATTTACCATACAATGGCGTGTGTCCTAAAGTGTAATAAGTGGTAATTACTTAAATCATTAAAAATATATTAAACACATCGACAAAGACCTACTAAAACTCTGGAAGGTCGCCTACGTAGCGTAGTGGTAGCGCGCTAGCCTACAATGCGGAGGTCCCGGGTTCGATTCCCAGCTATCTGAAAATTTTCACAAATTAAAACCCACTGTTACATAACCCAGCGTAGTCGCTAATAACCGAGTTGATGCTACTTTAATAACCTAAAAAAAACTTTCCACAAATAAAAAAAACTTATAATCATATAAGAAAACCATATCAGGTGGAACAAATTTTAATTAATAATTAATTAACAAATAAAGATCACAAAGAACTTGTGTTTGTACAAAGAACTTAGAAATACAGGATTACATTTTAAAACACTTATTATAAATTTAATTAAAACTATAATATAAATTATTCAATTAATTAAATTTATGTTTTAATGTATCCCTTATATATTTCTGAAGCAGATCTTGTAATTAAATAAGCACTGTAATTCATTGATGTTCGTTATACTAACGTATTTCTGTATTTTAAAATAATTAAAGGAATTTAACCCCTTTTAGTTAAGATAATAGCGATTAATTATTGGTAATCAGTCTTTGTCAAACTTTATTTAATCTAACAATTCCTTCCTTTTGTACTGTTCTTCATTATTTCAAGAGAAACGTAGGTCTATTTCTTCATTGAAGTATAATCTAGTTAGATTTACTTTGAACTCCATGAATGTATTCTTGATACCTTACGTACAATTATTTAATTCTTACGTAGTCTAATGGAAAAAATAAATCCAATAATAGTAGGCTATTATTATACTCAAAATTTTGTACTAAATCTTTTACACATTTACAAATAAGAAAGATCCTTAAATTGAGTTACATCATAAGACGCTGCTAATTTGTTCTTCAGATTTTGAATTTAAACAATTACTCGATTAACTTACACACAAAAATCTAGTGTGAAACATTAACACGACTTTTTCTAGCTGAAGGAAATAGTAAAATATATAAGCGAATTTCAATCACGAGTGAATGACACAAAATGAAAATCAACCTCTTAATTTTCTATAACTTATGATTATAATTATACACTTTTGTTGTAAAATGCACATTAAGATTAGAATCTTAAAAAAACTACATTTTTTACCGATATCAATGAGCAAATTACCGAAAATCACTAATTAACGCTAAACTAACCGTTGTAAAAAAATATATTGGAAATGAAAATTGTGGGTCTTTAAATTTCTTAAAGCTTTACTTATATACGTTTTTGCCCCAAAATGTATATTAAGTCCACGACCTTAAAAAAGAATTTGTTTACCACGACAGCACAGTCCTCCCAAGAATTTTAACAGAAATAGCGCTTACCCTATCATGTAAAGCAAAATAAATTTAATAAATGAAGCGATTTTTTGAAAAATCGTAAGAGCCAATTTTAAGAAAATGGCAAAAAGTGGAAAATCTCATTAATACACTACCATTTCGAGTTAACAGATTTTAATGGAAATGTTCAAGTCGGGTCCCCTAACGGTACCTAACTTAAATTCCAAGTTTTCCGCTATTCCGTTTATGAGACATTTTGTTTACACACACCCATACACACACCAATCGCTAATCAACGTTTCTTGCGTTTAGAGGCCCTGAAAACGTGGGTTTCAGGTGAAAATTCGATTTTGAGAAATCTACATGAAAACAATATTTTCCTTTCGTATAGTACATTAATATGGGGCAATAAAGGTAGTAGAAAATACGGTATGTTTATTAATGTGATTACAGATAATAGCTAGATTTAGTTTTCTTTGAAATAAATTAAAAGTACTCAATGTGTGAAAAAACTAATAATTCTTTTTTTTTAAATTTCAACACACATTCTGAAAGACAAATTGAGCAAATTCACACGTAAACCACAGTACTTTTGTTGATCCGAATACTTCAGAACTTTAAAGTTAAATATGCTACTAAAGTAATTAGACAAAGAATTCTGGTACCAAAGAAAGTTTCAATGATTGGTACAGTTATCAGAAAAGTTATTCCAAATTATTACCTGATATTTCACGTTTTATATGAGTGCGTTATATATGTCAAACGTTTATATAAATAACTAAACAATCAATGTTTGATTGTGGGAGGGACTGACCATGAACTCATAATGGAGGATGAATCCGCTAAGGTAGAAAAATATTATGAACAAAAAACTTACTATAATTCGAAAAGAAAAGCTAACAAAACATCATCTTCCTAATAAAATACAGTAAACATAAAACGAATTTGTTGAGCCTAAATTTATAGAGACTGAAGGCCTAAACTGACGGTATCGAAATGTTCCGTGATATCAAGGCTGCATGTTAAAGTTTCAGATTTAGTCCTTCAAAAAATTCAGATTGACAGAATACAACTTTGTACAAAAGGATCTGCTTTTATAACACGAAAGATAAAGTAACAAAACGCATAGCAACTTGTCAAATTTATAGAATCACGTGAAATAAAAAAAAATCAGGGAGGCAGCTAACAAATTCATTGTTCACTTTTTTTTTATTCACAATGTATTCTGTATTTTTAGGTACATACAAATCCTCCTCATTTTGTAATAAAAACATAATAGGCCAACATAGCCTGCTGTATCTTATTTTACTTTTTATTTTACTATAAACAAAATTATTAAAAACCACCTGAAACTGTTTATAATTACAATAATTAATTTTGAATAAAATAAAAAATCCGGTGTGAAACACTCACACGACTTTCTCTTACAATGTAAATAATCACCAATATAACTTATATTTGATCATGAATAAACAATGAAAAATGAACAACACAACCTAATTTAATCATGAGTAAATGACGCAAAATGAAAATCAACTTCTGTTCGAATTAAAAATACGTAAAATCAGTACTTGACGCAAAACTAGGCTCTGTGGAGAAAAATTCTTAATATATAAAAGTTGTCGGCAAGATTATATAATTATTGTGGTTGTACATGGCCATCTTTCTTTTTGACTTAGTCTTTACATTTTAATAAATCTAGTCTACTGTCACCGGATGGCGAGTAAAAATCTTTAATTTTTGGTGGCCCTGAAAAGGGCCGTTTAAACAGTGGTCGTCTTGATGGGGAGTGTTGGTCGTAGTCGTCGTGGCGGTCGGAGGCTGAGCGACACGGCGTGTCATCGTCCAGCGTAGATGTCATCTTCTTCCCTCGCAGAAGTGCGTCGATGGCTGCTTCGTCAGTTCCGGTGAGCGTAAGGCTCGGTCGAGGGACCGCTGTGGGCATCGCTCGCGTCAGCGGGCAATGGCGGTCCGGTCGACGGGTTATGGTGACAGGTCGGCGAGCGGAAGCATCATCTTCTCTCTTGCGGGGTCATCGATCAGTCTTCGCTGGAGTCCGGTAGCCGTGTGCCAATGGTGGATGTCTTGTCGATGCTGTCTGGATTGGAATTGAATCTCTCTGTTGAGTTACCGCTCTTTATATAGTTGCCGAGAGCGCTGTGGTAGAGGGTGAGTATTGGTCTTGGCTTTGATGACATAGGCTCTGTCAGTACGCCGCCACAAGCCTACCAGCCCTCTCGGAACTATTGGCGGCTCCCTCAGTCGCTACGTCGGAAGCTTTGATAGCCGGCAGCACAGTACTTAATCAAAGGGGAGACGGTGACACTACTATTGGGTAATTTAATAAATCGTTTTTGGTACGTTTAAAGAAAATTGATTTAATATATATATATTAATAATCAGATCCCGAAAGAACCTTGAATAAGTGTTAAGATACATAAATATACGATTATCTATCTACTGTGTAAAATATAGTTTTCATCCATACTGTAGAAATAATTTAATTAAAACTAGAACAACTTTGTTAAAATATAATATATTTTGCAAGGTTCTAGACTGGCACAAGTAACGCGCATGTAGATTTCATTGTAGAACAAAACAGCATTTTATGTATATTTATTATTTATTGGAGCTGAAATTGAGAAAAGAAACATCAACAATAACAATTATTGGAAATATGGTTCTATCAATATGACCTACAAACGTTTAATAACGAAACGGAGCCTGATTTGAACTGCAATAATATGAATGAAAAACAGAAATCAGAAAATACAACCGCACTTTTTTCAGTAAATATACAGAAGCGTTGTTTTTTTAACGTGCATTATTTAGGATTCGTTACAGAGTGTGATTCGTGAGATTGTAGTACATACAGTTTCATAAAATACAAGGGTTTTTTGCAGTAGTGTAAATCATCTGACTTTTTCTACTGCATTATAGGATATCCTAAGCATGAAGTAAATATTTTAATCATAAAATAATAATTTTCTTGAAATCCAATAATTTTGAAAAACCATAAAATAACCATTGCAGATTAATTCATTACTTTATTTTAATTTAGTTTATTTAAAAGTCGCATCGGCAGATTAGTCGTAAGGAACTACTTTGTGTTAAGAAATGATGGGTTTGAACGTGAAATAATTTTCCAGACCCCAGCCAAAACTCGAACGCGGAATCTTTTGCTTAGCAACGTAGTGCGCTAACCAGTAAACCACAGAAATGGTCTAGCTTTTTTACTCTTCAAACATTACTAAAATGTTCTTAGATATTGACCGATTTTGATGCTGTATTATAAACAAAATGGTATATGTAATAACTAAATTGAAAAAAAAATGCTTCAATTGAAAAAAAATATGGAGGACCCACCGGGTTGGTCTAGAATTAAACTTGCCGCCGCGAGTAAGCTGATTTTGGAGACGAAGATTCCTGGTTCAAATCCTAGTATAGATAGTTATACTTTTTTACGGATTTGAATACGAGACAGTGGTTACCGGTGTACTTTGATGGTTGAGGTTCAATTAAATATACTCTCTCAGGAATGGTCAACCTGGGTCTGTACAACACTACACCTCATTTCACGTCATACACATTATCCTCATCTCATATTGGGTCATGGAGTTGCTTATTGTTCTGAATTGAGCAGATTGCAATGTACACATTAGGAATAAAAAAATGAAGGGTTTTATAACAAAAACCTTCATGAGTAAACATCCTATTTAAGGCTGTAATTTTAAGTAAGACAATTTCGCTGGAAAATTGATAGTTGCAAGAGTTAATCGTTAATAATAAAATACATTATTTGTATATATCTCTGTTTTTAAGACAAGGCCATGGAGAAGAGCCATGAGGAAGGGTTAGATGAATTGAGATAAATGGAGGCAGAAATTGAGAGAAGGGAGGCCGCGAACACCGTAGGAAACTACAGTTCTATAAAAAACATTCTGATTGATTTCAGATAGTAATTCAATTTCTTTGATAAAAGGATAGAAAAATGCCTTCCAATTAGACTGTATAAATATTTTGTTCTGTTTGTGAGCGTTGGTCGTTTAGTGAAATAGGGGGTAACAACGCGAGTCCTTTGTCAAGAGTGGTTCTCAAACAACTAACTGAGTCAGCCTGTTGGATTGATGTGTTGTTTAAGCAAACCGAGAGCCATGTTTGGAGCCGTACAGTGAATGAAGATAATGTGATTAGATTTTGTAGGATTGACTTGGATTTTCCATTCGTGTAAACATTTAGAGTGTTCTATTAAGTGATACTGCAAGTTACGTGAAACATCTACACGTGGATCATTTCTGGCCAGAACTGTTGTGTCGTCTGCATAAGTAGCAGACAATATTTGATCTACAATATGCACACCCACAGCGAAAATGTTGTAGATAATAAGATAAAGTACACATCTTTGTGGAGCTACCGCCTTAACGGTGATTTTCGAGAAGCTATTTTTTATAATATTACCAAACAAATTGTAAAATTAGATATTGGAACACTTATCTCAAAAATCAAAGATTACTTATCTCAAAAAAAAGTTTCGGGATATGGGTAAACTAAATAATTAGCACACTATCGTTTAAAATTTTAATATTTACAAGTGACTAATATTTACAAGTAAATTACTTATAACAAATAAAAAACTAATTATAATTAACTAATAACAATAACTAACCTACCCAATTAACTAATTACTACTTACAAAAACGATACGGAATAAGTAAAAGTTAAACAATAGACTGTAATTAACAGTAACGTTGACCTTTTCTAATGCACTGTTATGCACTATCAATTCGCTCACTAAATTACAGACAAAACGAAACTGAAACTCACAAAATAAATCGCGTCGCTTACATAGGTGGATCTAAGGAAATTTCTAGAAAGACAGAAAATTTCGACATAAAAAATAGAAAATCCTTCTAACGGCTTCTGGATAAATATTAACAACTGTAAATAAATTAGGATTGAATAGAAGGTGTTACAAAGAGGTCAATTATCTAAATAGGTACCCGCTCTTTCACAATACCTAAACAACAATAACCAGGTCTACCTGCACTATAAAAAACCGTTTACAGTACTCATACTATTTCTAACTAAATATTGGAACCCTATTTATCACTCTTATTATTTACGTTAAAATTTTTAGAATCTCGATCCCCTAGAAATTTCTCGAACACAAATTCCCTTTAGATATTGTCACAATATGTTGAAAGAACAAGTTTTCATTTATTCAATGAGCCTACGTGCCAAACCTGACCTCCAGGAGTGCAGAGTCAAATTCTTTTTGTTTGGTTAATTTATTTTGCAACTGTATTAAAACAACCAGCAAAAATGTTTACAACTAATTTTTTTTTAAATAATTTAAAAAAAAATCACCGCGTTAATGGTTTTCACAATGACAGCACCCAGTGATAACTCTCAAGACAACGAAATGTTCAATTTCAATTTATATCTTTGTAAACGTAATAAATGTTAAAAGTTGCATTCTCCTTAATGTCTTAAAATTGTCAATATTTGTATTTTTTTAACAAATTTGCTTGTTGTTAATTTTAAACAATTGCAAATAAAAATAGCTTGTATAGTCAAAAAAAGAGTTGCGTTAATGTATCATGTCTCTATTATATCGGGGTTTCAGTCGTCTTTGTGCGATTCCTGGTAGGTGTGCAGAATTCATGTTGCATATTAAGGGATTGTTATGATTTTGAAATTTGTCTGTAAACATACCGTAAAATTTTAGATCTATGTCGGTGACGTAAAGAACGCGTAAGTCATCGTGTAGTATTTTATTGAATACGTAACTCGGGGAGTTAGTAATAAATCGTGAAAATTTACTTTGGAAACGTTGTATTTGTGAAATGACTGATGACTTAGGGTCAAACTTATAGAAAAAAATATAAAATATTTGCCGCAGGACAACAGATACGTGAAAAAGCGAAAAATATGTATACATTACGAAATAAATGAGATTGAGCAAAATGAATGTAGGGCCTATAAACGAGACAAAAATTTCAAGTAATCGATTAACTCTGATCCCCGAAACACCAGAACGAAATAAAACATTTATTTTTAGTCCATACGTAAGGATACTTCTGTTTGGGTATTTATATTATTGTATTTAGAAACCATCGTTTCCCAATTAACCCCCCTAATTACTTAGAGAAAAAATAAACAAATAATCTCATAGAATTATTTTTCTATAGGCCTAGCACATTAAAAAATTACAATTAAATGACATGTACGTTTAATAGCATTTCTAAAATTTACCAAAAATATAATTTTTGAAATCCGAGTGAATCTTTTCAAAACTTTTTTTATTTTGTCTTCTTAATTAAAATCTACCGGTAGAATGGTTTTCGAAGAGATGATGAAGTGTTTTTAAGTATTTTTGTAGGGGAATATTGAATTTAAAAGGAAACGTACATCTTAAGTAATATTCATATACGTAACGTCTTCAAATCTCAGCATATTAATGGGGGTTTTCGGTTAATACTGCAAAGCAAAATTAATTTAAGAGACATTAAAAGAGGCTGAAAAAGCTCAGTCTCAGTACAAAATTCGGTAATAACAACTACTTTTAAGGTAAATGATTCGTACTGAAACGCATATTACAAAAATATGATTCATAATGTAAATAATTTAATCAATTTTCATTTATTTATGAGTAAAAATTTACTTTTAAATGTTAATTTACTACTTGTTAATATATGACGTTTAAATAACCTAAAGAAAAGACACTGAATTTCAAAACGTTTTCATTTTGCATACACAATGGATACTACAGATTTATAAATACTGTATACCCAGGAGTAGTAACAACTCTGAATTCTCTTGAGAGACAGATGCTGGTAATTTTCATCCAGGAAATGCAGGATGCGTTTCTTATATCCCTCAAGAGAGGTAATTCCAACAAGAATCAGATATTTCAAAAGGCGAATTTCAAAGAACGTTTTTTACAACCACTCATAGTAATTGCGGTTCATAAAGAACCATTTTACACGACGATTTACCGACGAAAGTAATTTAGAATTTTACTAATACTACACGAAATGAATACTTGGTTTTAACAACTTTCTATTAACAGCCAAAAAATAAAATAAAATTTTGTAAAATAGTTAGTACTCCGTGTAACTTTCAAACGAAAAATAGCGGCTGATAGACGAAGAGAATAAAGTACCGTCATTGGATTCACGACTATCTGAAAAACAAATCGATATAAAATAAAAAGTTTATAACTCACTACTAAAATCAAACTGGATGTACACCAGTCAAATTTTTATATGACCAGTGAAAACCGTCAAAAAAAATTCAAACATTCCAATCTATGTGATAACAAATTACGGATGTTCCAGCTACATAATATTTAGCCTTATTCAAGGAGTAAAATCATGTCACAAACAACAACGCACTCTGATATGTGCAAAAAGCCATGGAAATCCTGCCAAACATAAAAGTCAGGAAGATGGCTTATTTAGGGCATGTGTTGAGAAACAGAAAATATCAGCTAATTCAACTTATATTGCAAGGCAAGATTGAAGGTAGTCGATCTCAAGGCCGTCGGCGGACGTCGTGGCTGAAGATCATCAGGCAATGGACAGGAATGACGAGCGTACAATTATTCAGAGCAGCTGTAAATAAAGTCATGTGGACTAATATGATTGCCAACATCCACAGAGGATAGGCACCAACAGAAGAAGAAGGAGTAAAATCAGGATGTGAGTTTAAACTTTATATTTGACTACTATTTATAAACAAATTTTAGATAAAGATCACTGCAATCGGTAATGTAGTTTCCTATTGAGTCGATGATATCTAGATAACAATCCCGAATCGTTGTTAAACGTTAAATCATTCCGATAAAATTGTTGAATGGAAAAGAATTTAATTGTTTATGAAATCATACTTGTGTACCATTTATTATTTATTTGAGTAAAAACTCGAACTCGGAACTACCTAGTTAATATTAACATTTCTGTTATCCGCGGTACCATACTGTTAATTAATTTCACAAATTTCTCAAGCCAAAATAAAATTATATATCTAATTTCGCAACATCCTATAGAATTAATGCAGTAAGAAACTAGGTTAACAGTTAATTCAAAGTCTGGCGGTGTTCCTTCCCCACTGAACATATTATATTGTCTAGCTCCAGAGCAAGGTCAAGGGGGAATCGTAAAGACTAAACAACAAATAAAACGAACGAAGAATACAAAAAAGAACAGCTTGTGGCCTGATTAAATCAATTATCTGTACAGGAAAGGTGAGGGTACGGGTGTATAAAACAGGATGTACACACAGTACAGAGTTTGTGATTTGGTTCAAAGTTTGTTTTCAACAAATCTGTCTGCATTAACAGTAAACATCAATAAACACAATTTCTTTCTAAATTACGATCAGATAAATTCTAACTTATGTAGTTAAACAGATTGTTCTTTCTCACTGTACTTTATCAAATCGAAATACATTACAAAGCTTTAATTGTTAATGTTAATGCAACATATAACACACGAAATTGAAAAATAAATAAATTTACATTACTTAAATTTAATAATTTGCCCCTAACAGGCAGGTGGAGTGTTAGATTATTTGCACTCGATCTACTAGTTCCAGGGCTACAAAAAATTGTTCTGTTTCTTATCACATGGTCAACCCATTGTATGACTGAAGCATTTAAGAACAGAAGAGGTAGAGTTGTAGAAAACACTAGTCAGAGCTATTTCCTCTGACAGCAATGAATTTCATTATACAGCCAAACCTGTGGTAAGGTGTCATTTGCAGGGTGGAAAGTAGATGCTTTTCAGAGGGCCTGGCATGCTGATAAGTATACTTTTCCACTCAGAGACGAAGGCAATGGTAAACCACCTCACTCCTCGTTTTACTCAGTAAAGCCTTTAGAGTTCAAAACAGCCTTTCGGCTGATTACCTAAACAACAAAATATTTAAGAAAAATCGTACTTAGAAAAAATAATCATGGATCTTTTCTGTTACACCCCCCCCCTTCGTCAACCAAAACAAAATTTGTCACATTTTGTGAATATTTCGTATGCAACTTTATAGTATTTTTAACGATGAAAACGGGAAAATATTTTAAAAAATCTTACAGAAATATTCTTCAAGTTAAGGTATAGGTAGGGTAAATACATTGCTTTTTCTCAATATTGTTACTGAATGTAATAATAAAATATAAACTATTGAGTACATGACATCATTAAATAAATTAATCATTAAATCAATTAAATATTATACAATAACTTTCAATAAATATTTTAACGTTAACTTGAAAAATACTGATATATCATTTTTTTGAAAACGTTTAAGGTAAAATCTTTAAACTTTGTCGGATATAGTGCTGGGCTTGACTATGCCAAATTACATTTAAGCAAATGAACCCGTGTAAAAATATGAATACGTCTTGAAAAACACAAAATGGCGGTCAGTAGGAAAACAAAGCAAAATAGATCGTACGTTTACAATAACTTTTATGTTTATTTTCATATACACAATCAGTCACTAAAGTTTATTAACTTTTCGCGGAACACCGTGTACATACCAAGAGTACATAAATCACATATCCGTAGGCTAATTATGGCAGTTACCAATAATCGCTTAAAATAAATTTCTTAGACATTTTATCGATAAACTTGAATTTTATACAAAAACTGCATCTAGATATATCTATACTACTTCTAAACAAAGTCGTAAATTTTGGCTAATTTTCCTTAAATAGGCCTGTACGATATTCCTAATTAGCAAACCCTGCCATTAATGTTGTGGCAAATTGGGAACTCAAAAGTTTTATACTTTTGTTTTTTCAGTACAGTTAATTAAAAATTAATTATATGGAATTTGTAAATGTTAAAATAATATAAAATTTCAACATCATAGGCATATACAAAATTCTGAAAATCATGCAAGATTTAATTCTGTCAGTTTCCATAAAACAAACTGTTCGTTAAAACACGGCCTGGAGCTCTTTTGGGTACATTAGAGATACCATAAAATATTATTACACGACTAAATCTGTAAGTTAAATATTTCATAGGTTTCTAAGAGAAAAGTTTATCACCGAAAAGAATCCATTTTAGTGTTCCTAGTTTGTTACCGTTTTCTGAGTATTCCCTATTTACGCAGAAATGTTTTTCAAAAACTGATAAAGTAACGAAAAATATTTTTAGTCAGAATATATTACAAAAAATCATGCAGAAAACGAAAGAAATAAAATGTTTCAAAACGAACTTCAGAAACATCCTTATTACACAACACACAAATGATAAATAACGAATTTGTGAACTACTGAACTCTGTTATTTACAAATAACCGAAGCGCATTCATAAAATAAAGATATTATCAGGATTGGTTGTAGTACCTACTACACCACGAACGCCTGAAAATAGTATTATTGATTTCCAATAAAACCGTTTTATCGTTTTCCAACCAAATTTCATATAACAAATTTTGTTGGAAATAACATTTAACAACGTTTTCAATGTCAATTTGCGGTTTTCAGTATTTTATAGGAAATATAGTTTATCAAAAATGTTTAATATTAATAATTTTATCAGACCTTGCCAATATATCTTAGTGAACACACATATATTTGTTTTAACAAATTAAAATAATTACATTCCTCAAAATGAAGGTTAATTGTACGGCAGAACGTACTTGGTTCCTTTTAAATCTGGAACAACCTCTACTTTTCTTAGTTTATTTATTTTATTTTCTCGTGTAGCACATTCGTAAACCTCTTACAAATATCTCCATGTTGCTACTCTTGATTTCATCTCCATATCTTGAAATTGTTGTTTATTTCATCAGCCGAAAGGCAGGTTTGAACCTCTAGAGTCTTTACTAAGTAAAACTAGAAATAAAGTGATTTATTTCCTCAATGACTGAAAATGAATGTTTATTAGCATGCCAGGCCTTCTGAAAAGCATCTACTTTCCACCCTGCAAATGACACCTTCACTTCATCCACCACAGGGTCTGGCCGTATAATGAATTCAATACTCTTACAGGAGATAACTTTGACTAGCGCCTTTTCAACCTATACCTCTTCTGTTTTTAAATGCTTCAGTCATATAATTATCTGACCATGTGATAAGAAACAGAACTATTTTTTTGTAGCCCTGAAACTAGCAGATCAAGTGAAAATAATTTGATACTTAGGATATTAGAACTATAATGAGAAATCAAACATTATACTTAAATAGCACGGGTGGAATTTTCGAGATCTCGGAATAGAACCGGTACCTTAAAATCGCAGTAGAATGCGTTACCAACTGAGCCATCATCGATGTAAAGAAATCAAAATTCAATTGTTAAAATTTTGTCCAAATTTTGCGTTAATATAGGCTATGCAGAACTGTAAAACTACCCAACCTACAAATAAAAATATTTTTAACCTTTGTATTTGATCTAAGTATTTTAATATTTGTAATTTCCATTCTGTAAAGAAATTTTAAAAATTAATCCCTTGAAAAATTTCGAAATCTGATACCTCACTTCCATTTTCTACGGCCAAACTGAAAAAAGAACTAATTAGTTCAAAAAAGTAAACGTCGCTGAAAAAAGAAGTGGTCGTTAAATTTTAAACAAAGCAGTTCATTTTAATATATAACAATAGCTAGGAATTTTATGTAAATACTATTTAAAACTTTAGGCCTACAATGTTTATGTAAAGTTTTACAATGAAGTTAACAGGGATTTTAAGTACCGATTTACTATAATATAACCGAATTTGATGAGAATTGTGAAAGAAACTAGCTAATGTTCCAATTCTGCCAATTTTGCCAAAATCTGATTTTGCAAAAATATATTAATAAAAACAGAAATGTTCGTTTCATCAAAATTTTTGGTTAATGCACTTAATGCCTAAAGCGCACTGAAATATCGTACGATAAAGTTTTTCATAAGATGAAACATAAAATTTTCAATGAAAAAATACATGTACTTATTACAACATAAGAAGATGAACTTGATGTTCAACTATAAAATAATAGCGAAAATGTTTTAAGTAATATTAAAAACAACAGAAGATACTACTAAATATTGTGGAAAAATATTCCAGCTGAAATTTATCTCACAACAAAATTACCTGGTTATAACCCGTACTAAGTTGATGAACGTAGTTTAATTTTCAACAAATTCTGTTTAGTTTTTTGATTTAAAAAATTAAATAACACAAAATATAGAAGACATAAGAGCTTCCGTTAGAAAAAATATTTCCTGGTTCGCCAATTAGAGGGCCTGGTTTGGTAAGAGATCCGCGGAGTGTTTCCGGATAGCAGCCAACAAGACCAGATTGATCATAATGATGGCCTACATTTGAAATGGATAGGCACGTTTACGAAGTTAGTAACTACAATATCAACAAATTTACATGAGAAGGAAAAAGATAATCTAAAATTTGAGGTAAAGCGTTACTACTTTTTCCTTATATCTAAAAATAAATAAATACGTTAAAAAGTATTGTTTTAAAATATATTTTCGTAAATTCCATGAATGTAAGACCAGATAAGTATCATACTACGGGTAAATTCGCAAACCATAATAAATATGCGTTGGTATTGTTCTAGCGTTACATTATAATATTGTTAATTTACATATAATTGATGTGTGTATAAAGATTATGGTATTGCAGTTAATGCAAATTTAGTTATTGTGTGTAGGAAGAAAAGGGGGATTAAAGAGGCAGACGGTGATAAGAAGCGAGGAGCGGTAGTTCGGGGGAAAGGGTTGAAAACGACGGTTAGTGTGTGCAAGTGTGTATTTGACGAGAGAGGGAGAGAATAAAGGGGGAGTAGTACAACCCTTTTGCCATAACACTATTCACGGGTAAGCAGGCTGCCGGTCAGGGTGTGGTGGGAGGACACAGTGCTTCTGGAGAAGTGTGGGAGAGCTAACTAGGTCACAAGCGGCAAAGTAAAATTTGCAAAATCAATACTTGGGCTGTCTAGGCTGTGTTCTAGATGCACTAGAATGCAACTATATTGCACATTGTACTGCAAATAACCTCTCTATTGCAAACACGTGCGGTGCGCCTGTTGCCAGACGTTATTGTCAGCGCACACATTTTCTACTGATACAATACCACCAGAGTGGTGAGTTCAGTACCCTATCGAGTAATCCTAACCCAAAAATAAAAACCCCACCATTTATTCAATAAATGTTAACAAACCTTATACGAAAACCTACATTTTAAAGAAACTAAATAAATTTTGAAATTGCATTTTATTAAATCTGTAGTTGTATAAATAACAACCAACAAAACACTTTTTATTTTTTTTTATATCCCTAATTTGTGTACGTTGCAATCTGTTCAATTCAGAACAATAAGCAACCCCATGACCCAATGAGATGAGGATGATGAGTATGACGTGTAGTCTTGTACAGACCAAGGCCGACCATTCCTGGGAGAGTATGGTTAATTAAACCCCAGCCATCAAAGTACACCGGTAACCACTGTCAAGTAATCAAATCCGTATAAAAGTAACTACCTTCACTAGGATTCGAACCAGGAACCTTCGTCTCCAAAAATCAACTGTTAAACAGCTGACTCGCGGCGACGATTTTACCTCTAGACCAACCCGGTGGGTACATTATTTAAAAAATTAAATTTAAAATCAGTCAGCTGACACAGTCGCAATTAGTTGTTCAGTAACAACAGTTGAACGACAACTTTGAATTGTGACCATCTGATATTCACACATGAAACTCCTCTGGGGTTTCCTGTTCAAATTCATCCCTAATCCACATAAAAAATACAACAAATACAGCGATAAAATTTGGTGGTTGTCAAAACAGTGTACAGTAAAGATATTTACTGGGCTAGAAACCACTAAAGATAATGCTCTGCAATTTTTAGTTTCTTTTAAATTTCGTTAAATACAGAAGTCTTAGTTAAATTTCAGACATAACCCTACTTTAATTTCAATTGAAAATTTTATTTTAAAGTCACTTAAGTCATATTATTATTATACTAGCAACTGCAGTTAGCGAAGAAACTATTTTTTAAAAATATTAATCTTTATTTGTAACTATGAACACTATATCATAACCACTGTCTAGTAATCATATAAAAGTAACTACCTTTACTGTTTTTACCTTTTATTGTTATAATTTGACAGAAACTGGCCGGGAATCAAGCCGAGTACTTTCCGCTTTGTAGTAGGTACAGTTTTACTAAACTCAAACCTCAGCAATATAGTTTTCCTGGTAAGTTGACAGGATTTAAGTACTCAAATAAAGAGGTTATTGACCACGTGAACTCTAATTTAATCTGCGGTACACTTTTTAAAAAAATAGGTCGATATGAGAAATGCATGAAGCTGATGTGCTCTCTCTCTCTCTCTCCCCCTCACCACGAAACCACCTCTTCCTCACTCACTCCCTCGCACCATCCTCTCGCTCCCTCTCTATCATAGCCTCTCTTTCTCATTAAATTTTCTTTTTATCCACTCCTGGGTATAGGCCCCATTTTCTTTCTACCTTTTAATCAATAATTAAAATAAAACTTAGTAGGGCCTACTTACTTTCCCAAAAAAATTACAATCGATAACTTACTTTAAATTAACTTTAGTAAAAACTTTAAAATCCATAATCGCATTCATTCTATTTGCCAAGGCGATGAAAATTAACACACATAACTTTATAGTATAAATGAAATTTACCTTTGGTTGCTTTCTTAGTTTAAAAAACTTACGCGCGTTTCGGTGGTACCACCTTCTTCAGAGCATTATCAACTAAATTTTTAATTAAAATTTAGAATGGTGTTTTCATTCAGTCATATCAAATAAAACTCAAAACGAGTTAAACTCAAAAAGATTTTTATTCGATATGACTGAATGGAAACACCATTATAAATTTTATTTTTAAATTTTAGTTTATATTGCTGAAGGTGATACCAACAAAACGCGAGTCATTTTTTTAAACTAGAAAAGCAATCAAAGGTAAGGTAAAAATACATTTCATTTATACTGTAATTTATATTAACTGGTTCGCAGGATGCATTTCAAAAATTTGTTTATGAATTATATATAATTTTTCTTAAAAAAACCATGTGTCTCGCTTTATCTGGATTGAGTTAGTTATTATCTGGAAGAGTTAGTTAGATTCATTGGGTTCTATTTTGTACGTTCAATTTAATTTTATGTAACCTTTTCAAGATCTCCATTACAAAGCGTAGTATAACAGTTGTCACTTACAACTCTAAATTTTTACCACGTTTTTACTTTTGAGTCATCAGATCACATTTTTTGATACCACCTATCTCTTCTATCATCTATTCTACAGTCTCTATGATGACTTACTCGTAAGTCATCATCAACCCCAATTTTGACCACTCAGCGAAAAATCTATACGTACTATTATATTAAATTACTAGTAACCCCCAATCGATACGTTTCACAGCTATCAATGAAATTTATTACATTAAGATTTAATTCAAAACTTTACTCTTGAAAGCCAAATAACGATTATACAAATAAAACCAATTAAAATTGGGAACAGGAATTTATTGACAACAGTATGAATCAACAATGGAAGGAACGAAAGACGACCTGAGAATAACATAACATGTTTTGTAAGAAAAGTAGGTAAAAATCATCAAAAACAAGGTGTCATTAAACATTTTGCAACATTGTAAAAATAGTCTTTTCTTCTATACTTCAGAGTGCACGGAATTAAATAACAAAAAAAGAAAGGAGCGGTTAATCAGTGCTACAGTGTAAGTCATATCATTGTGAGCTTTAATGCCTAGCATTAACTAACAACTTCACCCAGTCTTTTGTCTTCCATCCAGCGTTAACCCGTAGCAGATAAGTAAAAGTAATGCAAGGTTAATTCGTACTTTACACAAAGTAAACCTGAAGAATGAACTGAAGATCAAAACAGAACCGTAATTCATCAGTAACGTACCGTATTTAGAGATATATCGAGTGTCCCACGGAATTTGAAATATTGGGAAATAGCATTGATTTTCGTTAGTTTATTAATGTTTTCTTTCACTAATAAATGAACACTTGTTACTATCGTGAATTAATCATTAGAACATGTTTAGACCTTTAAAACCCTATCAATTTTGACACATTTTAAGCTGTATTTTAGCTTAAAATACATAAATTTGTAAACCGTTCTCTATTTTAGTAGTGTAAATTTTGTGAACTATTTGGCTTCCAGTTTGGAGTAATGGTTACCGTTCTAGTGTGCAAAGATAAAACCATCTTATTTATTAACATTTTATTTATTTCCAAAAAATATTGGAAATAAATAAAAATAAACTTCAACAACAAATAAATTTAATTTTTTCAGTAGGCCTAACATTTAATTTTCAGAGAAAGCTGATTGTTGCAACAATTTTAGACGAGAAATTTGTCAAAATTTTAAAACAATAAGTAGGTAAATATTATTTTTGAAATATTTTTTTACAATTTTACCGCAGATGGATTCTAACAACTAATTACCATCTTTGCACACTTCAAAGGTAACCATTACTCCGAACAAGAAGCAAAATACTATACAAAATTTACAGCACTTAAGTAGAGAACAGTTTGCAAATTTATGTACTTATGTATTTTAAGCTAAAATACAACTTAAAAGTATCAAAATTGATAGTTTTAAAGGTCTACACAGTTTCTAATGATTCCTGATTATAACAAGTTTTAATTTATTCGTGGGAAGAAAACATTAACAAACTATTGAAAATCAGCGCGATTTTCCTATGGTTCAAATTTCATGGAACACCGATAGGCCTATACAGTCGTTTTAATGTGTTCGTTAACTTGTGTGAGTGAAGTAATCGTACAAGTAGCAGATGGAAAAACTGATCCGTCAATAGTGTGGTTAATTCCTAGATTTTCAAGCCCGTAGTGATATGACGCATATTATAATTGAAGTAAGTATATTTTTCAAACTTAATAAAAAGAGTAACATTTCAGCCAAAATATCAGGCTCAGCACAATTGTTTAATAGAATTGAATAATTAACCAATTTTCACTTGCTCTTGCCTATATGAATATATAGGAAGGAAAGTATTATTTTCATGTCGACTTTTCGAAATCGAGTTTTCACCGGATATACACGTTTTCAGACCTCCTTAACCCAAAACACATTTTTTAGCGATTGATCTGTATGTGTGTGTGAACATACAAGAACGGAACATCGTACAAAATTAAAACCTGAAACTTAAGTTAGATACTACTACCGGACCCAACATTTTCATCAAAATCGGTCAACGGGTAGTTTATTAGTTTAATTGAAGTAGTAGTTTATTCGTGTCATTTCTCACTTTTTTGCGATTTTCTCTAAAACGGCTCTACAATTATTTTTTTAAATCGCCTCATTTATTAAATATTTCATGCTCTACAAGGTAAGGTAGGCGCCATGTTTGCTGAAATTCTTGGAGTGGCTGTTCTCTCGCATAAAAAAATGTTTTCTTTTCAGATTGCGGCCTTAAAATGCATTTCAGGGCAAAAGTGTGCATTATAAAAGTTGTAGACAATTTAAAAATCTACAACTATTATTTCAAACATTTTTTTTGTGTAACGCTTAGTTTAGCAGTAATTAGTGATTTTGTTTTTTCATGAAAATCTGCAAAAAAGATTTTTTAAGATTACGGCCTTAGAATCCATTTTACGAAAAAAGTGTATATAATTAAATTTATGGCAAACTAAAATATCTACAACTTTAATTTTAAGCATTTTTCTCTGCGGAGCCTACTTAACGTCAAAAGTGATTTTCCGTGTTACTAAGTAAACTAAGATTGATTTTCATTTTGCGTTTTTCACTCTTGATTATGAGGTTCTTTTGTGAATTTCTAATGTTTTATTACTAACATTAGGTTACATTTTTCATTATTTGCATTGGCAAGAAAAAGTCGAGTGAGTTTTTCACACCAGATTTTTGGGTTACTAATAGTAATAAATACAAAATTTTGCCTATACATTAATAATTTAGTTTATAACCTCTGCAATAAATCATAATAATTTAGATATATTTTAAAAGCGAGCATTTATTTAGTTTCTTGAATATTCGTGCAACTACATTATGACATCATTTAATAATAAATTTTGTGTTTTTATAAGATTTATAGTTTTTATTTCTTTAGTAAATGAAATAACTACATAAATGATCCGTAAATATGTAAATAATTTATGAAGTACTTACAACGTAATATTAAAATAGCTTCATTAAATAAAGTAACATAGTATATAATGAGTGTAATTTGTAAAGTAAGTATGATTTACAAAGTTCCAGCAAAAACGACCGCCAAACAAATTGAACAAGTATATTACATAGATTCGAGCCAAATAATGTTGTTAAATACATATTTACTTCATATTGAACAATTTAAATATTTTACAAAATAATATCAATTCATGAGAAGTCTACGTATACCATATTATAATATAATCTGCAAATATTTTATCAGGAATATTGAACAGTTGGAATAGTTCATAAATGCACTGACAATAATTTGATGGATTTGATTTTGAATAAATAATATGAATATTTAAAAAGATAAGTTTATTTGCCAAGTTTGGTATCAGCTCCCATTGGACTGATCCCATTTAGCTTTTTATTAAAAATGGAGTGATTAAAGTTAAATAATATTAAAGTGATAAAGTTGATTAAAGTGGAGTGATTATTCAACGTGCAGATTTGCTATCACCCCTAATTATTATTTTCAAACTACCGATTAACGCAGAAAAAATAATGAAAACGTTTCGTTAGACTAATAATAATCTGGTTTCATAAAAATTTATCGCGTCGATGCCATGTTTATAATCATTTTGTGACCTCTACTGACTGGAGTCAGTGATGACTCGACTGGAGACTAAATGAAGCTAATTTTTGGAAATTTTCTTTGTTTCGAATGATATACTTATAATTTTCAGCTGTTTACTGACCCAATTAGAAAATCGGAAGTTTCTTGTATAGATTGTTAGATGTAGGAAACTAAAATGTTAAACCCGTGTTTCAAGTCCAGGCAGTCAAAAATATAAATAAGTTTTTTAAAATAATTTATCTTCAAGGGTACACTCTATCAGTTTCGTGACCTCATTTTCAGAATCATCAAAAAATAGGACAGCACGTAGTTTTCGTTCAAGTTTTTGAGTTTTTTAAATAGTTATATTATTTCTAAAACGTTTAACGATATCATTAAAACCTGCATTGTATTCGTTATTTCTGACCATTGTTTTGAACTGCTTATAGACATTTTATTTTATATTATTTTTCTTTCTATAAGAATCCACCTTGCCCATAACAGGCAGATGGAGTGTTAAATTATTTTCACTCGATCTGCTAGTTCCAGGGCTACAAAAAATAGTTTTGTATCTTATCACATGGTCAGTCAATTATAACTGAAATATTTAAGAACAGATGAGGTAGAGGTGGTACTACTAAAAATTATCTCCTCTGCAAATAATAAATTTCATTATACAGCCAGAGCCTGTGGTGAATGAAGTGAAGGTGTCATTCGCACGGTGGAAAGTAGATGCTTTTCAGAGGGCCTGACATCCTGATAATCATATTTTTCACCTCAGTGAGGAAGACGTTGTAAACCATACACTCCTCGTTTTACTTACAAAAGCCTCTAGAGTTCAAAACAGCCTTTCGGCTAATGATTATAGACCTAAGTAGTTTCTTGGAAAGGCGTCAAATTTACAGATGACGACAACCATATTTTACTAAATATTTACTGAACTTTATCAATACAAAAACAAGAATTTAACTCACCATCAACCATAGGTTGATGAAACATACAAATAAGAAATAAAAAAATTTTTATTCGCCATTTCTACGGTGAAGTGATTTAGTTTATTTACTCTGAACTGCAAAACGGAAAGTCCCGGACAAGATCATGAAAATATAACACTTAAAACCCACCATTTTTTCTTTTATTACTTTTAAATAATCACAATTTTGCAATGAAATGGTTACCCAAACCAATGATATTCGCAAGATATTAATTTTTTTATCAATGTTTAATTTAAACAATTACTATAACCTAAATCGACAGCATGTCTAAATCGTACATAAGAAAAAACTGGTTCGATTCCCCGTAGCCGTCAATCAAAAACGTTACAATAAATTAAATGTTCAAGTATCGACAATTACTTCCGACAAAAAATTATTTTAATTAAAATTTCTGAATAAATTAACTGAAATACAGTATTTTAAAATGAAAAATAGAAACTGAAATACAAAACGAATTGAAAGTTTTGCTGATGTATAGGTTTTCCTTTTATTTAAATGAAGGAAATTGCGTCTATGCTTTAGTAAAAGTTTGTTTTGCAGAATAAGTAAATTTTCCATTAACTTAGAGAAATTTAAAATTTATATTCTAAAGACGTTTTACATGTATTCTAAAATCAATACAAGATATTTCTTGATGAAATAAATGTGAAAGAAATGCAATAAGAAATGATCAGGCATTTTACCATCAATAAAAATTATTTTAAACAACAGATTTCTCATACTTTTACTAACACATTTTCCAAAATTTGAGTCCTTTTCACTTCATTATTGAAAAAACGTTCCAGTATGCGATATATTACTGTAATTTTTTTAAACAAAACCCAACTTATATATGTAGAAAATACATCAATAAATTACCACAAACTTTAAAAGCTATGGTAATTTATTTTTTAAATCTAAAAAAATACTTGATTGATGAAGAATTTAACAGTGTACACGAATTCCCTTCTAAATAGGTTTTGGTTTAAAAATATACAAACTTTTAAGTAACCGCCGAGGCAATTGTGTGCTAATTATTTGATACAAATGGTTGGATGGCACGCTTATTAAAGTACGTAGGCCTAAGTAGTGTTAATAAATGAATGGGTAAGTAATCAATTTAACATTAAAAAGTTTAGACTTATCAGTTTTATCTTGACATGTCCTATATTTCCTTCTGGAGTCTCCTGGATGTAGTTATATAAAAAAAAACAGTATACAAATTTTCAGAACCTTGCCAGTAATCGAATCTAAGATTTTCAGCTAAAACATCAAAAAGGTATTTAAAAGAACTATTTCTGAAATATCATAAGTAAATTACATCTGAAAGCATGAGATTGCAGCTCATATAGTAAGCAATTTCATATCATTTCTTTATTTGATAAATTCCAGATTTGTAGAACTGAACAGATTACAAAAGTACTACGATAAAATGCGATACAAATCACCTACCTGAAAGAACTCAATAGAAGTTAAGAAGGAAATTCCCTTACAAAATTTTAATAAAGATCATCCAATACACATGGTTACATGTAAAAACAAAAAGAATTAGAAACATCTTTCCTAGAACAAAAACGGCAAAAGATTTTAATGTAAAACTTAAGAAACCTCATTTTTTATGAGCAAGATTCTTTACAAGCTGAGAATCAGTCATGATGAAGGATCATTGAAAAACTACTCGTTAAAAGTATTCATAATATATGTCACAATGTGTTAATCTAAACAACATTGTAACTTTTACCACGAACATAATACCAAATAACTATAGACTAATTTATGCGAATTTAATTATACTTTGAAAAAAGTTAAACAAGTTTTGCAACTTACAATTATCGGAACAACACATTTCTGACACGCATTGGAAAAATTTGCAAATAATTCTTGATGATCAGAAATATTAAAAAATACACATATTTGAACTAGACTTAGGCCTACAAGATAAAAAATAAAAATTACTTCAAGCAAAATTCACCCGAGAAATAAATCGTATCATTTCAGACGCGTTGTTGTTTAGGCAGCTGAAAGGCTGGTTTGAAACTTTAGAGGCTTTACTAAGTAAAACGAGAAGTCAGGTGGTTTACAATTTTGCCTTTTGCACTGAGTGGGAAGTAGCCTATGCTTATCAGTATGCCAGGCCCTCTGAAGAGCATCATCTTTCCACTCTACAAATGACACCTTTACTTCATTCACCACAGGCTCTGGCGTATAATAAAATTCATTACTCTCAGAGGAGATAACTCTGATTAGTGTCTTTTACACCTCTACCTCTTCTATTCTTAAATGTTTCAGTCATATAATCGGCCGACCATGTGATAAGAAACGGAACTGTTTTTAGTAACCCTGGAACTAGCAGATCGAGTGCAAATAATTTAACACTCCACCTGCCTCTTATGGGAAAATTTCAGACGCATTAAATATCAAATAAAGCATTATAGACAAGTAAAGGAAGTCAATGTAGTTAAACATGGTTACATGATAAAATAGAGTGAAAAGTTATAAGAAAATTACAAAATATTTTAAGGTAAGATGAAATAAGGAAAAGGCTAGAGTGGACAGTAATGACTTTCACAATAGAATGTTATTACCTCACATCTTTTAAGGGTGTTAAGCTATTAACACAAATGGCACCACTTAAGCAATACGGTATTTACAGAAACTACTCTAGTTCTGAACTGAAATTCTCATATCTGAAGTAACTGACTAAAGTATACTTTACATGACCAGAACATAATTCCTTAAAATTTGAAACGTACACAGCAACTGTTTTATTTCATTACATAGTTCTTAAGTTCTATAAAAATGTAAATTAAATAAATATTTAAATAATAATATATCTTAAAAACTCTGGTGTGAAACATTCACAGAACTTTCTCTTGTCAATGAAAAATTAACAATGTAACCTAAATTTGTAATAAAACATTAGAAATAAACAAAAAACTAACCTCAATAAACGTAACCTAATTTTAATCATGAGTGAAAGACGCAAAATGAGAATCAACCTCAGTCTGGCTTAAAAATACGGAAAATCACTCTTTCACGCTAAACTAGGCTCTGTACATTTGCTTTTATTTTTGTTCAATATCCGACATTTCTGCAATTACTGCTAATGCAGACGGTTAAGGATGAAATGATTTTTTTGTAACGTATAAAAATATGCCGTGCCTGAATGGGATTCGAACCCAACACCGCATATTGAGATAAGAGGCGAGCACGTTACCAACTACGCCAATGCAGCCACCTAGGTTTTGTACAAAAAATGCTCTAAATAAAAGTAGTAGATCTTTTATTTCCTATAAATTTTATTACAAACACGTTTGTCGTAAAATGCATTTTAATGAAAAAATAAACAAAACAGAAGATCACAAATTACCTCTAAACTAGGCGTTATAAAAAAAAAGTAGTAGGTTTTTTTTAAATTATCTACAACGTTTGTTATATACAATTTTGTGTTAAAATGCGTATTAAAGCCGCAATCTTAAAAAAACGATTTTTTTTCTAAAAGAGGACAACCTTTCAAAGAATTTCAGCAGACATGACGCCTACCCTATGTTGTAGAAAATATAGAATTTAGTAAATGAGGCGATTTTTAAAAAAATCGTAGGAGCCGTTTTTGAGAAAATCGCAAAAAACTGAAAAATTACACGAATAAACTACTACTTCCGGTTGACCGATTTAGATGAAAATATTCGTGTTGGGTCCTCCAGTGATATCTAATTTAAGTTTTAAGTTTCAACTTCGTAAGATGTTCCGTTCTTGAGATATTCTGTTCAAATAAACACACACACATACACAGACCAATTGCCAAAAATATGTTTATTGGGTTCAGGGGGTCTGCAACCGTGTAGATCCGGTCAAAAATTCGATTTTGAAAAATCAACATAACAATACGTTCCTCCCTATATATTTATATAGGCAAGAGAAAGTAAAATAAATTGCACAAACAAGCTTCTAAAACCACTTTCTGGCGTCAGGGACTAGAAATATGAAGATTTTTTAAAATCTCTAACGTATGTACGATACGATCGGTTCAATTTAGAACAATATGCAACCGCATGACCCAATGAGATGATGATGTATATGACGTGTAAATGAGGTGTCATCGTGTGCAGTCTCTTGAGTGACAATTTCTGAGAGGTATCATTAATTGACCCGAACCCTCAAAATACGCCAGTTACCACTATCTATTACTCAAATCCATAGAAAAATAACTATGTTTACTAGGATTTGAACTACGGCACCACGTTTCGAATCAGCTGTTAAACAGCTGATTCGCGGCAACGACTTTACCACTCGACCAACCCGGTGGGTTATATGAAGATTACATATCATTTATTTTCTATATAATTTTTTTTTGTAACTACGTAGGCCTATTTCTTTTACAGTCAGTTAATAAATACAAAAACTTTAAGCAAAGACGAGAAAATCTAAGTAATGTCCTTAGAATTAAATTAAAAACCACACTCAGTAGTGTGTTTTAACAATACTAAATGTGAAGAAAAATATATATGTATGTATATGCACAAAACTAAACTTGATAAACTGTGAATCAACATCTTGAAACACAAAGTTGTTGAAGCTGGAGATGATGATGCCTATTATTAGATGACGATGATTAGTAGTTGAAGTAGAACAGAAAGAAAAAATGTTTAAATGATTAACAAAATCATAGAGGTAGGTAAGTCGAGAGTTTTAAAACGTTTCAGTCTGTGAGTATCTTCGCTGTTGTCGAGGAGGTTAATCGCTAATGGATTCTGATAGTCTTCTAGTTTTTGTAAATGTTTTTCGTTGTGTTGTTTGATTTCTTCGTTTACGAAGGGCAGGTTTAGGACATTGTGTAGTATTTCATTGGTTACGTACCATGAAGCTGCAGTGATTAGTCTCAGGCATTTTGATTGGAAGCGCTGCAGTATTTCTATATTTGATGAACTAGCTGTACCCCCATATATATATATATATATATATATATATATATATATATATATATATATATATATATATATATATATATATATATAAAGTACATGAAAAATTATAAGAACAATGAACTGTTGAGACATACCAAAAAATTTGTTTTTAATTAAACAAAATAAACTTCTTCAAACAACAAAAACTTTTAAGTGATAAGAAGTCACACGATAAGAAACGTTAATTTAGTGAAAAACAATTAATACAACTAAAAGTAATTATTTCCAGGAGGGAGAAGTTTGGTTCTCCCAAACTTCAAAAAATCGTTTCACCTCTTAGCAGCTAGCTTTTGGCCGTATGTTAACTCTTAGAGGCTTTTTACTTTCTCTTGCCTATATGAATGTATAGGAAGGAAAGTATTGTTTTCATGTCGATTTTTTGAAATCGAGTTGTCACCGAATCTACACGTTTTCAGACCCGCTGAACCCAAAAAACATGTTTTTAGCGATTGATCTGTATGTGTGTGTGTGTGTGTGTGCGAGTGTGAACAGAATATCTCAAGAACGGAACATCGTACGAAGTTGAAACTGAAAACTTAAATTTGGTATCACTAGAGAACTCGACACGAACATTTTCATCAAAATCGGTCAACCGGAAGTAGTAGTTTATTCGTGTCATTTTCGATTTCTTTGCGATTTTCTCAAAATTCCTAAACTACTACTACTTTACTAAATCTTCTATGCTCTATAAGATAGGGTAGGTGCCATGTCTGCGGAAATTCTTGGGAAAGCTGTTTTCTTGTAAAAAAATTGTTTTTTTTTAAGATTGTGACTTTAGTATGTATTTTAGCGCAAAAATGTATATAATAAAAGTTGTAGAAAATTAAAAATCCTACAACTAGTAATTGAAACATTTTTTTGTTGTATAACACTTAGTTTAGCGGTAATTAGCGATTTTCTGTTTTTTCTCACGAAAACGTGTAAAACAAAATCGATTTTTTTAAAGTTTCAGTCTTAGTATGCATTTTACGACAAAAGTGTATATGATCAAATTTATAGTAAATTAAAAGATCTACAACTTTTATTTAGAGGATTTTCCTCCATAGAGCCTAGTTTAGCGCGAAAGAGTGATTTTTCGTATTTTTAAGCCAAACTGAGGTTGATTTTCATTTTACATCTGCACTCATGATTAAAATTAGGTTATATGTTTATTGAGGTTAGTTTTTTGTTTTATTTCTAATGTTAGGTTATATATATATTTCATTTTTGCATTGGCAAGAGAAAGTTGTGTGAATGTTTCATACCAGATTTTTTAATTAATTTTTGTCAGTGAATGGTCTTTGGTCTACTTGACGGTATAGTTGGAAGGGTTGTTATCTCTCTATGGAATAGTTTTATTAGTTCTATTTATGTAAGGAATGCAAGTGACATTTTCCAAGTTCCACTAAACCGTAAACAGGCTAATCATCTACTTCCATGCATACGATAATGTCGTTATCTTAAAGTAAGTGCATTATTAAAGCAAATAGCTTCTAACGATTAACATTTATTGGAACATAATACAAATTTATGTTCCGTAAATAAAAGTAATTCTTATTCAAACGTGACCAAAATAAATGAAACGGATCAAAACGAATTTAAATATACTAACAGATTAATTCATCACTAATTTGCATGCAAAACTTCTCACTTTAAGTACGTCTGTTTAGTTCGCAAAAATGTTAAAGAAAATTTATACTTTCATATTTATATAAAATCCAACTAAAAATTCAAAAAATGTAAATAACTATTTTCGAATTCACTCTAAAATAGGTCCACATCTACAGAACTTGGTTTAGACCTCTACAGGTTTTGTTAAGTAAAACAAGGAGTGTGGTGGTTTACAACTGCCTTCCTCACTGACTGGAAAAGTATGCTTATCAGCATCCCAGGCCCTCTGAAAAGAATCTACTTTTCACCCTGTAAATGACACCTTCACTTCATCAACCACAAGGTCTGACTGTATAATGAATTCAGTACTCTAAATGGAGATAACTCTAATGTATTTTACACCTCTGCCTCTTCTGTTCTTAAAAGGTTCAGCCATATAATTGGTTGACTGTGTTATAAGAAACAGAACTACGTATTTTTTGTAGCCTTGGAACCAGCAGATCGAGAATAGATAATTTAACACTCCACCAGCCTGTTATGGCTAACACCGACTAGAGTCCGATTCACGAAAGAAAACACCTGTCTTTAAACAGCAATTTCTTTTGAACCGTTGTATGTAAAAACAATTACGATACATAAAATTAAAGCTTTGTTTATTGTTGGTTACAGGATTACATTAACATATAACACTTTGTAGCCCTTATTTTAAAGTACGCGTGAACGAAATAATAGTACCTTGAAGTTGGGTATACTGGAAACGTGGTTAAAACAGGGTACGTGTAATTTGGTATTACTTTCTCTTGCATATATGAATATATAGGAAGGAAAGTATTGTTTTCATGTCGATTTTTCGAAATCGAGTTTTCACCGGATCTATACGTTTTCAGACCCCCTGAACCCAAAAAACATGTTTTTAGCGATTGGTCTGTGTGTGTGTCTGTGTGTGTGTGTGTGTCTGTGTGTGAACAGAATATCTCAAGAACGGAACATCGTACGAACTTGAAACTTGAAACTTAAGTTACATACCACTACCGAACGCGACACGAACATTTTCATCAAAATCGGTCAACCGGAAGTAGTAGTTTATTCGTATAATTTTTCAGTTTTTTGCGATTTTCTCAAAAACTGGTCCTACGATTTTTTTTAAAATCGCCTATTTTACTCAATTTTTTATTCTCTACAAGATAGGGTAGGCGCCATGTTTGCTGAAATTCTCGGTGAGGCTGTTTTCACGTAAAAACGTTGTTTTTTTAAGATTACGGCTTTCATATTAATTTTAGCGCAAAAACTTATATAATAAAAGTTGTAGAGAATTTAAAAACCTACAACTTCTGTTTCAAACATTTTTTTGTATAACGCTTAGTTTAGCGGTAATTTGCGATTTTCTGTTTTTTTTCTCACGAAAACGTGAGAAAAATCGATTTTTTTAACATTTCGGTCTTAGTATGCATTTTACGACAAAAGTGTATATAATAAAAGTTATAGAAAATTAAAAGATCTACAACTTTTGTTTAGAGCATTTTTCTCTACAGAGCCTAGTTTAGCGTGAAAGCGTGATTTTCCGTATTTTTAAGCCAAACTGAGTTCGATTGTCATTTTGCGTCATTCACTCATGATTAAAATAAGGTTATGTTTTTGAGGTTAGTTTTTGTTTATTTCTAATATTTTATTAATAATGTTAGGTTTATTATTAATTATTTGCATTGGCAAGAGAAAGTTGTGTGTGTTTCACACCAGATTTTTTTAATACACTATTAATTTCCAAAAATGTTAATGTATATCCTGTAACCAACAGTAAAACAATCTTAAATTTGTTGTATCGTAATTGTTTTTACATACAACATTTCAAAAAAATATGACTTTTTAAAGACAGGTGTTTTCTTTCGGACTGCAAATATGTAATCTTAAATATTAAAATTAGCATACACTCTCTACCTTCATTAACATCAATCCGATTTTAAGTAATAATACTACGAACAGTTATAAAATGAACCTTTATAAAAATAATAGTATGGACTACCGACCATAACCGTGGTATAGTGGTTAGAGTTCTAGACTATAAAGTGGAAGGTCCTGCGTTAGATCCCCGGCTAGAATTTCGAAATTATAACAAACTCAAACCTACCAATCCACGAGATTCTAAATAGTTACATCGAGATAGCAACGTTTCAAAAGGTTCATTCTTCTTTTCAGTGGCGTCCTACAACTTGAAAGGTGAATAGAATTACATATTAATACGTTTTAATTTTCTAAATCTATATTTTTAAAGATTTCTATTCTAGTAAACCGGAGTAATCAACAAATTTAAACAACACTTAGATATGCACACAAAGATGTCGCTTAATAAATTACGCCAACTACAAATCATTAGTTAACAAATTGGTATGCGAATGATGAAATTACAAATTTAATTATTCAGGAATTGCATACAAATATCATTTTATAAAATTTTAATAAAATCATATTATGAGAACTCAAGGGAATGTATAATTGAAAGTATATTATGTAATGAACTAAGTTGATGTAAAAATAGTTCTTAACGAAGCGGTAGATATTTTTTATTGTAGATCGGACGTATTGCTAAATTGAATAATTCTAAGAAAGACCGTGAAAAATGAGTTGCAAAGAGAAATAATGAAATTACAGACTACTTCATAAATTGAATTCATTACTCTGTTTGAATACATAAAAAAATAGAAGACAAAAAGAGTAAAGAAAATTTAAACTATTGTATTGTAAGAGAAATTGTATTTACAAACTAAATAAAAAAAAATGTGATTATTAGTGAAATAATTTCTATGTATAAATACGAAACCTCTTACAGACTCTCTCATCACTAATTCTGTAACTTCCCGATCCTTTAGTAAGCAAAGATTCGGCATATTTGTTAACACGAGGTGAACTAAACAGCTAAAGCATTTCATTACAATCATTTATCCTTTGAGTACAAAAAGGGTCAATACGCTAAAAAAGACATGTTATTTCAATATCTTCCCGAAAAGATTCGAAACGCCGTGAGTATTCTCTAAACGATATTCAGAAAAATTAAAGTGAAGCGTGAAACCGGGAAAATTAATAAACCTCTAAAATTAATAAAGTTCACTTAATGACTCCTCTGATGCTAGACCAATAATCGTTTTGTAAGTACAACTCCTCAAAAAGAGCTAAGTCCATGTTCTGGAATATTAGAATAATCGAGCGCAAATTTGCTAGTTTTAGGTAAATTAAAATTTTGATTTAATTTGATGTCATATACATTCATTACATTTTAGATTTAGAGGACAGATACCAAAATATCAGGAGACGATTAAAGTCTATTAAATATACAACTAACTGTGCGGAAGTACCGTATTATTCCGAAAACAAGCCGCACTCGAATTTAAGCCGCATCGGAAAAATTACGATCAAACTAGGAAATAAATTTCAAGTATAGTACTTGTATGTTTTTGAAAGTATTTTATTTTTTAAGAAGAAAATACCGTACAAACAATACACTTACTACTTAATTAGCATTTAAAAGTTTTTGTTTATTTTTTTGTTCAATGCTGAACGCAAGAATTCATCTACATTATATGTGTTTTCTTCCGGCTCTTTGGTGGATGTCTTTTCCGCGTTTTTACCCAAAAAGTAGCACAGGACTTGCGATACCAATAATTCGAAATTGGTATCGCAAGTCCTGCGCTACTTTTTGGGTACTTGTACAGACAAAGTACCCTTAACCTATAACATCACTCATGGCGATGTATAAAATACAACAAAAAACAATTGATCGGATCAATTGATCGGAACAATTGACCAAACTGATCAAAATGACTGTACACGCACTACGTAAGGAGTTCTCTCTCTCTCCCCCTCTATCTCTCTCTCTCTATATATATATTCATACCTACTTATGCTTAATAACAAACGATTATTATTATTAAAGCGCGAATGCAAGCCGCAGGTCAAATTACGGAACCGATTTTTAGGAAAAAACTGCGGCTTGTATTCGGAACAATACGGTATAACTAAAGGAAATCACCTTACATTTGTTGAGTTTCGGAAGTAACTGTACTCATTGCCAAAAAACGAATCAAAATATCGAAAAGTTATAATGTAAATTTTTTTACAAAAGCCTGACGGATACCCAGTCCAGAGCACAAAGATCTACGGAAAGAATAGTGAAAAATATTAAATACAAAGACTAAGAGAGAAATGAAAATATAGATGTAAAACTGTAATGGTGATAGACCGGACAAACAACGAGGCAGACCGATATCAAGGGAAGAAGGATATTCAGCAATGAAGGCCCTGGCTGAGAAGGAGAGGTGCAGGTTATCCCCAAACACGGTGGAGAATTTACTTTAATTATTTAATTACTTTCATGAAGAATACATTCTGATACTTTGGTGCTGTATCAGTAAAATAAAAATAAGGAATGAAACATTCACACGACTTTCTCTTGCCACAATAAATAATAACCCATATAACCTATGTTTAGTCATTTTACTTAACATAACCTAATTTTAATCTTCAGAGAATAACACAAAACAAAAATCAACGATTTTTCGACTTAAAAACACAGAAAAATGCTTGGATTAAAATTTGTAGCGTTTCTAATTACCTAAAACTTTAATTTTCATGAGAAAATACAGAAACCACTAATTGTCGCTAAACTAAGCGTTGATGAAAAAAAGTTTAAAATAGAAGTAGTAGGTGTTTTAAGTTTTCTACAAGTTTATTCACATACGCTCTTACCGTAACACGTAATATAGGCTATTAAGGCACAATCTTTAAGGAAAATACATTTTTACCACTAGAGCACAGCTCTCCAAGAATTTCAACAGATATAGCGCTTACCCTATCATGTAGAGAATAAAAAAAATGTAGTGAATTAGGAAATTTTTTGTACGAGCCATTTTTGAGAAAATCGCAGAAAAGTGAGAAATAGCAAGAATAAATTACTACTTCTGGTTGACTGATTTTGATGAAAATGTTGACATCGGGTCCTCTAGTGATACCTAATTAAGTTCCAAGTTTTAACTTTGTACGATATTGAGTTACTTTGTTCATACGCACAAAGACCAATCACTAAAAAAAACATGTTTTTTGGGGTCCAGGGGCCAGAAAAAGTGTAATTCTGGTGAAAAATCGACATGAAAATTAAAATTTCCTTCCCTATACATTCATATAGGGCAAGAGAAATTAATAACTAAAAAGCGTTTATAAAGAAGTAATTTAAGGATAAATTGATAATATCTAATGATTTACGGTTGAAAATAATAAAAACAATTTAATACTAATGACAACAAAACAATAACCGAATATTAATAAAATTATAATTATTAATTGTTATCACATTATATGATAGTTTTAATATATTTACTTAGCTATACTCACTAATACAGGTTTATTGAATTTCACACGAAAAATACTACAAACGTGATTTAATACAGTGTTCAAAAGCTGACACAATAATGAGCGGATTATTATAATACAAAATGGAATCTATAGTATCCTATAATACAAATAAAACTGTACATTATTTATTCAGAATTTCGAGTGGGTTGTTCATTACTTAAATAAAATACTGTCCCGTGAGGCGGCTACAGAGAAAAATACTTTTGAACTCTCGCAGAATAATAATTTTTTCTTTTTTTGGAAAAAACACATGTCCACCAGTTTACATAAACACACAGATAACCAAAGCAACTCTATTAGGTACTGTTGTATACATCTTGTCGAACGACTGGATTGGAAAACACAAGTACAGAGCAAAAGAAAACAGCTGAACATAAAATTGAAACAGTTTAATTGGATACTTGGTAAACGTTCGACATTCAATCTTAACCACAAACTTTTAATTTACAAATCAATTTTTTAACCAATTTGGGCGTATGGAATCCAATTATCGGGCTCAGAAAATTATTCCAATATTGAAATCCTGAAAAGGTTCCAATCGAAATTACTCAGGTCAATTACAGAATTACCTTGAACATTACGAACAACATTAACACATTCTTACAGTTCATCAACAAATCAACACATAAAGTGCAAAATACCAAAGAAGACTCAAATCACCTCGCTATCTCACTATTAGGCAATTCAAACGACACTAGCCGGCTGAAACGAAGACATCGAACGGACTGATTTTCAAGACAAGACAAGACATAAATTAAATTTACGAAGTACCACCAGGGGGTATCTTCGATCATGACTTATTACAAAGAAAATTCATTGATTCATTATTCTGCTTAATAATAGACTGTAGATTTTGCTGTAATATAAAAAAAAGAATGACTACGTTTTTCAATAATTATTAAGTATTTTTATAATTACCAATCGGCGGTATTTAACATGAAATATTTATTGTACAAGAACTACTGGGAAAATTTAGTATATGTTGGTGGTAAATGATAAATTAACTTTACCTAAGCAACTGATTTTAGGTATGAACTTTACCCTACTCTTAGCATTTCAGAAAAACTAATATAGTTCAACATTTAAAAACCAAAATAAACCACCGCGATGTCAAATTGGTATTACAGAAACTTAAGAAAACTAATAAAAACTAAGCATGGTTAAAAATGACATTCACCAATTCCGCTGGTAGCGAAGAAAATTATGAATTAATTAATAATTAATAAATTAACGACCGCCTCCGTGGCGTAGTAGCGCGCTAGCCAACAAAGCGAAAGGTCCTAGGTTTGATTTCCGGCTAAAGTCTGGAAATATTGAAACGTTAAAATCCACCGTTACAGTATCAAAACCGACAGTAGTTGTTAATAACCAAGATGTTAATATGTTTAAATAAAAAACTAAAAAAATGAGTAATTAAATGATAAAAATTCTACTTACGTCTTCTAATCGTTGAAATAATTCTTCTGTGCGAGTAATATAAAAAAGATTTTTAAAATTTAAAAGAAAGTTATTATCAGGTGTATGGTACGAACTAGCTTTCTACCTCATGGAGATGACGATTTAAGGAGATTAAATTGCTTACAGTTACCTCAATTTACAGTTTACATTTTTGAGGTGATAATGTATGTTAGGAAAAATATCTTTTCACAAAATCTTACAGTCCGCAAATACAACAAAACAATTTGAAACGATTACCAATTAGCTAATGACAGCGCTAAATTGTTTAAACAAGGACCTACTTTAGGAGGGATAAATAGATCAATACATTAGTATATATATTCATGCGAGAACTTACAGCCCCAGCCATATCTCGCTTACTAAGCACCACCTCTCTCTGTCTCGCCAGTCCCCTTCGGAGAGCCGCCGCAAAGACATTGCCTTCTGCACCACATCCATCTATGCCACTTACGGCCTACCCTCCTTCTTCAATCGGCTAGCGTCCACTCCCATACCCTCTTTGGCCAACTATCATCTTCCATCCTCTGCAAAGGGCCAAAATATTTTAACTGCTTCCGGGATATGGTACCCATGATATTTCCTTGAACGCCGATTCTTCTCCTAATTTTAGAATTCGGAATTCGATCGATCCGCGACACACCACAGCTCCGCCTCCAGAAATCCATCTCCACCGTTTTTAGGCGATCCTTCTGTCTCTTTGTCAATACCCACACTTCCGTAGCGTAAGTACACACACTCTCCAGGATAGCAGGATAAATATTTATCTTGGTCTCCTTCCATATTTTAACATTCCAAAGGACATAATTTAACTACCCTATAACCCTTCGCCCTTGCGAAATCTTGCTGTTTACTTTCGCTGCACTTGTTCCGCTCCTATCAAAGATGACTCCCAGGTATTCAAAACTTTTGTCAACAAGCTGGTTTAAAGTAAAATAAATAAATAAATTATTACAATCTTAAAAAAATTGAACTAATTTACCACAAACTGAAGTCGTGAAGTACCTAGGTATCTATCTTTACAGGCTGTTATCTTGGAAAACCAATGTGAGAATGAAGAGAAATGAATTAAATTAAAAATATTAAAGGATGTACTGGTTGATTGATAGGCACTCTTCACTCTCCTTTGAAAATAATTGGCTGATTTACAAGATGTTGCTAGAACAAGTTTGGTGGTAAGTACGGCGTTCAACTTTTGGAAAACTACCAGCAGAAGTAACAAAGAGTTAATTTAAAGGTTCCAGAATAAGGTTATTCAAGCAAAAACAAGGGCGCCATGGTTTGCACGGAATGGAGAAATACACCATAATTGCAACCTTCCTAAAATCATCGACGAGACAAGGTGTTTTAAAACAAAATATCAGGCGAGACTTGAAAATCATGAAAACGAATTGGCAAAAAATCTTTTAAATAATCCAGAAGTTAGACCCCTGAAACGTTATCGCATTTGGGACTTACGTGATAAGAGTTTAAATGTACATAACAAATAGTGAGCGGAAAGTATAATAAAATGTAAATGTCTATGTACATCAGTAGTAATTTCCTATTTTCAAAAACGAATAATTTTGATATAATAAGAGATACTCTGGATAATGAGGTAACAACTTAGGCCTATCATTTGTAAATTCAGAAGATTTTTTTATAGTTTATTTTTAAAACTGATTGCAAATAATGTTACTATAAGAAAAATTACATCTGTTTAAAAAATTATTTGTTCATAAAACATTTAATACGTACAAGAGAATTCCTTTCAACATAAACATTTAGTAAACAAAAATAAACGTCCAAGTTAATGCTGAAGAAAACTATGTATGTACTATTGGGTAGATATTACGAGATGACACATTTATTAAAATAAGTACGTAAAGAAACATATTAGTTGGTCAATGTGCAGTTAACATAATAGGTTTATTGTTTAGGAATTGTGTAATAAGCTAGTTAATAAGTTCTTGACATGTCTAATACTCCCATTGAGAGTCATCTGGACGCAATTACATAAAACATTCTCCAAACTTAAGTTAAATAATTTTTACTTTCTCTTGCCTATACGAATATATAGGAAGGAAAGTATTGTTTTCATTTAGTTTTTTCGAAATCGAGTTTTCACCGAATCTACACGTTTTCAGACCCCCTTGAACCCAAAAAAAACATGTTTTTAGCGATTAGTCTGTGTGTGTGTGTGTGTGTGTGTGTGTGTGTGTGTGTGTGTGTGTGTGTGTGTGCGCGCGCGCGCGTGCGCGTGTGTGTGCATGTGTGTGTGTGTGTGTGTGTGTGTGTGTGTGTGTGTGTGTGTGTGTGTGTGTGTGAACTGAATATCTCAAGAACAGAACATCGTACGAACTTGAAACTTAAGTTAGACACCACTACCGGACCCGACACGAACATTTTCATTAAAATTGGTTAACCGAAAGCAGTAGTTTATTCGTATAATTTTTCACTTTTTGCGATTTTCTCAAAAACGGGTCATACGATTTATTTAAAAAAACGCCTGGTTTACTAAATTTTTTATGCTTTACAAGATAGGGTAGGCTGTTTTCACGTAAAAAAATTATTTTTTAAGGATTGCGACTTTAGAATGCATTTTAGCGCAAAAATGTACCTAGTAAAAGTTGCAGAAAATTTAAAATTCTATAACTTTTATTTCAAACATTTTTTTGTACATCGCTTAGTTTAGCGGTAAAAAGCGATTTTTTGGTTTTTTCTCATGAAATCGTGTAAAAATCGATGTTTTAAAGATTTCAGCCTTTTTATGTGCATTTTATGACAAAAAAGTATAATCAAATTTATAGTAAATTAATAGATCTACAACGTTTATTTATAGCATTTTTCTCTACAGAGCCTAGTTTAGCGTGAAAGAGTGATTTTCTATATTTTTTAAGCCAAACTGAGGTTGATTTTCATTTTTCGTCTCTCACTCATAATTAAAATAAGATTATGTTTTTTGAGGTTAGTTTTTTTTTATTTATTTCTAATGTTAGGTTATATTGTTAATTATTTGCATTGGCAAGATAAAGTCGTGCGAGTGTCTCACACCAGATTTTTCGTTTATTTAATTAATTAAGCTGGTGTTTTCATGGCAACAAAATATTATTACCAAGTCGAAAATTACCAAGAAGAAAAACGAGGTAAGAATTGGTATTGTGGGGGTTATTAAATAAAGTTCCCCTGAAGGAAATTTTCATCGTTTTCACGGCACATAAACACGTTTTTTTTTAAAGGACATAATTATTAAAATGAGGAGGCAGTATGTAGAATGATGAAGCAAAGTGGGGTGTCTGACTAGGCTATGCAGGTGCACGTATTGATTGTCTTGCATCCAGGCCCGCGCCTACCAGTATAGTGACGTCACAGCTCGCCGTGCGTGACGTCACATTAACCACGCTATCGACTGACGGCTGACTGAACCTCCACGTGACCGAACCAATCATTTACTAGCACAGTAACAACTATACAAAATACAAGTTTATCTTTCAAACCAGTATTTTAGTTGTAATGCTAAATCATTTATCCGCAATATTGGTGCAACTAAATAATCACAACGATAATTAAACACCAGCAAGCTTAAAACATTAAAATAATTTAAAACGTAACTTAAATAAACATTTAATTTAATTAATATTAAATGAATAGTTAACTTATTTATTCAACATATCAGTGTACTAAACAAATAAAGACATAAAAAGGTGCTTTCTGGGTAAGCGGGTCGTACGTACTAAAATAGGGTTGCCCACGTTTAACCAGTGTACTAAGCGCTTCTACAAACACACGTGCACGACATACGAATTTATACACAACGAAACTTAAACGCACACAGACAAACATAAATGAGCTTTGCGGTTTGTAGTTTACGTTAAGGTCACATGGAGCGCTCCTTACTCTAATGCGTCAGTTCATGCAAATCGAACCACGCGTTAAATCTTTGGTTAATAAACATTAGGTAGCATAATACCAAATTATTGTACTATATAATATAGTAACAATCGGATAGGATGAACTAAGATGAATCAATCAGAACTACATTCTACTCATTTTATTTCTTACTCTTATACTACATCCATAACTCAGCTAACCATAATTTTTTACTGACAAACCGTGACATCTGTTTTTTCCGAGAGTGGAAAAGAGGTCTGAAATTAACTTTTATTAAAAATAAATTTTACTATCTATAGTAAGTAAAATAAAACATGAAGCTTGTGTTTAGAACCGCGTGTCTCACAAAGAAACATAAAAGTTTTAGATACGGCTCGTTTTAAAGCGTGGTTCTTTGTTATTTTATTCATATAAATTACGAAAAACGAGAGTGTATTAGGGATTTTCTAGTGATTTGGAAACAAAATATTATGCACCCGTTTTTTAGAGCTTTTATTACTTAGGTCCATGGTTCAGAACATGAAGCACGATCAATTAATTTTAAGAGAAAAAATATGGTAATTTAGAGGAATATTTCTGCATGTTTTCTAATTAATGTCAGTAAAATTCAGCCTTTAAGTTCAAAGGATAAAGGAATCAGAGCGTTTTTTTTTAAATTGATGGACTAAATAATATGGCTGAAAACGGGTACCTTTTTTCCAAAAAGTCAGAACATGCCTCATACACTCACGTGTTTCGTAATTATAGGAATAAAATAAGAACCAAGCTTTAAAACGAGCCGGACCGGCCGCATTGGCGCAGTTAGTAACGTGCTCGCCTCTCATCATGCGGTCCTGGGTTCGAATCCCACTCAGGCACGGCATATTTTCATACGTTATAAAAATCGTCTTCACACAGAGAGGAAGAAATAGAACAAGTATATGAGGAATTAGATGAAGTAATAAAATATGTCAAGGGTGATGAAAATTTGATAGTTATGGGAGACTGGAATGCAGTAGTTGGAGAAGGAAAAGAAGGAAAGATAGTCGGAGAATATGGTCTAGGGAAGAGAAATGACAGAGGAAGTCGGCTGGTAGATTTCTGCTCCAAATATAATTTAGTGATAGGCAATACACTTTTTAAGAATCACAAAAGGAGGTTATACACTTGGATGATGCCAGGTGACAAGGGAAGATACCAAATAGATTACATAATGGTTAGACAAAGATTCAGAAACCAGATTATGAACTGTAAAGCCTATCCAGGTGCAGACATAGGGAGTGATCATAACTTAGTAGTAATGGATAGCAGGCTTAAACTTAAAAAAACTGAAGAAGGGACAGGGAAATGCTAGGTGGGATGTAGACAAACTAAGAGAACTAGACAACCAGGTAGGTTTCCAGGAGAGTATTCAAAAAGGGATAGAAGAAAGAGGTAATGACACAGGAAGTGTAGAGGAGGAGTGGATAAACTTCAAGGAGGTGGTAGTGAAAGCAGCTGAAGAATGGTTAGGACATACTAAAAGAAGAGGTAGGAAACCGTGGATTACTAATGATATTTTAGAACTGATGGATGAGCGAAGAAAATATAAAAACGTAAAGGACGAGAGAGGTAAAAGGCAATATTGCTACTTGAGAAATACCATAAACAAAAGGTGTAAGAAAGCGAAGGAAGAGTGGATCAGAGCGAAATGTACGGACATTGAAAGTAAAATGGCAGTTGGTAAAGTGGACGCAGCTTACAGAAAAATAAGGGAAAACTTTGGAGAACGAAAGATGAAAGCTGTTAATTTACAAAGCGCAGGTGGCAAACCATTGTTGAATGGCCAAGAGAGAGCTGAAAGATGGAAGGAATACGTAAACCAACTCTACAGGGGAAAAGAATTAGAATATGATGCGATAGAACAAGAAACTGATGTTGAAGAAGATCAAAAAGGGGACCCTATACTACGAGAAGAATTCGATCGGGCACTTAAGGATATGAATATGAATAAGACACCAGGGATAGATAACATACCATCGGAATTATTATTACGATGTGGCGAAGTTGCTCAAAACAAATTATACAAACTTGTGTGCAGAATTTATGAGAGTGGAGAGGTACCATCGGACTTTAAAAAAAAATATTATGATTCCAATACCAAAAAAGTCAGGAGCGGAGAAGTGTGAACATTACAGAACTATCAGCCTAACATGCCATGCATCTAAGATACTGACAAGAATTATATACAGGAGAATAGAACACCGAGTAGAAGAAGTATTGGACGATGACCAATTTGGATTTAGAAGGAGAATGGGAACTCGAGATGCAATATTGGCTCTGAGACTGATTATTGAGAAAAGGATACAGAAAAATAAAACTACTTTTATGGCATTTGTAGATTTAGAGAAAGCATTTGACAATCTGGACTGGAGTAAAATGTTTAAAACTTTGAAAAGGCTAGGAATTAAATACAAAGAAAGGAAAGTTATCTACAGTCTGTATAAGAATCAAACGGCTGTTTTGAGAATCGAGGGGTACGAAAAAGAGGCTGCTGTAAGAAAAGGTGTACGACAAGGTTGTTCTTTGTCACCACTACTTTTTAACTTGTATATAGAAGAGGCTATAAATGAAGTGAAGGAGAAATTTGACGCAGGAATAAAAATTCAAGGAGAGACAATAAAAATGCTGAGATTCGCCGATGATATAGTAGTATTAGCCGAGGCAAAGAATGAACTAGAGGATGCCTTAAATGGAATGGATGAGATCTTGAGGAAGGATTACTTCATGAAAATTAATAAGAACAAAACGAAAGTGTTGTGCAGCAGCAAGAGTGTTTAGAAGAGATGGGAAATTTAAAAGTAGGCAACGAAAACATACAGGAAGTTGGGGAATTCTGCTATCTAGGGAGTAAAATAACAAAGGATGGTAGAAGCACGAGTGATATCAAGAGTAGAATTGCTCAAGCTAGAAAAGCCTTTGAAATGAAAAACAGCTTACTGACTACAAACATTGATTTACAGATTAGGAAAACTTTCTTAAAACATTATGTTTGGAGTGTAGCATTATACGGAAGTGAAACGTGGGTGATAGGGGCTGTAGAACGGAAGAGGATAGAAGCTTTTGAAATGTGGTGTTATAGGAAAATGTTAAAGATTAGGTGGGTGGACAAAATAAGTAATTTAGAGGTTCTTAGGCGAGTGGATGAAAAAAGAAGTATATGGAAGCATCTAACCAAAAGAAGGGATAGGCTAGTGGGGCATATCCTAAGACATCCAGGTATTGGGCTATCAATAATGGAGGGTAATATTGAGGGAGCAAATTGTAGAGGGAGGCAAAGATTAGAATATATAAAGCAAATTACGAAAGATGTAGGGTGTTACAGGTATGTAGATATGAAACGAATTGCGCAAGATAGAACAGCTTGGAGAACTGCATCAAACCAGTCGAGAGACTGATGACAAAAAAAAATCATTTCATCCTCATTACGCACAGTTACACCCTAACATCGTCGCTAATGACCTTGCAGTTGATGCGACGTTAAACAAATGAATTAAAAAAAAAACGAGCCGTACCTGAAATTTTTGTTTTTACTAAGTGAGGTACGCGGTTCCAAACGAATATTTGTACAACAACGGTTATAAATAAAGTTTTTTATCATACGATACAGGAGCGTATTATACTACGTTCTAGGCTTTTTAACTTTCTCTTGCCTTATATAGAATCCACAGGAAAGTTTTTTTTTCTCTTTAATTCTTTATTTACAACTGTAAAATGTTACAACAAGCAAATGTGATGATTATGATAATGTAAATGACATGATAGGCATGAGAGGGGTAGGGCCCCCATTGGTGCCTCCCCAAGAATGAAATTTGTATATTAAATTAGCAGGTCTCTACTCCAGCGTCTTTTAAGGCGTCTAGGGGTATTGTCAGGTACATGGATGGAGGAAAGTGAACGCACCAGGGGGTTCTCGTGTTCGTGTGACTTGTCGTGAAAGCGTTTGTATAGGTATTCAATGGAATTTTGTACAACCGGTGTTTTCAAATCTGTATGTAAGGTTTTGTTGCTAACGTAAAGAGGTGCATTTGCTATAAGGCGTAATGTTTTTGACTGGAATGCTTGAATTCGTTGCAAGTTAGAGGGTTTGGTTGAACCGTAAATTTGGGATCCGTAGGTCCAAATAGGTTTCAAAAGAGAACAATATATGCGTAATTTTTGTGCCATTGGTAATTTTGATCGTTTGTGAAGTAGGGAATATAGAAGTTTAAGTCGGGAATTCAGTAATAAACGTTTCCGTTTGATATGTGTGCTCCAAGTTAGTCGTTTATCAAAAGTCAGACCGAGATACTTGACCGTATCTGTTTTTGTGAGAGGTTCATTGTCTTGTCTATGTATACTGGTGGGCAATCACCATGCCGGAGTGTGAAAGTTACGTGAAGGGATTTTGTCGTATTAAGTTTTATTTTCCATGTTTTACACCATTCGTGTATAAGATTGAGATGATGTTGGAGTGTTAGTGAAGCGTGTATAGAGTTTTGGTCTTGGGCTAATATCGCTGTGTCGTTTTACACCATTCGTGTATAAGATTGAGATGATGTTGGAGTGTTAGTGAAGCGTGTATAGAGTTTTGGTCTTGGGCTAATATCGCTGTGTCGTTTTACACCATTCGTGTATAAGATTGAGATGATGTTGGAGTGTTAGTGAAGCGTGTATAGAGTTTTTGTCTCGGGCTAATATCGCTGTGTCGTCAGCGTAGGTAGCAGTGAGGGTCTGGGGTAGGGTCGGTAGGTCTGAAATGTATACAGAATAGAGAAGTGGGGCTAAAATTGAGCCCTGAAGCACGCTGAAAAATTATTTTCAAGTCGATTTTTCACCGAAAATACACGTTTTCAGTGAACGGCACTGAACCCCAAAAATAAATGTTTTAAGTGATTGGTTTGTGTGTGAACGAAATATCTCAACAACGTAATATCGTACAAAGTTGAGACTTGGAACTTAAATTAGGTACAAAAAGGAAACCCGACATATTTTCATTAAAATCGATCAACCCGAAGTAACAGTTTATGCAATATTTAACTTTTTTGCTACGACTTTTTTTCAAACCGCCTCATTCACTACATTTTTATACCCTGCAACATAGGATATACGCCATGATTGCTGAAATTCTTGGGGAAGGACTGTGCTCTTGTGATCAAATATGTTTTTTTTTAATTAAGACTGCTGCCTAATTACGCATGTTAGGGCAGGCAAAGGCGTATGCAATCAAAATTGTAAAAAACTAATAACCTACAACTTTTATTTCGAACAATTTTTTACAATGCTTAGTTTACTGTAAATTATTGTTTTCTGTATTTTGCTCATTAAAATCAGTAAAATGTGGGAGTATAGTGTATAATCGAAGTCATACAAAATTTAAAATTATTAAACTTTTATTTCAACCATTGTTTCTAGAGAGCCTAGTTTAGCGTCATTAATGATTTTCAGTTTTTAAAGTCCTTAAGAGATTGATTTTCATTTTGCGTCATGCACTTTAAAATTAGGTTATGTATTTCATTTTAATTGTTTACCATGATTAAACAGGTTATAATAATCATTATTTACATTGGTAAGAGAAAGTCACGTGTTTCACACAATACTTTTTACTGCATGTACTTAATTTCTCTTCATTAGCTGATACTGGGTTTTCTCTTTACTTAAGCCCTAATGTGATGGTGGAGGTTTCTGAATCCACTCGACAACATAGATGTAAAAAGAAACTACAGAGGCGCCCAAAACCGTCTAGATTTGATTTAATTAGTGATGGTATTTTATTCGCGAAAATAAGAGAGTTGTATTTAGAGATAAGAGTAGCCATAAAGTTGGTCCTTTAATATACTTCACTAGGTTTTTAAAAGTGTATCAATTTTTAAGTTTTTTATGTGTAACTATAATTAGAAGTAGATAGTGCTACACCTAGATAAATTTAACAGTACAAAATACGAATAACTGCAGGAAAATCCTAATATTTAAAAATAAGAATAGCTTTGGAGTTAAATCTTAAAATAAGAGTAACATAGGAATTTTTTTACTTTATGTTAATTATAATCGTTATGTAGTTAAGAATTGAAGTTAAGTATTTGGTTTAACGTACGCAAAACACTAAAGAAGTCCACCATAACAAAACGTAAGAATTATAATAGAGAAAAACCAATTTGTAATTGACAAACACGAATTTCTCGTAGTATTCTAAAAAAAATAAAGGAAAGCGAACGAAGTAGGTCTATTATTCAAATCAACCTGTCAAGCCCACCAAAATGATCCCACCAAACTTCTCTACGAGTCGATATACCATTCAACATTTCCATCTGACAAGAGGTACCGACTGATTGAGAACGTCATCAATATAAAAGAAATCCTGATAACTGTCATTCATGATAAAAATGACTTCACGATTTACTACTCAGAATTCTATCGGAGACAAGTTATACGGTATTAGTGTTTTTTAAATATTTTATTAAATTTTTGTTTCACTCCTTAAAAGAAACCAAAAAATTTCAACTTAATAATATAATTTTATTCTAAAATTTACTAAAATGTGTGAGTAAAACCTTTTTACTTTTAGTTATCACTAGTTCGACTGCTAGGTAGCAACAGTCTGTTCTCGTTTCGTCGTTTTCCTAATCGATTTCAAGCATGAACCATAGCTTTTAAGTCTAGCAATAATTGTTTCAGGTAATGTTATGAGCCGTGAATGTTTTTTGTACCATTCCGGTAATGACACACAAAAAACCAATGAATTCATGGACGGAAACATTTGTAAAATACTCCATGAAAATACTTTCTACAAAATAGTTTTATACGAAGTGTTCAGTTACCAGTTAGCCAAACTTAAAAAAAATAATTAAAATGATAAAAATCGTTGAAGTGAATCAATTTCTTTTCATTATTTAGTTATTGAAAACCAGTTTGTACATAATAACACGTGCGTATTCGAAAACAGGCTTGATTAACGGAAATGTTGTGTATAATTGGATGGATTTGTACGTAAGAGTTAATTATTTACTTGTAAATGGCCAAATGTTCTATAAGTTACGTTAGTTTTTTTACAGGGCTCCCACATTCCCACACACCCTCTCGTCCCCTCCCACATAACTGTCAGGTATGGTGTGCAGCCAGGTATGGAAGCCTGTCAGCAAAGTAGAACGGAAAATAAACTTGCTATATTGGATCATTGTAGCTAAATTAGATCATAGTATCCTTCATTTTATATCTTGTAATTTACCATCTTTATTTATTATAATTTAAAATTTACCAAACTATATATCCACGTAATTATACACGAAAAATATAAGCATAGACGCATATAGCATGTAGATACTAAGAACTTAAAACATAAAAACATCGTACGTCAATGCACTATCACGGTCAGCTGAATCACGTTTAACTATTAATGCTATTAACATTTTGTAAATAATTTATTTCACTATTACGTTAAGTAGTTTAATTGTAATTCAGAAATAGTAAACGTAATAGTTTATTATAACAATTAGTTCATTATAAAGTCTTGTAGAAAGTTTAAAATAAAGTTTTAACAATTTATTAACAATCCTTAAAAAATCCACGGAACAGACGATACAGTATATTATCATAGGACGTGACTGTAGACATTAGTGGTGGGGAGGTACGAAGCTTATGACTTGTCTGTTCTTACACCAGCCACAACACAAATGAGACGCCCAGAACAGTATTGTTGGCTGAACATAATACTCGAATAATATATTAAAGAAAACACAATCGACTACAGACAAGTAAAATTAATAATATTCAATAACACTAAACGCTTTTATCATTACAAAATATTAAAATACACAACAAAGTGCAGAACATAGAAATGATTAAGTCTCTAAAACATTAATTAATTTCATTTAAGTATTATAAACTCTTCGATTACATCTCTTCAAAGTAAATTCAACAAGAGAAAACAATAGCACAACAATAGATGTATTCTACGTTAAATGTTCTGCGTAGGATGTGTTCATATCGTACCTGAATGGAGTGTAGAGTTTAAGAAGATTATGGAGCGACGTAGGAATTGATTGTATAAAATTAGAGAAACGCATAAATTAAAGAAGACTGTGTATTGGACTATATGTATATAATAGAGTTTAGAAACATTTGTAAGTAATCGTAGTAGTAAATGAGTTTTTACTACATTGACCTATTTGTATCATATTTTATAATAATACAGCTTATGAGTAATAAATTATTGTTGCATGCATCTAATATTAATCGTAAACGATATATAATATAATAAATGCAATTGAATTGCATATTGTATTAATAACAAACATTATTAATCTGTGCATGTTATGTCAAAGACATGATTCTAAGTCATGATTTTGTTTACGCCCTTCTGCAGTAAACACAGCTGGCGGGCGTCTCGTTGCAATCATGCATAAATTCTACAATAAGCTCTTTTGAATTAGGATATCTGTAAATTATGCTTTATGCATAATATTGAGATGAACACTAATTTCGGAAATACAACCGAAGAGATATTGGACATAATTATAATGCAATTATTTAATTATGTATTTAGTGTTTAAAGCCAAATATTATAACTTTATACATTGTGGTTTAATATTATGATATTTATTCCGAGTTCTTTTAAGCATCTGGTTATTTCTAAATAATAAAACGTCCTTTTAAATTTAAAATAATATACAGCAGGTCCTCGACTTACCGGTCTGGTATTTATCGTGGCTCCGATCTAACGTCACTCATTTGAGAAACGAAAAATTTCGCCCCCACTGATTACGACACGTTCTTTCTTGTGAGTTTTGATTGATTTTATACTTCATTTTAAATCATAAATCACTGATAACAGATTATGAAGAGTTTACAATTCAGAAATGTGAAGAAAATAAACGGTGTATCAGATATACAAAAAACTACAGTCAAAAGAGGAAAAAACTAAATGTATTATGATACCTGATGTGAAAAATCCAGTCCGTTTCATACACGAGACACAATAAAAAGTAGGTAGTTAAGAATCAAAAGTCGAAATTGATTTGAAAAGTACAGAGTGGAAACTATTTCGTAAACTTGTGTGATATGTGGCATAGTAAAACGACTTTTGTTCGAAAGAACTTAACGACCGTCTGGAGAAAATTTATATGGAAAGTCTTAACTATCGTCCCAAATATAATTGCTCACTGTAAGTTGTAATAGCGCTTCGAAGGCAAAAGAAAGAAGTACAGAACTTTTTCCAACATATATTCACCGTACCTGAATTCAATAAAATTTACACAACTATCTGATAAACAACAATTTGTTAAAAACAAATCGATGCGATTCAGAATGAACGTTTAATTTATAATTATACCTACTGAAAAAGACAAAATAATCACAAATAAGTTCTCATTAAGATAAATTTTTTTCTTTGTTTATTCAACGTCGCATCAACTACAGTGGTCATTAGCGACGACGTTGGGTTGTAACTGTGAAGGATGAAATGATTTTTTGTAACGTATGAAAAATGCCGTGCCTGAGTGGTATTTGAATCCAAGACCGCATGGTCAGAGGCGAGCACGTTACCAACTACGCCAATGCGGCCGGCAAGATATAATTTTATTACATAACAACAACGTATTTATGTTGTATGTTAGTAAACATAAAAATAATCCGGTGTGGAACACACTACTTTCTCCTGGTTATTTAAATAATGAAAAATGTAACCTTTGTTTAATCATTAGTAAACAATGTAAACATATGTGAATGAAATGAAAATCAACCTCTATTAGGACTTAAAAGTACGGTAAAAATCACTGACGCTAAACTAGGCTCTGTAAAAAAAATGCTTGAAATAAAAGTTGTAGGGTATTTAATTTCTTAGAACGTTTATTATATATACAGTTTTGTCGTAAAATTCGTAAGGCTGCAACCTTAAAAAAATCCCACTTCTCTACCAATTTTTGCGATTTTTGATGACACCCTAAGCATTGTAGAAAAAGGGCTTCGAATAAAAGTTGTACTTTTTAAAATTTTTACAACTTTAATTAGATTATTCGCACTTTTGACCTAAATTCATACTAGGGGCGCAAAATTTACAAAAGTAAATTTTTAACAACGAGAGCACAACCTCCTTAAGAATTTCAGTAGACATGCCTGCTGCCCTATCTTTTAGATGTAGACCATAAAAAATGTAATTAATAACGCGAATTTAAAAAAAATCGTAGCAGCCGATTTTGGAAAATTGTTTTAATACACTACTACGTTTGATTAACCGATTTTGATGAAAATGTTAGTGTCGAGTTCCCTAGTGGTACGTAACTTATGTTTCAAGTTTGAACTTTGTACGGAATTCCGTTCGTGAGATATTTTGTTCAAACATAGACACACAAATAGACTTCTTCTTCTTCTTCTGACATCCACGGCATAGGCATGTCTGCCTGTTCCGGTCTATAAGATTGCCTCCTTCTGTTAATTTTTAATTTTGTCGATTTCTTTTTAATTTTTTAATTTCTAGTTTTGTTCCCATCTTTTCCTAGGCCTTCCAATATCTCTTCTTCCTGTTGGTTTATATTTCAGAGCCTGAAAGGGGATTCTATCAGATGGCACAAATAGACTAATCGCTAAAAACATGTTTTTGGGTTGAGAGGGCCTGACAACGTGTATTTCTGGTAAAAACTCGATTTCAAAATCTATATGATTTCCTTCCCTATATAGGCTACAATCCGTGAGGTTAAACGGTGCTCTCGCGCGGCCGTGCCTAACTGCTACTAGTCTAACCAAAAACATCGTCCGCGTTGGTGAATATACACTCACTACGTAAATTGAACATTGAAAATAACATTTCATGAAATATAGATACAGGCTCACCCTGTGGTGAATGAAGTGAAGGTGTCATTTGCAGGGTACGGAGTAGAAGCTTTTCAGAAGGGCCGGGCATGGTGATAAACTTAGGCTACTAGTAAGGAAGGCACAGGTAAACCACTCACTGCTCGTTTTACTTAGTAAAGCCTCTAGAGGTTCAAACCAGCCTTTCGGCTGTTGACCTAAACAACAGATATAGGCAATATGTAAAACTATCATTTTAAATTTTAAGTTTTTAAAGTTGTTCAGCTAAATGGATGATTTACACGTCCAATTAATTAATGTAACTTGTACGATGTTTGCAGAAATGTACGATAATGACCCCGCACTGCTAGCCACTCAATCGCGGTGTTCTCTAGGTCAGAGGTACCATTTAAACTCAAGAACTGTACTATTCATAAAAAGCCAGAAAAGTAATAAAATGATGAATAAGTTATTTTCCAATACAAACATTCTTAAATAAATATTCATCATGATGTTAACAATACCTTTTCTTTATCCATTTAAAATCGTTTTAATATCAAAGTTATTAGTGATTACAGTAAAATAAGGAACAACGTCCGTGTGTTTTAGCTGGGAATCGAATCAAGGAATTCCCGCTTCTGGCACTCTAAAACTGCGCCATGGAGGTCATCACACAAATAAAATAAATGTAGCCTAAAATATATATATATATGTATATATACAGTCGGACCTCCATATATCGATAAATTGTAAATTCCTTATAAAAATTTGATACATAGAAACTTCGATAAAGAGAAACGCTGTTTCTTTCTCATTATGACTGCTACTTTTATTAAATGAGATTACTCGACTGTAACCATATTGCCTAAAAAATCAGTATTTAATATAATAAATTTTGTTTTATTGTGAAGATGGATGTGCAGGGCAATTGTCCACAAAAAGAATAACTTTTCTCTTTTGCGTAGCCATGTTTTCTCGTAACATTTTTACCCATTTGAAACTGCTTCGTCCACATCATCGTATTTAAATATTTTTGGTTGTACTTAGTATGCAAGTACCAGACTACTCTTATACGTTGACCACAGTGGTCAACGTACTGTAATGTCACTTTGCTCTCTCTCAATGTTTCGGATTGACTAGTGTGTGATGGAGGGCTATATGGAGTTCTTTTTATATTTTCACTTAAATTAAGTTCGATATATAGAATTGGTTTCGTTTTCCATTAAAATTTCACGGGACTCAGAAAATATTTCGATAGAAGTTCGATAAATAGAGGTCCGACTGTATATGTTTTGTTAATATAGGTATGTCTATAAATAAACAATTCAGTAATGAACAGTTGTAATGATTTCAGTATTTTAAGCAAGTATATTATAATATTAATATTCTGTACTGTAATATTTCACAAAAGAATAATAATACTAGCAACTTATATCTTACAAAACATGATAACAAAATTTTCATATTTTAACATCAAGAATATTTATACCGAAGGAGATTAAAGAAATCGTGACTAAAACTAATATTATCGTTCTTTAGTCTAGATCTAGAACACGGTTAGCTAGTAAAAACTATAATACCATTAAGTAAAACTCTTTTTAAGTAAATTACTAGAAAAACTACTTGAATAGATTACAAATATTGACTGTTATTTTAGTACGGTAACAGAATCTATAGTGTTACTTAAAGAATATGGAACACGGAATTGAAAATTAAAACATAAAAAGCATAACAATGGAAAAAGAAACCGAATTGATTAAATAAAATGTTAAAAACTTGACTATTTTTTTAAAATGAATTGATCAATAGAAATAAAAATAAAATTGGCAACGTTGTACGAGTATTACTGTATATTTTTAATTAATCAGACATTAAAAATAAAATGAAACGTAATGTAGAACTCTTAAATACAATCAAAAGAAAATAGTGTTAATGAAAGAACAAATTGTAAAGTAGCGAAAACTAAAATAACGGTTTGAAAAATCAAACCATTGAGCTAAAGGCAGGGCTGCCAATTACTGGAATTCCCAGACGTTCGGTTGACATGGGAACACAAATTGGATTTGTTGTGGTTGCTCAGGGCGATGTTGACTTTAGCTCCAACCTATCCGCCACGAGCTGTCCGATGGGGTATTATCTCTATAAGGGTGGTGACGAAGATAGTATAGATAGTACATAACGAAGACAGAGAAGGAGAGAAAGAGACGAACAGAGAGAAAAGGAGAGTAAGTGAGAGAACCTGACACTGTAGTGGCATTTCGATCAACATTACTGGGTTAAACAAACATATACACCATAAATAAATAATAAATAAAATTGTAATTTCAAAACAATAAATAAATATATTATTATTATTATTATTATTATTATTTGCGTATATTCCCCTTAAGGAGAGCGCTAAAAACACAAAAATCTAGCTCTTGGTGGTAGCTCTGTTCCTCCTTTTAGCTTCCCAAAAACCTTTCATCCTCTCACTTTGTGCCTTCTTCTCTTCGTCTGTCCATTTTCGCCCACTTCTTTTGGCTTGCGATCTGAACTGAATTTCCTGGTTTCTGATTTTTTTCTCTAAAAATTTTGCGGTCGTGAATGTCTTCCATAGTGATGCATAATTCTTGTAGGTCTTCCATAGTTTCTTTGCACCAAGAGGTGTCCAACTTTGATGTGGAAATTATGTTTAATATTCTTTTTGTCAGTCTGGTGTCATTCATGTAAAAAAATTACACTAAGAATCCTTAAATCGGTTAGGCAAGTTAATTAAAAACTACAACGTTGCAATCGAATAAAATTGTCGATGGTATTTTCTAATAAATTAATAGCCAACCAATTTGTATGCCTGTTTAGTCATTGTTGGTAACTCTTACTCAAAATAGTTATTTCCTTTCTGACTATACTTAATTCCACGTCGTGATAAATAAATTTGTTATTTGCCAACTTTAATATAAAAATTTAATTAGTACAAAAACACTATAATATTAGATATAATATTAGAAAATAGTAAATATTTTACTAGAAATAAATAAATAACACTTCCAGGTGGCATCTTCCAAAGAACAATCTTGACAAAACCTAACAAAAATGTCTTCGCACACCAATAACATAATGGAACTTATTCTAAAAACAACAATTTAAGTTTGAACATAAAACAATTTCGTCATATCTTTTCAAATGAAAATAACACAGACAAAAGAACCACAATAAAGACATGATGAAACACTTCAAATAATATGAAATACATGCATTTTCAACAATATTCTTTTGAATTCTTACGTTGGAAGCTTTTAGACTTGACTTACGAGAAACATAAATTTATGATTAAATGAATTATCAAACACGCTACAAACTATAATTCCTCGAATTTATGAAATAATAATAATAAATACATAAATAAATATGACATACATAATGTTCGGTGCATTACAATGCATTTGCATAACAAACACGGTAAATGAAGTAGAAATATGAGATAACATAAAGTTATAAGTTTACTTCGTTATTGAAGTTACATCATACATAATGAATGTTCCCGTATGTATTTCATAAATTTAAAATAAATATAGAAGGTTGACAGAGACCTCAACCAGTTCACATATATGTATAAATACATACAAAAATTTCCGGACTTATGAGTTCAAAAAATAAATAAATAAAATATCTATTTTACATTATATATATTTGAATATCTGTTCACCCATAAAAACATTTTAAAATGATATAGTCTTTCTTTTTTTCTAAATCCCTAATGTATGTACGTTGCAATCTGTTCAACTTATGAAAAATAAGCAATCCCATGACCAAATCCAATGAAGATGATGTGTTTGACGTGAAAATGAGGTCTTGAATAGACTTAGGCCGACCATTCCTCAGAGTATGGTTAATATAACCCCAACCGTCCAGTAATTCAAATCCGTATAAAAGTAATTATTTTTACTAAGATTTGAGCAAGGTACCTTCGACTTTGGTTTCTTTACTTCCGGTTTTGGCCCAATTCTGGTCGATACCGGAACGTCAAATCCAACCATTTCTGTATCTAATCTTTAAGAGGAATTGAATAATACTACTTTCGTTTCCAAATTACGATGTTGATTTCTTGACTTTCGGTTTTGGGTCACTTTCGGCCGAAACCGGAACTTTAAATCCAATTCAGGCCAACTAACTGTTTTTGTAGATTACGAATCCAAACAGTTCGACGAAGAATACAAAGGTAATGGCATTCAGGGGGAAGGGGCCAGTCAGAAGCAAATGTTTTATAGAAATAATATTTTGGAACAGATATCCCACTTTCAGTATCTAGGTTGCAACATTACATACCAATAAGATAAAGATGCTTACAATAAGATACACCAATTTCAGCATGTATGCAGAATTATCCGCGCACCTTAAAAAAGCACCAGCAAAAACACGAGGGTCAGATTAAGTTTAAAAAAAAATAGCAGTGCAGACCCTACTCTATGGTAGTGAAACTTGGGTGCTATCAAAGCGAGAGGAGAGTAGATTGCAAGCATCTGAAATGAAATTTCTTCGATATACGTATGGGTGTAGAAGAAAAGATCGTTACAGGAGTATGGGATAAGGAAAGAAGTCAACATCTTCTCAATAAACGACAAGTTGTCTCAGAACAGAATGCAGTGGTTAGAGCGTGTGAACAGAATTAGGGAAGATAGGATACCTAAGTAGACACTGGGTTATAAGCCGGAGGGCAGGAGAGAACGAGGAAGCCCGAGAACGAGATGGGCAGATTTGAGAGGTTCGGAACAGGCAGAGATGTCTAATCCTTGAAAGGCAGAAGAAGAAACAGACGAATCCAAAAACCGTTTGTTGCTATCTCTTATAGTTTGTGACTTTAATTTTTTGACTAACGGTTTGGGGGCACTTCCGGAACTTCAAACCCAATTCACCCACTAACTTTTTATGTAAATTACGAATCGAAAAACCGTTTGTTGCTATCTCTTGTAGTTTCTGACATATGGATGTGACGGACGGACAAAACAAAATGATAGATAACAATTTTAAAAATTGCCCTAACAAAATGGAAACGATTACGAGCATGACGTCTTAACTATTTTAAAGAAAAAAAAATAACGCTCATAAAATTTATAATTCACAATAATTTTTGGAAAGCGAAATGACAAGTAGTGAGTGCGCATTCATATTTAGTACATAATTCTTTACAATATTAATAAGTAAGTAAATTGTACCTTTAATCCTGATTCATTTACAATCTGTCTGTCATAGCTCACCTGTAACGAAAACACAATATTTATTAAATCACTGATTATTATTAAATAAATAAATAATTACAATTTTAAAGTAAAGCACTAAACTTATACTATATGGAAAATATTTAATACAATAGACTAATCCAATACAAATGAAATGGAATGCAAGAATTTTTAGAAAAGGAGAATTATTCTGTTGAAAGTATTAAAAAAATTCAAAAAAATTATGATAACCATATTAAACGAATTGTTTTTATTTTCCCGGTAAAACTAACAAAAAACTTTAATTACAAAAAGATTCTAAAGAAACAAACAATTTAATTACACCACAATTCATTAAAGGTATTCAGATAGCAACTCTTTGTATAGATAATGACAAACAGAATCAATTCAGTAAACCATCTGTTTTTCCTTTTAACTGCCGAACACTAAACAGATAATGAGGTGGTAGACCGGATAATGAACAGATAATGATCTTAAATTCTAAAATTGGTTGATTACACGATTTTCTCTAAATTATATTTTTGCATGTTGACAAAGTAATGGACAATTATGTTTCGCCAATAGCTTCTGTATGTGTTGCGTTTCATTGTTACAGTTGTTTTCTCGAAACCCGTAGATAAAGTTTCAATTTTTAAGAATGAACTATATTCTCATATACGTATATAAAAAAAACATCCGCCTGATGTCAGATCAGTTTAGTGTTTAAAAACGTACGGAATGAGATAAATTGATTTTTATTTTGAGTACGGTCTAGGTAAGGATTCATTCATAATTTACATATTTGATTGTAAATAGCCATACTTCTTTCTAGTAAATTTCGGTTAAGTCTTAGGTGTTCCAACCAATGTAGAATCTACTTTAATCATGAGCACAATTTTACTTCTTCGTGACAGAAAAATATTAGTTAATTTATCAGTAATTGCTAGTCTCGAGTGGGAAGGTGTAAATAAATTTGTTTTTTGGTCTTCCTGGTTTTCCTCCACACTTCATTTTTCTTCTAAGAACCAATTTACGAAAGACAAAAATATAATGCTGATTTTCAGCATAAAATCGCTTTGGAACGGTTCAGAGATAATATTTATTGCTTTAAGGTAATAAAGTAACCCCCTTTCTGCCATTTAAGAACATCGTGACGATTATTAAAATTGTAGTTCTTCAGCAATGTTAAAAATTAAAATTTGTATTGATTTAGGATAAGCACCAGTAGACGAAATAAAAAATTTTTAGTTTTTTTGTTGAACTTCAATTGAAAAACGAACAACAGTTCAGTTAAATTTTCGGATACATTAACCTATTTAAAATTCTCCACAAAAATTAGTAATAACGAAACATCATTGAAATTAAACTACTAAAGCACAATGTAAATAGAGAATTTTATAATTAACAAAATCGTATGTAAATATTTGAAAATATAACCTAAAAATTAGAAAGTAAAATAACATAAAGGAAAGCTTAAGTCATTACTCCAAACTGTTCACAAGATTGAAAAGAATAATTTCGTTTTCTGCAGAGGAAAAAGAAAAATAATTTAACGAGAGAAAAGAAGCGTAATTTAGTTAGATGAATTAAAACAAAACGAATTTTAAATTAAGTGTATAACGATTTTTTTAGGAATTGCTAATTCTTTAAAGTAGTTGCAAAAGTATATTAATTCAACGTTGATAAACGTAATTAATGAGTTTTAGCAAATCTATTCAAAAAATTATTTTTTCGTTTTATTATATTTGGCTACATTGGTACAGTGACCTATTTTAAAAGTTAAATTTTGGACCGGTGCTTTTTATAGCCTTTAAATTATTCACGCTGTATTTTAAATTTGCATATAAATTTACAAAATACACTTTCTATAAACATTTAAAATTTACACAAACTTCTCTCTAGGAGGTACAGTAAAGTTTCATTTATGTTTTATACTTCCCAAATTTATATTTTATTGATATAACTTAAGAGTTCATAAAATTAAGCTAAATCATGTGTCCGCAATTATCAAGCGTACTGTCATAACTTTAAGAACATCTACTTAATATAAAAAGAAACACCTATTTTTGGGTTAATAGTTATTTGTCATTCACGACATACTCACAGGCAGGTGGCGTATTAATTTATACTCGATTTGCTAGTTCTAGGGCTACAAAAAATAGTTCTGTTTCTTATCAGATCGTCAATTAATTATATCACTGAAGCATTTAAGAACAACAGAGGTATAAAAGACACTAGTCAAAGTTATTTTCTCTGAGAGTAATGAATTTCATTATGCAGCCAGACTCTGTGGTGAATGAAGTGAAGGAGTCATTTACAGGGTGGAAAGAAGATGCTTTTCAGAGGGCCCCTGGCATGCTGATAGCATACTTTTACACTCAGTGAGGAAGGTAATTGTAAACCACCTATCCCACAGTTTTATTTAGTAAATTCTCTAGAGTTCAAACCAGCCTTTCGATTGATGACCTAAAAAATATTCGAAAAACCTAAACAATATAGGACCTAAACTCGTATATCTCAATATAGAAAATATATACAAAAATGCAATTTTTAACATTTACAACTTTTTTATATTTTTCACAATCTATAACAAAACGAGTTGTTAGAAAGTTTAGTCGGTATTAGAAGACTGTTGTAACGACTCCGTTCATTTGCCTTTGAGGGAAAATAGAAATAAGAAAAGGGACGATGGCGGATTAGCAAAAGATGAAGTTCTTGGAGAGAAGTTAACAAGTACTATAATTAGGGGAAATGACAAGTTGCAAATCATGGAGCAAAGGATGGGGTGTCATGGAATATGGGGTAGAAGACTGACTTAAGTAAATAAGGAAAAGGGAAAACTGGAAAACCACGTGATCTTTACTGCTTTTTGTCTCACAACTTCGATTCAAATTTAACTACTTAGAAAAGATTGCTTTTGTGGAAATACAAAAACAAAACAAAAATGAATGTAGTTTAACTGTTTTAAGATTTCACTGCAACTGATGACATATTTCTTAGCAATGAACTCGAGTACAGAGTTCTAATGCAGAAAAAATTAATGTAATTTTTAAACTAGTTTCACTTAATATTTTAGAACTTAATTTTCTATTTTATCCGACTGAACATAAAATTATAATATACTAGTTTAAAGACAAACTTTAAAACAAATTTAAGTAAAAATTATTTTTACGAATCATAAAATTTTTATACGGCAACATTAATGTAAAACAATTGGTTTTATAACTTATAAATTTTAAGAAATAAAATAATTTTTATGAATGTTTCCTATAACACTTCTAAAACGCGACGTTATAAAATTTCGTTAAGAAAACTTTAAAAATGAATTTGTAAAGATAAAAAAAAATCAAATTGATTTATTAAATTAAAATAAATTTCACTAGGATTCAACACGCAGAATGTGCGAATACTAGTACTAGGAGGTGGTAAACTGAAACAAGGAAGGAAAGCAAAGAAGCCTGCCTGTCTATTGCTATATGCTTAATTCAACGTATATGCTCTGCTCAAGTTAAAAAGCATTGGTTCATCTTTGGACAAGAATAGTAGTAAAAATTGCACTAATAACTGTTGATAATAATCCATTCCGGAACTAGGGGGGGGGTAATGTGCCCCAAGCGGCAAAAAATTAGGTCAAGTGGTTAACAAAAACAAAATGAAATGACTTTTTAAGAAATATTTGAAAAGTGAACATATCGCCAATCAAAAAGATATCGAAAAAATTAACAAATTCTATGTACCTTTATTATGCAGAATGTCTTTTACCCTAGAACAACGGGTTTTCATTCTTGAACAACATTTTGCTACGAAATCGTACGGGTGTGTAAAAGCATTATTTCAAATTAAATTTGTTGGTTTTCCTCCACCAGAAAAAATGTCAATTTCTAGTCTAACAAACCGATTTCGAGAGACAGGTAGTGTTTGCGACAGGAAACGTGGTGGTCGACCAACTCTTTTGAAAGATGACGTTTTAGAGAATGTGAAAACAAGATTTCTCAATTCTTCACGGAAAAGTTTACGAAAACTTTCCTCGCAAGATGGTTTGTCATATTCGAGTGTTCGGAAAGCTGATAAAAAATTGAAATTGTATCTGTATCGCATACGATTAGTCCAAGAGCTTCAGCCTCCCGATTTAAACAAGCAATTATTCTAGGGCAAAAGACATTCTGTTCGTAACACGACCGGAAACGGCACAAAATTTTAAACAGCTCAAGGAGAATCAATTCACATTACTGTACCTATACCGGTTGAGTAGGGCCGGTTGAACTTCGTGTCACAAAGCAAAATTTCTCTTTCTTAAAAAAAATTACCAGTCACTAACAGTTGGGTAACAGGACTAAAAAATCACTCTGTAGAATCCTCAATTCTAATACAAGTTTACAAACTAAATATCACATCGTAAGATCTAGTGTTGTAAAAATTATTGTTATTAAAACAATAATTTTTACAACACTAGATCTTACGATGTGATATTAATGACTCAGCTTTTTTAACAAAATAATAATTAATCTTTAAACTGTAATTAGTCTTTAAATTTTAAAAATAATAAATTATGTAGTTACTAACTATGACAGTTTTATTTCCAAATCACCTCAAAAGGCGAAGATCAAGGAAGTGACCAAGGATGAGATAGAAGGAACACAAAACACAATATGATCCCTGATGACGTTAATACGGTACATACAGCAACAATAAAATAGTTAATGCAATTTATTTTTAAGTATAAATAAATACTAAATATAAAAAGTTAACTTTAATAAAAAACACACTGAAGAAAGCATGAGACACCCATGTCGTATTTTAAAAATAAAAGTAAATGTTGTTTCAAAAATAAATAATGTGTATAAGGAAAACGATATTAAAAAGGAAACAAGAAACGGGGTTATTCAAATACAGCGAATATGTACTTAAACGCAATACTGGTGCCAACAAAATCAGGCGTTACCTTGTCTTAAAAATAACTACTGAAAGACATTTACTTCGTTAATCTTTTTATTAGGTTTTTTTAACGAGAGTAAAAGATTTGTTTGATAAAACACATTACATTCTTTTTTTTAAAGCGAGTGATAGGCCTGTACTGAAACTATTTTGTCACAATAACTTATATTCGTGTTGCAATTAATATTTATCATGAAAATATTTTTAAGTTCTATGTTTGTTACATTTTTAAATTTTTCTTGTCCTATGTGAGTATATAGGGAAGGAAAGTATTGTTTTCAAGTCGATTTTTTGAAATCGAGTTTTCACCGCAAATATACGTTTTCCGGCCCCATGAACCCAGAAAACATGTTTTTAGCGATAAGTTTGTTTGTGTTCGCGCGCGCGCGTGTGTGTAAACAAAATATTGTACGAAGTTGAAACTTGGAACTGTTAAGTACCATATTTGTATTTTACATATACAAATCCAGTTATATAAACAAAAAACAAAATGCACATAACAGGTGACCATGTCAGGAAGGTTTAACGCAAATGACCAGGAGACCTTCTCACAGAAAATCAATAAGGAAATTAAACTACTGGTAACTTCATCAAGTGCCCTATCTGTGTTCTATTTACTTTTAAAAATTATAATTTATAAATTTTCAAATAAGAAAAAAATCTAGTAAAACTTTGACCTCCAGGTAATTTATTGCGAATGACATAATAATGTATTAAGTAATGAACTCATGTACTTACAACTAAAAGTTAAAAATAGATTTTTACTTGGAATAGTCAAGGGAGATCGCGCTCAAATAATTAATATTAATTAAATAATTAATTTATAAGCAACTTTAATAAAATCAAATACAAATAAAATTAACTATTCGAATAAATAAGTTTTCTATGAATTATTTTAAAAATTAATTTCATTTTATTTTAATACTATAATTGAAATATAAATTCACGATTAAATATATATTTATTTAATTAATTTTAGATAATCTTCAGGGTATGTACCATTGGGTTTAATATTCCACCTCAGATTTATTTACATAATATAGCATAGCCTACATATCTATATAATTTGTCACTGTAGCAAAACAAGTTAAGCTCATAATAAACTTTAAGCGGGGGTCCGGCATAAACCAATTGCAGACTGCTGAACCAACAGACCGGCCAAAAACATTCACGAGATATTTTTGTTATAGGTTATGAATCTACTTTTTACTTTCTCTTGCCTATATGAATATATAGGAAGGAAAGTATTGTTTTCATGTCGATTTTTCGAAATCCAGTTTTCACCGGATCTATACGTTTTCAGACCCCCTGAACCCAAAAAACATGTTTTTAGCGATTGGTCTGTGTGTGTGTGTGTGTGTGAACAGAATATCTCAAGAACGGAACATCGTACGAACTTGAAACTTGAAACTTAAGTTACATACCACTACCGGACCCGACACGAACATTTTCATCAAAATCGGTCAACCGGAAGTAGTAGTTTATTCGTATAATTTTTCAGTTTTTTGCGATTTTCTCAAAAACTGGTCCTACGATTTTTTTTAAAATCGCCTATTTTACTCAATTTTTTATTCTCTACAAGATAGGGTAGGCGCCATGTTTGCTGAAATTCTCGGTGAGGCTGTTTTCACGTAAAAACGTTGTTTTTTTAAGATTACAACTTTAATATAAATTTTAGCGCAAAAACTTATATAATAAAAGTTGTAGAGAATTTAAAAACCTACAACTTCTGTTTCAAACATTTTTTTGTATGACGCTTAGTTTAGGAGTAATTAGCGATTTTCTGATTTTTTTCTCACGAAAACGTGTGAAAAATCGATTTTTTTAAGATTTTGGCCTTAGTATACATTTTACGACAAAAGTGTATATAACCAAATTTATAGGAAATTTAAAGATCTACAACTTTTATTTAACGTATTTTTCTCTACAGAGCCTAGTTTAGCGTGAAATAGTGATTTTCCGTATTTTTAAGCCAGACTGAGGTTGATTTTCATTTTGAGTGTTTCACTCATGATTAAAATAAGGTTATGTTTATTGAGGTTAGTTTTTTGTTTATTTCTAATATTTTATTACTAATGTTAAATTATATTGTAAATTATTTGCATTGGCAAGAGCAAGTTGTGTGAGTGTTTCACACCAGATTTTTTCGTTAAAAATTTAATAAACTTACCGAGTTGTTTTAGCGGTACGGACGTCAATGGAAGTTAGCTATTTAACAGTTAATTTTTGGGGACGACTATTCAGTTACTTTTATAAGGATTTGAATAATAGATATTGGTTACCATTACCAATGTACTTTGATATTTTAAGTTCAATTAACCATAATATCTCAGAAATGGTCGGCCTGAATGTGCATAAGACTAAACTCATTTACACGCCATAATATATTGTAAAAAAGTTCGTGATTCTTCTGTAAATGGTTAATGTAATAGGTTTTTTCTTGCACAAAGTTTGTATTGTATGGAGTGAAGTGTGCTGAACAAGGACAGCGAATTGCTATGAATGATATATTTTTCTATCAAAAATAGAAGAAATGTTCGTTTTTATTTTCAATCCTTCTTCAATGATCATTAAAAAATTAAGAAAATTTTCAAAGGATCTAAATTAACTATTAGACCGCACGTATAAAAACAGTTAGCGCCTTTGTCGTCGGAAAGTCAACAATGGACTTGTGAATGAAAAGTGTCGAAATAGTGTCGTTGCGGGACCGGTTCTGAACTATACTGATTACCCGTACGAGTGATAGGAAGTGTTTGTAGCCAAATAATCGTTTTAGTTCTTAAGAATAATAATCTATGGTTAGTCCTTATAGATTTATTTAAGCAATAGCCTAATAGAGCCTATAATATAGGGCCTAATGGAGCCTAATAGATTTATTTTATGTATTCTAATTTTATAGTATTTGTTAGTAGGCTAAGTTAAATAATTAATTCTAATTATTAAATTCTTATCTAATAATAAGTTTTTCTCATAACAGGCAGGTGGAGCGTAAAATGTTTTGCACTCGATCTGCTAGTTCCAGGGTAACAAAAAATAGTTCTGTTTCTGATCACACGGTTAGTCAATTACATGACTGTAGCATTTAAGAACATAAGTCAGAGGTGTAAAAAACACTAGTCAGAGTTATTTTTTCTGAGAGTAATGAATTTCAACATTATACAGCCAGAGGCGAATGAAATGAAGGTGTCATTTGCAGGGTGGAAAGTAAATGCTTTTCAGAGGGTCCGGCATGCTGATAAGCATACTTTTTAACGGAGGAAGGCGATCGCAAACCACCTGACTTCTCGTTTTACTTAATAAAGCCTCTAAAGGTACAAACCAGCCTTTCGACTGATGACCTAATCGATACACAATAATATGTTGTTATTATAATAATAATAATAATAATAATAATAATAATAATTATTATTATTATTATTATTATAATTATTATTATTATTATTATTATAATAATAATAATAATAATAATTATTATTATTATTATTATTATTTATTAAACCCAGATCCTGAAAGTACCTAGGTTTAGGTGCATCCTCATCTCATTGGGTCATGGGAATGCTTTTTGTTGTTAATTGAACATTGCGAACGTAGCCTACATATATTAAGGATTAAATGATAATATAAAAATCTTAAAAGGCGTATACCTGTAAAACTACTGGGAAATCAGTCAGTTTTTACTGGCCATTTTACTGTGTAAAATCCGAACATAACTGTATAGCTAACCCATTCTAATAAAAACACAAATGAATTAAATAACTAAAGTTGGGGAAATCTTAACATTTTATTTATAATCGGATACAAATTTGAACAAGGACAACTAATGATGTTTGTTTACCGGGCGTAACAGATGTTAAATGACTATATCAGTCCGAATGTATCGCCGAGAAGCTTCTTATAAAGAACTAATACGTATATATTTTTGTTACTTTTCAGAATATGTGCAAATTTTTTAAATAAGTACCAAATATGAATAACTTATTTAAGATATTTCATTTGGGAACACTATACTACGTACACTACACTACGGCGGTGGTTCGGCGCAAATTTTACATCAATCTTTTTAAAAGTGTAATATACATCATACATATTCCTCATTTTATTTGTAATAAAAATGAGGTGTCGTGAAAGTTACGAAGGGTTGCTAAGCCAAGTTTAAGAGGAATATAGTAGCAAAAGAAGGGATGTTTAGGATAGAGGAAAAAGAGAGAAAGAATATGAGCACGTCTGTTGAGAAAGAGGGAGAAGAAAACATGATCTTGGCCTGAGGGATCGAATATAAAAAAACGAAAACGCGAAAGAATATATATAGAGCTATGTGTCTGCGATAACACGCCTTGCCCTACTGTATCACACGTCGTATTGGTAACTCTCATATAGAGTGAATATTGAAATAACATTGTTATTCCCAAGTGCACCAATATCTTTCATGTTTCCCCTTTTCAGATACACCGCCACCAACACAAGCGGTAGTTGCCATTTTATTTCAGCACGTTCGGTTCAAGCCAATCGAATAAGTATTTTTTAGTCTAAAAATTTCGATAAATAAAACTGGTAGTACTTTTTAGAAAAGCAACGCAAAGAAAAGCAAAGTTTTATCATCAAAAGTTAAAATAACTATCAAGAATTTTAAAATTTACATTTTTGTAAGTTGTTTTAGTCTACTATTTTATTTTAAAAATTTACAATTTCACCCAACAAAAGAAACACAAAATGTACAAAAATTTGGCGTCATACAATATACACAAAAAATGTGGTGTCAAAATAAACGTTAGATTCACCGGGTTGGTCTAAAGGTAAGGATCGCCGTGAGTCCGTTGTTTAAGAGCCGATTTTCGGAGAGAACGATTCCTGGTTTAAATCCTAGTAAAGATAGTTAATTTCATACGGATTTAAATACTAGACAGTGGTTACCGGTGCACTTTGATGGTTGGGGTTCAATTAAACATACTCTCTCACGAATGGTCGGCCTTAGTCTTGTAAATGAGGTTACACCTCATTTATATTGAGATAAAAATTTAAAAAAAAACTAAGTGTTAGCTTCAAGGAAGGCACCACCTCCAACTACTAAAACTATGCTAAACATGAGTTTTTAATTAAATGAGATTTAAAATATTAATATAGCCTAATTTTGCCCATAACAGGTAGGTGGAATGTTAAATTATTTGCACTCGATCTGCTAGTTCCAGGGCTATAAAAAAATAATTCTGTTCCTTATCACATGTTCAGCCAATTATACAATTGAAGCATTTAAGAGCAGAAGAAATCGAAGTGTAAAAGATATTAGTCAATAGCTATCTCCTCTGAGAGTAATGAATTTCATTACACAGCTAGACCCTGCGGAGAATGAAGTGAAAGTGTCATCTGCTGGTTGGAAAGTAGATGCTTTTCAGCGCGCCCGGAATGCTGATAAGCATACTTTTGCACTCCGTGAGGAAGGCAATTGTAAACCACCGTACTAATCGTTTTACTTAGTAAAGCCTCTAGAGGTTCAAATCAGCCTTTTGTCTGATGACCTAAATAACAAAACAGCCTTATTAATAGTTATTTATCAAGCCTTCTCCAAACCTTCATTTTCGACCTTCACAGGATTTCTGGTAAACCATAAAGATTTACATAGAGTACCGAGGAATTATTATGATTCTAACGTCTCTGAACCTACGGTACACATTTAGAAACTTATCACAAATACAAGGGACGTATAAATCATCGTATAATATTTGATTAAGTACGCAACTAAGGGAATCAGTAATTAGGTGTTAGAATTTACATTGGAAACGCTTACTGAAATGTCTGGTAACTATGGTGGACTATACTACATACATCTATATCGATTGGAATTTACCTCGTGTACGAGTACATTAAAAACATTTCGACATCATAGGTGATTTTGATCGATCGGTAAAAATTCTTCATTACTATTTCTCTAAGTCAATTGTCGCTGAAGATTGACGTGGACGTTCTGTGTAAGACCATTTAAATTTTTTAAATGCAGATGACGCTAATAGGTAATTATGAATTATTTTCATTTTTTGTGAGAAATTAAATAGAAAACTTACTGTGATGTATAATAAAACCATAAAAATTAATACGAACTATTTTTGTGCACCTACAAAATCAAATGTCTCATTTTAAAACGTAGTACTCCTAAGCATTTTGTTCCGATCACCTTTTGCCAAAATTTCAAATAACCTAAATTCATTGGTTTCTGAATTCAAAAACACAGATTTTCTATTTCTTATAAAAAATATGTTAATAAGTAAAGTAAATATGTTAATAGGTACGAAAAACAAAGTAGATGGGCAACGGAGAATTCTAACAAACGAACAAGTCTATAAAGAAAACGAACCCATAACAGATAGAATAACGAAGAAAAGGATATCTTTTCTTGGACATTTTATCAGAACACCTAACGACAGAATTTTATACAAGATGATTGGAAAACTCTTTCCAGTGGTAACATCATGAGCATGGATCCGAAATGTCAAAGAAGACATGATCAAACTCGGATTAACTCTCGATGATTTAGAAAACAAAACACAAATATTAAAAATCTTAAGAAATAGGTAAAGTAGATTTGAAAAAAAATCAGATGGAAGAGCAAACCCAAGCAGGAAGAAACCGGTCGTTTCAGAAAAAGTTTGGCAAGCAAGATCAGCCCGAATGAAGGCATACTGGCAATGGATCAAGCTAAAGAATATGAAAAGGAAGAAGCTTTCTACATTTGACTGAAGTGATCCACTGAGGTCATAAAAGACAAAAAAAACGGTATGTCCTAAACATTGTAAGAACGCATTAACAAATCATATTGACTGTCATCGGGAAAGCTAATTTACACCACAAATAAATCGTTTCGATTTATTTAATTTCAAATACACTGCGTGATGATTGGAGGTTACAAACGTATTTGAAAAAAAATCTTTTAATAGAAATACCGAAGCTAAGGTATCTGTTTAAAATAATTGTAATCACTTTATTATTATCCCCAAACTTTTGGTAATGGGATAGACTTTGCAAAAATAAAATATTACATATGCCGCCTCCGTAGCTTGGAGGTAGTGCCCTAGCCTACAACGAGGAGGTCCCGGGTTCGATTCCTGGCTAGGATCTGGAAATTTTCACTAGTTAAAACCTACCGTAGTCGTAAGTAACTTTCTCGTAGCCTGTTGATACAACTTTAAATAGACAATATATAAAAATAATTATTATACAGGACTATCTACTACATGTAAAAGTACTCCAGATGTAGAATCCGCAACGTAAAATATTTTATATGTATATAATATTCAAGTACAGTTTTTAAAATATATTTACACTCTGAAATTTAATTATTAACTTTTTTTTGGTTTAAGGTCCGACTGTTCTGCAATTACTGCTAATGCAGACGGTAAAGGATGAAATGATTTTTTGTAACGTATGAAAATATGCCGTGCCTGAATGGGATTCGAACCCAAGATTGCATGATGAGAGGCGAGCACGTTACCAACTACGCCAATGTGGCCGGCTTAATTATTAATTAAAATGTAATTATACTTGTTCCACTGATATTAGATTTTTTGTTTTGTCTCACAATGAGTTGTTTTTATTTACAATTAGCAAAATTTTAATGTAAACTGCAAGAAAAATATCGCTCATTAATTTACATTTAAAATAGATATCTACCGTGTTTAAAAACAATGAATTTTTAAAATATAAAATTATTTGTAAGAAATATGAGGTATAAAAATAATACGAAACGTAACAAAAAAAAACGTTGAAGAAGACAACAATGGATCAGAAATTGTCAAAGCAGTTGGAAGAAGAGCGATTTGTGTAGGCTAGGTTTGGACATGTAGGCAGAGCGGAAAACAGACAAATATTTGAAGACCTCTCGAGTTGAAAACAGTGAAGGGTGCGAGAAGGGGAAGAAAATGCGAAGATGAATCGATGGAAATATAGTGTAGTGGAATGTTCAAAGTAAAGGCACAGTGAAGTGATACGACCGAAATTCAGAAAAGAAATATGATGCAGTTATGTTCACAGAATTATTTATTGTACGTAGTACCCAGTCAACAATACGACCAATGGGTTTCATATTTATTTATAATAAACTAGTAAAAGGTAAACATAATTTCAAATTTTAATATTTTATATTCAGTATATAAATTATAATAGACCATTGGACAATAACCTTAAAAATAAAGCAAAAATATCTCGCTAAAAGTGTTTACAAGACCCAATTGAAACATTTTACAGACAAACAAATTTTTTTATAAAAACCAGTACATAGTAATTAAATAAAAAGGCTGTGCAACTGATGAAGTTGTCAGCGTAGCTGGCTTATATGCTACTGATCCCGGATTCGATTCCCAGTCAGGTCTGATTTCCATTCACTCATTTTAATCTATCACCCTTCACCGACTGCACTAGTCTCAATGTACAAAACACTTGGACGTGAAATGAACAAAAATACATAAAAAATATTCTCAGAATATATGAAATAAAGTTTACAATGAAAACGCTTAAAATGTTTATTATAAGTTTATTATAGTTTAACGAACTAGTGACTGCAGATAAAGGTGGAGCATAGTGACCTAGATCACAGCACAGAGCAAACTGACTTTCGTTAATCGTATCCTGCGTTGTCACGTTGTGGTCCTGTTGTGGATGACAGCCTAACAAAAAGTCAGCTGGAGTTCGGCGGAACAGAGTTCGACTTAGCGAAGGGGCAACCTTACACCCGATCTTGGCTGCTATTGGCTAGATCTCATTTGCAGTCTTTAATTCGTTGGAGTATAGGGATAATTTTTTTATTTTAACTTTCTCTCGCCTAATATGAATATATAGGGAAAGAAGGTATTATTTTTATGTCGATTTTTCGAAATCGAGTTTTCACCGGAAATACACATTTTCAAGCCACCTGAACGCAAAAAACACGATTTGAGTGTGAATAAATTCTCCCAAGAACGGAATATCGTACGAAGTTAAAATTTGGAACTTAAATTAGGTACCACAAGGCGATTCGACACGAACATTTTCATCAAAATTGGTCAACCGGAAGTATTACCTAAATTATTCATACAATTTTTAACTAATTTGCGATTTTCTCTAAAACTACCTTTTTTTTAAAAAAAAAAACTCCTCAGTTACTAAATTTTCTCTGCAAGATACGGCAAGTGCTACGTCTGCTGAAATTCTTTGGGAGGCTGTGCTCTCGTAGTAAAAATATTTCATATTTATTTATGAAACCAAGATGTAATCAAACATTTTGGATCAATCAAAAATACAAATGAAAATCAGGTAATCCTGTTTTGTATTTAACATCATACACAATTAAATTCAATTAAAGATTAATAATGAATGAAATTGTATCAACATGTTTCATTAATTGTCAATGTATAAGGGGGTATTAATAGGGAAAATATACGTAATTAAAATTTTACATATAAAAGAAACAAATTACGTACAACTTCAAATATATGTTTAGATCTAGGAAAATGGTTGTGTGAGTTATATTTTTTATGAACGAACTCAAACAAATACATGTATTGTATTTAGTTAGTGGTTGGTCAAATACAATACATAAAACACAGGATACACGGTCGTGTTAAGAACAAAACGTAATTAAAAGTTTTACTCCGTGTATAATATGATTTTACATTTCAAAATACCGCACGACACATAAATGTACAACGTAAGGTATAACTTATTTTTTAATTATGCAAGAAGTTACTGAAAAAAAACTAGGAATCTAACGCCCTTACCCCAGTTTTTCTGCAGTAACGCTCTGCAGTAATGAAAAGTAAATGCAATTAGGGATTTAATCAAAATACACAGGTAGAAGGCACGTGCACGAGGCTTTTCACAATGAACGCTCGAGAGTAACTAAGTGACGGTCATACTATGGAAATTGCTTTTGCCCATTTTATTTTTAAAGGGTTCAACACAATAAATTCCATTTTATAAAATGAGATGGTTTAAAAAGATATGAGTAAGTTCTATAAAATTTGTAAAACAAAAAGGAATTTTAATTACAATACTTAAACGGTTAAGACACAAAGAATTACTAAACGGAATTCTAATTAAATCTACACACAGAAAAAACGAACTGCACTTTTTGACTAACTCATACGCTCATCATAAAACCTCCCGAACCACAGAGGATAAAAACTTAAAATGTAAGTCACATTTACTCGCTGAGAAAGGATTTTGAAAAATTCTACTCCTAGTAAAATTATACTCCTAGAAAAATTGAGAATTTTCTGAAAATCGGTTTTTTCAAAATTATATAATATTTAAGGTTTACTTTACGCAAAAATGTTTATTTTTTTAAATGCTTCAACTTCATTGGCTTTGGTAGGACAGCAAAGAGCTGAACCAAAGGTTTCAGAATCGAAACAAAACTGGTTTCAATTGCAATAACAGTCTAGTATATATATTTACACGTCTTACCGTCCTATGCACCACTTTATTAATTGTTAATGAGAAGAAAAATTTACATAACTTAAAAATAACGAAAAACTATGTTCTATTCAAAACTTTATAAATTAAGAAAATTATAATGAAATATGTTTAGGTCAACAGCCGAAAGGCTGGTTTGAACCTCTAGAGGTTTTACTAAGTAAAACGAGGAGTGAGGTGGTTTACCATTGCCTTCCTCACTGAGTGGAAAAGTACGCTTATCAGCATGCCGAGCCCTCTGAAAAGCACATATTTTCCACTCTGTAAATGACACCTTCACTTCATTCACCACAGGGTCTGGCTGTACAATGAAATTCATTACTTTCAGAGAAGATAACTCTGATTAGTGTCTTTTACACCTCTACCTCTTCTGTTCTTAAATGATTCAGTCATTTAATTGACTGACCATGCGATAAGAAACAGAACTATTTATTTTAGCCCTGCAACGAACAGATTGAGTGTAAATAATTTGACACTCCACCTGTCTGTTATGGGCAGATAATGAAATAAACAAACAAAAATGCTTGCTTTCGTGGATGTAGTTACTGCTATCTGTAACGACCGACTAACAGTATTTTATGAAACTAAAAATGATTGTATTTTTTGCTTAGGTATTTAGACCAGTCAAGTCAGTAAGCCGTTAGACAGTTACTATTATTTAAGTAACATGATAAGCTCTTAACTCCATGGAGTGATTTTGTTCAAATTCACATTTACTCTTAATTTAAAAATTACAAAAAGTAGTGATCAAAAAAGTAGTCTTTGGCAGTATTGTAAAGTTCCCGATAACAGGTAAAAGCTAAAAAAAATCAGCCCAGATTATAAAAACAATAAAAAACAATTTTTATACTTCATTTGTTGTCGGAAACTGTACAATATTGACTTACACCTAATTTGATCGCGGCGTTTGGTGTATTTTTAAATTGGAGTGGACGTAAATTCGACCAGGAACCGCCAGTGGAGTGTTTTTCATGTGCACTTTGTCAGCTAGCAGCAAAACCCTACCCCACAATAGTATTGCCGATCCTACTCTACGGCAGCGAAACTTGGGTGCTATCAAAACGAGAGGAGAGTTGATTGCAAGCATCTGAAATGAGATTCTATCGACATATGTATGGGTGTAGTAGAGAAGATAGTTACAGGAATACAGAAATAAGGAAAGAACTCATCATCGTCTATATAAACGACAGGGTATCTCAGAACAGAATGCAGAGGTTGGAGCATGTGAGAAGAATGAGGGAGGATAGAATACCTAAGCAAACACTAAGCTATAAACGGAGGGAAAGAGAGAACGAAGAGACGCTCAAGAAAGACATGGACAGATTTGAGAGGTTCGGAATAGGCAGAGATGCCTCATCCTTGAAAGACAGAAGACCTAGTCAGGTGCTCAACATAAAAGTTGCTATTACAACCTGTGTTACTGAACACAAAAATTACATAATTATATAATACCAACTATCTATCAGATCAACGATTGGGCTGGCCCGAAGGCATTAAAATAATTTTATATGATCATTTTCTTTTTGTGAAAAAACAACATTTTCCGTTAATATATCAAAAGTAGTAATAAAAAGGAAATATAACTATATCATATCCATTATACTCTTGATGAAATGGACAATGATAAAATGGATAATAATGGAGAGGGAAGACATTTTTTTCTTTTTGAGTAAAAAAAGATAATGGTTAACGTGACGAATTGTCGACATAATTTGTAGGACTGAAATGAGGAGAGAATTAGGAAGACGTTATATTATATATATATATATATATATATATATATATATATATATATATATATATATTTCCTTAACTATATAGCAAGGAAAAAAGACATTTATAACTGACACGAAGACATGAAGGAAGAAGAAAAACGGAAGTAGGGCGACAGAAATGTGCGGGGCGGAAAAAGAAAGATAGTAAATATTTTGGTGTGAGATGGTTCGTACGGTCAGAACTTTGTACGCACTGTGATCAATACATCTAAGGTGTGCGTTCTACCATCTTGTCATATATATGTATGTGCAGCCTATATATATATATGTTACATAATTTGCATTTTCACCACAGACCATTAAGTTTATCCACCACCATTGCCCTTAAGCTATCAACTCACCCTCTTACAATAACATCCCGCCCCACCTTATAACGACGCTATCACACCACCCTTTCATTACAACCCCGTCACCTTCTGACCTATTTCTGTCATTCAACTTAAGTGCAAACATCATATGATTGATGCGTCACTGTGAAATAAATTTTGTAATTGCTTCAAATATTTAAATTATTTCAAAAAGAATTTAAACATGTAAATATCAAGTTACACGTATTAAATATTATTTAAAGATACTTTCGACCTATGTATTTTATTATTATTAAATGTGTTATGCATTATTTATTTTTAATATAAAAATCGAAGAGTGCAATTTAAATGAAAACAGTTTAACAATACATTGTTGATTCAATACCTTTCTAAACAACGATACAAAAAGAAACTCTACAAGTGCAAAAAATTCATTCTGTATAACCTATTTAAAATAAAAATCAATAAAAAGTATACAAACTTTATTACAATTCTGCAAAAAAGTAGTAGTGAAACACCGATTATCCGGTTTTCGCTTACCCGTCACGGTACAACTATTTTTTTAAAAACGTGACCGATTACGAAAACATGTATGAAATGGTAATTCGTTACCTATAACAGGAGAGAGGATAGATTTATAGTTACCAAAAATGGTATGATTTAGCAACAAGAAAATGTAAAATTGTAGGGAAATAAAATATCAAAGTACAACTTTTTTTTAAACGCGAATAAGCTTCCACCAAATTTCTTAGTTGCTTTTCGCTAGTACCCTGACTTTTTTTTGGAGCGTTAAAGATTTACTGTCAGCTAATATCAGCTAAGCTGAGGCTTGGTAAAAACAGTTTGAAAGAAAAATATTACGTCGCGCGATCAATTTAAAAAATTTACGTTCGTAATACAGGAAATTTACAGTTAATTTTTTTATAATAATTAATTGCCATTCTTATTATAATTATAATCTCATTATTAAAGTATTTATTTGTAACTAGGCTTGAGGTTGTTAATTGTAAATAAAGTACTGTAAAAGGTTACTTTATTGTAATTCTTCTACACCCGACAAAACTTCATCAGACGGCACATCATCCTCGTTGTCACTACTTGAATCATGTTTCAAATTAATAAGTTTTTCTACCTGAACTTTTCTCAAAGAATCTAAATCCTACATGCGTTTCTCCACCTTTTCCAAGCGAGCTATTAGTTTTGCACCGATACTTTAGAAACACCAATTTCCAAAAGTTTCCTTACTTCTTAGAGCTTAAATGTTTTATTATTTAGTAGCCATGTAATCCTTCACCTGAGCCCACACTAACTCAATAGGATTAAGGTTACAAATGATATCCAGGTTACGAATTGAATCAGTCATTTGAGAAATCCCATACGTTAAAATTTTCCAATTTTTCTTTACTGGATTTTAGGACTAACTAAATGTAAACACACCATCCCTACAAAAATCACATAAGTCTGGTTTTCTTTAATAATACATAACATTAAGAAAAGGGTTATCCTTAAGGATATAAAGTGTTTCTTTCTAATTTAAAACTGAAAGTGGATTTTATTTTAATTTCAATTTTTTTTTAAAAAGTGGCTTGTCTTTAAGAAGACAATAACCAATTCAATTGTATATAGAAATGGAAGCGGACGACGGGCACCAGCCACTAGGTTCCACGTAACGTAGACACAACGGATCCAATCTTACTTCATAAAATGCTGTTTACAGTAGGTCTTAGCTTAAAAGAACTATAGTAATGTTACGAAGTCACGCACTCAGCCGGTGTTAGTTAACTTCTTACGATGACTAACTGTCAGCTGATTGGGTTAAAGTCTAAATGTTTTTTTTTTTTTAACTTTTATTTGTTATCGGGAACTGTACATTGTTGACAACTACCCAATTTGATCGCTGCTTTTTGCTGTATTTTTTTTGACGTGGATTAGACTTGAGTTTGAACAGGGACCCCCAGTAGAGTTTGTTCATGGATGGCTGTCAACTGGTCACCATACTAACTCGCTTGCCCAACCGGTGTTACTTAACAAATAATAGCGACTTTCTACCAGCTGACTGACTGGGCTGGCCCGAAGGCCAAAGTCTAAATGTTAACAATATTCTTCTTCTGGCCGCCTCCGTAGCGCAGTGGTAGCGCGCTAACCTACCACGCGGAGGTCCCGGGTTCGATTCCCGGCCAGGGTCTGAACATTTTCACTAGTTAAAACCCACCGTTAGATATCCTATCGTAGTCGCTGATGAATAGCTGTTGAAGAGATTTAAAATGAAGTAAAAAAAAATTCTTCTTGTAGAGCCAACTTTATTACTGAAGGTTGGTTACAACAATCGCAAATTGCTCTCTATTACGAGCCATCTTCAAAAGAGTGTGCGTATTAAAGTTCGTCCAGTATATGGACAAACTTAAAATTTTTCAATTATTAGCACTTCCTTCGCCCAGGCCTGCGCGTGCCGGCAAGTTTGCCCTCGAGAAAAGTCAATAATAATATTGTCAACGTTGATAATATTAACAATTCTAAAAATTGTACCAATACACAATAGCTACAATAAATAAAACAAACTAAAAATTTTAATCAGACAGATGAAGTTCGTTCACATAAGGTGTCAGATAAATTCCGGAAATTTTTAACTGAATAATTCCTTTTCTTCCGTAGCCTACAAAAAAATTAAACTAATAGTAAATAACGAAGAATAAACAAGTACTGTTTAGTTATGCAAAAACGTTTATAATATTCATTGTAATAGCGTTGTAGATATCTGTGGAATGTGTTGCAATGTGAGAGGTTCGTAGGGGTTGATACAGAATTCTAACGAAATAGATGTTATCACCACAAAGAGTACATGGAATTCACAATCGTATATACCACGTTTGAAATATTTTATGGATTCTCATTACACCATACTTAACTTCGTCCATAGAAACCGTCCTGGAAACATCCCGCTAAATATTTCAGCTGTACATATTTTAAACCACAGTGAATATACCTCAAACGTCCCTAATTCATGTCCTTGTTAACAGACCGAAAGTTTCGTTATTATGCACATTATTAAAATGTCTTCCGGTCTGCTGATCTGTTCGTTGATTTATACTTTAGGGACAATGCTTCATAACCAAATAAGTTTACTATTTTAATTCTTTATACATAAATACTGTCGAAGTATTAATTAAAACTACCGAATCTACTCACCTTTGATTTTTAACGAATATAAAATTGTCATTTTTGGCTATAACAGCCAGGTGGAGTGTTAAATCATTTGCACTAGCTACTAGTTCCAAGGAAAAATAGTTCTGTTTTTTTATCACATGATCAGCCAATTACAAGACTGAAAAATTTAAGAACAGAAGAGGTAGAGATTAACAAAAACACTAGTCACAGTTATCTCCTCTGAGAGTAATAAATTTAATTTTACAACAAAATATTGAAGTGAATGAAGTAAAGGTCTCATTTGCAGATTGGAAAGTAGATGCTTTTCAGAGGGCATGCTGATAAGCATACTTTTCCTCTCAGAGAGGAAGGAACTGGTAAACCACCTCACTCCTCGTTTTACTTAGTAAAGCCTCTAGAGGTTCAATCGAGCCTTTTAATTGATAACCTAAACGACACAATTGTCAATTAAAGACAACTAGAACAAGAAGGCAAAACAAAAGTTTTCAAGGCAACCAGAATTATTAATTGTATCCGAGAGGTGACTTGGAAAAACAAATTTATATCTGACTACCGTCAGACCCCTTTCGAAGTATTCGTCCAACATAAGAGAAGATTTTGCTACAACTAAAAGAATGATGTGAACAACTGAAATGAAGATATTGAGGACTATAAAGTATTTTAAGAGGTAAACTAAGACGTGACAATATCACTTGCGTCTAAGAAGTAAAAAAATGTTTACTACAGAAACAAGTAAATTATACTTTATTTTTGTACCTTCCCCAATAGCTTACGTTTCAAAAAAAACAGCATGCAAATGTCTTCTGCAAATGATATAAAGGAAAATTTAAGTATTCTTATTTTGAAAATTTTTTTTTAAGTAGTAGAAAGAGGGTAAGTACTCTATACCAATAAACAGTATGTCTGCACCTTCTCCAAGACATTGTACATCTGAAAATCGATAATAGTATTTTTAAAGAAATTGTTTAAAAAAATTAAAACAAGGATTGAAAATAGGAAAAGAAATAAACCAGTTTTCCATTATCCTTTCTGTTGTTTTTTAAATGAAATACATATTGTGACACATCGGCTGATAGGACAATAGTGTTTTTGTATGAGAGGTGCCAGCATGAAATATTACCTTCCTTTCGCCTCTTTACTTGTTATCTCTCTAAAATGAGGTAGAATTCTATTGCTATTTATTTCTCGATTAGGTATTTTTTGCGTTATATTCTTTATATTTTTTCAAAAAAATTATTTGCCTTTATTTAAAAGCAGTCACTCTCTTGTCAGAGAGTCATTAGTAAACAGTTGGTAAAGCAGTTAATTAAAGGTGTGAAGGTAGTGTCGGTAGAACCGTTTGTGAAGCTAGTATTAAATGGAGTGAGTTATTAAGCGGTTTGTTTTGAAGCAGATTATCAATGACAAGGAATAGAGTATTTTCATCATTGTGTACAACGGCAAAAATAACTAATTGATTACCTTTTTGAGTGTAAATGGATATATTTCTTATTAGTTTAGTCATGTTTGTATCTTAAGTTTTTAGAACATTTTGTAAGCAATTTTTACAATTATACCCCAACGAACTAAAGACTGCAGATGAGATCTAGCCAATAATAGCCAAGGTCGGGTGTGAGGTTGCCCCTTCACTAATTCACACTCTGTTCCACCGAACTCCAGATGACTTTTTGTTAGGCTGTCATCCACAGCGGGACCGCAACGTGACAACACAGGATGCGATTAACGAAAGTCAATTGGCTCTATGCTGTGATCTAAGTCACTATGCTCCGCCTTCATGTGCAGTCTCCAGTTCGTTAAGCTATAATTAGTTTATTGCAATTTTCTAATAATTATAACTGTAATAAATAATTTAGCAATTCATTTGTAAATCAATATTTGTTGTAAATTTAAAAACGAAGTGCTATTTTTAATTATAAACAATGAGATCCCGGAAGAAACTGGAATAAACGTCACAATATTAAGATGCAAGATCATTTATTTGAGGGAAAATATGATATTATGTGGTAAACGAACTGTTCCTGTAATCAACTGAAGAGACCAAGGAAAACTTTGATCAATTTGTAGGTACTGTAAATTTAAACGGAAACAAGCCCAATAGTGCAGTAAATTTGTATGCATTCTCTTATTCAGTTAGAATATAGTTACGTAGGCGGCCTATTTCGTATAATGGAAGAGGCAATACGCAGCATAAAGTCAGTAATAAAACTAGGTCACTGCAGAGTGTTTGCAAACAAGAAGGTATTACAATTATGCCCTTGCATGTTCACAATACTAATGTGCAACGGATATCCTGTTATATACATACATTGCATAGTCTAGAATGCTCCGTTGTATAATGCCTGACAAGCTTTGTGACAATACGTACGCCTAACGAATAAAGTAGTAACTATACACGAGACAAGAACTTTATAAACTTAGTTAGTATAATGCAAGAATTACTGCAATAAGTCCAGTAATACTGTATTTCTGAATAATTAGTGTATAGCGTATTCATTTAAAATAACCAATAATACAACCATATAGTACTGTAAAAGCAGCCCAAAACTTTGATTAGGTAAACTTTTTTACATTCCTATTACATTATAGTATTGAAACTAATGGTTTCTTTACTTTCAAAATAAACATCATTATTCTAATTCAATTGAAAACTTTTAGCAATATATTTTCGATCAAAATATCCGCTCAGTTTTCGTTCTAACAATATTTTTTTCTGAAACCACACAACTGATGAATAATTACATAAGGTGGAACGTTAACGCATTCTGTCAGCTGGTAGAAAGTCTTTTTGCGTTGTTCAGTAACACCGATAAAAAACACAACGTTATTGGGGGATCATCTAAAACCTACACAAGAACACACACTTGAATAGAATATATTTCTATTCATGTCAAAAATTCAACGTAATGGAGCGATCAAATTAATAAGCGGTTTTAAATAAAAACTATAGGCTAGATTCCGAGAAAAAGATATCACCTGAAAAAATCTGACTCAGTCACACATATTTTTAGAGCCAACTGAAAAACATATACAGATGGTAAAAATAAATTATGGTGGAAGTCTACCTAGGAATTTTTAATAAAAACTTTTTTGGCGTTTTTGATTTACTGAAATGTGCTCTTTTTAACGGTATATTTATATATATTATAAAGTTAGTCGAAAAATTAATAAAAAACATAATTGCGATCGGTTTCCAAGACAAGACTAGCTCCGTAAAGAACAAACAACACATTTTCGTTACAGATGTCTTCCGAATGAAAAAAGATAAAACCTTGATTTTTAACCTGTTTGAAGCTTGTTTATTTTCCTATTTATTTCGCCTTTTATACGTTAGGTTACACTAATATTTGCATACAAAATGAGGTGGGATGGCGCAGAGCAGACCACGTTGTCTGTAAAAACCTTAGTATGTCTTTAATTGCTTCTTTCCGAAAATTATGACTTCGTTGTTTTGCAAACAGTAAAAAAATGACAACTTTAGTTGTAATTAAGATGAATAAATAATTTTTTTTCACTGATTTGACAAATTCTGCTCTAGGGACCTGGGTATTATTATTAAATAAGTCTTAGCAGCACATTTTTTATGGGGTTATTAAAAGCAAAAAAATCTTATGAAAATATTAAAATTGTTCAGAGTAAGCGTATCATATAGCCAATACCGGCGTCCCTAGATAATTTTATGCTCTTTTTTTATGTTTTTGAATCAAGTTAATCGGGGAAATATAAACTGAGATATGATTTTTTCGTAAGGTACTGAATTTTCACTCCTCCCCCTTGGGGAGGGGTTGTGGTTGTTACAGATATAACAATGCATTCTCCTTTGTGTCCCCAATAATAATTAGTTTAAATATGAGCTTCCTTCTCCTTAAAACACAAAACAATTTTTTTTTAGGACACTCCCCCCTTAAAAAATTTATATTGGGAAAACAGTTTTTCACAAAACTTTTTATTTTCTAAGGGATTTCGGGTAGGACTTATCATTTCAAGATAGTTTCATCAAGAATATTTTCATAAAAACTGGGATGGAATACAGTCATTTACGAAGTTCCCAAAATATTTCAAACAATGTATTTAATAACAATTCGGGAAATTATTAACGTTATAAAAAGCTTACTAATGTTTTAAAAGAAATGTTAAATCGGGTAATAAAAAGTTTTCAATTTAGAACATTGTACAATGTACAACTTAACGTAATACAATAGTTAATGCGTTCTATTATAAACAGATTTCAATAATAATTTACAATAACACAACAAAATAATCTGGTTTTCATAGAAAGCGTCATTTTTAAAGGATTTAGTAGTTGCAACAATTTTAAAAGATAGAATTCTCTCGGTGCACGGAAAAAAGCTCAATATGGTTGAATATAGTCCAAAACCAATTATCTGAACATGATGGAACCTTTAGAAAAACCTTCCATTAATGCACGGGTTTCCAATGAAATTTCTAACTTTAACCTAGCTGAAAGAAAACTTTTAATGATACCATAAAGTGAGCTTTTCATTGCAGCACTTTACCACTCCCGAATATTATCGCGTACTTAAAAGGTATCTTTATTATATAAATAAACAGTACACTAAAATCCATTACTGTATTTTACATCATTTTTTAGGACTCCTAGACAAAGCCAGGGCACTTATAAATTTATATGAAAGTAGTATAAAAGTTGTAAGTTTCTTTTGCAGTTCCAAAATCACAAGAAGAAAAACACGGTTGAAAAGTTAATTATTAAGGCACATTAAATGCAGATTTATAACCAAAGACAGTTAAAATATTCTTTGTGGTATATGGTCAAATTTTATTCGTATTCATGTACACTAATAAAAAATTTTAAAACAATAAATTGAAATAGGTATAAAAATAATAATAAATAGCTTATAAACTTGTTAAAAGAGAATAAACCCATTACTTGGCCATTTGCTAGAAAATACGTACAAAAAAAATTGAAACGAACTTCACGCAGTCAAAAGTGTTAGCACAGTAATGTGGAGTTGAAAGTTCTGATTTTGTTCCTCGGATAACATCTGGAAGAACCTAATTATTACCGTCAAATTATTACACTTCCAAAATAGCTTAACTTAATATTTGCTTTCAAAATTTATTTTCACATAAAGTTTAATTCTGCCCATAACAGACAGATGGAGAGTAAAATTAATTACTCTCAATCTGTTCGTTGCAGGGCTAAAATAAATAGGTCTGTTTCTTATCACATGGTCAGCCAATGAAATGACTGAATCATTTAAGAACAGAAGAGTTAGAGGTGTAAAAGACACTAATCAGAGTTATCTCCTCTGAAAGTAATGAATTTCATTATACAGCCGGACCCTGTGGTGAATGAAGTGAAGGTGTCATTTGCAGAGTGGAAAGTATGTGCTTTTCAGAGGGCCCGGCATGCTGATAAGCATACTTTTCCATTCAGTGAGGAAGGCACAAGTAAACCACCTCACTACTCATTTTACTTAGTAAAACCTCTACAGGTTCAAACCAGCTTTTTGGCTGATGACCTAAACAACATAGTTTAATTTCTACAACTCGAATTTTCTATAATTCGAATTAAATTTGGTTTCCCTAGGATTTACTCGTAAATTTACGATAAAACTAGCGCTATAACTCGAATATTCACAACTCGAACTTCTTGTTTGAGATTTTTTTAATATCCGAATTCGTTTTCGTTTTTAACGCAAATTTGTACGAAAATGTTTTCGTAGCCTAGAATAGGTGTATTAAGTTGGTTGCAAGGAGTACGCGGATAAAACTTTCCCATAAGAGGTGTAATGCTCTGAAAAAAATCCGATCAATTGGCGATGCAACATGATCATACCAGAATTAAAGCTTGCAGTAGAAGACTTAAAAAAATTAAAACTGTCATAGAATCGTTCAAAAGGTTATTTGTGATGAAGTTTCTCAGTTTCTTACGAAGACTGCTAAAATTACAAGCAATCTTACTTCTTATCAATTAATTCTAATTAAAAGTTAAAGCGCAGATTTGTTTAAGCCATTAAAACAGAATTATTTTGTAAATGTTCAACATCATCTTGAAAAATTGATCAACATTCTATAAATAGTTTTGTTGTTCTGTATTTAGATTTTTCTTTAACTCGAATTAGTACCATATTCCCTACGTGGTTAGAGTTATAGAGCATAGAGTAAACTATATGTTTGAACAAAACAGGTCAGTATTGTACATAGGGTAATGACTGTCATTAGTAGTCAATGTTTTGAAATTAATAAAATAACAAACACTACTACACGAAGTAGCACAGTCTTGTCAACATTAAAATGCAAAAACGTTATTCTAAGTTTTCAAGAGTACAGGTTGACTTTCTTTCTCAAATAATAAAAAATACGATAATTAGGAACTTGGGTTAGATCATTATAATAGCGTTAGATATATAAACCATCCTATTCCTACGATTATACCACCGAAATTGAATTGAAAACCCCAAAATCGAATCTGACAATTTTACAAGTTAAGATTAAAATCATTGTTTTCTAAAGTTTAATAATTAAGCTGCGTTTCTCCTATTGACTAAAATCCACATCCAAAATGTCTTGGCAATATATACGCCTCCGGAATCTCTCTCAATTCACAGCCGATACACAAAAAATTCCATTCGTTCAGACGATCTTCCAGTGTTACTGACACATAATCTTCTGTTCATTCCGAACTTCTTCAATTCATGTACCTTGCAACCAAAACCTCCTCTGTTAAGTCTAGTTTACTCCTCATATTCGTACTAACAAATCGCACATCTGATCCTTCAAAACACTGCTTTTCACTGAAGCTTTACATATTCTACACTTTACCTTTAATATTCCTTTTCTGAATGTCCACGCCTGCATTGCTAATAGAAAATTGTGAAGACATCTCACAAGTCTTATTTGTAAATTTTTAAATCCTTGTTGCAAATTATATTCTTCATTTTCATAAAATAGTTCTTGTTAGTTCTATGACTAATTAACAACTTGAGCTTGATCGATACAACAATTTATTATAATATTTTACTAAAGAGCTTTAATTCTAAAGATTGGCAATAATATTCTTGAGTACCTAATTTAGAAAAATTAAACAGTGGAGTGAAATCTGTAAAACAAGGGAAAACATAGAACCAGTCCAATCAACACACGCCTCTACGGTAAAAAATCTAACATATACTCGTATACTAAATAGTATGTTAAACCACCGGATTGGTCTAAAGGTAAAGTCGTCGCTGCGAGTCAGCTGTTTAAAAACTGATTTTCGGAGACGAAGGTTCTGGTTCAAATCCAAGTAAAAGTAGTTTTATACGAATTCGAATTAATCCTAGACAGTGGTTACCGGTGTACTTTGATTTTGTACTTTGGGGTTCAATTAACTATACTCTCTCAGAAATGGTCGGCCTGGGTCTGCACAAAACTACACCTCATTTACACATCGTACATATCATTCTCATCTCATTGGGTGATGGGGTTGCTTTTGATATGAATTGAACAGATTCAACGTATACACAAAGAATTTTAAAAAAATAAAAATTTATGTTATTCCTTTTTAAAAGTAATAAATGCAATGAATAATTTACAATATAAATTAACGAAGAATAAATTACAAATAATACAGAAAAGTAATGATCCATTTTGTATGTATGCAGTACAATATAAATTACAATTGCATAATAAGTTCACTGATAAGTAGTAACATGACAGTTGGTAACAAGATCTATTTGTCACAGACATCCAACATACCGGCAGTTGTTAAATGACCAATGTTACTGTTTCCGATAGAAAATACAGCGAAATAAGTATGTAAAGAAGGACAGATGTATACACAAAAGAAAGGAGGGGACAACGGACATACATTACAAATGACAAGTTAGCAGCTCAACTGTACGCTATTGTTTTATATTCGTATATTTCATTATTTATCGACATGTACAATCTTTATCAATAGAAACCCTGTGTGTTATCACCACCACCACTACGATAGGGGTAACAACAATACTGCATTAAAAAAAATAATGATCGAAGGAAATTTTAATGCAGTTCACACAGAGAATTATAATTAATTAATTACATTAATCAATCTTTATTTTTCATTAAAAATAAAACAGCGACGGGTTTTTAAAAGAATTAAAAATATTAATTACAAATTACATGTCAACGTTACCATTATAATTAATTATTATATTAGATTAAAAAAATAAAAATAAATATGTTACAAACAGTTTTATTTTTTGTTTTTAATAACTTATTCACGGAGGAAAATATAGATGAAAATTAAATCAGTAAAAGCTTAAGAGAAAAAGTTGGAAGGAAAATAGAAAACACCGAATCACGTAAAAACAGAATTAAAACTGTGCAATAATCCTTTTCACTGTAACAACTTGAGGCGGTCGAAATGTGGTACTACTAAAGAAGGATGTCGAAATATTCTTGCATGGAAAAGTCTGTACCAACCCTCCGGGATACTCCATCGTTTTGAAAAAACATCAAAATTACAGGCACCACAAAACAATTAGAATACTTTAGATAAGTAATGAAATGTCAGAAATAAGTGATAGATTGTTACAGAATACCATTTAAGGTAAAATAATGAGTAAACTCGGTCCACGTCGTTGCTGAAGAACCTTCGCGACTGGAATGGTGTAGATGTGAATGCGCTTTTAGACTGGTTGTCGATAGAGCGCACATTGCTGTGATGGTTACCAACTTGATGAAAGAACATGCAGAAGAAGAAGGAGGAGGAGGGGAGAACTAGAAGAAAATAAAGGAAAAAGAGGAGGAGAGGAGAGGAAAGAAGATAAAGACAAAGAAAACAGAAGAAAGAAAAAGAAAAAGAAAAGAAGAAGAGGAATCTTTTTCACTTTTAAAGTAGTACATACGAGTATGTGAAAAAGACTCCTTGTAAAAGAGATTTTCAAATAATTTTTTTATTAGACAATAATAAAAATGTACTTAAATGTTTAATTAGATAAATTTATGCCTGGGTAATTTTTACTCTACAACCGAATTTGTTATTTAAATTATATTTTAACAAACTGGGATATTCGGAAAATAAATGCAATGTAAGTACTAAAGAAGGTAACATTACGTATAGACAGAAAACCGGAATACTACGTTAAAAATAAAAAATTCAGAACACTTAGACTCGAATTCCTCAACTTAAATTAACCGAAGAAGGTCTTAATAGAAGAGGTAAACATAGTTATAAAACCCAAGCTTTTTAGAGACACACATTTTCAGGCCTGGCTTTTATTTACTTTGCTAAATAGCCATTTGGACTCTCAAACCAAGATATAAGAGATAAAAATACAGAATACAAGTAAAATGAACAAATTTATGAATAAAATTTAGACTATGATGGGAATAATGACATTAAGAACACACAAGTTTCACTTAAACATTATATTTTACTTAATTTTAAACAAATGGGACAAAATTATAGTAATAAACGTCATAATTATACATTCAATATAAACTTTTGACAGCCCAATGCTAAATATTGAACATTAAAATCGTTGTCCGTCTCAACAGGTAATTATTATCCTCTTATCTTTAGGTAAGTTTTTACTGGACTACTCTGATTTACACTTTCATAATACGTAACATCTTTTGGGTGGAAGCAACCCCAAGAACACCGTATAAAAAAATCTAACTGTTAAAAACACTACGAAATTTTGCAGAAGGAAAAGGATGACATAGACAATTTTTTTGAAGACATCCATTTATCGTATGGAACAACAAAGTGAATAGAAAATCCTAGAAAGTTTGTACGAGGGTAGGCTGATCACTAATGCACACATGCTTGTAGAACGCGAACAAGATGTACTTCAGAAGCGCACCTGGTGGCATTTGGAAGTACTATTTCTGCTCTATACGATTGCGCAGTTTGAAAACGTTGCGTTCATCCAAGTTTTGAGTAGTGGAAGTATGGCGTCGTGTTCTGATGTTATGTCAACGCGAGTTAAACAACGTGCTGTTATCGAATTTTTAACTGCTGAGGAAGTGACTCCTAGTAAGATTCATCGTCGTTTAAAAGCTGTTTATTGTGACGATACTGTTAATAGGTCTACTAAAAATCGATAGGTAATAAAATTTTCTTGATTGCCAACCTGAAAAAGTTCAGAACACTACCATCTGCAAAAACCTTCTTTTGATTGTGTTTTGGGATGCTCGTCATGTTTATGTGACTGATTACCTGGAACGAGGGGCAACAGTTAATTCTACTCAGTACATACAGACTCTAAAAACCTCCGACATCGAGTTTGTCGTGTTACAGGCAGCCTGGCGCCAATAATCTTGCAACATGACAATGCTCGTCCTCACACTTCGCGTACAACTGAAGAGGTTCTGAGAAACCTGAAGTTTGAACCGATTCCACATCCACCTTATTTCCCCGACCTCGCACCTTGCGATTTTTATTTTTTTCCTCTACTCAAGAGAGACCTTAAGGGTAATCATTAAGCTCGGAAAATGAGCTGAAGGCAGCTATTGCGTCCTGGGTTCGAAAAAGGTCGGAAGAATTTTTGAGTGACGGAATGAAAAAACTTGTTTTACGTTGGTAGAAATGTGTAATGCTTAAGGGTGACTATGGTGAAAAATAAATATATGATTTTAAAGGTCAGAAATTATACTTTAATTTGTTTTTACGCGATCTTGCTATGTTTTGTTCGCGTTCTACAAGCACGTGTGCATTAGTTATCAGCCCACCCTCGTACTTAAGTCCTCACGCAATAGATTGGTTGCGTTGATATGAACAATTTGTTCAAAATTTTTTTGATTTTTTTTACTTTTTTAGATGGTAGACTTCAGTATTGTGTTCAACTGGTCTAATATTGTCTTTTTTGCGTAGTCAACCTTATCAGAATCACCCACAGGGATACCACTTTACTTAAGTACGATTTTTTTTTCGGACGTTAGACCAAAAAAAATCGTACTTAAGTAAAGTCGCATCCCTGTGAGCGATTCTGATAAGGTTGACAACGCAAATGAGACAATATTAGACCAGTTGAACACAATACTGAAGTCTAACATCTAAAAAAGTAAAAAAATCAAAGAAATTTAGAAGAAATTGTACATATCAACGCAACCAATCTATTGCGTGAGGAGACTTAACATGTAAGACCACTGAAGTTTCATGTTAACATAATGTACTGTCAAATTAATGAAGAAACTAATTCGTACATAACACAGTAATGCCGTACATAAAACTCTTGACAAGTTATGATCCTGACACTATAATATACGTGTTAACATGTCATAGTTTGCGACACCCTCTGGACAGTCGAATTTCGATATATTGGACACAGTTAATGTATAATTTCTGTTTCGAAAACCCAAAAATAGACTAAACATAAACTAGGGCAATGAGAAGCATTTAAGTACTACGTATATAGTTGTAACATTTGACATGCTAAATTTACACGAATTTCGGTGTATTTAGTTTATTACAAATAGCGTAAATGAAAGGCAAACTAAATTATATTTTTACCACGCTTCTAAAGTAATTAGTGTTTTAAATAAAGACAATGATTTATTCTAATAAACAGCGAATAACTTCTTAAATTAAACAAAATTACCAATTGCGCCCGCACGTGTATATTTCTGGCATTAGAGGGTACGGATATATTTTGGGTTGAAAATATCAAACGTTAGACTATAGAATTTGTTACACAAATTTTATAAGTATGGCACACAAATTTCATGAGTATGGGAAAAGAAAGGCTAATCCTCGAAAAAAGAACAATCAGAACTATTACATGTAATCGAAATGATGCTTTTCAGTAACCTAAATAGCGGGTAGACACATATCAGACGAAATGAAAAAAAATTAATAACCATAAAAAACGGTCACGAAGAAAATTTACACTAATTATATGTAAATAATGATAGAAAACAAAACTTAAAAAAGAACGAAATTGACAAACTAAACGACAGAAAATATAAAAAATTAATTTCACTTTGATTAATAATTTCTTAACTTAGATTCTGAAAGACTAGTCAGAGTTATATTCTCTGAGAGTAATGAACTGCATTATACAGCCAGACCCTGTGGTGAATGAAGTAAAGGTGTCTTTTGCATGGTGGAAAGTATATGATTTTCAAAGGACGTGGCATGCTGATAAGAATAATTTTCCACTCAGAGAAAAAAGGCACTGGTAAACAACCTCACTCCTCATTTTACTTAGTAAAGCCTTTAGAGGTACAAACCAACCTTTCGGCTGACGATCTAAACAATAACAGATCCTGTAAACGAGGTCATAATACTGATACATGCTCACCGAATTAATACGGGGATTGAAAATGTTCCAGTCGCATTTTTTATAGCAAGACTCATGGACACGGCCTCGGCGAGGACGTTTTCATTTTCTACCCTAAAAATTCTACAAAAACCCTTAATCTCAAAATGGGTCAGCAAACAGCTGACGATTTCTAGATTTTCCATCGGAAACTTAAGAAATCTACCGTAAAACTGCACTGAAGCTTTCAGGGAGGCCACAAATTAATTAAGCACGGCATCTTTTCGATAAGTCTTCAAAACATGGTTTTAAAAAAACCTTAATTTTTTTCTGCATTAATCGGAAATTTGGAAAGAAAAACGACGGTGATGGAAAATCTGCAGGCGAACAGCTACATTTAAAAAAAAGAAGTTGAATGGAAACAGCACGTGGGAACTGAGACCTAACTCAACCAAAAAGATCCAAATACGTTTAAGTAAATAGACTGTAGATTTTAAAAGTTAAAAAACAAAAATAATCACCCTAAAATAAATAATTTTCGAACAAATCAATATTCAACGGAATTTTATTACCCCCGTTAAAGGTGAAATCAGTGAAACGAAAATTTTTCAGTATGTTATTTAAATTAGAAAATTTATATTCCCTTAGATTCTCTTACTATAGCAACATATATAAATATAAAGACTTACAATTGATTTATTACCATTATTGAAATATTCATAATTTAACAGTGAATTTGAGTGTGAATTGTTAACAATTTTCAATGAAAATCATATAGAATTTTACAGAATTTGCATAATTTTCTTTTCTAATATAACAGCTTCAATATACCTGTATACTATACATATTAGTAAGTAAAATGAAATTGACATAAATTTTCCATAAAATTAACTACAATGGTAAATAAAAAAAAAAAATTTTAGTCACATGTTTATAAATTTTAAACTCTAACGTGTGTGCGTTGCAATCTGTTCAATCTAAAATAATAACCATGACCCAATGAGATGAGGATGATTTGTGTGAGGTGTAAATGAGGTTCAGGTGTGTAGCTTTGTACAGACTAAGGCCGACCATTCTTGAGAAAATACAGCTATTTGAAACTCGACCATCAAAATACACCGGTAACCACTATTTAGTATTCAAATCCGTATAAAAGTAACTACCTTTACTATGAAATTTACCACGGAATCTACGTCACCGAATACAAGCTGTTAAACAGCTGACTTCCAGCGGCGTTTTTTACCACTGCACCAACCCGGTGGTTAACATTTATAATAAGAGTATATTATATTTTACAGCTTGCATGAAATCGATGTAATTTCCACTCAATTCTTAAAAAATTTTCTGTTTAAGTTCACTCGTTTTCTCGTTCGGTGTAGATGTTAATCGAATAAGTTGGTGGTAACTTTCTTTCTAATTAATGTAATTAAAGATCTAGTGCAGACTGGATCTAGTGTGTACAATTTCTACCAGAAAAACAATAACTTTATGTTTGAAGTTATTCAGTTATGTTAAAAAGCGTGTATCACACTTCAGTTCAATTTTTTCAACAACTTGGTCACTAGCGACTATTTTAGTTAACGGATGGTGGGGTTGAATGTGAAAAAACTTTCAGATCCTAGCCGGGACCTTCCACTTAGTAGTCCAGAACGTTGTGCACTAAGCCACGGAGGCGGTCTGTTTTGCTGTTTTTTATTGAAATTGTGCACTGTTTAAAGAACAACAAAATTAACTTGTAACTTCGTAAGTTATTAAGATTAATTTGAAATAAATTAACCCAAATTTTATTTTTCGGCTACAGAGTGCTTGAAGACTAAGTGCAAATACTTGGAGAGTCCATTCCACCAACGAAATCATAATTTTTAAATAGTGCCTTTGAAAGTTGAAAAATATGCAATATTAATGCAATAACTTTTAATCTCAGAATAAAATAAACTAGCATAGTGGACCCGTGCGAATAAATAAATAAATTCGTACAGTGTTCTTGGGTTTCAACCCCTATCATTAAATAAATGATTTAAGTTAACAACAAACTTAACCGTACTTAAAAGTACGTGAGTAACGACTAAAGCACAGTAGTACGATATGTAGTTTCATCTTGAAAAGGACGAGTTTAAACTAAAATTTAAAAAAAAGAACGTTAACACAATGTTTACCGGCTGAGTGTGTTCCGCGGTGAGAAGAGAAGTGCACATATTCTGTATGCTTATGAAATATGGCTACGGAGGGGTTAAATGTAGGAGAACCGCATTACATTACGTTATAACGAAACTTAATCTTTTCATTTCGTGTAATGAAGCTCATACTAGCATGAATTTAAAGTTTAGAACTTTTGGGCAAATCAAGAAAGAATACTCTTTAAAACCATGTAAAAATTATTAAAATCCGTTCAGTAGAACTCTGTATTTAGGAGTTAATAGAATTCCCGTTTAAAATACATTGGAAGCGATTTTGCGTTTTAAATATATAGATTCTTCCTTTTTTACTTTCTTTTGCCTGTATGGATAAATAGAAAGGAAAGTATTGTTTTCATGTCGATTTTTCGAAATCGAGTTTTCACCGGATGTACACGCTTTCAGACTCAGTGAACCTATATATAAGACATGTTTTTAGCCATTGGTGTGTGTGTGTGTGTGTGTGTGTGTATGTATGTATGTGTGCGTGTGTGTGTGTGTGTGTGTGCGTGCGCGCGCGCGTGTGTGTGTGTGTATGTGTATATATAAACAGAATATCTCAAGAATAGAGCATTTTACGTTGAAACTTAAGATAGATACCACTAGAGGACCCAACACGAACATTTTTATCAAAATCGATCAACCGGAAGTAGTAGTTTATTCGTGTCATTTTTCACTTTTTTGCGATTTTCTCAAATACGGCTCCTACCATTTTTTTTAAAAATCGCCTCATTTACTACATTTTTATGCTCTACAAGATATGGTAGGCGCCATGTCTGCTGAAATTCTTGGAAAGGCTGTTTTCTCGTAAAAAACTGTTGTTTTAAAATTGCGACTTTAATATGCATTTTAGCGCAAAAATATATACAATAAAAGTTGTAAATCATTTAAAATCTTACAACTTTTATTTATAATATTTTTTGTATAACGCTTAGTTTAGCAGTGGGCTAATTAGCAATTTTCTGTTTTTTTCTCTCGAAAACGAGTAAAAAAGTCGATTTTGTTTGGAGATTTCAGCCTTACTTAGAATGCATTTTACGACAAAAATTTATATAATCAAATTTATAGAAAATTCAAAGATCTACAACTTTTATTGAGCGAATTTTTTCTACAGACTTAGTTTAGCGTGAAACAATGATTTTCGTATTTTTAAGCCAAACAGGTTGATTTTCATTTTGCGTCTTTCACTCATGATTAAAATTAGGTTATGTTTATTGAGGTTAGTTTTTTGTTTATTTCTAATGTTTTATTACAAATGTTAGGTTATATTGGTTATTATTTTCATTGGCAAGAGAAAGTCGAGTGAGTGTTTCACACCAAATATTTTTTAAATTTTATGTAAAACCGTGGCCGCAACAAAAAGCTCGCAAGGCCTTGTGGGACCTTGCGCTGTACATAGAGCGCAAGACAGCAACGTAGCGTTCCAGGTAAATAGTCAACGTTTCTTTCATTCAATTCCTTAAATGTATTAAGAAAGTCGGTTCTTAGGCAAACTAGAAAACAGGCCAGTCTAATCACTGGGCGGATCCCTTTGAAATGCTCGGCAAAAGTGGTGAAGCAGGTACTTTCACAAGTGGTCAGCCGACAGGCAATCATGAAAACTACTAATTTTAGTATAAAGAAAAACGTTTAGTTCCTCATAGAAAAATGGAATTTAAAATCTCATTAAAACATAATTTTAAATCAGATAGGATTTATTTCACTACTAAAAATAAATAAATTACAAGCGTATCTAACACCATCACAGACATTTAGAAACAGCTGATAAATTAATTTAAAACAAATGATTAAAGACAAAAAATAACTTACTTTAAATATCGTACATAAGTGTATATTTTTAAAAAAAAGAAATAAATAGAAAAATGGGTGAAATAAAAACACAGCGAAATATATTAGGAAAAAATAAAAAATTCACTTGTCAAATAATAGAGAAAAAGAAACAAAAAATGGGTTAAACTTATGAAAATAAATTGCACTAATTAAAATTCACGCTTTAGAAAAATTAAAAACAAGAGAATTCATTTATAAATTAACAATTTATTTAAACTGTCAGAATTTTTTAATTCTTTACCTCGTACGTACTGTCAAGTCAATTAAAATAATTGTATTTCAACATGTTTGCTTTCTTTGTTATTACCAGTACTTTAAAAATTTCACACAATTATTACGTTATGAGTTATTTCAAATGGTGTTCTTATTTAAATAATATTTACACATATTTTTTTAACTGCGAACAATTTAATTACGTAACAGAATTTTAAAATGTAAAATGAAATTAAAATACAACAACAATGATGTATTTCGGTCAGTTAGACGATCTACTATTAAGCCAGAGGTTCCGGGTTGATTCCCCGACTGTGATACGGAAGTTTACAAAAAAATTAGAAAAACTTACAAAAATATAAAAGTAAATGTATCAAGAATATTATACTATATAAAAAATTTGGAACAATATTGTAATTTTATAATAAAGACATTCAAGAAGTAGTAAGGAAATAAATTGTTTATTGTAAGAAATTAATGAATTCTAACGATACTGGATGACCGTCGAATGAAATGTATTTGAAAGTTCTTGGAAACGCAGTTGAAACGAGTGTTAAATAAGGGTCTTTGTTGTAGGCCTACCTGTTATTGATCATTTCTATTATGTTTTTGATTGTTCTGGGTAAAGTGCAGAAGGGTTTCCATTGTGTCTTATTAGGTGAAAAATCTGTGCCTTTTTGTTTATTTTTAAGCGGTAGCTCTTTATCGGTTAGTTTATTGAGTTGAGTCAAATGATCACACGCTTATGACTCAGTGATTGCGGTTAAAAGTGTTAACCGGTTCTGTAGCAACTACACTAACAAAACGTCTTCGTACTGCAGATAAACATTATAAAACTGTTGGTATGTAAGAATCAGTTATTAAATGTACAATGATCTTCTGTTCTTAAATGCTTCAGTTATATAATTGGCTGACCACGAAATAAGAAACAGAACTACTTTTTTGTAGTCCTCAATCTGCTAGTTCCAGGACTACAAAAATTAGTTCTGTTTCTTATTACTTGGTCAGCCAATAAAATGACTGAAGCGTTTAAGAACAAATGAGGTAGAGGTGTAGAAGACACTAATCAGATTTATCACCTCTGACAGTAATGAGTTTCATCATTTTACAGCCAGACCCTGTGGTGACTGATGTGAAGGTGTCATTTGCAGGGTGGCAGGTGGATGCTTTTCGAAGGGCCGTAGCATGCTGATAAGCATACTTCTCCACTCAGGAAGCAAGGCATTGGTAAACCACTTCACTCCTCACGCAAAATCAAGTCACATACCAAATATCACGTTTCTTTCTAAATAATAAGTGCTTCACGGATTAGGAGATTTCGTATCGCAGATGTACATAAATCTGATTAAGCCTATTTACGGTTTGAGAAACCCGGCCACTGTCACGAACTTTAATGTACTCAAGCAGATCATGCCAAACTATACCCCACTAAATTAATAAACGTAAAAGTTAAAGACAATTTAACAATTGAAAATTTTTTCTAATGAAAATCAATAAGAATTCTTATTTCTTCAAGTTTTTTCTTTTAATGGAAACTACAAACTCTTTCCTCACCCGAATCACAGCCTAACTTCTGGCATTTTTCAAAATCGAATACATTTCATGAAGTTGTCTCCAAGGAAACTCCTAAGAATGTGAATTTTAACTTACCAACTTGTTCAACTTATACATCAGAAACTCCAAAATTCAAAATCCCTTACCTGAAACAAAGAAAAAGGTAAATATAATATTATGCAATTTTAGACGTTGTAATGATATTGAATTGAGAAATGTAAAGAACAGCGTCGTATTCAGAAAGAACGTTTGGTCAAACATTAAAATTTGTCCGAGAAACAATTTCGCACAGTTATACAGTAACTCATTGAAATAAAACAAAACTTCATAATCCATGCAGCAGTTAACGAGGAGAATGTATCACTGAAAAGCAGAAGTAATTCCCAGGTTTTTAACAATTGGCATATAAAAAATATTTACAAAAACAAAAATGAAATTACGAAGAAGGAACAGAAATGTAAAAAAATCACACTACGAATCTCCGATAATTAGCCCACATATTGCTAAAGTAGAAATTAAAATTAGTCTAAAAATAATACGGAAACTGTTACAGTAGAGTCAATTATCCAAACATTCTGAACATCAACATTTATATACAAAATCTTACAGAACTAAGACCTAAAAAATCGAAAGCGAACTTGGAAAGCATGATTTAACTGAAAGAAAATGTATAACGTGGTTCAAAGAAGTATTCAAGATTACTTTTCACTAAATTAACAAGTTTTAAAATTCACGAGTAGTTTTCACATAGTAATTCAAATAGTTTTGAATTAGAATATGTAACATCGGCGTACAGAGCAATTTTGTAATTCGATCAACTGACAGACAATCTTAAAGAAAAAAACATTTTTAATCATCTTACCGAATTTGTCGGCTCGTGGAGTATTGGTGCGCTCGTACGTACACTTTTAAATTCAGTAATAACTGTCATAAAATATTGAATGTATTTACTAATAGCTGAAGATAGACACGAAATCTTGAATCACTCTTCTGGCCAGAAACTTTTACTTTATAACACTGTAGTACACATAAATTTAGCTTAAACATGTATAGGCCTAAGCATCGGACCATCCGAATGGATGATTAATCGGACGGTTAGTAAACCGGATGGCTATCTCTAAAATAAGATTATGTTTATATTACTGATAAACATGTCCTATAAATAAATAAATAAAAAAATTTCACAGAATTCCACGTTGCATTACAAGTTAGAATAGAAGACAGTTGTTTATATTGATTTTCTGTTATACACTTACGCAGGTGGAGTGTTATGCGATTATTTTCTGATAGTTTAAGTGCGGTAAGGTAAAATAATAATAATAGTAATAATAATAAAGGGTGAATGAATGTAGAACACAGTAGAGTACACGAACAAGGAAGTATGTCAGCTATTTATAACTTCTCATACACTCGCGGTGAAAATTAATAAAACGAAAACTGTCTTTGGCATAAATAGTAATTACGCTCCACCTCAGTTAATTGACATTTCCATTAATATTAATGGCGATATTATTCATTATCAAAAGTAAATATTATTCAATAACCAACCGCATTCAAAGCAAATATTTAATCAATTTCAAAATAATTTAAATACTAAAATAAACTTGATTAATTTTAATTAAGATTTCTGGAAACTTTTCATAAATATTGTGTCAAATACACACTTCACAAATTTTTAAGTTAATAGATGATTACATTAACATATATACGAATTTAATCAAATATTTTAAAAAAATAGACTCATAAAATTATCAATAGTTTTTAAAATTAAACATAAATCTACATAATTTTTTGCACAAAAGTAATAAAATTAAATTTTACAAAAATTTTGAAAATTGGCGATTAAAAAGTACACAGTTTTTTGCAGAACATTCAGAATAACATCAGCTTTGTAGTTCAATCAATGTCATCATAACCAATATAATTCCCCTCCACCGCGCCCCCCTGATAACAAACCTTTATAATGTAGAGTAGTCTATATGACCATTAATTAATAATTAACACTATAAATTTATACTCGATTTCATTTATGCAGATTCCAAAAGTGAAATATTTTTTCGGTACCTGTACTGGGAAAGAGTTTTTAGATTTGTAATAACCGATTGCGTCATTTCTTTACATTTATCACGCAGTTTGGCGACGGAATGTGGAGAAGGGATGTGGAGTAGGTCTACAGTAAAATAGATAAGATATTCATTTTAACCCCCTCTTATAGAAGAAAAGTTTTTACAGTTTCTTGATTTTTTCTATTCATTTAATATTCTACATAATACATAATTTTTTTTTCTGTTAAGCAAAACTTGCATTGTAGTCCTATCTTAAAATATACGTGTTCTATAGAGGTTTAAAAAATGTATTTATATTTGCATCCACATGCCTTTATTGATGTTTTTTTGTTCCGCTTATAGCAGTGACGATTCCCATAAGATCCATTGTGTCAACAGAACGTGCAAACGGCTATAGCTTAAACTATTACATTAAATAACATATGTAAAACTTCTTGCTTATAAGAAAGAACTCAATTAAATTCCTACAACCATTATAACTAATATTAGAAAATAAATACAACAGAAGAAAACAAAAATTTATGAAAATTAATCATGACTATTAACCCATTAAAAACAAGTAAAAAGAAAGATAATTACATTGTTGTTGTTGTTTAGGTCATCAGCCGAAAGGCTGGTTTGAACCCGTAGAGGTTTTACTACGTAAAACGAAGAGTGAGGTGGTTTACCATTGCCTTCCTCACTGAGTGGAAAAGTACGCTTATCAGCATGCCGGGCCCTCTGAAAAGCACAAATTTTCCACTCTGCAAATGACACCTTCACTTCATTCACCACAGGGTCTGGCTGTATAATGAAATTCATTACTTTCAGAAGATATAACTTTGATTAGTGTCTTTTACACCTCTACCTCTTCTGTTCTTAAATGATTCAGTCATTTAATTGGCTGACCATGTGATAAGAAACATAACTATTTATTTTAGCCCTGCAATGAACGGATTGAGTGTAAATAATTTGACACTCCATCTGTCTGTTATGGGCAAATAATTACATTATTACAGGTAAAAGATTTAGTAGTTTTTTACAATAAACAACGGCACACTTTATAACTTACAACTAAATAAATGCCAGGAGGTTTAAAATGTGACTATTTTTAACAAGGTGAGATATTTGATCAATTCATGAACAAAACGTTATAAATTTATTCGGAATTGTACATTTATGAATGCTGTTGGCCTATTTTAATTTTAACCAATCTATTCAATATTTTATATTCTGTGGTTGTTGGAGTGCAGTCCGAAAACGTTCTCTCTTTAATTTGGCAAACCAAAATAGAAACAACTGAATACCGAAAATATAACTACCATTTTAACATGGTATGTATTTTTTTGTTTCCAGAATGTCTCTCTATTTTATTAATGCTACTATTCTAGTACAAATAAAAATGATGTTTATTACATTCTTAACAAAATTATTAATTAGTTTATTATTGAATATTAATTTATAACAACTTTAAGTATTCAGTGGTAAAATAGATATCGCGTGAAGATAAAAGGAGTCAATTTATTGACATAATTTACTTATTCGAGTCCTTGGTTACCTTCTCAAGCGAATTGAAACGTACTTCTTACAGAACGATACGCCTTCATTTAGACAGGTATGTACTCAGGTCAATGAAGTAAGGGGTTGCAACACAAGTTCACATTGATGGCTCACACTCTTGCGCATTCTCTTTCCGTGCCTCTATCTCCGTTTTCCTCGCCACTTCTCATAAAAGCGTTCTCTCCAATGCAAGATAAAAAAAATAGTGTAAACAAACACCACCTGCAAATAATGTAGCCCAGTTTACTAGAAACAGATATTACCTAGTAAAGAAGAAATGAAGATTATTTCCGTTACGGAAATAGTAGGCCTACAACTCGAGATGATTGTAGACACAAATACCTACAACAATCTGCAATGTTTACGAAAGCTATAAGTTTTTTTTAAAAAGATTACTCCCAACGGTCTATACGCATCTAGACAGTTAACCGCGGCGGTCGATGTAAACAATTAAAATTATATGTCTGTACATGCACCACGATGCGGCTGACCGCCAAATACGGCGGTTGCTACGCAGTTAGCCGCCATCTTGTCAGCTGTTTTTTTTGTCAATCAAGTTTACTTGCAATTAAAGTCCGATTCATGAAAGAAAACACCTGTCTTTAAACAGCAAAATCTTTAGAATTGTTGTATATAAAAACAATTACGATATATAAAATTAAAGCTTGTTTTATTGTTGGTTACGATATAGCCTACATTAACAGTTTCGGAAATTAATATTGTATTAAGTATAACGAAATACGCATAAAAAGTACCCTGTTTTGACCAATTTTCCAGTATACCCAACTTCAATGTAGGTAGGCCTATTATTTTACTTGGTTCACGCGTACTTTAATAAATTGTACAGGGCTACAAAGTATTATATGTTAATGTAATCCTGTAACCAAAATTAAACAAGCTTTAATTTTATGTATCGTAATTGTTTTTACATACAATAGTTTTTAACATATTGCTGTCTAAAGACAGGTGTTTTCTTTCGTGAATCGGACCAAATCAGATTTCGTGTTCAATCAGATCAAATAAGAAACAAGTAACAAGAGCGAAATAGTTAAAAGAGAAATTTTTGATGATAAAATTCAATAACCTTAACCTCCTACTAAAAAAATAACTAGGAAACTACAAAAAGATAACAATATCCTTCAATTAATGGCAATATTTTTAGCCAGCCAGTATTTCATAGTTAACTAATCGGCGTACGGTCCGCTAAACGCGAGGCGGCTGGTTGAGTCGTGGCTAAACCGCCGTAGTGTGTGTGTAGACCCTAAGACTAACTTTTTTTTTCATTTTAACTGATCCAACTACTCAATCTAAGGATTTACAAACTAGTAGTTACCAGTTTTTATTATATACTATATACTAATATATAATGTATTTATAACTAATCGATACAAGTAAATGTCTCTTTTGCCTTTATAACACTTAAAAATATATACTAAATAATTATTCAGTACAACAGAAAGTCTTCTATTCAGATCTGAATTATGGAGTAGCTGTAGAGCTACGACATTCACATGATGAAGAAGTCTGTCTTCATGATTTCTAGAGAATTTTCGAATAACCTCGTTAATCGAATTTACTCCCAGGTCCCGGTGCACGTTGTCGTTCCGAAAATACCAGGGATCGTTGATTTTTTTCTAAAATCTTTGTATAATTAGTCAGTTAAAAACATTTGTACATTCCCAAAGCTAAATTGCATAGGGTCCTAAGGGTTTCAATAATTGTTTATATATTAGCAAAACTTACTATAATAATACATAATACCGATTTTCTACCTAATAACCAGTATTGTTGTTGTTTAGGTCAACAGCCAAAAGGCTGGTTTGAAGCTGTAGAGGTTTTACTAAGTAAAACGAGGAGTGAGGTGGTTTACCATTGCCTTCCTCACTGAGTGGAAAAGTACGCTTATCAGCATGCCGGGCCCTCTGAAAAGCAGATATTTTCCACTCTGCAAATGACACTTTCACTTCATTCACCACAGGGTCTGGCTGTATAATGAAATTCATTACTTTCAGAGGAGATAACTCTGATTAGTGTCTTTTACACCTCTACCTCTTCTGTTCTTAAATGATTCAGTCATTTAATTGGCTGACCATGCGATAAGAAACAGAACTATTTATTTTAGCCCTTCAACTAACAGATTATAATAACTAACAGAAAATAACCAGTATATTTTCTTGAATTTGAGATCCTAGCGAGGTTTAACCTCAACGATCATTCCTAGATATTTAGCTATGTTTGAATACGATACTTCTTTTTCGTTAATATAAATAGTTATATAACAGATTTTGTTTTTCGTAAATTAATACAACCAGACTTTATTCATTCAGTTATATTTTCCATTTTTTGAACGTTCGTAGTTGATTAACAGCACCTTGGAGCTTTGAAGTTTATTCTTTTTCGGTTATTCCGAGAACTAAAACAGAATATCATCTACAACAGTTGTTCTATTCTGTTATTAAATGTCAGGATATCACCAGTATACAAGAGATAAAATAGTGGTCTACACGCATGTCGTTTAAAACATCTCTTATTTTTCGATCTGAATTTTGTATATTAAAAGTTTTATTTTAGATGATAAACTTGTGCGTAATAAAACATTTAAAATTGAACTACGTGTACAGTAGGTATATATAAAAAGAAGCAAAAACTAGTTCATCAATAAAAGTAATAAATTTAATAGCACTAATAAATAACTGTTAATTAAAAAATGAAAATTAACGTGAAATTCAGGCAGCCGAAATGATGTTGGAACAGATTCAATTATATTCCATAAACCTTGACGGTAACATATTGCATAACAGTTGGAAGGTGCCGAGCGAACGATCCTGTGTCCAAGGATTCTATAAAATATGTTGAAACAAGATAAAAGTAGTCTACAAATTATCTCTAAATATTTTCAGTGTGCTAAAATGTTTTATTTTACAAAATTAGTAGGTACGTTTTTAAGAAAAAAAAACATGTAATTGACTAAAGATATTTTTGTATTACTTTAGGCGATTAAAACCTAAGCAAGGGATTCCCAATATACCATCACTACTTTCTCTACGATTATACAGATAAAATAATCTTATGGAATATATTAAGTAGTAGTAAAATTCTTAAAAACAAGAAGCAAAGTACTGGTAACTAGTATTTTAGAGCAGATATAGTTTTAATACGACAAGTCCTTAATTCATCTGTGTTGCTAAAGTAGGTACAATGCAGTTGACAGCTATAACCTTAGAAAAAGTATGAAATAAAAAGTAGTACCGTGTAATTGAAAGATACTGTTTTTAGTTGTTTTCTTTTAGAAAGAGACTAACTCGTAGAATTTTATCCTGAAAAATGTGTCTTTTATTTATTTCGTACTTCTTAGGCCGTGCTTATACATATGCGATATTTATATCAGACACTGGTATTACAACTTTTCTTGGCCGCGTCAGTTCATTTCCATCGCCTGTATTTGTATGTGGGATCATACGTCAAGCAGACATGTCGTAAACAAGACAATACTTGTCTGCTACAACTTTTGTTCGACACCGCTCGATTTTCAGACATTCATCTGTATGCTTCCGTGAAGTGTGGTAAAAATACAATTTTTTATACGATCATACAAGTGAAAATTATTCTAATAAATGAGTTCAAGAGAAAATGGAATGATGTTAGAAAAGAGTTCAATGAAAAAGTAATTTGACAAATTTGAAAGCACTTAAATAAGGTTATTTTCTACTCAAAACTATATTCTACTCAAAAGCACGTTTTGAGTAGAATATTGTTTCTATTTGTTGTAGTTTAGATAGTAATTTTTTATAGTTTAGTATACGTGCACAAAGAAAATAACAGTAATGCAGATTAAATGTACCATAAGGGTGAACCCAAAATCTACGTTTATTTTTCTTCTTCCTTCTTAATAATACCATTTATATATTTTCATGTGACGACCTGCTGTATCAATGTACGAACACACGGTTTCGTTTACAATATTTGTTTACAAAAAGCAACAAAACACTAATAAGGAAAACGTAGATAACATATCGCAGAAGTATAAGATCGGCCTTACTTGCCTCACACGTGATTTGATTGAGCTAATAGCAAATAAACATGGTTGAAAAAAAGCACCATACGAGACGGCCCGCTGGGCGGGCCGCAGCTCTTTAGCTCCCGCTAGAGAGCGCGGTTACTATTGTTTTAAGGAGACCCGGAAAGCCTATCTCCGTAATGTAAATGTAAGGAACATTTTCTCAAAAACTGTAAGAGTTATCCTATCCAATTCTCTTGTGGTTAGTTTTCAGGATATTTTACACCACTGAGTTAGTAGCATCTTGATATATTGTTAGGAAGATACGAATATTTTTTTTTTGAAATTACCACTTTTAAAAATCATAACTTTTTTCCTATTGAAGTGGAAAATAAATATTTAAACACACTTTTTTATTGTAATATTAACTCAGTACATTGAAATTCTGGTATGAAAGGCTATGCTAAATTTTCATTAAAATCCATTCACAGTTGGCTGAGAAAATGTTCCTTATGCGTCAAAATTGCTATTTACAGGCAATAAGAAAAAACTAAAAGAGAAAACACTATACATTAAATAATTCAATAAGTTATTTTTTTCAGAGGTTAATATATTACACTCACAAGTGTTCTGGTGCTAACTTAAAGTTTTAAAACAAAAATCATCGCACAAAATAAAAAAAAATATATGTATTTATCTGTTGTCATTCAAAAAAGTAGAGATGTTATGCAAATGGTAAAGTTTTTAAAATAACGTACGGATTCAACATATTTTTAATTAAAAAAAAAAAAAACTGCAAAACCCCCAACAAATTATACCTATATCGTCGGATGCAGAAAACTCTGAATTTTAATAATTAGAAAAAAGCCGGAAATGTGAAAATTGTCAATTTCTTTCGTTCCGGGTACCCTTAATGCTTGCAGTCAACCGTCACTGTTGATTGCCCAGCAACCGCGGTGTTCAGCGGGCAGCCGCGTCACAGTGGATGTACAAATATGATTTCTATTGATTACATCATCCGCCGCACCTTGCCGCATCACGCGGTTACTGCTAAGTGCGTATAGACCCGTGGAGGAATTTAGACGGAAACGCTGAATGATTTGAATACTTGAATTACTGGATACGTCCCACACTGAATAGTCTATTGTCGTACTGAATAGACCTACTGATCTTTCGACAACGCATAATAATATTAATTTTTATAACTTTACCGTCAGTATTTAATAAAACAGTAAACCTTTCAAAGAACAACAAAACGTACTTCCGGAACTTCCATAAAATTTATTTATTATTAATATTTATTTAGAACAGTTATTCGCTATATGTAAATATTATAATATTAACATAAATAAACATTCTCATGAACTAACAAAATAATATTTAAAGAAGATATAACAAATATTGACTGTTATTTGAAACAAATTACAAATTAAATATAATCCATTTTATAATTCATAAAAGCAAATAATAAATAAAATAAAAACATAAAAAAGAAAATGCGTGATGTTAGTAATACATGGAAACAAGTATTCAATAAAATAAAAACATGTATCAACATCAAAGAAACCTTTTCTGTTTTTTTTTCTTTTTTTAATATCAAACGTAATATTTGTCAACTCGTTCATTAGTTAACTAAATGAGGGTAAAAATAACCTCTTAAAGGTAATTTCGCCAGAACACGTTATATTTCACTACAAACTACTATATTGGGCCTTTCATTAACTACACGATAACTCATACTGATTTCGTTTTTTTTTATTTCAAAAAACGACAGTAATTTAGAAAAGTTTTTTGTAAACAATATATACCATAAAAAGTTCAATCACTGATCAAAATTTAATCAATTTCATTAGCTACCGTTAACTGAAAACTATATACCTAATTTATTTAAATTAATGTGCTCTAAATCAATCTGAAATGATTAAAAACTCAATCAATAAATAATATACGATCTGTACAGTACAACTGAAAAGAAAAAAATAACATTAAGTAGGCTATTATTATAGTCTTTATAAATTCAATAGGCGGGTAATCGCATGATTCACTGACTCCAACTTTCTCTGTTTGGTATTTTATTTCATTAAGTTTCATGTTTTTCGGAGTAGAGCTTGTCTCTCTTAAATTTTAAAAATTAGGTGAACAAACTATCCGAAACTGTTCATGCAACCGTCTCGAGCTGTCAGACAAGCTGTACTTCTGTGTTATTTGTCACAAAAATAATGCTTGCCACAATTTTGAAAATTCAAATCGCTTGCTAATAGCTCTCATAGATTTATGAAGGAAGCAATTTTTCAATGATCACCCGCTTATTGATATTACATAGATTATAATTAGTTACGCTATTTTAAAGCGACCTATGAATTTTTTTAATTTTTATTAGTCGTCGAGATATGTACATTTCACAAAAACTACCTTATTTGGTCAACTGCTTTTTAACGGTTTCTTCATTTTCATTAAATTCAACTTTGCAAAATTTCAAAATATTAGCTGTTATGTCAGGGGTTCCGAGTTCGATTCCCTGACCGGGAATCCGGTCTGGTAATTTTTCATTTTTATGTCACCTCATATCAATACTGATTCATAAGCCAATGCTTCATTATGCACCATCAGCCAATAAAAAATAAATAAAAATCTGAACATTGAAAACTGATAGTGAGTATTTATTACCAGTTATCATCAATATGCTACATTAGTAAGACGCTGGCCCGACCGTAATGATAAAACATTTTGTAACGTTTTTTCTGCCATTTGTCCGGCTAGCTGTAGAAAACTGGCTACGATCTCTTTATTGGTAAAATTCACAGGACACTCGTTTGCTACAAAGAAGGTCCTGACTTCAATTCCATTAAAACGTTAAATGTTCATACAGTAGTATTAAAAACGTACATAATGTCTTATACTGGTGTTTAAGCAATAAAGAACAAGCCTTAAAACGAGACGGGAAGCAATGCTAGCGCCATTCGAGACGCCAACCGAGAGAGCCACGCCGAAAGCACAACCGCACACGACACAACACAATTTACGAGTGTCCAACAAAGGGAAGAAGAAGGAAGAAATAGCAAAGAGGTCCACAAGACAGTGCAAACCCCGGTGCACAATGCCTTAACATAACCGCCCGCCAAATCATTGACAAATGATTTCCAAAACTACGAACAATAACGGGGCCGCCCGCCCTGAACCAACGCAGGGCGCGGAAACGAAGCAACTAAAAGCCAAAACGAACGAGAAGCCTAGCACACAAACAAAAGCCTTGAAAACCCGCCCGCCGTGGAAGTCCCACGGGAGGGAATAAGCGAAGCAGCGAAGAAGAAGCCTGGAGACGAAACGAAGCCTGATGACGAAGCCTGAAGACGAAGTAGCAGAACGGAACATTTTGATGTGGCGTGATGCACGCGCGGGTGCACCCGGCCGACGTTGAACGGACATTTTCCACAGCCTGCGCGGAGGCAAACGGAAGCGGAGTATCTTGATGTGATCACCAGCGAGGGCTGGCAACCAGTAACGAAGCAAAATAAAACGAAGAACGAGAAAAAAAAAACAACAGAAGAACGAAGAAATAAACGAAGAAACGAAAACGAATGTAGATGAAGTAAGCGGGAAACGAAGTGAAACAGAAGAGTTAGTTGCCCAAAGGCAAAGCTAACTGGTACGCGGGTTGCGAAACAAAGTGACGAGTAGGCGAACAATTATGACGAGAATCTTGAATTGCGGTACGGCGAAATTCACAAACCTGTTGAGAGTGAATCCGTGATTGAAGCTGGAGTGCCGAGCGAGATGTACGAAGGTTACACCAAGCATTGAACGAACGATGAGAGTTGAAATTACAATCATTCACCGGTTGTGAATATTGTATACGACGAGTGGGGCCCCGCCCGCCAAGAGGGGCTAAAGGCGCGCGAAGAGCGTTAGTAGAGCATGAAGCGACTGAGGAGGGCCGATTGCCCTTTGGCGAAGCGATTTGTAGCGGTTTGTCAGCAGAGTGTGTGAGTGACGACGAGAAGCGATGATTCGAAGTGAGCTGGTTAGCCGTAGAATCGACTAAGGCGAGAGTAGCGGGTTTTGTCTGCGAAGTATCGATGATGGAGGAGGACTCGAAGCGGTTTGGCGAAGAGTGGATTGGAGGCGACTCAGTGGAAGCCTTCTGCGAGGACTTGAAGCGATTAGACGAGAAATTGATTGAAGACAACTTGGAGGGAGCCTTCAACGTAGAATTGGAGCGAGGCGTAGACTTGAAGCGACGATTTGACGAAATACCAGCAGCAAGATCGGTCGAGATACTGGCGGAGTCGGTAGACGAAGCGAGACGAGAGTCAACAGCGATGATCTCGGGTGAAGCAGCGAATTGAATAGAAGGCGAAGAGACTGAAGTGTTACGAAGACGATTAGTTGAAGCAGCAGGGCGACTCGAAATGTTGTTGGAAGCAGGTGAAACAAGTAAGCAGTTAGGCGATTGAATATCAGAAACGATAGATTTGTTGAGCTCGGGGTTTGAGGTGACATCGGGGTCAATTTTCGAATTAACAGTGACACAAGTTTGATGATCAGCGGCGAGAATTTGAGGCGAGGTTGAATTTGGATTTAACGTGCGATTTTCTACAATAGATGATGCGGAGTCAGAAGCAGTAGCAGTTGACGAGGATGTAGCGTTGTTCGAGAAGACATATGTTAAGAGCGAATCGTTACTTGTAGCGGAATTAGGTGGTTGTATGTCGGGTAACTTGCCGAACAATACATAACCGAATACAGTGGATAAAGCGGATGGAGTGCCTTTAATTAAAGGCGTTTTACTGAAATCTAATATTTCTGAGAAGCAGTCAGCACCAAGCAGTAGGTCTACTGAATTGGGGCTGCGAAAACGAAAGTCGGCTAGCAGATGTTGAGAAAACTGTTCACCAACGGACTTATGAATGCGAGTACTAGGAAGGCGGTCTGATATTTTCTGAATGACAGCAGCCTGAATCGGTAGGCGAAAATTAGAATTTTGCGGCGACAGAATTGTAAGGTTAGTAGTACCTTCGACGGAGGTGACTTGAGATGAAATGCCTTGTAGGCGCTTGGTGGTAGGCGCGATATCGAGTTGAAGAGAACGAGCGGCGTTGTAGGTTAAAATGCTGGACTGAGATCCGTTGTCAATCACAGCGCGAAGTGGAACAATTTTGCCGGATGAGTTGACTGCGTGAACGATAGCGGTGCCTAACAGCGCGGTTTGGCCGTCAAGGCGACAAGAAAGTGAATAATCAGTGGGTTGGTTAACAACAATTGACGAAGACGATGAATTTTTAGTAGCTACCGGCTTATCAGCAGAACAGGTAGCGCAGGAATCGATTGACGGAGTTGCGATAGTAGTATTTTGAATCGAAGATGAAGAATTCACAAGTAGGCACCCGGTAGATGGTGGGTCGTTATCCGGATGTACGGCAAGATGAGACGAACTAGCAGTTGGCGAACTATGCGGGTTGACAACAGAAGCGGTGGGCGAACTCGATTGTTGAGCGTTGCGGTCGATATGTAGCAGCGTATTATGCGATTTTGACTGGCAGATACGACAACGTTTATTTGAGTTGCAGTTACGGCGGTCATGGTGTCCAAAACAGGCGAAACAGAGTTTGAGACGAGAAATAATTTTGTAACGGTTATCGACAGTTTGCGACAGAAATTCACTGCAGTTGTGAAGCGAGTGAAGGTTAGATTCGCACGAAAGACATTTGATTGAGTTTGATTTAACGAAAAACGAAGGTACATTATCAGAATTAGGAGACGGCAAAATAGGACTACGATGACTGTGTACAGAATTGAAATTATCGGTTACCGGGTTAGCTGAGTCCGGTTGATCGAGGTTTGAAATAGTAGTGCCAATGTCTTGCGCTTTATTTAGCATTTCAAAAGATTGCATTCTGGAAGTTACGAAGTTTAATAGTTCAGAATAACTTGGAATCTTAGTTGCATCGTGTTGAGATTCGAATAATTCCCTCGTGGTATTATCCAAATTGTTGTACGCCATAGAAAACAACAGAAAGTCCGCTAAGTTTATATTTAATAGCTGCAGAGCGCCAACGGCGGAAGTATGAACGCTGACAAATTGTTTATAATTTTGATAGGATGGACTTGCGAATTTATCAAAATTACTGATTTGCGAAAAATGCATATGAGCGACACGCCTGTCGTTAGCGTACCTGTTGTTAATTAATTGGTAAGCTAATTGGTAATTTGCAGAAGTCAAAGGTAGATGAGATATTATTTGCAACGCCTCACCACGCAAGCTAGATCTAAAATAATGCAATTTTTGAATATCGGACAGTTCGGATTTATGTACAAGTTCATTGTACAACGATATAAAGTTTTGAAATTCAGACAGATTTCCATCGAAGCTAGGAATTTTTATTTTTGGTAGATATGTAGTTGGCGAAATTACATTAGGTTTGTTGTCGATTAAACTAGTATTAGCCATATGAGCGATAATTTGAAAATATTTAGTTTCAAAGTCAGTTTGGATGATAGCGATTTGGTTTTCAAGGTCTTCAGAATATGCCTTATTTAGTAAATCAATTAATTCATTTTGCAGTGGTTGGAAATCTGAGAATATTCGTTCAGCCTGAATTTTAAACGCATCGTTGGGTGCAGAAATGGATTGAACGTGTGTTAATGTGTTCAATGATCGGATTAGTTGACGACATTTTCTGAAAATTTGCTCAGCATTGTCCATATTGAATGCAGTAAACGAGAATAACGACAGAGGATAAAAGAAAATAACGATAAGATAACAATTGTGCAAAAAATCGAATAAACAACGTTAGTGCAATATTAATAATAATACAAAACAACAAATGTAAATAAACAGTTAAATTAAATAAACAGCTGACGTTTCAATGAATGAAAAATCCCGACCAATCAGAATGAGACAGCGGACAGCTGATGACGGCGCAGACCGCACTTACTACATGTGATAGTAACAACTGCGCAGTATGAACCAAAATTACAAAGATGGATTTGATTTGTAAGAAAAAATGGCTGCCGAAGTATGAAAACGTGCGTGAATTGGCGCGAACACAACGAAGCGTGGGTCCACCCCCCTCTCGCGTACTATACGAATACGAACACGAATGTTTAGCAATTTTAAGACACTGTAAAACCAATAATGCACTGATTTTATCCACGACCGGAGGACCAAAAATGTTTAAGCAATAAAGAACAAGCCTTAAAACGAGACGGGAAGCAATGCTAGCGCCATTCGAGACGCCAACCGAGAGAGCCACGCCGAAAGCACAACCGCACACGACACAACACAATTTACGAGTGTCCAACAAAGGGAAGAAGAAGGAAGAAATAGCAAAGAGGTCCACAAGACAGTGCAAACCCCGGTGCACAATGCCTTAACAACTGGGTTGGTCTAGTCGTATAGTCATCGCAACGAGGCAGCTGTTTAACAACTGATTTTCGGAGACGAAGGTTCCAGGTTTAAATCCTAATAAAGATATTTACTTTTATATGGATTTCAATACTACTATCGGTTTCATAATCATAAACACCCGAGTTTGAACCTTTGCATCTCCAAAACTATGAGTCGGATTTTAACATACATCAAAATTTAGCTCATTATTCTGCGTTTACCTATAATAGTCCTATATTTTGAATGTTGTTTAAAAATTGCCATATCGCCGTTGGAAAACAAAAAGACCCGGTTTTTTGGTACAGCAACATTGCGTTTAGAGGCGTGTAACTCGATAAGTATTTGACTGAAAAGTTTGAAATTTTAACACAACATAGACAATTATATTCCTACAGCGTGTACGAAATTTCAAAATCATGTTATTTAAATTTTGATTTATTTACAATACTCTGAACCCTTGCTATCTCTGTAACCGCTCGATCGTTCGGCACGGGCAAACTATCGTTTTATTCACCGCAGGGTTTGGCTGTAGAGTGTAATTCATTACTTTCAAAGGTGATAACTCTGACTGTTTCTTTAACACCACTACCTCTTCCGTTCTTAAATAATTCAGTCATATAGTTGGGATAGACATTTGGTTGCGTATGTTCTTTGATTGTAGCGTACACACATTAGGGATAAAATTACATTATCTTGTCGTGCACGGTTTTTTTATCTTAGAAATTTCTAATGAATCGAGAAATATCTTCAAGATTAATAAGTAAGATAACAAAGTAGGCTAGATTAATAGTACAGTCTAAATGTAAATATTGCGTGTAATACCATTACAAACGTGTTTCAAAGGTCAGATTTTCTATAGTAACTATAAGATTGCTAATATACTCGTTTCAGTATACGATTAGTAATAAAATAAAAATGAAGTCGATTTCTTTTAGATTATTATACACTTCTTTGTGTAGAAAAGGAAATAAGTTTGAAAAGAAATAATGGAAATAAAATATAAGAATGGTAAAAAATAGAAGCAATATAAAAATACAAAGAGGAGCGACGATTTGTATAAATGTTTGTCGTGCTTCAATAAAGATGAATAGTGGAAAAGGGGAACAGATGATAAAAAGGAGGAAATAGGAGAGATGAGTGGCGAAGTCCATTACGAGGGGATCGAGTCTCAGCATACAGAAAACCATTAAATCTCATTCCCCTTTACGTGTACACTACTATATAGTACCTAAAGGGAATCTCACTGACCCATACGAACAAGTTAAACTGCACCTACCGTTTCGTGTTAAACTATCTCAACCAAAACACAAACACTCAAAAGAGCTGTTCAAGGTATAAATCTTCAACAGTACAAGGTGCAATTTACACCTGCAGTACTATATATAAACTAAGATGTTTACTCATACATGAATAAAATATTGCGCAATCAAAAAACAGGAACAAGAAACGATCCGGTTTTTTATGTTACCTTCACATCTACTACTCGAAGTAAAGAAAAATATTATTCAAACAAATTTTCTTAAAAAATATTCAAATTTAGAAAACTGAATGTACTGCAGGTTTTATTAAGGATCTTATTATTTACAAATAAAACAACTTCTTTTTAAAATTAATAACAATTATTTAACGCAAATATTAAAAAGCGACGATGACATTGGGCAACCTTGTCATAGGCCTTTATTTGAGTGAAAAACTGGCAAATTTCAGCGCTGTATGCTGTTCTATTCGCAGCACAATAGGAAAGAAAACAAGAAAGGACATCCAAATGAAATTTTATAGAGCAAGAGCTGTACCACTCATAACATATGGGAGTGAAACATGGGTGTCATTACAGAGGAATAAATGTCGTATCCAGGCTGCTGAAATGATTTTTGCGGGGAGTCAAAGGTTGGCCCGGTTAGATAGAGTACGTAAAGAAGCTATCCGCGCCGAGTTAAATGTTCAATCACTGTTGGAAACGTTAAAAATATATAATAGAAACTAGTCCAACCATTTACTTCGCATGCCAGCTCACAGACTTCCTCTCCTCTGTGAGCATGGAAATATAAACGTAGAGGGAAGCGAGGTTTGGGAAGACCTAAAAAGAGATGGATGCCGAAACAGGCCATTGAGTCTAATCCTTGATAGGTGATGATGATGACGATGATGATGAACACCTATTTATTAAAAATTTAATTACTTAAATTACAGGTTATAACTAGTAGAACATTACAATCTACTTAATTTAATAATATAATAAATTGAATACAAAATTTTATTAAAACTTATGACGTAAACTTAAAATTAAATATGGCCGTTTACAAATCAACAAATTATGGGGTTGTCGTAAGCAACCCTATGATCCAATAATAGAGGATGATATAAAAATGAGGCGTAGTTTTGTACACACTAAGGCTGGACTATTCCTGAGAAAATATGGTTAAGTAAACTCCAACCATCAAAATAAACCGGTAACCACCGTCTAGTATTCAAATCCGTAAACAAGTACTAAAAGTAACTAACTAACTACCTTTGCTAGGATTTGAAACGCGGAATCTTTGTATCCGAAAATCAGCTGCTGAACAGCCGCTTGAGACGATTTTACCACTAGACCAACTTGTCGGTTTTATTCGCTTTATACGCATAACAATTTATAAAAATTCTGAATCTCCGAACGGGACAGCGAACAGGTGACAATTTATAAATTTTCAAAACAGTACACGTAATCTGGAATCACGTGATCTCACGTGATCTGGAATCAAAACAGCGCCACTTAGAAAATTCATGGAGACTACAAATTGATTAGGATAGTGATGATGAACACCTATTTATTAAAAATCATTGGTACGGTAAACCTTCAATAAGCCAGGTTATAAAAACTGTTCATTTTCTATTTCCTGCGTTAATCCGGAATTTGGAAATAATAGGCCAAACTATGGATGATGGAAAATCTGCACATTGAGAGACCTTCATTTTAAACAAAGGTTGATTAGAATCAGTCAGTCCAGTGGGAGCTGAAACCGAACTCGAGCAAAAATCCTAATCCTTCTAAATACATACAGAGTGATTCAGAACTATGTAAACAGCAATCTTTCGGTAGCTCGTTCTATCTAAAAATAAGAAAAAAGTTCATATAAACATTGACCCGAAAACGCTTCGTTAGCGAGTTATACAGGGTCAACAGATTTCGCCGAGAACTCAGTATCCTTGTTGAAATAAGACGATGTACACATTTCTAAGACTGTAATAAAGAGACAAATCTGATGGTTTCTTATGTATTTTTACTTGATAAATTTAATAAAATTGGCCCCAGTACCTCTTTCATCAGTTTAAAGATATCTTAAGTAAGACACTAGAATTGGGGCTACATTATTTGCATTGGCAAATAAAAGTTGTATGAGTATTTCACACCAGATTTTTCATACGTAATTTACATAAATATTTTCAGAATTAAATTTTCTACAAATATAATTGTTAAACATAACACCTTAATTAACCATTTACCAAAGTAATTTCACGTTAAAGATAAAAATGCGTTAATTTTTAGCCCCAATTCTAGTGTTTTACGTAAAATATCTTTAAAAATGATGAAGATACATTATTGGTACCAATTTTATTAAATTTATCAGGTAGAAACACCATCAGATTTGTCTCTTTATTACAGGCTTAAAAAGTCTATTTGGTCTCATTTCACCAAGAGTACTGAGTTCTCGGCGAAATCTTTGACCCTGTATAACTCGCTAACAAAGCGTTTTCGGCCCTATGTTGATATGAACCGTTTTTCTTACTTTTAGCTATAGCGTGAGCTATAGAGTTAGCTAGAGATTGCTGAATAGATCTGTATCACTCTGTAGATAAAGAATCAAACCGATTTTGGAGTAAGGATCGTTTCATACAAGCGGATTCAAAACAAGTGTATGAAACAGAAAATTTACGTAAGTAAAAAAGTAACACAAAAAGCAAGGGTATTCATAATACAAGTAAACTAAAATACGGTATGTAGAAACTTAATGTACCAGTTGGAAGAGCTAAAATGTATATGTAAAGAAACTTTCTTCCATTGTCCGTTACTCTATTGTCAGTACACAATATTTACATGCATATGTATCATAAAAGTGAAACCCTTTGTATTAAAAAAGGGTTGTCTGAAAAAAGAAATAGATTCTCCGTTTCTGTTAAATTTCCACATCCGGTCGTTTTGCGATGTACATGTTGGGTAGGGGAAATGGTTAAAGTAGCAAAAAGTTGCGCTCAAAGGAAATAATAAAACAGAAGAAAACGAAAAAAGTAGAAAATAATAGTAAAGAATAAGTTTCCGATAGCTAAAAGTTTTTAAAGAAAGATTTATATTCAAGAAAGTGCGTAAATTGATGGACGAGGAGTTTTCTCGTACAAATTGGAAAAATAAAACTATAAAATTTATAGAATCAAGATCATGTGTTATTAGAGTCATTTTTAATGCAGAGACGCCCTAGATTTAAACCCTGAAGGTTTAAAGAAACATTCCCAAAGAGATGTTATTCTGAAAATCGACGTATTCTTAAAGAAATACAGTAAAACCTCGTTATACCGGGATTCGAATATTAAACATTAAAGCTGGGACTGTTACTATATTGAAAAAAAATCATCTACGTTTCCTGCCGTATTTCGCTCAGCAAATATCTTTTTACTTTATCGCAAATGATCTAAAATTTATTCAACTTTTCTGTCAATTTCGTCATCTGAGGCAAATGTTGCATCATAGTCTAGATCATAATTTAAATTTAAATTCCGTTTTTTAGCAGATTAGGAATTAGTAATATTCCTGTTTCATATAAAAGCAGTGAATTTCATTAAAATATAAGCTATCATAGTCGTACCCTCTACTTAAAAACACATAGTCTATGGTTGTAAACAAAATAAATGAACATAATAAAGTCTTATGAAAATTGGTAAATTAAGTAAATTAATTATGGATTTAATTAATGGAATGGTTTCTTTAAAACTTATGAAAAAATATTGGTAAAGAAATTGTTTTGTAACGGATAAGGTAAAAATAAATAAAACCAAAACTACAAAACATACGAAAGAAAAATATGAGATTTGTGCAACATACTTGATTCTCAAGGGAACTGAAGCCACAGTATTTCGATTTCAACAGAATTGAAATACTACAGCATATACATAAATTTTGAAAGAAAAGAATTTTATTTATTTTTGATTTTTATGAAATATTATATTTGAAATATAGCAAAGGAATGGTAAAACTTTTCTAGGTATACGCAATGCGTGTAACTACAGTACGATATTTCCAAGCAACCATCAATAATTCAATCCCTTTTATGGCCGCTCTAGCTGCGTTCACTGTCATGCTATCGCATTTTATCCGAACCATATTCAACCAACCGAAAGCTTAGTCAAAGTTCAATGGGCTTAGAACTCAAACGGAAATTAAGGAACAGTTAAACCCGGAGTCAAATGGCCTATTTCAAACCACATAGAGCACAATTGTAAAAGATACGTTCCCCAACTTCAACTTGTATTTCCAGGCTGATTTACTGAATACAAAAAAATCGATTCAACAAAGTTGTAAAACTTAAACATTAAATTATAATTAGTTAATTGACATCAATTCTATACGTTAGACCTATACTTAAATTCTAAAAAGTAATCAATAAACGGAAATAACCTCCATATAAAATTATTGACAAACTGCACGACTTTTCCGCAAAACTACATTTAACATAAACTATTCTAACCAACAAAATTAGTTTTAATACATAGTAATAAAAGAAAATAGGAAAGAAAGATCCTTCGCAAGATAACGGATACGAAGATAGTAGACAGACAAAATAGATTACAAATTCGAGAAGAACTGTTCAAGGAAAATGGATGATTAATGGAAACGATAGGAAAAACAAAAATTTAACGGAGACCTGTATAAAATGAATAACAACCGATTGACAAAACACATTATTAAGACACTAAACAGCAGATCAAAGGTATCAAATAAATGGAAAGTCAGAAAGGATATTGAAAAAACCGGAATAAACCGAGAAAACTTAATGAACCAAAACCATATTCAGATAACTATTTACAGACTTTAAGGGCTTCTATGAAGAGCAAAAATAAACAACGGGTGGAAAGCCGTTAAAACAGAAAGATGAAACACCTCCAGTGAGCGAACGCTAAGAATGTGGGCTTGAAAATATTTTCCAGAAACGTCTAAAGTTATCTCAGATCGTCTAAAATTGGCTCTATACAATATAAAAACCAGAATAAACTTTAGTATCTTTCCGCACAGGGGCAATAAGCAAAGCTGTCAGTGTTTAAATGTCACATAGTTTTTTAATTTCTTTTCCTTTAATTAAGTCAAAAAAAAAATCTTTACATGATTTTGGAAAAGATCATAAATAGGGTATTTAGAAGTTATTGTAATAGTGAAAAAATAAATAAACAGAAAACACAAATTGGACCGAACCAAATAACAAATGTAGGTTTCAATTAATTTTTATACGTCTCACTACTTTCTAATTTTTTTACGTCTCACTAGTATGGATATTAAGGCTATGCAGACGGGAAATGTAGATGGAAATAAGTGACCAAGAAATGACAGAACTGACCGGGAACCTAACCCGGGACTCCTAGCACAGAAGCCCGTTGCGCTAACCACTACACCAATTTACTTTAAGAGAGACAGTAAAATTTAAAGGGCTTTTGTGAAGATCAAAATCGTAAAAAGACCAAAATAAATAAGAAATTTTTTTTACAATACCTAACAGTTGAAACTGCCTGCTACATGGTTTGAGGTAATCACCAAATTACTTAATAACAGATTGGACCAAAACCACTGTGTAATGTAGGAGTTTCTACCAAGATAAAACTCTTGGAGATTATGATCGAAATAAATAGAAAGCGTGGACAGCAAAGATGGACAGAAAAGTTTAAAATTACTAAACGAGGTTCACCACGACCTCAAATGCCAAAAAAATGAAAGAAAACATCAGAAGATACTGAAGATAGTATTTGAACTCTATAAAATAATTATTTTTGGAACCTGATCTCCGAAGTTGTCTTAAATTCATAAATTATTTGACTTAAACATTTTAAATAAACAAAAAACGGGTGTCAAGAAAAATGATCATATATTTGTGTAAAAGTATTTATATTTAAAAAAATGTGCATAAATTTAAATTTTTTTAAGGTAAATTATACCAAAAGGTCTACTAAAGGAAAAAATAAGCTTAAATCTTACAGAATAATCATTGATTTATCAATGAACGTTACACGTTAATAAATTTATAAATTGGTGAACTTTTAAAACTTAAATCGTAATGTTCAGACGATATCGATTACGACCGGTGAAAATTTAATCATTAATAAACTCACACTAACTTAGTGTCCTCATTTACACATCGTAAATCTAAGAATAATGATCCTTTAACCTTTCATTACACACTGCAATGAAATGAGGTATTCTTAAAACTATACACGGACTGTTAAAAATAACGAATAAATGTAAAAATAGAACTTAAAAGAGTTATTACTGTAAGCCATGAACTTATTAAATGCCACGACAATTTTTTTACATTTACAGAACATACTTAAATTCTATATTCTTTACATCTTAAATAACTTAAATCGCAGTTTAAATAGTTTTAATTAATGACATGCCTCAATTCACTACAGCGTACCAATTTCAGTAATTACGTTTATTAGGACCAGTCTAATAGATTCTATTAACTATTATTCAATTTGAAGACACAATATCTTCAAACAATACTATTTTTTTTTTCATAGTAGCTCACGTCTACCATTCCTTTTTTTGACACTTTTAATTGAAAATTTAGTATCTGTAATTACAATAATATAATAATTTCTAAATATGAAGTAATGGTTCCAAAACTTGAATTACTTGCCGGAGCTTGTAGTGTAATATGACAAATTTACCGGACACCTGGAGTTGTTTATTTTTGAGTCTATTGAAATAAAAATAAACATCTCCAGCTGATTAAAATGAATACTTTAAAAATTATTTAATTTACATTACCAAAAATATTTTAAAAGAATTATTTATTTGGTTACTAGGCAACTAAGAAGAAGAAAAGATTTTGTAAAATATTTTAATGGGGGGACAAGAGGCCGAACCGAACGGGCGGGTCCCTCATTCGTTCATTAAAAATGGTTTTTCTAAAATGATATACTCAACTAAATTGTTTTATTCTTATTTTATGTGTATATTTTGAGAAAGTTATTTCAGATTTATTAATTGATTGATAATACGTTGAATAGATTCATAACTTGATTGAGATTTAGTTGATTGCTGTTTGTGTTAACAAAAGTATTTTTTTTTACAATGTGGCATACCCTCGTGGAGAACTGAGAGGATTATTTAGTTTTTTTCAGTAGTCATCACCATAGTCCTACAATTGAATCAATCATTTCAGAAAGCCCATAAGTCAAAACTTTGTCTTTCTTGCTTTTGTACATTTCCGGATTGTTTGAACCTACACACATCAATCGCTACAGAAATCAAGGAAGTATGGCTTCTCTTCACTAATATAATTCTAAGAGCAAACTTATGATTAATCCTAAAGCCTTATTTTCCAACTGAAAATAAAATTGGTGGTATTTTGAAGCTGAAGTCCCACACTTTAAAATATACAAAGTTCTGCGCAAAAATCTGTATTATAGGAGAAAACTACTATAAATTGATGATGGTGACAAAAAACCGTGAATATTTCAGACGACAAATTTTATTTTTTGAAAGTCAAGAACTTCAATTTTTATTATAGTAAAAAGATTTCTTAAGTCTTTAGTGGAATAAATAAATAGGCCTATTACTGCAGAACACAATTTTCTTGTGGTTATAAAATAATTTCATACAGAAACAACATAAGTTAGCATTTTAATTTTTTTACTTCAGGATCAACCTAAGACTAAAGGTAGAATTTTGACTTAAGTGCTTTCTGAAATGACCAATTTAATTGGCCAAGAAGATCTTTTGGCCAGAGGCGTTTTAAACATCTGTGCTGAGTACCCGGTATTGCCCTAGTGTACATGTTTTGTATCAGAGGGTTGTCAACTCAAATTTGCCGTGCATCGTCTTGTATAGTTGTTTCGCGACATCAATTACGTACGTAGAATTTTATTTTGAAAAAAATAATATTACTATTCCTTAAGTCGTAAAAATCATGGCAATTCTCTTACTTCAATAATTCTAATCAACTTAAATTTAGCTTTATCTAGATTTAATTTTTATTGGTGCAAACTACAGCTAATTAGACTGAATGAACAAAACATAATGGAAAAAAACATAAACAAACGTAATGGAAAAAATTAAAAGTAAATGATTATTTTGTCATTTATAATAAATTAGTAATTAAGTAACAAGTACAGCCCCCTTTTGCCTTAATTACATCTGTCTCTGTATTCCTTGACTGAAATTTTGGATTTACACCTAATCGATTTATCTCCCATTCTTATTTCGCCACATGATACAGCTGTTAAAGATTTACTGCATTACGTTGACGATTTTTTTTTAAGCATAACCAAAACGTAATGAATAGGATTTAAGTCTTGGCTGTTGGCTGACCAGATCATACGGTTAATACCTACTTCATCGAGATACTGTGAAACCATTTTAATCTTTTAAAGTGATGCGTTAATTTTGTCCACGACCGTAGTTGTAGTTCTTTCTAATTAGAGAAAAACCTTAAAACAATATTGGTTCGGCTCAGGCGCAATAGCAGGTTTTTAAATAATGAAAAGATATGCGAAGGCAAACATAGTTATTTTGTAATCACACTTGCAAAGTTGTCAAAACTCCAAAAGAAAAAATTATGTATTCACGAGGCCAAAACACGTGGACTACAATGAAAACAAAAATATATAAATATTTATTTCTACGCAAACAGATATTCAAGAAAATAAACATAAATATGAATTTAATCATTCCTTAAATAATGACATATCTTTAAGAACAATGACGGAAACGGTAAAATATAAATTTAATTTAATTTAATTTAATGTTACTTGACTAAAATTTTGTATCCTATTCTTAATTTCCACTAAACGTTTTATACTGAAACTTTATTTTTGTATATTTTATAGTAATTCTATTTTTAATCCTTTCAGACAAAATATGTTAGGTAGTTTCGTAATATTTTTGGCCTGGTTCCTCAGTTCTTTCAACTCTCAGCTGTCCTTTATTTTCACATTCTCACACTTGTCAACACGAAATTTACGATATCTTTAAGATTTAACAGCGTAATTTAACGTAAATAACAAACGACAATCGTACCTACAAATAAATAAACATTTATTTAAACGGTATTTCCTAGTTCAGACGTAATATGATAGCATCCGTTTTCTTTTAATACTATGCAAAGAAGGGAATGATTAAAAGACTAACATAATCATATTTTTTGTTAATAATTTCACTTAATAATTTTTTGTATAAAATTAAACTTTTGATAATTGGTGGCAATTTTATAAATTGTCTATCATTTTGTTTTGTCTGTCCGTCACAACCACATGTCAGAAACTAGAAGAGATAGCAATAAACGGTTTTCGGATTGTAATCTACATAAAAGTTAGTGGACCTAGATTGGGTTTCGACCGTAGTGGCCCAAAACAAATCAAGAAATCAAATTCGGAAAGAAAAATAGTATCATTTAATTCCTCTTAAATAGCAGATACAGAAATCACTAATGGTTTTTGCCTAAGTCAAAGGTAAACCTTTTTAAAATTGCCAACAGCCTTGAGACACGTCGTCTCATGAAACGGATTTTCTAACTTTTGTTTATAATCACAAGTCCCTCCTATTACGTACGAAACTCTTTTATACATCGAGACCTTAACGTAGACACAGGAGCCTCGATTATCCGAACGTCAGTCATCCGAACCACAATTTATGGAAACAATACATAAATTTACACACGGAGAGGCTTTTTCTGCCCTAAAAACTGCAATGTTGCGGTGCGAAAAACAGCCTGAATTTAGTGCTGCTGAAGCATAGTTACTAAAAAGGATGAGAAATGTTGCTGCAACAAAAAGAAGTTCAAAAGAAAATTCAAGATTAAAAAAATTGCTGTAAAGTATGTACAAGTGAATTAAATATATTTCCTAACCGATTTTACCGTAGTTCATTTCGTTAATGATTCAGTTTTGAAATTCTGTATTTTTCAGTTTGATTTTATAATCTTTAGTAGATACTCTACATTTTCAGTAAATTCAATAAATTATTATTTTGTTTTTTAACTAAAGTTTATTTTACCAGTTATAAAACTATTAAACATTTATGTTATATTTCATTATTACGGTACGGTGTATCAAATTACAATATTTAGTGTAGTTGATTATCCGAACTATTTAATTATCAGAACCTCTCTGGTCCCAATTAGTTGGAATAACTGACGTTCTACTGAATATTCAACCATTAACAAATTATAAACCAGTATCCATTTAAAAGAAAAATGGATTTATATAATTGTTTGAAAAACTTTACTATATTTTTCATATTTTTTGTATTGGCAAAAGAATAACTAAATAATAAAAAAATTAAAAAATAAATAATAATAATAATAATAATAATAATAAAGCATTACTAGGAGAAATTGATGCAATGTTTTGTACATAATGAAATGTACATGCATAATGATAGTCATAGTACCTTATTATGTAAATCGGTACAATTTTTATACCACAGACACAATTATGAGAAAAAAGATACATAATTGTATAATACTATAATAGTACTCAAATAGAAGGACTTTTCATATTGTTCTATTGTTAACAAAACTTATAAAAGGTATACACAAACATAGGTTTACACGTAGTTCATAATAATTCAAATAACTATTTTGAAATCGTTATAACTAAATAACAATAGAACATTTAAATATTATAGTCTAAAATTTAAACATTCATGAAAATGTATTGTAGTTCTATAACAGAAGCGTTAGGCCGTGCTGAAATTTATTTCGTTAAAAATACTTTTTTTTAATCCGTAATGTGCGTACTTTTCAATTTGTTCTATTCAGAACAATAAGTAACCCTATGACCCAATGAGATGAGAATGATGTGTATCACGTGTGACTGAGGTCTTAAACAGACCCAAGCCGATTATTCTTGAAAGAGTATGGTTACTAGAACCCCAACCACCAAAATACACCGGCAACCACTATCTAGTGTTCACATCCTTATAAAAGGAACAACCTTTACTAGGATTTGAACTATGGAACCTTCGTCTCCGAAATTAGCTGTTTAACAACTGACTCGCGAAGACGATTTTACCTCTAGACTGGTGGATCTCATATACTAAGAATATTTCTTGGATGTACGTCAATCAAAGTAATGATATATTGGTAAAAATAAATAGTATTTATTAAGATATAAAATCTTGACAAACGTTTAACCGGGTCGAACTACAACAAACTAAAATAAAACACCGTCTAGAAGAACAAAACTTATATACGGTCTTATTCAGGCAGACGACCGGGTATTATGGTTTGTGTTAGAAGAACAAGAAATAAATTGTACAGATATTTTTTTCTGCCTATAATATACTAGTGGATTGATAAATTATTTGCACTCAACTTGTTGGTTCCAGGGCTACAAAAAATAATTCTGTATCTTACCACATGATCACCCAATTAAATGACTGAATCATTTAAGAATAAAAGACTCTTAACACTAGTCAGAGTTATCTCCTCTGAAAGTAATGAATTTCGTTATACAGCCAGACCCTGTGGTGAATGAGGTGAAGGTGTCAATTGCAGGGTGGAGAATATATTATGTGCTTTTCAGAGGGCCTGGTATGCTGATAAACATACTTTTAAACTCAGTGAGAAAGGCATAGTAAACCACCTCACTCCTCGATTTACTTAGTAAAACATTTAGAGGATCAAACCAACCTTTCAGCTGGTAACCTAAACAATAACATATTTTTTTAGTTTAAAAAGTTCATAATTGTAATTTTGTTATTTAATAAACATTTTTATTATTACTATTAAGGTATTATTGAAAAGTCTTTATACCTACCATTGAAACAGAGAATTTCTTTCTACAATTATCTTTTAAGATCTATTTGCACATATGCTTGAAAAATATACGGTTCCACTGCTACTAACAATTCGTCTCGCATATAAACAGCTGAATATGAAGTACCTAAGATTATCATAAATTCTTCTCTAAGTACAAGCGTAACGAAACTTTACACAATGAACTACGAAAACCTTACTTCATTTTTCATCATCAGAGTACTACAGACGATTTCACAGAAAAAAACTGACCCTGACTGCTCAACATAAATCATGAATAGAAACTGCTGAGATGAGATTATTGACGATTTTCAGAGTATCGATTGCTGGACTATCCAAGAAATAAAGATACTAAACATGAATTATTGTGCCAAAGGTGAAATCAACCATCCGGAAATAAATGAAAGAGTGGTATAGTCATTTTGCTCTAAATTCCACATGATAGAACACCCAATCAAGTACACTTACATACAAATCAGACTACCTGGTATTAGACGACCACGGACGAGTCGGGCATTCTAACTTCTTTAAGAAATGGCAGATTATTAATTTTTGAAGTTGAAACATTCCAGGAGGCCTATTCCATACCGTTTATAATGATAAGAATTACCGAAATTCTAATTTTAAAAAAATTTGCATTATTAAAAAAATTCATTTATTAATAAATAGATTAAGCATACAAATAAATAATAACGAGATATTTTGATTAAACAATAATATTCACACAACATTTAATAGAATTCGTATCAAAAAATACATAGTCTACTATAGTATTATTAGAACTCAATTACTTTTACAGTCAATTTGCAAATTAAAAATATAATGGTAAACAATATACAGGAACCTATATAAATGTAATATGCCATTAGATATACTGAAACCACAATCACCGAAAACATACAAAAGCATTTACTTTATAGTAAATTAAACACGATCAGTAGAAACGTATAAAAAGTAATATTTTCAGAAATAAATTGATTAAAATAATTAATTCTACACTTTGTTAAATAAAATACACAAAAATTAATAAAAACTAAACGAAAATATGTTTACTTTTTTATAATTAATTTTCCATTCTACTCAAACTCTCGCCTACAACTCGCTGCACTTCACGGCTCCTGATAAAATTACTTAAATTACGATTTAATATAAAACGTTTTATAAACAGCTACAGAGTTTAAAAACTTACACATACTTACAAGTGGAAAGCCAAATCACGACTGTAAAAATAAGACCAATTACAACTGGAAAAAGTAATTTAGATGATATCAATATGAATCTTTAGTAGAAGGAAAAAAATATGATCTAGAAATAACCGAATACGTGTTATAAAAAAGTAGCTAAATCTTTTTCTTAAAAAAACAATGGTATCTCTTTTAAATATTTACTTCGCATGCAAGCACACATACTTCCTCTACGAGCATAGAAATATAAACCTACAGGGAAGCGAAGCTTGAGAAGGCCCAAAAAGAGATGGATGCCAAAACAGACCATAGAACCTAATCCTTGACAGATGATGATAATCTCTTTAATTTCTAAATGGTTAACATAAATATCTACACAAAAATTCGATGTAATGGTTTTTTTTATCAACATCAGTCCCGTAAATAATTTACAAAAATGTTAAAAATGGAAAGAGAATTAGAAAATGTATTGAACAGCGGTACTGTACTGTACCTGAAAATAGCATAATAAAATACAATGTATTCGGTAGATGGTATACAATAGAATAGATAGTAAAAGAACTAAACACCCTCCAAAAGAATAAAATACTCGTAAATAATCACTTCAATTTATCAACCACAAATTTTGATCCCCAAATTTAAAAATTTACTAAGGGTTTCCAACAGTGAAATAATTTTTTAAATCGGTTTTAATAATTTCTGAGATTACCTCGTACAAATAAATTAACAGAAGTTACTTCTTTATAAATATTAAGTGTTGCTACTATTAACTAATTAATAATACTACTACATAACACTTGTACATAACAAAATAATAAAATAAACATATAATCGATATTTACAAAATGTTTTGGCTCAAGATAACATCAATAGATACTAGCCCTATCGGTCATCAATTGGTCGCTAATGATCAATTTCGACCCGACCTAAAACGACCATACCCTGGTCGGGTATGGTACAGTATTTTCTTTTCTTGGTACAATCCGGCATGAGTACTGAACGGTAAAGATACACAGTACGTAATACTTTTAGAATCGATACAGAAATAAAACCAACTAACCGTAGATTATTGTTCTCACTGGACTTGGATCTGTCAGGATAAGAGACGAATGTTAGAAGACCAATACCTTGAACCAGATGCAAGCGAGTACTAGGAATAAAGTGATATTCGTTCTCGTTTCGGTTGAAATTTCTCTACTATTAGATATGACCGACTAAAAAAGTATTAACATGCAATACATTACTTTGAAGGTACTTTTTTCAAAAACCGCGATGGGAATGTAACAGGAAAGAATGATAACTAAAGACGATAAAATCCTTTTGGAACATCTACGCTACCTACAAGTTTTATGTTATACTAATCCTTAGTAATAGCCTACTAGGACAATTGGAAAATACTAAAATTTTCCAAGTAGGACTAAGAAAAAGAGAAGCTTATTAAATTAATAATTAAATAATTAATATTAATTTTTAAAAGTATTTCAGGTAAAAAAACACCAAGATATATTTTTCAGTAGTCCAGGAAAATTAAGGATAATATGTACATGTTAACCAATGGATAATAACTATTTAAAAAAAACTTAATTAATGATAAAATAATCAAACTAAAATTGTTAATAACTTTCATATTTTAATCTAAGGAGAATCGATACAAAATAAATTAGAGTAAGATATATATCGATTTTCACATCGACTTAATTATAAACGCCAGAGGAAAACCACAAAATTTTCTATTAATGAACACAACAGGTACACCCAGACCCAACATATCCGGCGTTTACCACCTAAGGAACAAATAACTGATAAATATGAGATTAGTAAATTATCTCTCAACATAATTTTACCACAAAATGTACGGTACAGAAAATGTTAAACTAAAATACTTAATGTGGTTTCTTAAAACATATGTAAAATTACTGTAGATATGAACCACAAAATTGTATCAATTATATGGTAAAAATTCATTCCTCTTATAAAAATAACAAGAATAATGGAAACAGAATCTAAAATTGCCGGTAGCCTACTAACAAAGATTTGTACAAAGTCTACATAAAATATATACAGCATTGAATTTACCGAGTTAATAATGATATACAAAAAAAATACAGAAGGTCCTCGAATTACCGTGCTAAATCTAATCGGACACCGACGTTTAATCAAAGCGAAGTTAAATCCAAACCTCAAAATAGGGTGATGGAATTTGTGTATTCGACTGTGTACAGTGATCCTATGTACTTCATTAGTACTTAGATAGGAAAAATACATATACACAAGTTACTAAATAAAAACGAAAAATTTATCAATAACCCAATGCCCAGTGTAAATATGTTTAACTCATATTTTGTGGAATTACCTTGCACTTTTGATAATTCTGAAATAAAAGAATAGATTTCGAACTGTAAGGGAGGAGACGAAAATTTTCTTTTCTCAAAAGAATGACGTTAAATCCGAGCCAAGGTAATTGAGATATCTGTAAATCAAAATTCTAAGGTATATTGTAATGTATTTATTCAATTTAAGTATGAATGTCATAAAACAACTGCCCATAACCGACAGTTGGAGTGTTAAATTATTTGCCCTTGACCTGCTAGTTCCAGGGTTACAAAAATTGTTCTTTTTCTTATCACATGGTCAGCCAATTATATGTATGGAAAATTTAAGAACAGAAAAGTTAGAGGTGTAAAAGAAACTAATCAGAATTATCTCCTCTTGAGAGTAATGAATTTCATTTTACAACCAGACCCTAACGGTGAATTACTTACTGAAAGAGTCTTTTACAGGGTGGAAAGTAAATGAATGTCTGAGGACCTGACTTGCTGATAAGCATAATGTGACAATATCTAAAAGAAAAGAGTTCAAAAATTTTCAAGAAGGACCGATATTTAAAAGGTGCTAATGTAAATAATAATAGTAGTAAATAATAAATTGGGTTTCTAAGAAATAGAAATATGACGCACAAATGGTTATGTATAGTAGGCCTACAGTATACGTCAGCCTACTATTGAACGGCTACCTAAAGGCGTCGGGTATCTGTTTAGATAATTGGATATTTTTGAACCATTCTATTCAGTTATAAAAAGTTGTTTACGTTTTATAAAATCATGCATGTTTATTATTATATCGAAAATCTCTGTCCTTCTCGTGAGTTCTATAGCTTTATCTATATAACGAAGCACGCCGTTTTGGAGTTCAGTCCTTGATCTGCCATCGACGAGTTTTGATCTGTCAGTTAGTGAGTTATACAGTAGTATATGAGTACGCCTGCGGAAAGATCCAGCGTATATTGTAGACACGTATAATGGTTGTTGACTTTGTAAGTAGAACTTAGATTAAGTAAGTAAAAAAAATCTTGCAATTGCTTATGTTTACGTAATCAATTTATTGTAATTAGTTTGTTATTTCTTATAAGTAGCATAATTAATTGTAATTTACAGTTTTTCATAAATATTTATTTGTGATTTTAAACGATATTGTGTTAATTATTTAATTTACCTAAATCCCGAAATGGACCTCAGAGATAAGTGTCACAATACTTGTCTACTCAGTGAGAAAGGCATAGTAAACCACCTCACTCCACGTTTTACTTAGTAAAGCCCCTAGAGATATAAACCAGCCTTTCGGCTGATGACCCAAGCAACATTATAAAACAAATAAAATTCAATAAGCTGAATATACTGTACAATTAAAACACTAATATTCTAGAAATTGTTGTCGTTCATGTCATCTGCCAAAAAGCTGGTTTGAACCTGTAGAGGTTTTACTAAGTAAATCGAGGAGTGAAGTTGCTTACTATTGTCTTCCTCACTGAGTAGAAAAGTACGCTTATCAGCATGCCGGGCCCTCTGAAAAGCACATTTTTCCACTCTACAAATGACGCTTTCACTTCATCCACTATAGGGTCTGGCTGTATAATGAAATTCATTACTTTCAGAGGAGATAAATCTGCTTAGTGTATTTCACACATGCCTCTTCTGTTCTTAAATGATTCAGTCATTTAATTGGTTGACCATGTGATAAGAAACAGAACTATTTATTTCAGCTCTGCAACTAACAGATTTCGTGTAAATAATTTGACACTCCACCTATCGGATGGCCGAAGAATGAAATGTTGTTTGAAAGACGTTCTTAGAAACGCGGTCGAAACTAGTTTGAAATATGGATTATTTCACTATTTCAATACCTAAAATTAAAACCCTGAAATTATAATTTTGGTTTCAGCAAAGGAAAAACTAAAAGTGACCAACCAGTATAACCCGAAAAGCAACAGAATTCTAATCTGCGGATTGTAACAAAAAAAAAGATGAACTTTAGAAAGAAACTTTACCGCGGGGTTAACAGATTAAATCTATTTGGTGTGGCAAGAACGCTTAAGCAGGAGAGTAAGCACAAGCTGGGATTAGACTGACACAGAGAGGAAAGGAGTTGGAAATTAGGAAAGGGGAATGGCTGGTAAATAATTACTAGAGCTCTAATGAAGGAGGAGATCCGTAAATTCATTACGAGACGAGGCCACAGTTATAAGGGTTGGGTAGTCGCCACACAAAACGATTTAGAGAGTGGGAGGAGAAGCGTCTACGCACCTTGAACGGGTGCGGGTGGTGCGTGCTCAAGCTAAGCGCTTTTAGGATCATCTTTCCGATGCTCCTGTATAAATCGGATCACTGTAAACAAAGAGCAGATCTCATCTTCCAGATTTAAATTTAAATCGCAACCACGATGAATATACGCCTGAAATAATCTGTGTAAAAGAACAATCTTAGTCTGATGAAAGAATCATGAAAAAACAATAAACTAGAAATTTTCCGTCTCAGCGGCTCATATCATAGCGGAACGAACTCTATACTTAAGTTTCTTTTTAAATTCTTATACCAAGAAGAAATTTATTTATAATTCCCATCGAGAACCTTAACAATAACCCAAATATACCGGGTGAGCATAAAGTCTTGCCCTGATTATAAAAATTTATTGCAGAATAACTGTTTGACATAATAATTTAAATTTTATGCTGTTACATAGGTTAGTGTTAATAGTTTTTTTAAGATTACTTACATTAGTAAACTTCAACGTGTGCCCCCTTGGTAGCTCGGAGGATGTCGAAGCGCTATTCCAGTTCCCGCCAGGTGTTTTGTAACATGTGTTCTGTCACAGTACCCACAGCAGCTTGTATCCTAGCCTTCAGTTCGTCAACGTCAGCAACTGGTGTGGCGAAGACTCTATCCTTGATATAGCCCCAGAAAAAAAAGTCAAGGGGAGTAATGTCTGGAGAGCGGGGTGGCCAGGGTATTGGACCATCCCTTCCAATCCACCGATCCGGAAATGTTTCATCCAGAAAATTACGCACTATCAAAGCCCAGTGGGGCGGTGCCCCATCTTGCTGGAAAATTATCCATGGTTGATATTCTTCTAACTGTGGTGCAATGAACTGTTGCAAAACATCTAAGTAAATGTTAGCGTTAATGGTGTTTTCCGTGATGTTTGGTGCGGCCTCATGCATAATAAGGTTTTCGGGCCGTTTTTCTTCACGGAAAACACCATTAACGCTAACATTTACTTAGATGTTTTGCAACTGTTCATTGCACCACAGTTAGAAGAATATCAACCATGGATAATTTTCCAGCAAGATGGGGCACCGCCCCACTGGGCTTTGATAGTGCGTAATTTCTTGGATGAAACATTTCCGGATCGGTGGATTGGAAGGGATGGTCCAACACCCTGGCCACCCCGCTCTCCAGACATTACTCCCCTTGACTTTTTTTTCTGGGGCTATATCAAGGATAGAGTCTTCGCCATACCAGTTGCTGACGTTGACGAACTGAAGGCTAGGATACAAGCTGCTGTGGGTACTTTGACAGAACACATGTTACAAAACACCTGGCGGGAACTGGAATACCGCTTCGACATCCTCCGAGCTACCAAGGGGGCACACGTTGAAGTTTACTAATGTAAGTAATCTTAAAAAAAACTATTAACACTAACCTATGTAACAGCATAAAATTTAAATTATTATGTCAAACAGTTATTCTGCAATAAATTTTTATAATCAGGGCAAGACTTTATGCTCACCCGGTACATCAATAGCAAATATACAACTGAATTTTAACAGATAAAAAAATCGCTAAAATAAAAAAAATTGCGTCATTGCGCCTTAGATGTGGAAATAGAGGTTTACGAATTTCCGACAATTTTTTGTTTATATTTTACGTTTAATAGTTTAACAAGCAGTGCTAATATTTTTTTTATCCGAGGCGACGAAAACAACTCATGTTAACTCCCTCACGATGGGGGAAGTAGTGTTGGACTCAATTGAGGCGTTCTCGTCCAGCCTTAAGGAGGCCGCAACCGCCTACCAACCAAAATCCCGTCGCCTGGCCACTTGATCCGACATCAGCAAAGAACCCTCCATCTCCCTCGGAACTGTTTAAATAATACTACAAAAGAAATGTCGGGGGCTAATGCAGACGATGAAAGGGTGTCAGATGAAAGAGTGATGAAAAAATTCCATAACTGACCGGTAATCGATTTCGGGACCCCTGACGAAGAAGCCAGTACCACTACACTACGAACTGGCCACGTTCCTGACTGCAGTGTAATGGTCAGCGCAACTGGCGTCTACGCTAGGGATCCTGGATTTAATTACCAGCCTCCGTTAACAATTATGTGCAAAAGAATTGAACGTACAAGAAAGTTCTTTAAGTGATATACGAAAATTAAAACACTTTAATTACCACTACCTGAACCAAAGGAGTTAAAAAAGGGGTAAGTAACCTCAGGAAATAAACATTGTTTTTATTTTGTTTTATTTCCGGCCATTCTGCCTATTACAGCTAATATAATGAAGGGTGACAGATGATAATGAATGATGAAAAAATGCCAGACGTCGGTATAAGTCGAACCCGAGACCCTTGGAGCAGAAGCCAGTTACCACTACGCCAAGATTGGTCAAAGATATAAACCTTTCAAAAGACATATAATTCTAAAAAGAGCATGTATATTCCAAAATACTTATAGTAATTTTTATTCACCCGGTGATGTTGGCAAACCTTATTTTAATGTAATAGTAATAGTTTTGAATGTCTTGAAACAGTTTTGCAGCTTACATTGCGATTCGCTGAACGCTTTTCTTCATCCATACGTTGTTCTCATTTTGTTCTTCACGAAAATAATAAAAGTCCATAATCTTTTACCTACATTTGGTTCAACATACTTCATGATTCATTATAACTTTTTTAAGTCCTTCTTAATTATTGAAACCTTCCCATAACGGGCAGGTGGAGTGGTAAATTTTATTTGTACTCGATCTGCTAGTTCCAGGGCTACAAAAAATAGTTCTGTTTCTTATCACATGTTGTTGTTGTTTAGGTCATCAGCCGAAAGGCTGGTTTGAACCTCTAGTGGCTTTACTGAGTAAAATGAGGAGTGACGTGGTTTACCCTGCCTTCCTCACTGAGTTAAAAAGTAGGCTTATCAGCTTTCCGGGCCATCTGAAAAGCATCTACTTTCGACATTGCAAATGACACCTTTACCTTCATTCATTCTGACTAGGAGATAACTCTAATTAGTGTGTTTTACACCTCTACCTGTTCTGTTCTTAATGCTTCAGTCGTATAATTGGCTGACCGTATGATAAGAAACCGAACTATTTTTGCAACCCTGGAACTAGCAGATTGAGTGCAAATTATTTTAAACACTCCACCTGCCTTTTGTGGACACTTGTCACGTGGTCAGCCAATTATATGACTGAGGAATTTAAGAACAGAAGAGGTGAGGTGTAAAATACACTAGTCACAGTTATCTCCTCTGAGATTAATGAACTTCATTATTATACAGCCAAACCCTGTGTGAAATGATAAGAAAGCGTAATTTTTAGAGTGGAAAGTGGATACTTTTCAGAGGATCTGGTATGCTGAAAAACATACTTTCCCACTCAGTGAGTAAGGCAATGGTAAACCACCTCATTCCTCGTTTTACTTAGTAAATACTCTAGAGGATCAAACTAGCCTTTCAACTGATGACCTAAACAAACAAAATTATAAAAAATCGATAAACAAAAACCTTAGGTCCTTGTTTAGTGTTCTATAAACTTGTTTTGTTTTAATCATTTGTCAATAATTTTATGATAAAGATAAAAGAAAAAAGAAAACTATTTCATTTTTGAGTATGAATTAGTTTTAAATGTTAGTAAGGGTCACTAACCGTTGTATAAAAGATCTAAATAGACCTACCTGTTTTATTATTCATGAAGATAAATGAAGTGTGTTGGTTTATGTACCTATTGCTGTTAGTCGATTTTCTTTACTAAGCTACTTTTAGGCTTTCATGTTAGGTTGATGTCAGAGGGTATTGTATTTCGTTGGCGGTATGGTATGATGATCGAACGACTGTAATGATACGATGAGAAGAAGAAGAAAAGTCTATAATATGTAATGGACAAGAGGAAACCGAGCGGATCGTAGGATTTTCTTGTCGTGAAAAACCCTAATAGAATTCCAAGCCACATCTGTAGATAGCGATTTCTTTTGCGGTTCATAAAAATACATTGGACAAATAAAATATTCACATTGTTACAGTTTTATGACGTAATAAAACTGACGTATTTTAGAGGCGGTCTACTACATAATAAAGAAAATCAGTATCTTTCTATCCGCGTGTGTGACCATTAATGGCTTCCTAAGCACCATTCAGTACTTATCGGCATACTTTCGTTCTTCACAATATTTATTTTCTGTAGTTTTCAAATTTCTACTTTTGCAATATAATAAGAGTAACTATTAACATTAAACGTTTAAAAAATATCAGTTAATAATTCTTGATGAATCTTCGATTTTCATAAACTCTTGACAAAATAAAATAAGTTCTACAGTTTGAATCATATAAAAGCACAATTTATTTCATTTCATATTTAATCAGAACGTAATAAAGGACAATCAACTAAAGTATATCCCACAGAACCATGCAGCAGAAATAAATACACTTCGGGTTTAAAGTCAGTAAAAAGGATGCGTAATCATATTTCACTCTACCAACGCCTTCAATCAAAACAACCGGCGACAGACCGGATGTTTTATAATAGGCCTACTCTATGAATTTTTCTACTAGTATTGTCATAATTAATATTTAGTACATGTTTCAATTAGTATACAGCAAGTTTCATCTGACAAGCAAAGAACATTTTTTGAAACTCGAATGGATCACGCTAAGTTCAATCACAATATTTTAATACATACATTTATGTTTTGACGTGCTGCACAGTTCCGTGGGATAGATTATAATATAACCTATTCAATATTTATTTAATTTGTTTTTATTATTAATTAAGCGAACCTACAAAATAAACGTATTTTTATTTCATTTAAATCGCACCAACATTTTAGTCATTAACGACTACTGTAAGTTATGGAAGGATTGTAATAATTTCCAGATCCTAGCCCAATAACGGAACCGAGAACCTTCCGCTTTGCAGGCTAGCGCGCTAAACATTACGTCACGGAGGCGGTCATAGTTTATTTTTGTTTCATATTTAAAGTCTTGTCGCCGTCTAAATCATTATAATACGCTACGTTACGTGGTTTCGTACATGATGAATGATTGCAATAAAATTACCAAATTGGCAGTCGAAACCGGAACCTTTCTTTTAGCATTTTAACATATCCCAACAGAACTATTAAACCCATCTTGGAGAAACGAGAAATGAAAGAGTAACAAAAGTAACGAAAGGTTAATTAGCACGTTTGGGATTTTTTAAGGCCTAAATAAATGATATATTACAATAATAAATATTTGTCTGAATGTTACTTTTAGAACATTTAAAAAACTTATTAGAAACTGTTTTAAAACACGCCAACGGCTGACCCGTTGGTATTGTTTAACGCAACTGGATTTTATACCACGAATTCTGGGTACGATTTTACGTCAGATTTTATCGTCATTCGATTGTTATCTATTACGTTTCGCCATCTGCATTAGCGTCAATGTACGTAATAGTAGGATGAAATACAAAAACCCTATTTGAATTTTTTTGTTTCCTCGAAAGTCTAGGATTAAATGAATACCCGCTCTAATTGTTCTTTTCCCACCGTACATTATCAGACCAATTTAATTCTTTATTCTTTTATAAGTTGTTTTTTCTGTTTAACGTCCGACTGTTTTTCAATTATTGCTAACGCAGAAGATGGAGAAAGGTGACAGATAAAAATGAGTGATGAAAAAATGCCAAACCTGACAAGGAATCGAGTTTGGGATAAAAAGATGCAATGTAATAGAACATTAGAAAAGGATAACACGAGATTTCGACCCTGTTTAGAGCAGTCTAAGAAAAACGTAAATATTTTTAGAATCGGGAGTGAATCTATCCCAGACCGTTTTTGTTTCAGCTTGTTATAGTTACACCTCAGCTACCTTTAGTTCCTGTTTTCGAACAATTAAAATAACTAAGCTGAATTTCATCTCTCTAGATAATCGGCAAGATAGAAAATTTAGTGATAGTGATTCAGAGACGAATTTCCTATAGGTAATAATTAAGAAAATTAATACTTCTCACGTTCTATAATAACTAAACGATAAGATGCAGGAAGACTTAAGTTACTGCATTTTACAAGTTTAAGTTAACAGAGAAACATTTGTTACAATTTTCGCCCTAAAATAAATCTTTGAACACAAATTTTAAAATACTAAATACTACCACAAACCGAACAGAGCTCCGGAGGAAACATAATATGCATATAAAAATTTCTTTAAAAAATCATCTAAGCTTCTACTGCGTTGTTTCATTTTTAAACGTAAAAATATGGCAGTTGAAGGTGCTGAAAAATATATATAACATGATTAATTTCCCTAAATGTCAAACGTTGATAGTAAACGTCACAAAAAGTGAACAAAGAACGGAATTGAATTTAAATATAACCTGACTCAAAATGATACAACTTTATAAAACAAGAGTTGTAATATTTACAGTAAAAAACATTTCGACATGAATACAAAAGAATAAAAGAACTTTCACATTTTTGATTTGCCTTTTCATAAAGTTATCTGGTGATATATAAAAACAGGGGAACAGAAAGGTCGAAGAAAGAAAGCAAGCGAAAAGAGAGACATGCAAACAGCACTGTATTTTGACTTTAAAAGATATTGGAATATGGAGTAAAGTCATCCTATTGTTCACTCGGGTGAAAGATGACCAAAATTCTTCATTTTTCGTGTGGGAAAAGAATAGTTATTGAACAACTGCAATGCTTGCTGTGAACTAAGAATAAAAAGAAAACTTAGTCAATTCTTGATACATTTCTGGTCGCACGAATAACGTTCCTGTATCATATGTGAAATACTTTATCGGTATTTCTTTTTACTTTTCGTGCTCAGAGTGATATTTCAACTGATTTTCACCTCTCATGACCTGTTGAAATAAAGAAGGTATTTTTTCGAAAACGTTTGTATAAATGTGTGCGCACGTAAAGTCATGGAACCACAGATACCAATTCCGTTGTGCTGACAATAGAAAATAAATTTTTTTACAAGAATCTTACAAGGGTTTTTAGATTTGGCCGTCTGGTTTCTAAACTATACTTTCAACATGCAAGGTTGTACGAGAAGTTAAACTATTTAAGTTCAGTTTGCCGTTCAGCGCAGCAAACGAGGAACTGTTAGCATACAAATACATGTTTTTCCATTAAAAATGTTACACACACGCACGCACGCACACACCCAGACCAATCGCTAAAAACATGTTTTTTGGCTCAGGGGGTCTAAAACGTGTAAATCCGGTGAAAACTCGAATTCGAAAAATCGGCATGAAAACAATACTTTCCTTCCTATATATTCATATAGGCAAGAGAAAGTAAAAATAAAGACGGCTTGCACTGAAATACAACGATGGCAGAGGTACAAATGATATTTATCAGATTTCCGTTTTCTGACAGTAATTTATTTCACTTTACACAATAAGATGTTTCAGAATAAATTGAAGACGTCAATTAAGGCCGGCTAAAGAAGAACGGCAAATTTATCACTAGGCTTGTATATTAAGACGAATATTTCTCTTTCTAAGGATGAAAAACATAGAGGCACGATAATAACTTTATTTTGATAGAATTAGGTAATGATCCTCTATAAGATATTTTATTTCTGCTTCATTCTTTTACAAGACCATATTGGAGTAAGAATAAATTTTAGAAGTGAAAGAATACCGAGAAAGGAGGTACAAGTCATTATAATAATGTTTTTTTTTAAAACACTGATACATTTTTATCCATTACTCCACGAAAACTTGATATCTTTTCTGTAAAGTTGGTCTTTATTCTTAGCTTACTTACTGCCTTTAAAACAGTTTAAGAAAAATACTTACAAACATGTTTCAGTTTCAAAAGTTTTTAGCATATAGAAAATTTAAAAAAAGGTATTTTACCTTTGCCTTCTTCACTTCTGTAATTGCTTACCAGTACGATAAATCTTCCAAAAAGTCCTGAATTTCCCTTGTCATATAATGCTTTTCATTTCAATTTTATTAATAAAATTACCATTATTTACGGAGGAGACACTCCTTCAGGACTTTAGTAAAAACAAGAATATGATGCAAAATAAAATTTTTAATATGAATATATTCGCGAATCAGCTGTTTAATATACCTGAATTTAGTCAGAGACGAAGGTTCTATGGTTCAAATTCAAGTAAAGGTACTTTTATACGAATTTGAATAGGACCACTAGACATAGGTTACCGGTGTACTTTGATGGTTGGAATTCAATTAACTATACACTCTTAGGAATGGTCGGCCTGCGTCTGCACAAGCCCCCACTTTCATGCCATTCATATCACCCTCATCAAATTGGGTCTCATGGGGTTGTTTATTGTTCTTAGATTGGATAGATTGCAACGTACACATTGTTGTTGGTTAGGTCATCAGCCAAAAAATGGTTTGAACCTCTTAGAGGTTTTACCAATTAAAACGAGGAGTGAGATGGTTTACCAAAGCCTTTCTCACTGAGTGGGAAAGTGTGCTTATCAGCATGTCGAGCCCTCTGAAAAGCATCTACTTTACATCCTGAAAATTACACCTTCAGTTCATTTACCACAGGGCCTGGCTGTATAATGAAATTCATAAATCTCATAGGAGATAACTCTGACTAGTGTCTTTTACACCTCTACCTCTTCTGTTTTTGAATGGTTCAGTCATATAATTGGCTGACCATGTGATATGAAAAAACTACTTTTTTGTAGCCCTGGAACTAGCAGATCGACTGCAGATAATTTAACACTCCACTTGCCTGTTATGGGCATACACTACAATAAAACTTTTTTTTAGTTTATTGTTTATTTGGAATAGTATAACTATTCAGCTTAATATGGACTGAATACTGAATTGGGTTTCAATGTTTTTAGCCACTGTAGTAGACAGAAATGTACTGTAGGGGGAGTACGTACTACGTGTCCCACGAAGAGGTTGCTATTTTTGAATTAATATGGCGGACGTATCGTACACTCTACAGACTGGAAACTTTACAGTTATAATAAATATATATGTAAACAAAGTACGCTCGAATTTGATCTGCTTAATATCAATCAAAACAAAATGGCGGAATAAGAAAATAATATCAAAAATGATACTGTTGATACCTCGGCAATTTTCAAAAACGCTTATGACTCATTTTTGTTTCTTCGCTACCAGTGCATAGCTATTGATGGACATTAGTTCGAATAAAGGTTAATGAAACAAACTGTGTTCATTAATAATTTATTACTTTCATGTTTTTTTCATTTCACATCTTAAGTAACATTGTAACAAATCACCAATTTGAAATGGTTATGCAAATAAAATTACTTTCCGCCATTTTGTTTTGATTAATCATAAGCAAATGAAACTCGAGGGTACTTTTTTACTTATTTATTTATTATAACTGGTTTCTAGTCTGTAGAATGTGTGATACGTCCGGCATATTAATTCAAAAATAGCAACCTCTTCGTGGGACACCCGGTACATTCTTAGGTAACTTGATCAGTAAAAACTGACAAAATATGGTGAAATTTACAAATTTTAGGATTTTTTCTTTTACGACCTACATGGGACCATTTAAATCAATTTTATCAAGGTATTTCAGATTTCTTTCTCTCAAAATTCTTTCTTTTTAAAATTCTCTAAGTTGGTTTTTTTTAAAAAATTTCCTTAGTTAAGTGTTTTCACGTCATTTGTTATATTAATTCTTTATTACATTTAAGAAATATAAAAGAACCGTAGTGAACAATTATAATTCAAGGTATTACGTCGAGGTAAATAATATGGTGACACATACTAATTTATTATTTTTAAATAAGAGATAATAAAAATTATATGATTTCAAAAGCCGTAACATTCATTTAAGTATCAGCGAAGAAGAAAAAAAAATTAAGTAAGATTCATAAATGAAAGTAAAATATATGAACTACTTTTAAATTGAAAAGATTTTAAAATTTTTAAAGTTTGTAAAATATCTTTTTCAACAGTTTCTATTCAATTGAATGTCAAATTGAGGTTGAATACATAATTTACTTATTTAAGTTGTTTTCTTTTTTTGTTGCCGATTGTAGTAGTAAATTTGTAAAGCCACACTAAATAGTTAAGTTGGTTATGTATTATATACAGGATAGCATACTATGGTATACAGTATTTACTATAAGTTTGTTTTGTGTGCTAAGACAATATACAATAGCGTCGCGTTAGCTACTTGAGAACCGCGATTCACACAACAATATACAGTCTGAACAATAGTTCGTCAGCAATTCAAATAGATACAATATATAAGGTCTGTGGAGTGGTACTACATTTAAATTTCCTCAGTGTTACAGTGACAAGTGTTGCGTAAATATTGGTACAAGTGTTAAGAACGGATTTTATTATATATATATTATTAAAGGCTCTTGTTATTTCAATGTTATCTCCACTTTTATGAGGCAAAAAAATCTGGTGTGAAGCAATCACACGACTCTCTCTTTCCAATGCAAATAATTAACAATATAACCTAATATTCGTAACAAAACATTAGAAATAAGCAAAAAAAACTAACCTAAAAAAACGTAACCTTATTTTAATTATGAGTGAATAATGCAAAATTAATCAACCTGAGTTTGGCTTAAAAATACGGAATTTATGGTAAATTTAGTTTTGTCTTATGGTTTTTGACGTAATACATTGAATAAATTGGTCCCACAACTGTATCTCTCTTAATTTTTAAGATATACCACGTGCAACACAAAAAAAGAGGGGTCAAGAAACAACTTTTTTCACGTTTGACGCACAATAACTTTGTTAGGTATATACACACACAATTTAATATTAATTCTACAAGTACAATAGAGTTATGGATTCAATTTTAATCAATTTATCACGCCAAAAACCATACGAAACAACTAAATTCTGCACTTAATTTACCTTCCCCGAATTCCTGCAAGTCTTCATTTCACCCAGGGTACTAAATTCTGGACGAAATCTTTCACTAGCCGTAATTTGCTAACAAATCATTTCCGCCGGACCTACATTCATATAAATTTTTTAATTATTTTTGCTAGTACAATGAGCTAAGAAAGTGCCGGTAACAGTACATGAAACACCCTATGTACAGACCAATTAAGACATAGAGCACATTTCTTGCCTTAGTTATCAATATTTCTGAGTTATAAATAGTTTTGAAATCTTGCAACGTTTCAATGTCACTAATGTTATCAGAAGTTCTGCAACGAATTAAACAATAGGCCTACACTATTTGTTCCCCGGTCAAGGCATTTGAGAGCTGCAAAGTGGAACTAATTTACATGTATAAATGTTGGTACATGTAAAACACATTACCCTCATTTTGAGTTCGTCATAATCGAGGAAAAACTACCCGAGACGTTATTGGATGCTTTGTCACAAAGATGACATGATTTAGAATACTAGTAAACCACCGTAACATTAGAATTTATTTTAGGGGCTTTATAACTGGGTGGTGATGTACTCTGAAGTCCTTAACCTACATTTCTCTCACCGATTCATGTAAATCTTTACTGTTGTTCTAAAGTTTAGCACAATTCACAAACAATAATACCCAACTTACAGAACATTAGAAATACTACAAACTCCAGAAGTAAAACAATAATAGGCCCCACTGTTGCGGTTATTTGTTATTAGTTAAAACGTTCCAGTACAGAACAATCTTTAAATAACTAAAAAAGATTTTTACCTTCTTTTGCCCTACACGAAATATAGCTGAAGAAAGTAACGTTCTCATCTCGAATTTTAGAAATACCAATTTCATCAGAAATATACATTTTCAGGTCTCGTGAAGCCCAGAAAACATGTTTTTACTGATTGTCACTGTGTATGGGAGTGAAACAAAATAACTCAAAAACGGAAAATCGTAAGAAGTTACAAGTTGGAAATTCTGTTAGGTACCACGAGGACACCTCAAACTACCATTTAATTTCAAATCGGTCAACAGGAATTAGTGGTTTATTTTTGCGTTTTTTCACTTTTTGTCGTTCAAAATCACCTCATTTCCCACATTTTATGAGTTTACAAGACGACATAACCAGAGCGTCTACTGAAATTTTCGAGAGGGGGCTGTGCTCTCGCGTAAATTTCTTAAAAAGATTACAGCCAAAATACCCACTTTAGCGCAAAACTGGTGATAGAAAATTAAAAAACCTACATTGGTTATTTTACGCGTGTTTTACTACAGTGCTTAATTTAGCGTCAAATAGGGATTTTTCAGAATATCTAACACACAAAAGTCCCGATGACTTTCATTTACCGTTATTGTTTAAAATAAAGTTGTTTTTCATTATTTACACTGATAAAAGAAAGTTGTTCGAGTGTTTCACATCAGATTATTTTTAAAAGTTTAGTACTAATAACTTACAGTGACATCTTTTAACCCCTGAAGACAATTTTACCAAAATTAACAACTATTTTGTAGAGTAATACAAAATATTGTACGATTCTTGACAAGAAGACTTAAAAATTACAAGTTTGAACTTGAAGTAGTATCAATAATAAAGAAAAAGTAGGGATGGTAGTTTGGTCATTGATTCCACGAATAGGGCGCAGACTGGTTACTAGGCCAACGGTACAAGGGATGTAATTAGGTAATGGCTCGGGAAAATCGAGGGTCTTGAGTTTATTATAGTAATAGTCAAAACAAACCAACTCTACTATAGACATTATTTACTCAATTTAGTCGTTAAAAGCTATTACTTTCTCTTCTGCGATCAGATTCAGGGTGCTGAATGAACAAATATGAACGTTTTCCTTTCCTCAATTTCCCCCTTTTCTTTTTCTGCTAAAATCTCATCATTTTCTCAAAGATGCTGTTTACTTTTCAACTATTTATTCTTTTAGTTATGTGTTTTTCTATCTTTCCATTTGGTCTCAATTTACATTAAATATTAGAGAAGTATGGTGTGAAACAGAAAAAACTTTCTCTTGCCAGTGTAAATAATGAGAATCAACTTCTGTAGAAATGAAAAATACGAAAAATCACTAAATTGACGGTAAGCTAAGCGCTGTAGAATTTTTTTTGGTTTAACGTCCGACTGTTCTGCAATTACTGCTAATGCAGACGGTGAAGGATGAAATGATTTTTTGTAACATATGAAAATATGCCGTGCCTGAATGGGATTCGAACCCAACACCGCATGATGAGAGGCGAGCACGTTACCAACTACGCCAATGCGGCCGGCAGAAAAAATGTTTAAGTTTGATTCGTATATATGATATATATACAACTCAATATATATTATAAGATAATTCTCATAGTTGTTTTCTCATACATGCAACAAATTAAATTTAATAATTTTAAGTTCATCTGAAAAAAAAAATTCTAAATAAAATTAAAATCTTGGAACAACTGAAACCAGCTGATTTTCATTACTGTGCGTAGTCTAACAAAAGACATTATTTATTTTAATACCCAATGTACGTTGCAATCTGTTCAATTTAAGAACACTAAGCAACCCCATGATCCAATGAGATGAGGATGATGATGTGTACATAAGGTGTAGTCTTGTACAGACTCAGGCCAACCATTCCTCAGATAGTATAGTTAATTGAACCCCAATCATCGAAGTACACCGGTAACCTCTGTCTAGCATTCAAATCCGTATAAACTACCTTTGCGAGGATTTGAACCACGGAAGCTTAGTCTCCGAAATCAGCTGTTAAACAGCTGACTCGTGGCGACGACTTTACCATTAGACCAACCCGGTGGGTTAAACGGCAAACATATTACAAAATAATACACCGTGGAGAAAAATCGTTACACCCATCCCAATCTCCTAAATAAACCTCTACAAGGGGGTAGTCTGTTGTGTTTTTTCACTCCAGCTGAAAGATTTTTTATAAAAAAATATATCTGAATTTCACTTAGTTAATTCAAGTATTTAGTAACCTTATTTTCAGTTATTTAATAAATGCGAACAAAACCTTCGGGATATTTCTGTTACAATAACTATTCATTTTAATATTATGTTACTTAAAAATATAGATAAATTTTTCAATAAACCTATGTCATACTATCCATCATCGTGAAGATATTTATTGACCTAATCATTTTTATATATTTCTCATTAGTTGTTTACAAAATTGCCATATATAATAATGTATTATATATTTAAACGTGAACTGTTGTTAATTTATTACGGTGTAAGTACTACGGTTGATTTATTTTTACTTCATATTGTCTTATCAGTTATGAGAGAGTGAAAGAGATAAAGAATGGGAGGAAGTGAAAGAGTAAATGCGATAACAATGTTATCTATTGCAGCCGTGGAACACCTACCGGGGAATTTATGGATGTTTATCTGTTTAATAGCTTTAAAAAATTATAGCTAGATTATTACTCCGTCTTTCGTTAGTGCCGTATGAAATTTTTAAATAAAATAAAAAAACAGCATTTGAAATTTTTGTTCATGATTTTCCTAGAAAAAAATGTAGTATTACGGAATAGTATTCCGATGACAAATACACATTTGATAAAAATGTAAATTTTTAAAATTATTTTATTTTATTTCACAACTATGACTAATACCAGTGAAATAGATTGCAAAATTACAAAAACAATGACTTATACGAGAGCACCTTTCACTAACAGTGTTTCAAAAAGAAAATAAATTTAATTATGATAAATGTACAATCGTAAATTTTCCAATAGTCAAAAAAAAATATGATAAATTATGTACTTATTTTATAATCACTGGGTCAACAACACAATTTTCTCGTAATACATGGTGGCGAAAAGTCACTTGCACTTGGTAAAAAGTAAATACGAATAGCAAAATGGAATACACTAATTTTCCACAATGTTGGTATAATAATAATAATATACATAATTTTGCCTAGTCAAGTTGGCAATACAATGACAAAAATAACTACCTGATTAAAATTTCATAGCTCTTCATTTATTCCTAATCTGTGTACGTTGCAATCTGTTCAATTTAAGAATGGTAAGTAACCCAATGACCCAATCAGATGAGGATGATATGTACGTTGTGTAGATGAGATTTAGTCTAGTAAAGACTCAGGCTACTTAATTGAACCCCAACCATCAAAGTACACCAGTAACCACTGTCTAGTATTTGAATCCATATAAGTATTTACTTTAAGTAGGAAGTTTGAACCAGCAACCTTAGTCTCTGAAAATCAGTTGTTAAACTGCTGATTCGCGGAATATACAAAGCTTTATCACGAACATAAAAATTATTGTTTGTAATAAATAGAAAAAAATCAGTATTTTTTTAAACAAGTGTCAAGTAACTTTTGCACCACCCTGTATTTTAAATGGATGGTTGAAGGACTATATCCCTACTCCAGTGTCGTTCCAGTCTTCGTGGTAAATTTCCTGGCCGGTGGATTAGAACCTAACTGCCGAATAAGTGGATTTTCGTTTGAGTAATTTATTATTTATTTATTAATATGATTTATTATACCTAGATCCCCGAGCAAACCTAAACTTAGGTGATACAGTATCCTAAAACATTTCCTGTAACTAACATCTGTAACATACTCGTACGTACTTCATGTGCCAAGCTGTTGTAGGTATACTTAATCTTTTAGCATAAAACCTACATCACCATTTCTGGCTTCCAGATAAAATTCGTTCAGATTATATTCTACTACAACTAAGAAACTCAGATTCAACTATGTTCGGACAATAAATGTTAAAATAAATATTAATTCATGATAGTAGATGATGACAATGATCGGTAAACGATTTTTCCTGAAGTATATTTTCTAGGAGGAGGATTTTTCTAGGAGATTTTTCTTATTTTAAACTTATCATTTTTGTCATCAGTCTCTCGACTGGTTTGATGCAGTTTTCCAAGCTGTTCTATCTTACACAAATTGTTTCATATCTACACACCTGTAACACCCTACATCTTCCAATAGTCATCATTAATCCTTTCACCATTAATCACCATTAAGTCACCATTAATCATCATCTTTTGTAATTTGCTTAATGTATTCTAACCTTTGCTTCCCCCTACAATTCACTCCCTCAATATTAAACTCCATTATTGATTGATCAATACCTGGATGTTCTAAGATATGCCCCACTAGCTTATCCCTTCTTCTGGTAAGATACTTCCATATAGGCCTACTTCTTTTTTCATCCACTCGTCTAAGAACCTCTAAATTACTTATTTTGTCCACCCACCTAATCTTTAACATTTTCCTATAACACCACATTTCAAAAGCTTCTATCCTCTTCTATTCTACAGCTCCTTTCACCCACGTTTTACTCCCGTACAATGCTACACTTAAAACATAAAATTTTAAGAAATTTTTCCTAATCTGTTATCAATGTTTATAGTTTGTAGTTTTAAACTACAAAGTAATTAAACTGAATAGCATTTTGTGGAAGAGACACATAAATCACAATTCGAATTCAAGCTTCTATTAAGAAAACCCAGCAAAAATATTATGAAATAAATTGAGGTAATAAGTCAACAAGAAACACAAAGAAAAATCGAAATTATTCGATAGTAAAATATTGACGGAAATAATTTGTTGTACAACACAATGGTTAAAATATATTACAGGAATTACGTAAGTTACTTCAGAATAATCTTTTGTAAATTTAAAAAAAGAAAAAATCGCGAATATTAGGTAAAATTCCAATAATACCGAGAATAAATTTTAGCTAAGCCAATGCAACGTTTCCAAAGGAGAAAGAGGCTTGAGTTTGACAATAAATAAAAGGGTCAAGAAAAAGGAGAATAAAGGGCTTAACGAGAAGAGGCAAGTGGTACGGAAGAAGGGGGAAGACAGCTGTACCCATTTCTCTTCGACCCATTCCCTACCCAATCCGGAGGCAGATGTTACGAATAACCGGGATGGCGACCAACCGACTAAGTACAGCCTCGCAAATCCCACCACTCACAAATGACCACGAATTGTACTTAATTATTCCCGGTTTAAACCTTCATCCAACCGCGTTTTAATTTCCTAACCTCCTGTATTACCCTGCATTATCCAGAATCGGTGATTAAATATTCCCGGACCGGCTTTCATTTCTAAATTTCCCTTTTCAAATCTAAGTCCTTAAACATCTTCCTTTTCATATTTTAAGCCCATTTATTATTACATAATTATTACATTCCAATGAAACTAAAATTTACATAAGATAATAATATGCTTTTTGATAATTCAAAACATTTACGGAATCTTTTTATGAACATTCCTGTGTCTTAATTGGAATTATAATTCATCGTTCCGGTAACAGAACATCATACAAAAATATTACTAGATTTAACAACCAACCGAAAACCATAATAAGTTTTCAACTCGTGAAAATTACATAATATACTAATTTAATTAATCACCGACGGAAAAGGTGAGTATAATGTAATTATCTGAAAAAAGTGAGTTTAGGATAACAAGAAAAATACTCTAGGATAAAAACGTGATAAATTTTGGATTACAATTGAATTAGGTACCCCGTTTTTACATTTTGATGTAAAATTTAAGAAAAATCATTGGCACAATGTTTGAGAAATATTGTGAAAATTGAAGAAATTAAAAACCAATCTAAAGAAACGTAAGCAAGTAATTTCGGTAAATTTGTAATTTCGGGTTATATAACTAAACCTAGTGTTTTCCTTGTAATAATTTTCAGACACAAGTCAGGAATTGAACCCTGGACCCTAATTTATGTCATATTTTCTTTTATGTAGGTAAAACCGCACTCATATTGTACAGTAATAATAATGTATATGTTGTTGCTTAAATTGAGCCAACGGTTAAGAAGGTTCTGGAACATTACGTTTGGAACGTTCTAAAAGGTTAGCTTAACAAAATGTATAAATATAACTTATTTATACCGTTTACCATATGGTTCGAGATTTTGTGCTGTTAAGTTGAATCAGTTTTTGTTTATCATAGAGAGTTTGAATCTTGTTATTTTTTTTAAGACGAATCTATTTTGAATAACGAATCTATTGCTGTGAAGTTACACCTTCGGCTTTTAGGTTAGCGCACTAACCACTACACCACTAGTTTATTCTTTAATCTCGAGCATTATAGTATTCTCCCCACTCCTAGAAAAAAGCGCGAAAATTTCTCAAGATAAATTTTTGGGTTTTCACCAGATTTACCGAGATAAACAATTTATAACGTCAAATATAATAAATTTATAATAATGTATGTGCTTTTAATATAAGACCAAGTTAAAAAACAAACGTAAAAATTATCGGTCAAAAAATTTCATTACGATTAATTAGCAGCAAGATATAAAATTTTATTATCTATTCTATAACCATATAACTACGTAGGCAGATACGGAAAAAATTAATATTTAAAAAAAACTAATAGAATAATAAGAATAAAAATGGAAAACATAATTCTTAATAAAATTTCATTACGAGCAAGCTGTAAAACGATATTAATAAAAAGAGATACAAGAGTAATAATAATAATATCACTGCATCAGTGTATCACAACAATAATAAAATAAATTAATATGCAAGATTATGTAGTATAAAATATTATTAAAATAATCCCTATAAAAATGGCGCAATTTGTTTCATTTCTCCCGGGAAATTTTCAATAAATTTAACAAAATAAACTAGATCGAGTGAAATATTTTAAAGTTTTCATTAATGTTATAATATAAAATAACAAAATTGTACTATATAAACTAAGTACGTGAGATCTAGTGAGAAGAACAGAGAGAAAAAACACAATGAGTAGAGATAGAAATATATACATAAAACACTTTGCACTTGCCTTGTTTCATTATTGAGTGCATCACACTGATAACACCGCTTCATATTCATACATACCTGCAAAAAAACGACAAAATATTATCATATTTTTACTCTACAAACATAAAAATGTATTACACAAATTAAAAACTGCAACTGCAATTTATTTAATACAATAATGATATTTTAAAGGTATTGGTAGCATAATTTATTACTAACAATACCACACATCCTAATTCGATTCCAGATATCTGATCGACATTACATAAATTACTCCGTCAAATATATTTAACCCACCGAATTAACTTTAACACACCGAATTGGTCTAGAGGTAAATTCGGCGTCAAAATCAGCTGTCTAACAGCTGATTTTCGGAGACGAAGGTTCCTGGTTCAAATCCTAGTAAAGGTAGTTAGTTACTTTTATACGGATTTGAATACTAGACCATGGTTACCGGTGTACTTTGATGGTTGGGGTTCAATTAACTATACTCTCTCAGGAATGGTCGGCCTGAGTCTGTACAAGACTACACCTCATTTACACGTCATACATATCACCCACATCTCATTGGGTCATGGGGTTGCTTATTGTTCTGAACTGAACAGATTGCAACGTACATACATTAGGGATTAAAAGAAATTATATATATACTATAATAAGCACGATAAATTTAGGCGGGTGGCAGTTTACTGTGTATTCTCCACTTCCTCACCTCGCCACTCCCACCAGCCGAGCAATTTCTCCTCTCTTACTGCTCCTATTGACTTGAAAATTATACTTCATTTTAAAGTTTACTTCACCCTTTACGCTCAAAAAATGTACTCCGCCCATAATATCTAATACACATCAAATGATAAATTTATTATATTTGCGACGTATGCGTAAAAAAAAATTCAAATTAAAACAAGAAAAATGTCAAACTGTTATATTTTCGTGTTTAAAAATCAGCTTATCGTATTTTATTGTACAGGACTACTGCACGAATGTTTTATTACCTGTAAAGTTTATATTTCGTACGAAAATTAAAACAAGTTGTAAATTACATTACAATTTATACGTAAAAAAGGTTATATGTAAATACATTACAATTCTATTTATACTTTATTTATATTATCCAACTGCAGTAAATAAATACAATAAATAACAAATACAATAAATGAAAAAGAACAGAGAATAAACTACTGTTATTTAATCTAGCACGTAAAGACAATGTACTTTTTGTAACACTGCAAAGAGCGTAAGGGGAGTACTATGAGTACATAAGAGTTTGTGGATATACGAGCGAGAACTCGACCCGCCTAAATCTTTCGTTCTTAGTATAATGTAATAACTACTAACAAACTAGATAGTATGATTTGCTGGTATTTCTCCCGCCATCTCCCCTCTTATTGGTCCCCCGAAAGCATAGATTCGGAGGCCGTGCTGAAAAACTTATAAACTCGTGACTGACAACTGTCACTTACCTAAGATTGTTATTTAAATACAAGTTTCGAGAGCGAGGGTGAGCCAGGTCGGCAACGTAGGGGATGCGCTGCTAAACTCACTCTCTCGTCCGGAAAAGCCTCTTGACGCACAACGCTCTCGTCATCAGAATTTAGATTCAAAAGTGGCTCTAATACTGGCTCCACACTCACACAAAGTTGCCTGAAGCCAGCCGAGGAAAGAGAGTGTAGTACCCATAATCTACTCGCCTCGTGTCTCCTCGCCACGGTTAATTTCCGTCCAGAGTCGGCATTTGTTACAGAGTCAAAGGACGCGCAGCGCCAGTCGAAGTTCCTAATCACATTCTCGTGTATTGTCTGTTGTGTTTACGTGTTTTGCAATTTTATATAAATTTTTGTTTCTTTTTTATATTGAACATGTTGTGTGGTTGGACTCAAAATTTACAACTACAATTTATTGAACTACTTAAGCGAACAAATAATTTGAGACCCAAAACAGGCGGGCTACAAGGATAAAAAGAAGGTGAACGACTTGGATACGTATTGAAGATGAAATAGGCATATCAGTTAAAGAGCTGAAATCAAAAAAAAGACTCTCTCATGGCAACATTTCGTGGGTATTTCGGAAAAAAGCAGCATCTGTAAAATCTGGAGACTTAGTGGAAGATGTATAAAACGACGTTATTCATAGTACATTACAATCGCTACTGAAGCCCTCCCAAAATGAACGAGATGAATGTTACTCGCCTCGGCTAACTTTGCTGAGTACTTCGCATCACTCAACTTCGCGAGAGTGTAGTAGAAACGTAAAAGACAAACGATTGGATTAGGTCAGAAGATAAATAAACATTTTATAAAACCTAATTAGGACCTTAAATGTCACTGCAAAGTCGGACCAGCAAGTGCTCGTCACCCCGATTTGCTCCCAGCACAAGTAATAGTAGTGAATTCGGCACTATTGACTTAGACCTTAGGTTACTTCCTTTCTAAGCTACGTGACGACGGTGGAATAAAGCTAGCACGTCCAGAAACTCCCACACCGCAGAGCTATGCACCTCTCGGTAAAAACTCTCACCTACCATGTGGGGCCGATTTTCTCCAAAGCCTAGTAGCTTCAAGGTCAGTCGCTACCTGGACCCCCCGAGAGCGGAGCAGTCATACAATTGGTCGCGGGACTGGACCTCCAATATGCTCGCTGGACAAGTTTACGGCCGTGATCAGACTAGAAGGATTTCGTGATAGTGCCGCACTACAAAATACATAAAACTAAACTTTTATTTATTTTAGACGAAGGTCAATACTCAAAATAAACTTTTAATGATTCGTTCAAATTAGTAAAAAAAAAACCAGCAAAAATTTAACAACAAGGTATCTAGTATGAGAGAACGGGTCTATTTGCACAACGCAGTATTTTCCAAATAAAATGCTAGATTTTTAAAAAAATTTGGATTTCCGTTCACAAAATTCAATATTGTTGTACTACTGTTCGTACAAATTACTATTTTTCTAAACTGAACTGAGGTAGTTTCGGTATTTGGCGAATACGTGTTTTAAAGCGAAAAATTATTTTATTTTCGTTTCACTGGTTTTATAAAATGTAATACTTCTGTTAATTTTATTACCTGAAGAAAGTACAAAGAGAAAAAACGGAATAATTTTGCGTTTTTTTGGGGGAGTTTTTAAGATTACCAAAACTGTTATCTTAACAACAAAACTGAATAGCTATTACAGAAGACAGTGTGTCAATTAAGAGACAACACACATCGGATCTCTTAATTAAATTATCACGTGACTTGGCAACGGAACGATAGAATTGAGGAAGAAAATCCTTAATTAGTACTATTGTCATAATTGTGCGTGCATCTTCCTGCCATCACACAAAACATTAATTTTGAGTCAACGGTTAAAAGCAGGCAGTATAGTTCCAGACAATATGTATGAGTTGATTAATAATGTGAATATTCAACAAGAGCCACGTCATCTTAAGGAAATCATAAAATTTCAAATTTTCATTCAATAATACCTCCTTCACAATTACCGTTCATTTATAAAATTAATCTAGACTTATAAAAGCAAAAAAAAACTATTCCCGAAACAGTTGCAGAAAATAATAATTATTAGACTTGATAAATAAAAAAGTCGAATTAATGCGGGAAAAATCAAATAACTAAGTCAAAATCCTAAATAATCCTAGGGAAAAAATCCTAAATGTTACAACAATTTTGTATAAATCTGTAATTTTAATACAATTTTTCTTTCAAGAACAAAAAGGTGTGTCGAATCTCATCAATTTTAGGTTATAAATGCCGTAAGGTTTCAGTCTGTATATTTTACAGATCCCTATCGGGAATCAAACCTAGGTTTTTGGCTTTGCTATTAGAGTACTAAGATTATCAACTAAACCAACGATATGATTAATAGTAGAATTTACCGTCGTTTTTTCATGAATATGACTTCGATATAGAAAATGGTAAATTTCTGAGACTACAATAGTCAGTCATGGCAAGCGAACAAACCTTTATTTATGCTAGTAACGACCGAAACAAGATTAAATTTAATGCAGATTATGTTATTATAAACACCAAACGTTAATAAGCACATCGTAAATATACAATTGTACAACGTTTCGGAAATAAAATTTTTCGCAATGTCAGTATGTAAATATCAATTATACATAAGCTTTAAATATGGTGATTCTTCGGGAAATAAATTTATTACTGCCCCTATGGCGCAGTAGTTAAAGTGCTACGCTGCAAAGCGGAAGGTAATGGGTTCGATAATTACTACACGTTACAACTTATATTACCCACCTTTCCTTTTCTCTCGATGCGACTTGAAATAAACGATAAAATATTACAAATAATCAATTTACGAGGTTTGTTCAAAAATTCCCCAATTTTTTTTATAGCGCTTCTACAGTTAGTTCTCCAGAGAGCCACCAGGACTCATTGCGTTCATAAAAACATCACGTGTAATCTAAATTTTGTAGTTTGCTGATATCTTGCTTAGTTGCAGAGAAACAGCTGTTTTAGTGAAGGTGTTTTCTACGCGATTGTCAAAGTTAAATTTTGCGTGAATTTTGCGTGAAACTCGGAAAATCTTTCACAGAAACTCATGAGTTTCTTGTCAAAGCTTACGGTGATGAACCCATGAAAAAAGACTTACTACGATTAGTTCAAACGGTTTAATGAAAATTCTCAAAGGTCAAAAAAAGTCGTCAATTTAGTTCCCATGTGAAGGTCATACTGACTATTTTTGTCGTTGCCAGAGGGGTTGTCCATTACGAGTACCTCCTCCAGGGTTTACAGTTAACCAGTCCTACTACATTAAACTTCTAAAACACCTACGACAAAAAAGCTGACGGAAACGTCCCGAACTTTGGGCGAGCGGCGACTGGCTCTCCCACAACGACAACGCGCCAGCCCATTCAGTCCTCAAAACTCGTAAGTTTATGGCTAGCAATTCAATTACCGTGCTTACCCACCCACCGTAATCACCTGATTAAACACCCTGTAACTTCTTCTAGTTCACCAAACTCAAAAAACCCATTCAAAGGAAAAAGATTTGTAACGATTCCTGAGATTCAGAAGAACGCGACAGAGCTGAACATAATTCCAAAAGAACCGTTCCAGGATTGCTTCAGAAAGTGGAAACACCGATAAGAAAAGTGTGTATGTTGGGAAGGAGATTACTTTGAATGAGATCCAGACCCCTAAGCTGTAAATCAAGTAGGCCTATTTCTTTTTTATAAAAAAAAAGTTCGGAAACTTTTTAAACAGACCTCGTAACAGTTTTTATTTCAATGAAGCATTTTATGAACAATTACAAATTTTTCATTCTAGCGAATTTTTGATGCTGTTTTTATTTCGCAGAGGTTTCTAACTTGAAAAAAGCAGATTTTTCATTAGAAAATATTTTTTATTCTTAAAAAATGTTAATTCAGTGCTGCTATGTTATTACGTCATAAACATTTTACAATCAACACATCTCAAAATTTTAACGGCACGATTTATTCGAAGGTGATTGTTCATTTGCGTAAAAAGACGTAATAATTAATAAATAAAATTATATTGATCCTACCGATAATGTAACAACAATTTATGATTCCATTAATAAAAAAAAACTTACCGAAGAATAACATCAATTGTTTAAACAAATTCATTTTAGCTGAGCGAAAAATGATTACGCTTAAGTAAAGGTTATATTTAAATTATATTTCTATCACTGATGGAATGGGGGAAATGTGGTACGGGGAAGTGATCTCATCGTTTTTCAATTTATATTTTACTTTGTATAAGCGTGTTCCCCTTTTTAATTTGTCGTTTCATATAAATTTCATTCTTGAAAATTAATTCGCATTGCTATTCCTTACTTACTTTCATTTTTAACAAAACAAACATACATTAATTACATCATTTTTAATTTATATTTTAAGGAAGAAATCCTTTTAAAATTCATCTTTAACATTACAATGATTAAACGGCTTATTTTTATTTTATACAACCCCCCCCATCATTAAGCTTAACTGCGCATTAACGTTAGAAGAATCCTTCAAAGTTTTAATTCGAGTAACTAAATAGAATAAATACAACCACCAGATATTGTAAGTAAACTGGAAACATTGCCATGAAATACTTGAAAGAAAATTAGCTATAGCCTACCCAATAGGTACGCATCTACGAGGATCCTCTCTAAAGTAAAGACCGTTTTGTTGTAAAGAAATGTCAGAAAAATATGTAAAAACAAAGTGATAAAGAATAAAATACGTAACTTATAATGCTCTACATTGTTGCCATATGAATTAAGGCATTTGTATGTCATAACGATTCACCAGCTTCAATATACCCTCGTCATATTCTTCTGCCACCATTTCATTCAGTCACTGATTCACAGCATCTTTAAGTTCATCGTCAGCTGTAAAATGCTTACCACCCAAAAATTCTTTCAATTTGCCAAACAAATGGCAATCTGAAGGCGCTAAATCTGGACTGTACGGTGGGTTACTGAAAATTTCCCATCCAAATTTTCTCAGTAAATCGAGCGTCTTACTTGAACTACATATCTACACCAAAACGTTACCATTACTCCAAATATACAATGTGAAAAGTTAATAAAATTAACAGTACTTAAATAGAAAACGGTTACAATTTTATGTAGTTCTGTAGCCTATTTAAGCTAAAATACAGCTTCAAATGTATTAAAATTGATATTGTTCAAAAGGTCTAAACATTTTTTAATGATTTCTGATTATAACAAGTCTTCATTTATTCGTGAGAAGAAAATATTAACAAACTAATGAAAATCAATGCTATTTCGCTATGGTTCAAATTCCGTGGGACACCCCGTACAAAAAAACTTTTAATAAACCATAACAAATTATGAGAAATTCATTAGTTATAAAGACTGATAAAAATAAAAGGATAACCCAGATGATTACGACACATGTTTCTCACTTTATAACTAGGTATTTTAATAACAAATTAACAATAGCGATACTAACAAGCCAATAAATCACTAAAATTAATAACATAATTGAATTAAGGGTGATGTAGACGAGAATACCGCAACATCGGTGTGAAATTCATAATTGCTTAAATAAACGAATTAAACATCTAAATTAATCTCGTTCCATCTTCTGCCAGGTAAATTACATGTTTTGCTTGGTAAAATGAACGCGTTTATATCTGGGTTAGGAAGTAATTGGTTTTCATTATGTCTAGATTAAACCGACAGTGATGAATTTGAGGTCGACATAATTCCCGCTGAGAGAAAAGTGATTTTTTTTATGTAGTATGTTCCATATTTAGTAGCAACAACAAATCTAAGTGATAATTAATAAAAACAGATTGTTAACCGCACGATTTTGGTAGGTATACAAAAATTAATAAAATTATAACACCAAATATATCAGAAACATTTGGTGTGGAAAACAGACTATAGAAAATGAAAATAATATTATCTTACATTTTTTTCTCTTTAATTCTTTATTTACAACTGTAAACTTTTACAACAAGCAAATGTGATGATTATGATAATAATTGTAAATGACATGATAGGCATGAGAGGGGTAGGGCCCCCATTGGTGCCTTCCCCAAGAATGAAATTTGTATATCAAATTAGCAGGCCTCTACTCCAGCGTCTTTTAAGGCGTCTAGGGGGATTATCAGGTAAATGGACGGTGGAAAGTGAACGCACCAGGGGGTTCTCGTGTTCGTGTGACTTGTCGTGAAAGCGTTTGTATAGGTATTCAACGGAATTTTGTACAAGTGGTGTTTTAACATCTGTATGTAAGGTTTTGTTGCTAACGTAAAGAGGTGCATTTGCTATAAGGCGTAATGTTTTTGACTGGAATGCTTGAATTCGTTGCAAGTTAGAGGGTTCGGTTAAACCGTAAATTTGGGACCCGTAGGTTCACATAGGTTTCAAAAGAGAACAATATATGCGTAATTTTTGTGCCATTGGTAATTTTGATCGTTTGCGAAGTAGGGAATATAGAAGTTTAAGTCGGGAATTCAGTAATAAACGTTTCCGTTTGATACGAGTGCTCCAAGTTAGTCGTTTATCAAAAGTCAGACCGAGATACTTGACCGTATCTGTTTTGGTGAGAGGTTCATTGTCTATGTATACTGGTGGGCAATCACCATGACGGAGTGTGAAAGTTACGTGAAGGGATTTTGTCGTATTAAGTTTTATTTTCCATGTTTTACACCATTCGTGAATAAGATTGAGATGATGTTGGAGTGTTAGTGAAGCGTGTATAGAGTTTTGGTCTCGGGCTAATATCGCTGTGTCGTCAGCGTAGGTAGCAGTGAGGGTCTGGGGTAGGGTCGGTAGGTCTGAAGTATATATAGAATAGAGAAGTGGGGCTAAAATTGAGCCCTGAGGCACCCCAGCTAAGACAAAAATATTTAAAATAAAAATTCTATAACTTATCTAAAAATGTAAAATTAAGACGTTAAAAAACTGCCCCTTTATGGTAAGAATATACATACAAACATATCCAGAGAAAGGAGTAGATTAAGTAATATTTTTTTACTTTTATTTGCTATCGGGAACTGTACATTATTGACAAACACCCAATTTGATTACTGTTTTTTGCTGTATTTTTTGACGTGGATAAGCATGAGTTTGAACAGGGACCCCAGTAGAGTTTGTTCACGAACGGTTGTCAGCTGGTCACCATACAAAGCCACTTGCCCAACTGGTGTTACTTAACACATAATACCTAATTTCTACCAGCTGACTGATTGAGCTAGCCCGAAGGCCTAAGTAAAATAGAAAAGAAAAATTCATGAACTGATTAAGACTAGAAAACCAAATAGTACATTTTTTTAGAAGTCATTTCTCTATCTTGAGAGGCGATTCGTTAACGTGCTTCCACCCCATATACACAGTATTATGTCACTATATCGATTAAAACATAAACTAAAATATCATATAATATCGATCTGTGAGCAAGAACTTGAGAAACTTTTCCAGGTCTTAAAATAACTGTTTTATTAGTTTTTAATTTTCTCTTTGCGACAGTTTAACTGTCTCTTTATGCTCATTTATTGAATTAATTTCGTATAAAGTTAAAATATTTAAGTTGTGTTAATTAAAATATATTATTGTAAAGTAGTTATAGTTATAAAATAAAAATTATAATATCGCTATTATAATTTAGCTACCAGTAGTAATTTAACTTAGTAATTTTATAGTAGTTATAAGTATTTAAGTGAATTAATGTTTTTGTTCTGTTACTCCTATGCGCGGACAGAACTCTTTGTGAAGAAGAGTTTTTGCGTATAAGTATATTTAGTTTAAAATATTGTACATAGCTTAGTATAGTCATGAATTGTAATTTTAATGTAGCTATATTTTACTAAATAAAATAAATAAATAACATAAAAAATAAAGAAACTGGCGAAATTGAGAAATGATTAAATATATGAAGATTGTGAAAAAAATTGATTGATCCATTGATCAATCTACCATTATTTTAATGATTTTCTTCAATTCAAAATGGATATACATGGAACACGCAAGATTACCTTCGCTGTCACAAATAAAAGCAAAAGAATTCTATGAAAAAATTAAAAAAAATTGAGAAGGACGAAAAATATTTATAAAAAGGAGAAAACATTGTGTAAGAAAAATTATCTAACGTATTCCTAAATAAGGCAACACCATAAAACAGAGAGAATAATAATATAAAAAAAAAACGAATTAGTTTAAGAATATTTAAAGGGCTTCGAAATAATGAGTATGTTAAAAGAACTAATCATACAGAAAAATTGATGAGTCTAAATTTTCAGAAAGGAAAAGAAACTATGAATAACAAGAATGGATATAAGACATGAAAGTGAAAAAATGAAGGAGTATAGTAAAAAGGGGAAATCACAAAAACTATGGACCCAAGTTCTTCAGTCCGTAACATACTTAACTATTATTGTTGTTTACGTCATCAGCCGAAAGGCTGATTTGAACCTCATGAGAGGTAAGTCGGATTACCTTGCCTTCCTCACTGAATGGATAAGTACGCTTATCAGCATGCCAGACCCTCCGAAAAAAATTTACTTTTCATCCTACAAATTACACCTTCACTTCATTCACCACATGGTCTGGCTGTATAATGAAATTCATTACTCTCAGAGGAGAGAACTCTGACTAATGTCATTTACAACTCTACTCAACTATTATAACATCTAAATTTAAAATTCAATTTCGGGTTAAGCTTTGAAATATAAACTGATAAACCATCCATTTTTGTAGTTCTTATTGTTACGACCATTGATTGAACTAAACTACATGAAATTCTTCTGTCATTGTAAATCTTACAATTTCATATTCATATACCAAAGACGAAAAAAATAAAGCCATTCGAATGTGGATTCTCAAACTTTTCATCAGCACGAAAATTCTTCTCCACACACTTCTTTTTTAAGTTATTTATTTTTTTAAGGTCGCATCAACAATGCAACAAATAAACTGCTGATACAAAATTACAAAAACCAATTAACAAAATTAACAACAATTAATAATTACTAACAAAAATTAAAAACATTAAATAATAACAATGACTAATCGTCAAAATTCAATCGGTGACAGAAATACTGTTACTGTAAAAGGTAGACAAAACACACACAACTCATTTACATACACACAAAACTATTTAAAGTGTTTTACTTAAAGACATCATATAAGTTATGTACAGTTATACAAATTAAGGCTCTTCATCACTTACAACAAACTTTCAATTTTGTCTTCATGGCAGAAAAGATTAGTCAGAGACACATCTTGAAGCTGAAATCTTCTTCTTTGAACTTCTGTGAAACGACAGTCATATAAAATGTGTTTCACCGTCAATTGGTCCTCATGGCAGAAATGACAGATCGGTGGGATAGCAGGACTTGAGAAAATATAATCATGCGTAAATTGAGTATTGCCTATAATCGTAATCGTGAAATGACCACCTGATCTCGTCTACTCTCCAATTCTATGGTTTTCTCAAAGATGTTTTATCTAATTTCGTGTAACTTTGATAATTTTGAAGTCCATTCATCGTTCCATTTTTCTTTCATACGTTTTAAAGAAAAGGTAGTAAAGTCTGCGAGAGTAACAGCATGGTCTTGTAGATGTTCTGAAGCAGCTCTTTTAGCAGCGACATCAGCCTTTTCATTGCCGTACATTCCAATGTGAGATGGGACCAAAAGAAATGTAATATTGTTTCGATATGTTTCGTTAATGAATACTAATTTTGTAGATTAGTGGATCTGTAGGGACTGATGAAAGGCTAGAGAGAACACTCTTGGAATCTGTACAAATTAAGAACTTTTTGTTTCTAAAAGTTGTCATAACAATTCTTTTTAATTGCACTAATATTCATCAATTTTGATATTGGACTCTCAATAATTCTACCAATGTACACAACCAAAATAATTAAAATAAATCAATGAATAATAACACGATCAATACTTACTCGTATATACCGTTCTTAAAGAAAGGAATATTTAAAAAAAGTATACAAAAAACAAAGATATCTTTTATAAAATTAAATTTTTAATTGATACTTTACGAACACACTCAATAATAAATTTCAGGGTAACATTTTTACACTGGGAACAGTTAGGTCACTGAATAATATTGTACAGCCCACCGAAGAATTAGTAAATAAATTACCGCATAGTAAAATATTCACTAACTCTTCGCCGGCATTTCTACTTTTTCTACCTACCTAGTAAAAGCTATAAATAAAAATACCAATCTATTTTTGAACAAAGTTCAATACGGAAACGATAACTAAAGTTAAACAAGGAAACAAGTGGTTGATCCTGTAATTTTGGCGTACAGTTCAGTGAACTCAAGTGCCAGATAACGTCATCTTTAAATAGATAACTGCAAGGGCATACTGATTGCACAGCAATAATGTGAATTCGCCAAATATATCTTTCTTGTCATATACAAACATATAATGGAAATGATAGCAAAGCACACAAAAAAATACATTCCTTCATTTCCTTAACTGTTAGAAAAGCCATGATTTTTTAATACCAGAAAACTCGAAACAGCAAAATAAATAGATCGAGCTTTCTAACATTATTTTCGCACCAGATGACAAAGGTAAGGTGAAAATTATTTTTTCAGTAATTTCAAAATTAAGATCAAAGCGTCAGAGGAAACAAAGAGATAGTAATTTTTCTACCTGAAGATTCATGTACAAAAACACCTATAGTTTCCGTAGTTGAAACTTCTTAGTGCTCAAAAAATTTATTTCAGAGTGATTAACCCTACTGTACATGAGAAATAATATATATTCACAAAAAAGTTTACATTAAATGAAAACAAACAAAATGTATACAATACGTATATTTCCTTATAATATATAAAAAAATAACATAAAATTTACAATGAAAATTAAATTGTTGTCATTGTAAAATGACATTGCTGATTGTTAAATTCAGTGCTTCTCTTTTAAAAGAATGAAGGTGCCGGCACTCAACTTCGTTTTAATTTTCTATCACTCAAAACACGAAAATTAAAACTCGGGATTCGGAGGAACCCTGTGAGGGTCATAATCCTTATTATTTAAATTACCTAACTGAGAAATGTTACAAATAATTCTTAAGAGAGATAATAAGCAGAGCGGCACATGGAAGAGCAGTGAAACAGATTCTCAATTCCGTTTTGTGTTCAAAGAAAATTCAGAAAAAAGAAAATGATTGGAAAACCCAAACAAAACAGCATTCTGGCGTAGGGTGCAGAAAAATGGTATGGACAAAAAGAAGTAAGAGAATCGTATCAGCAGTACAGGTTTTCTGAAGAAGAAATTGTCGAATCTCGAAATTGGGCAGTTGAGGAATGAAGCAACCTGGAAAAAAGCAAGAAGGCCAAAAAGCATGTTAGATGAAGTAGAGAAAATAAACTGTAGAGGTATGGACACCTGCGTCTGAAGAATGTGGAAAAGTGGTCTACAGAACATGAAACTGGATCTCAAGGGGAAAAGGTAAAGAGGACATCAGCAAAGCAATAAATCATTGGAGTAATTAAGGCGTTGAACCAGTAGATGCCTACACGACCTGGATGGATAGAATGGCTTGGCATTAATGATGCGAAAAACAGCAATATAGTTGTACGAAGTCACAAAAAAATGTAAGTTCCATAAGTAAAGTCTATGAATCTCAATCCCTAATTTAACACCGGAAAATGTTCACATCGTTTCATTCACAATTCTAAAGTAACTTTTAAAAAGATGAGTTCTTAAAATAATTTTAATTAAAATGAAATAAAAATATTAAGGGGAGACGGAAAGCAAATAAATATTTTTTCGATTTTTAAATTTAAGTGCCATTCTATAATTCATGACTTTCTGAATCCATTGATATAAAATATTTGACATTCTGATTTTGCTTTATATTTAAAAATTATTTTTGAAAAATAGCTAGCATTTCAATTTTTTGCTACTACTTTAGTATGATTTAATGCTAATTTTATTTTTTTGCCAATTACCAAAAATTTTATTTTTTGCACATAAGGAACATTTTTTCAAAAACTACAAAATCAATTTAATTAAAATTTTTACACATGATTCATTTTGCCACTCTACGCAACCATGAGTTTTTTGAGCCACTTCAGTTAACTACAAAAATTAAAAATTCCCTCAAATTCTAGGGTCCAGTCAGTAACAAATAAAATTTTCTTGGTAAAAAAAAATTATTTATCGTTGTAAAAACTCATAGTTTTGTTAAAAGGTACTATAAAAACTGGGGTAAAAATTTAAGTACAATGGTTCAGTAGATTTTGAGGAAATATTCCTAACGTTAAAGTGGTGCAAGGTAGGGATTCCGTCTCTCCTTAAGGCAAAAGAGGAAACGATTTAAGGTGAATATAATGAAGTCGAAGATATGAGATGTCTTAGAAGCCCGATGGATAAATAATTAACTATGCTCGACTTTAAATTATAAAATTAAATTAATTAAGAAACATGGGATTCGTTTTCAGGAGCAGATAAAATACCTATAGTAAAGTAAGTCAATGACAAGAGCAACAAAGTAACCGCTAAATTATTGGCAATGAGTAAAAGCAATTGAACCATTTTCCTTAATCTGTAAAAGGTGTAACGTCATGATCTTGATCAGATAAAACGTGAAATACTGAAACTATTTTATTACTACATTAAATCTTGTTCTTCGGTAACTGTACGGAATAGAATGCTACAGGGATTTCTCGGCGCGTACTAACACATATACAGACACACAAATAGTTCGCGGTATTATCAAGGGAAGAGAGAGAGGAAGGAAGCTGGCACAGACCCCAGGTGCTCCAGTTGGACACATGCCCAACTATATCAGTTCAGTGTATACAAAGTTGGCTCACCTGCAACTCAACTGCCGCCTCATCGAAATCTGCAAGGTTGGCAACCTAGCAAGCATGAGCAACAAGATCGGGAGGTTGGATGATTTTATACTTCAAATATCATTCAGAGCTGTCATCCTCACAACCCGACCACCAATTATTTCATAATTGTTCACTAAGTTTTAATGTTATTGGTGTAATTAGCGCAAAAGGAAAACCCATTAATGTCAATGAGTCTAATTATCTAAAATTTTATGGACAGACTTAGTACATAAAAACTGACCGTATTAACAAACACAAAAATAGTACAATTTAGACGCAGTCTGCATTACCCAAAAGTCATTTACTGCACATCAATAACAAACACAATTTCACACGACAAAATAAATATTAGTAATGTTATTTATTAATATGAATATGAAATGAATATTTTCTTTCCAATGTTATACGAGATGTGGCTATTAAATAACGAGACTGACGTTGTAAAAAATTGTATTTTTATTTTATACATAATCACTTATTGTCACCTTCAAAATACACTCCTTCTCTCTCCCTACAACGCTCCATTCAAATTTTAAATTGTTAGAAACAGTGCTGGAAATCATCTTCGGTCAGCTCCTTCAGGACACTTGCCGCTTTCTCTTTTACAACTTCCACAGACTCAAATCTTGTACCTTTTAATGCAGATTTTACCTTAGGGAACAGGTAGAAGTCATATGGTGCAAGATCTGGTGAATAAGGTGGATGTTCTAACACTGAGATGCTGTATTTATCTAGGAACCTCTTGACAGATAACGCGGAATGAGCTGGCGCATTTTCTTGGTGGAGAACCCACGATTTGTCCTTCCACATTTCGAGGCGTTTTTCCTTACTCTTTGACGTAGTTTAGAAAGTACCTCAAGGTAGTAATATTGATTAATTGTTTGACTTTCAGGAACCCAGTGAAAGTACACAATCCCATTGATATAAAAAAAAAACAATCATCATTGCTTTAAATTTTGACTTGCTCATTCGAGCTTTTTTGGCTCTCAGTGAAGTTCGGCTCTTCCAGTGCATTGATTGGCGCTTCGTTTCCGGATCATAAGTAAAACACCACGTTCTATCACATGTTATTATCTTCTACCTGTTCCCAAAGGTGAAATCTGCATTAAAATGGACAAGATTTGAGTCTGTGGAAGCTGCAAAAGAGAAAGCGGCACGTGTCCTGAAGGGAGCTGACAGAAGATGACTTCCAGCACTGTTTCCAACAATGGAAAATTTGTATGGAGCATTCATTGTAGGGATAGAGAAGGAGTGTATATTGAAGGTGATAAAAAGTAATTATGTATAAAATAAAAATACAATTTTTTACAACGTCAGCCTCGTTATTTAATAGCCACACCTCGTGAAACCAACAAATTATCGAATACAGTTATATTTTCTCTTACCCTGTGTAAAATATAAGGTAGGAAAGTATCGTTTTCACATCCATTTTTAGTAATAGATTTTTCACCAGAAATTCATGTTTTCTGGCCCCCTGAACAAAAAAATAAGTTTTTACAGATTGGTGTGTATGTGTTTGAACAAATAACTCGAGAACGGAATAGCGTAGGCCTACCAAGTTAAAACTTAGAATTTAAGTTAGGTACCTAACATAAAACATATCAGACATTCCAGAACAAAACTTTACGCACCATCACTGTCCAACACGTGTTAGTAACAAAACATTACATAGAGAACTTAATATCGAAACGGTAGACGAAACAGTAAAGAAACTACACATACATTTCCATAGCAAACTACAATATCACATAAATCTTCAAATTCAGTCATTGTCCGCTCCTCACCTACCACACAACCTACCTAGAAGACTGAAAAGGCAGTGGAATAGAGACCTTTCGTAAATCGTATTGAGGGGTTGCCGCTGGGCGACTACCTCACATAAGTGACACCAAGACAATATTATATAAAACTATTGTCATTATAACTGGTGGTTGTGTTGAAATATTGCACAGCTGTAGTTTATTTTTTTCAGTCAAAAACACTTAGGTATCACGAAGGGACTCGACACGAACATTTTCATCTTAATCGGCCAACCTGAAGTAGTAGTTTATCGTGAAATATTTTACCGTTTTGCAATCTTCTAAAATATCTTGCAATCTTTTATTTAAAATCTCCTCATTTACTATATATTTTTTGTGCTCAACAAGATAGGATAAGCGCCATGTCTACTGAAATTCGCGTATAGCTAATAGAACCCCAACCATCAAAGCACACCGGTAACTACTGTCCAGTATTCAAATCTGTATACCCTTACTAGGGCTTGAACCACAGAACCTTCGTCTCCGAAAATCAGCTGTTAAACAGCCGACTCACGGCGACGACTTTACCTCTAGACCAACTTCGTGGGTCTAAGCTAACTTAATGCTAAATTTTTAGAACATTACTGAAAAATGACCCATCGGGTTGGTCTAGAGGTAAAGTCGTAGCCGTGAGTCAGCTGTTTAACAGCTGATTTTCAGAGACAAAGGTTCCTGGTTCACATCCTAGTAAAGGTAGTTACTTTTATACGGATTTGAATATAAGACAGTGGTTACTGGTGTACTTTGATGATTGAGTTCAATTAACCATACTCTCTCAGGAATAGTCGGCCAGGGTCTGTACAAGATTACACCTCATTTACACGTCATACACACCATCCTCATCTCATTGAGTCATGGGGTTGCTTATTGTTCTGAGTTTAACAGATTGCAACGTACATACATTACAGATGAAAAAAGTCTGTAATTACTGAAAAATGTATATAATAAAACATAGCATTAAAATAAATCTATTCAGAAATGTATGATGCATACATACCTTGAGTAGTATGTAAGGAGAAATGCCTTAGAGGATAAATAATAAAAGAACTCAAATGGTTACAACTGAAATTTCTATTCTCCCCCCCCCCCCAATTTTCCTCTCGAAAGGATTTCATTAATACAATTCACCGAAAATTTATATCAATGAACTATAGTTTTCCGAATCGTCAATCATATAAATTAATTTAACCACAAATTATTTAACTAATTTAAATAAAATAAGGTGTGCAGCTCAGTTTCATGCATGATCGTGGAGGAAAGTGTACTTGCTTATAAATGTATTGATATCCCACTTAAATTGTAATAAGATAATGTCTTTCTTGTAAAAGGAGTGTTACGAGTAAATTAACATTTATTTTGGAACTGTCCGATGTACGAAGGGCTAAGATCTAATTTTATTGTAAAGTGCATAATGTTCTTATTGAGAACGATACGTAAATGATCATTATATTATTACAGGTTCTATTAAACTTTTTAGTAAAGATGAAAAATATGTATATATTTCATTGCGTAATCTATAATTAATTCAAATAATGGCTATATGTACGGGATTCACCACGGCAACAATTATAATAAATAAGTTAAATAAAATATCCAAAAATTTCTTATTTTGCGTCCGACAGTTATGCACATTAAAAATAATGCAGATGGTAAAGGGCAATAGAAATAAATGATCAAAAAATGATTAACGTGACCAAGAATCGAATCAGAGACTACTGGTAGACAACCAATTGTACTGATAACTACACCAATGAGCCGGTCAAACATCCAGGATAATTGATTAAGTACCATTAGGTAAGTTTTATTTAAACAACCCTCGTTAACTATGATGGATGCTTATCACTGAAACTCCACAAGTTACAGTGTAACTTTATTAAGTTGACCTAAGGCTTAAATTACATAACCTGTTCGTGTGTAACTACAAACAGATGATGTAATCAATACAGTCGCATCACACAACAGTGAGTTGGAATCTTTCAACCGTTACATAATTTAAGATTAACTCGCTTATAAGGTCAATCGTTCAAGTTCCACCAAATAAAATTTTATAGAATTTTTAAATGGAAATTTGACGCCAATATTAATACATAAGAGCAAACAGCTTTGCTTTTATACAGGAATTTTCTAATAAAATGTAAAATTATTTTTGTTCACTCGATCAATTTTAAAAATTTGTTAAAGAAAACTGAAAACACGAATTTTTATGTTAAAAGCTATGAAAATGATTTACGGATCATTAATTTATTCAACAAAAATTTTATATTATTATTGAAACACGTCGTAATGATCTATTTTTGTACACTCAAGCTTTTCTGATTTTGTAGTTCACAAAAAAATCGTCCATTTAAAGTGTACTTAGTTTTATATTGTTCAAAATCGTAAATATTTACCGGTATTCCAATCAATTGTAGGAAAGGAAATTGATGTAGGAAATTTCAAACGTCAATCTTTAAATAATTAAAGAACACCAGAGATCGAATTAATAAATTTTTTTTTAATTATTCATTTAATATTAAGTGAAATATAATCAAGATTTGCAAAACCTTTCCTCCATTTTCTGTAACATTTACCGTAGTTACAGATTTCACTTTACGCTCAATGGTGGCTTTTATTTTCTCTATTATGAGAACGCGTTTAGCATGAGAATGTTTAGCTCTACATAATAAAGGTTAGAAAATCTAAAGACTAAGGAATGTCCTGTGTGACATCGCGCGGAATGAATCAGGCTTTGCAATAACCCAGCCCTCGCATTCAACATTTTTAGCACGGTTTTCACAGGAGCCTGGCTTATAAATGTTCTTAAAGGAACCTGTTTCGCTCAACAATTATGTCGCAAGATGAAGTCAATCCTCTTCCATTTACATCAAATTCATTCTTAGATACATATTGCACGACTATCACAGAATTAACTTTTAATAAAATCTTCCACGCAAAACAATCGCGGTTATATCACTCACTGATCCATTGTTAAATACATTTCAACTCACTCTTAACCAGCCGATAGACGTTAAATTCTTTATTAACAAAAAGTTTCCTATAAAAATACGTTGCACTTTTCCGTGGTCCACAGAAGAATATTTACTTGTATGTTTCGGTATGGTTACAGTACTAATATGATACGTTCTAGTGGGCAGAGGCTTTAAGCATTTTATGAAAATTTTATTAGAACTATCTTTTAATGTAATTAAACTACAAAAATGAATAATTAAGTATTTTGAGTCAACTAATTCATCACTAAGAAGTAGGGCTACAAAAAATAGTTCTGTTTCTTATCACATGGTCAGCCAATATGACTTAAGAACGGAAGAGGTAGAGTTGTAAACAAACAATAGTCAGTTATCTCCTCTGAGAAAAATAAATTTTATCATTATACAACCAGACCCTGTGGTGAATGAAGTAAATGTGTCATTTGCAGGGTGGAAAGTAGATGATTTCAGAGGGCCTGGCATGCTGAAAAACATACTTTCACCGGAAGGTGACATTAAGTGGCGAGTGAAAAGGGCCGTTTAAACGGTGATCGTCTTGGCGAAGCGTCGGTCATAGTCGTCGTGGCGGTCGAGAAGCTTGGTGACACGGCGTGTCGTCGTCCAGCGGAGACGTCATCCTTTTCCCTCGCAGTACTGCGTCGGTGTCTACTTCGTCAGATCCGGTGAGCACAAGGCTCGGTCAAGGGACCGCTGTGGGCATTGCTTACGGTGTCGGGTCGGCGAGCGGAAGCATCATCTTCTCTCTTGCGGGGTCGTCGATGAGTTTTTGCTGGAGTCCGGTAGCCGTGTGCCGATGTAGGAAGTCCAGTCGTTGCTGTAGAGAGGCGTGGAATCTTATCTCCTCGGACTCAGTGGAGCGCTCTTTTTATAGTTGCCGAGAGCGCTGTGATAGGGGCGGAAATAGATCTCGGCCTTGGCGACAAAGGCCTCTGTCGGTACGGCGCCACCGGCTTACCGCCCCTTTCGGAACTATTGGCGGTTCCTTCTGTCGCTAAGTCGGAAGCTTTGATAGCCGGCAGCACAGTACCTAATCAAAGCGGACGACGGTGACAATACTTTTCCACTCAGTGAGGAAGGCAATTGTAAACCACCTCATTCTTCGTTTTACTTAGTAAAGCCTCTAAAGGTTCAAACCAGCCTCTCGGCTGATGATGTAAACAACATTAAGAAGTACAGTGAATAACAAAACGTTTTACTTGTAAAAAAAGTGAGAAAAATTTGTGAATTTCTCGTCGAGAATCTAATATGGGATTTTTTACACAGCAATTGAGTAAGTTACTAGATTATATAACCGAAACTGTCACGGAAAATAACATGACTTCATGACTTCGTAAGAATAAACTTTGTGAAACAGAGATTAATATTTGTGAGATATTTTGTGGTGATTTGAACTTGTACATAAAGTAAGATATCTTGTACATTTTAATGTACGAAACATGTACGCTGAAATGGTATACAACAACAAAACTGAACAGAAAAAGAGAAGCGTGAGGAATGTAGGCAATATGAAACCAACAGAATTCGTAAAGCGGAAAGTAGGGTACATAGCCGGAATTAATTCGGAGACAACGGAAACAAGGATGGGAACAAATGAGTAGGCAGTGAGATGAGACGGCGTGAAGTGAGACGATGACATCAAGTCAAGCTCAGCGAACGTTGAAAATGTTCCTTCCTATTCCTGTCCGATCCTCCTGTTAATTGCAAAACAGATACAGTCACCCGTACTCAATGTACAACGCGAAAAACGACGCAGCAGTAAGTTATGTTGTGTGTCGCACCGAACTGTTTGTTTTGTTTCAAACCCTATCCATCTCCTTCTAAATCTCGTTTTCCTTTAACAACATCTACGACTAACAGTATAAGTCTAATGGAATCTCTTACCGGATTATTTATGGTGCCGAAATAATCTTTACACACGGTACTGTTGCTCGAAGATTAAACATGTTGCATGAAACAATATGCGCTGTAATTAAATAAATCTTCCCGAAATTAAAGCGTGCTATTCAAACAGAATCATACGCAAAATTACTTTAGCTTAAAAATTTAGCTACGAAAATTAATTACAATCTTACAAGTAGGTAACATAAGATAAATTACTATGTAATATTCAGACAACGTGACTATATATTTTACTGAAAATGTTAAAAACAACCAACCCCAAAAATAGATTAGTCCTATCACATAACAGGTTATGTGAGAAGTTAAACGCTTTATGGTTAGTTTACACAAAACGCAGCGACGGCGGGGGGGGGTAAGTATTAAATAAACTATAAATATTCTAGTATAAATAGTTAGTTGTTAATTCACTGTTTGTACGTACGTATCAATTAAAATTATTTTTGTATATGTTTAACAATACAACAGAAACCCCATTAATAGAATAAAATAACATAGGCCTAAAGGCCTTCGGTTTACCATTTCGTTTGGAAGTAACAAATAATTAGTTTTTTGACTTTACCTTTACTTTAATTTATAACTGTACAATTTTTTTAACGCACAACTAGTAAAATAGAGGTTGAATGTTTAGGAATGGCGTGAATGTGAATCGATCCAGTGATCGATTTCAGTATGACACTATACAAGAAATGTGATACCAATATAATATAATGGTAATGATTTATAAACTATGATGGTTGGATGATTTTTGTTTTGTGAAATCATTTGAAACAGGCATGGCAAGTAAATTAAAATGTGTTTTACGATATTCGAAGATTCCACCTTCGTTTTAGTCGTCTGTTAACATGCAGATCGTTAGTTAACAGAGATAGGTCATTCGGATTTATATGTTCAATTGTATTTGTATACAATGAGTTGTGTGTTGTGTTTACAATGTCTCGATTGTGTTGATATTTTCAGGTCTTCGTGAAGATTATGATTGGTTACTTAATTAGATGCGTTTGTTATTGCTCTACGTGCTTTTGACTGGTGTCTTTGAAGAATTTGCGTTGTATTTGTGTTGTATTGTAACAGACTCCAAAAATTAGTCCAACTCTGTAGCCAAACTGGCCATACTAGTGATTTATACAGGGTGACTTTTAAGTGTCGAAGTAAGGGAACTTGCCACCTAAGACGTCATACAACATGCAAAACCGTGAATCATTAATTAAAAGCCAAAACTTTCAAAGGAGTCCAACTTACTTTGTTGTTTCAAATCAAACAATAACTCAAATAATAATAAACAATAATTTTTTACTTTCTCTGCGAAACTTGCCACCTAAGACGTCATACAACATGCAAAACCGTGAATCATTAATTAAAAGCCAAAACTTTCAAAGGAGTCCAACTTACTTTGTTGTTTCAAATCAAACATGATAATTCAAATAATGATAAACAATAATTTTTACTTTCTCTTGCTTATATGAATATATAGAAAGGAAAGAAATTGTTTTCATGTCGATTTTTCGAAAAAAAAAAATGTTTTTAGCGATTGGTCTGTGAGTGTGCGTGTGCGTCCGTGAAGAAAATATCTCAAGAACGGAATATTGTACGAAGTTAAAACTTGAAACGAAAGTTAAGTACTACTATAGGATCCGACACGAACGTTTTCATCAAAACCGGTCAAACGGAAATAGTTTATTCGTGTCATTTTTCACGTTTTGCGATTTTCTTAAAAACAGCTCCTACGAGTTTTTTTTATAAAATCGCCTCATTTACTAAATTTTTATGCTCTATAAGATAGGGTAGGCGCTATGTCTGCTGAAATTCTTAGAAAGGCTGTTTTTTGTAAAAAAAAGTTGTTTTATTAAAGATTGCGGTTTTAATATAGTCTATATTTTAGTGCAAAAATTTATATAATAAAAGTTGTAGAGAATTTAAAAACCTACAACTTTTATTTCAAACATTTGTTTGTGTAACGCTTAGTTTAGCAGTTATTAGTGATTTTGTTTTTTTTTTCATGAAAATCTGTAAAAAAAAGTTTTTTACGATTACAGTCTTAGTATGCATTAAACGATCTACAACTTTAATTTTAAGAATTTTTCTCTTTAGAGCCTACTTTAGCGTGAAAGAGTAATTTTCCGTGTTATTAAGCCAAACTAAGATTCATTTTAATTTTGCGTCTTTCATCATGATTAAATTTAGGTTTATGTCTTTTGTTTATTTTTAATGTTTTATCACTCATGTTACGTTATATTGTTAATTATTTGCATTGGCAAGAGATAGTCGTGTGAGTGTTTCACACCAGATTTTTATTTTAAATATAGTGAATTAAAATATTATTCGTTAATACAAGGTTTCTTGTTACAAAAATAAATTACCATTTAACAGCGATAAAACATATCCACAATGATTATGCTGGTTAAGAAACTACGACCTAATAATGTATATTACGACAAACCATGACGGCATAAGCCATACTAATTGAGACTCATGCAAATAATGGAGAATGAGGAAGAGGATTTTTTGGAACGTAGAGTTAAGAGAAGGAGAGGGGAAAAAGAGAGAATGAGGGAGTTTCCGGTAATGATCCAGTAATGGGCTGTTGCAGGGGACTTCCGGTGGAATATCTCTATCCTGTATATAGTAAGCCTATCGTGTAGGTTGACAAACTTCCCACAGTCGCTGTTGCTATTCCCAAATCGTATGCACGCTACCTCTCACAATTGTCGATGACCTTTTTGGTTCAGGTACGTCCATTGTAAATGATAATAATAAATTATAGGCTGTAATTAAATTACACAAAATATGGTACGAAATATACGCGGTTTATATACAATTTAATTTACGTTAATTAATCAAAACCTACCAGAAATTTACAACGAACAAGTAACTTTATATCTCTACTCTATTACACAAATTAGGAAAGGTAGCCCTTTTGAAATACCAAAGTATATTAAATACCTGTTCAATAATAATTATTATGCGTACATCTCCACAATAACCAAATTTTCAGGTATACAATTTAAATTCATTAAAATATGAACCGTAAACCTACAAGTAAATTGTTTAATGAAATATCTATATATTAAAAAACTTTTTATATTTTTTAACGGCGCAATGACAGTCAAAAAAGTATTGTAAAAGTTAAAACAAAAATGAAGTCACGAGCTACTAGTTAACTTTTTTCACCGACGATACCTATCCACCTGCTCATAACAGGTAGGTGGAGTATCAAATTATTTACATTAAATCTGTTCGTTGCAGGGCTAAAATAAATAGTTCTGTTTCTTATCACATGGTCAGCCAATTAAATGACTGAATCATTTAAGAACAGAAGAGGTAGAGGTGTAAAATACACTAAGCAGAGTTATCTCCGCTGAAAGTAATGAATTTAATTATACAGCCAGACCCTGTGGTGAATGAAGTGAAGGTGTCATTTTCAGATTGGAAAGTAGATGCTTTTCAGAAGGCCAGGCGTAGGCCTACCTATAAGCATACTTTTCCACTCAGTGAGGAAGGCATGGGTAAACCACCTCACTCCTCGTTTTACTTAGTAAAACCACTGCAGGTTCAAACCAGCCTTTCGGCTGATGACCTAAACAACAACCTGTTCACATTCAGTTATTCTCAGGTCGCATTTCTCCCTTTCCACCGGTGATCCATAACAGACGTCAACAAAATTACTGTTTCCAGCACGTACTAACTCGTTTAATTTGTACAGTGTGATTTCAAGTGTACGTTTGTATGATAAGTTAAACGATTTCAGTTTAATTTTCCGTAAAGCGTAGCGAACGGGTGTTACTAATAACGAAAAAAACAATAAAATTAATACAATAATTATGGAATATAAAGTTAATGTAATATTGTAATAGTATGTAGTTGAGTGTACTGAACAAGGATAATGGATTGCAATAAAGGAAATGTTTTGAATAAGAATTCTCGGAAATCAAAACTAGTAGAAAAGTTTGTTTTTATTTTGATTCTATCCACCATGTTCTATTAAAGCGGAGAAAGTAATAGAAGGATCTCAATTGTTTCAGGAACTATCAGACCACAGGTATAGAAACAGTTACCGCCTTTGTAGTGAGTTAGTAATTACTTTAACAGTGAATGGATTTAATATTGTCGGGCTGTTTCGACATAGAATGAAATGTTTTGAATACGAATTCTCGGAAATCGAAACAAGTAGAAACGCTTGTTTTTATTTTTATTTCTTCCACCATGTTCTGTTAAAGCGGAGAAACTGTTAGAAGGATCTCAACTGTTTTAGGAACTATCAGACCACAGGTGTAAAAACAGTTACCGCCTTTGTAGTTAGCAGTAATTACTTTAACAGTGAATGAAATTAATATTATCGGGCTGTTTCGAAATAGAATGAAATGTTTTGAACAAGAATTTTCAGTAATCGAAACTAGTGGACACGTTTGGTTTTATTTTAATTCCTTCCACCATGTTCTGTTAAAGCGGAAAAAGTGTTAGAAAGTTCTCAATTGCTTCAGGAACTATTAGCCCAAAAGTATAAAAACAGTTAGCGCTTTTGCAGTGAGTAAATAATTACTTAAACAGTGAATGGAATTTATATTGTCGGGCTGTTTCAAGATAATGTCGTTACGAGACCAAATTTTAATTACGTTAACGGTGCGTTGCGTACAGGTGGTAGCAAGTGGTTATGGATATGTAAAACATTTTTTTGATTGTTAAGTGACAGTATTTTATATTTTATAGTCCAGTTTACTTTAAGCTTTAAGATTTGCAATTAATTGAAGTAATCTACTTGTACCTAGTAAGTAATCGAAGCTTAATAATTAAATTGTAATTATTAATCGTCTCAATAAATAACTGCTATAATTTTAAGAAAAATTATATTTATTATTTATTATAATAGATCCCGACCGAACCTAGGTTTCAGTGTTACAAAATTACAATATGTAACAGATGCCAAAAAAATAAAAGTACCATATCCGAAAATAGGTGCGAAACTTAAAATGATTAAAACGGGTGTTAAGATAACATTACTGAAACTGACTGTAAAGATTAGCACAGGTTGATAAACTCCAAAAAAGAAAAACAAAAAGGAATAGAAATATTTATAACGCAGATAATGATAATTAAAATTTTGAAGAATATAACGGGATCCCTTCTAAGAAACGGGTATTTTTAACGCACACCGAACTTGTATCGGATAGAATGAGAGTATTATTTAGTAAGTACAGGTTCATAAACGGTTCTGATCACGAAAGGAAGAAAATCCATTATGAAAAAGAAAAGAAATACTGTATACTAATAAAATTAATATTTCAAGGACTTTCCAAATATAAAAAGAATCATGATAGAAAGTTTTTCAAAGGAAAATCTGTTACAGGAGTTTTTATTCCACAGGATTTATCGTTAAAGGTTCATTATAACGACACGTGCTGCTTATTTTACTCCTTTTAAGAACGAACGGTTTTTTTATTGCTCTAAATCGATATCTTCACCGCATAGCAAAGCCAACTGCTGGTTGTGTTGGTGCTGGTAGCTTTCCTGCCTGAACATCGATTGCGCTACACCGCACTGCCGGTGTCTCTGCCGAATTTAACAATAATGTGCAGTAAAATGCTACCGGAGAAATTCAGAATATTTTTAACATTCCCAATACAGAAAAGTTGATAACGAAAACATTTAAAATGAACGTGTGCAAGCGTATTAAAGGAAAATCGATACGATAATATTCCACGTCTATCGTTTCGAGTGACGTTAAAAGGCTAAACTGAAGTAGGCCTACTTAAAATTTCATACTAAAGGCTTCCAATATTTAAAATATTTATCTCGTCTAAAGTACCTAATAAGTACCTCTCCAAAAATTGGGAAAAAATATTTATACAAAAAAATTATACAAGGGAATTATTTTTTGTTTAACTTTTCCGATAACCGAAAACACATTAAAGTAACTTAACGGTCACAATCTAAAATACTTAGTGAGATATTACAAAACACAGATCCGAGAATAAATGCAGGATAACTATTTAGGTTTAAAAAAAACCAAAAAGAATTTTTTTCTTTAATTTAGAACTTTCGCAGACTACAACCAAATTTCGTAACATTTTGAATACAATACAAATAGGTTTGAAGGCTTAAAAAACGGTAGAGTCCATTGACTTACATATTTTTGAAAGCGGGTAGAGTCTCTCATTGATACTTACTGTCTGCAGCTCCTTAGAAAGCACTTTCGAATTCTGTCGTCCATCTTACAACCATTGATTCTTCTATTTGGAAATACCATGTTTTTTATTTAGGTCAACAGCCAAAAGGCTGGTTTGAAGCTCTAGAGGTTTTACCGAGTAAAAACGAGGAGTGAAGTGGTTTACTATTGCCTTCCCACTGAGTTGAAAGAGTAAGCTTATCAGCATGCCAGGCCCTCTGAAAACACCCACTTTCTACCCTGCAAGTGACACCTTCACTTCATTCAATACAGGGTCTGGCTGTATAGCGAAATTCATTACTCTCAGAGGAGATAACTCTGACTAGTGTCTTTTACACCTGTACCTCTTCTGTTCTTAATTAGTTCGGTCACATAATTGGCTGACTACGTGAAAAGAAACGCAACTATTTTTTGTAGCCCAGGAACCAACAGATCGAGTGCAATTAATTAAACACTCCACCTGCCCATTATGGGCAGGAAATACCAAATCATTATTAAAACATAATTACAGCGTTGGTAAATATGCGGGCGGAGTCCGAGTTTATCTAAATATTGTAACATTGTACAGTTATATTCTAGAAATAGCTGAGGGAATAAAATGTTCATTGTAAGAAATTGTGTACTGTACGAAGTGTTGCGTATTGAACAAGGATAATGGATTCCGATAAATGGAATGTTTTAAATTGAAACTCTCAGAAATTGAACTAGTAGAAATGTTCATTTTTATTTTGATTCCTTCTACGATGTTCTCGATTTATTGGGAGAACTTAGACCAAAAGTATAAAAACAGTAAGCGCTTTTGCAGTGAGTTAGTTGTTACATGAATTTTAAATGGAAAGTGTTGCCGGGCGGTTCGAAACAGTCTTGTAACGGGACCGGTTACGAATTACCTTGAGCCTGTGCGTACAGGTGGTAGCAAGTGTTTATGCCCTGAATAAACCATAGTTTTGATCTGTTAAGTGGCCTTATTTTTCTTACAGTCAAGTTTAGTAATTAATTTAATTGAAGCAACAAACCAAACGTATTTCTTAGTAGGCTGAGTTTAAAGTAAGTCTGTTTGTTTTTTTCTTTTATGACCACATAGGATCACTTAAGTAATTTTGGATGGTTCTTCTTCAATTTCTTTTTCTTGCTGTTTCAAATTTGTTTCATATTTTAAGATCTTATTTTCCTTAGTTCATCTGAACAAACCCCAATTGTGCGTTTGACTATTCTGGTGGTTAATCGAACTATGTGATTTCCCTTATTGTGTTTATACCAAGATGTACGTTGCGTTAGGTCCTCCATGGTTAGATCGAGTTCTTTTATGTCGTTTTGAATTTCTCTGAGTCAGGTTACTAAATATAGCTTTTTCAGATTTCGCGCTAAGTAGTTTTTCAGTGATTCTTCTTAGAAGGCGTGTTGCTGGAGTTCTCAGTATGTATCCCAGGAAGAAAATTCTCTTTTTTCTCATTGCATTTATGACTGGTTCTATATCTTCGTAGACTTGCTCGTTGGGTAAAAGCCTGTATTGTCCATCGATTTGGTGTTTTTTGTTGATACAAGTCCTTAAGATTCTTCTCTCGACTTATCTAAGTTTACCTTTGATTCTACCAACGTCGATGCTGAAGAGAGTTTCACTTCCGTACATCACTTATTTATTACACCCAGATCCCGAACGAATCTAGAATTAAGAGTTACAATATTTTTATCGTGAGTTACAATTCACTAACTGAACCGCTCACAAAATTACAAATTCTGCAGAACGATAAGACCTAGAAACTTAAAATTTGGAGTGAAAGTCTAATTTAGGTCAGAAATACTCTCTTTGAAAGGATTTAAAAAATTTAATTATAAAGAAAGCAAAAAAAACCGTTACAACTACCGATATTGCACACTAAAGTCTACGGATCATTTTACTAAATTCTTTAAAATCAATAAAAGAAAGTGTGGTTCTCCGAAGTATTATAATGAAAAATATTGTAAGATCAGAAAATAAATAAAATATTTATGAATGCAAAGGCAAAGGATCGTGCGGGGGTGGGTTGTTACTACTCTATAATAAAATGTGCTTACTTGCACCTGGATATTCATAAAATGTGAATAAAATTTATAAATTCTACATATTTTATAAAAAAATTAAACGAAATAAATGATCATAGAATACAAATTACTCTGAAGAAAATTTAAATTTTAAAGAATGTAACTACAGCAGCAGAAATAAATTATCGCAATTATTAATAAGAAATACTTTTTAGTTACAGTCCAATTAGAAAGCAAGCAAGCAAGCATTTTTTAATTATAAACTTTTTCATAAAATCTTACCTCGTTTTGTTCAAAGACATTTTACTTGGGTAAAAAAATCAGAAGATTGATATTTAATTAAAATTCAATGCAATGGGCATTTTCAATTTTATTCTTCAGAAATGTACTAACAATTCCGTTCAATTAAAATATTCTGTTTAAGTAAAATTAAAGATGATTATTTCACAATGTAACCCGTTGAAATTAATTACACAACAAATTTATTAAAAAATAAATTATGAATTGTTTCAATTTGCAGAGAAATTTCTATATGTCCAAAAACAGTTTAAAATGTACAAATAAATAATTTTTACTTTCTTGTCCTCTATGTGGGGAAGGAAGGTATTGTTTTCAGTCAAATTTTCTAAATCAAGGTTTTACCAAAAATACACGTATTTAGCCTCCCTAACCCCCCCACCCACAAAACATGTTTTTAGCGATCAGTGTATGTGTTTGTGTGTGTGGTGAACAAGATATATCAAGACTGGAATATCGTACAAAGTTGAAATTTAGAATTTAAGTTAGGAACCTACAGTGAATTCGACAAAAATATTTTCGTCAAAATTGGTCAAGTAGTTTATTCGTGCAATTTTTCACCGTTTTACGATTTTCTCAAAAAACGGCTCCCACATTTTTTTTTAAATCGCCTCATTTAGCTGAATTTATATGCTCTACAAGATAGGGTAAGTGCCATGCTACTGAAATTCTTGAAGGCTGTGCTTTTGTGGCAGAAAAGGTTTTTTAAGATAACGGGCTTAATATGCATTTAGCGTAAAAAAACCATAATATACAATTACTAATAGTTGTAATTAATAACTGTAAAATATACATTTAAAGTTATAGGAAATAAACAAATCTAAAACTTTTATTTCAAGCACTTTTTTCTATAGAACCTAGTTTAGGGTCAATATTTACAATATATATATTGTAGTGATTTTCCGTATTTTTAAGTCCTAGAAAGTTTGATTTTCAATTAGCGTCATTCAGTCATGATTAAAATTAGGTTGTATAACAGTAACTAAATAACTGAAATACAAATTTTTTTATTCTAAAATACTAACTAAATTACTGCAAAGAAATTTATTCTTATAATTAATTATTTAATTGTAGCAGTATAATTTACTTCAATTAAAACTGTAGCTCTTAAATTATTGAATTGACTTTATCAATTCGAATTTAAAAAGTCTAATTATGTACGTACAAAAAAGGACAAGAATTCATACATAAAATATTGTCCAGACATCACATAAAAACTAAATTACAAAAGAAAGGTTAGACAATTTTTTGTAATCTGAAGTAGCTGACAGGTTTCAAGATAAAACAAACAATATGTTAGAGTACGCCATAAATTACATGCAATAATTACCTAACTGAAAACTAAAATTCAATTACTTTTGCAAAATTATGTACGTGGTATTTAATAGTGTTATTTAGTTTGCATGTACTTATTAATTTGCAACATGCGAAATTATTTTATAGATATATGATATTTCAACAAATTAATTCAAAGAAACTGCAGAGTAAATTTTCGGGAAAATATTATTTTTATAACATAGGATTACAAGTAGATATGAAAGAACCCATTTATAGTAACTTAATTGCACTAACATATATAGGTATATGTTATGTAAAAAACCAAACTTTTAACGATACTCAATATCGGGTGGCCCATATGTCAGTTTCCCCATGAATAGGATATTTTGTATCAATAAGTTTGTAACGTTGTTACGTTAGCAGCAACCACGTATAACATTAATTGTTGTCCGTTATAGTGAGGTGAGTCTCTAAGCCATATCGTCCATCTTTACTCCAATTCTTCACGAGGGTGATCCCGATAGGCGATTGGAATTCTGTGAGACAGTCGCAATCCGTACAGAAGCCAATCCAAATTTCTTGTGATCAATTATGTGGTGTGTTGAGGAATGTTTCAAACTCAATGAAAGTGCTAAACGGCGTAACTGCATGTATTTGTAAGATGCAAATCCTCATAACGTAATACAAGAAGAGCTTAATGTGCTTGGTGTTATGGTATGAGGAGAAATTTCGAGTACTGAATTGATAGATCCTTATTTTTTGTAGGGAATTGTTAACTCGGAAAGTTACTAAAAAGGTGGTGCAGAAACTAGTCTTCCCGGAACTTGAAAACAATCCTGTTTACAATGTTCAATTACACATCTGGGAACGACATGGGGTCCTAGCATATTTCGGTATCAAAGTTCAAAAAATTTTGAATTCCAAATTTAACGAACGGATTGGTCGCTGTGGTACACTTGATAGCCCTGCGCGTTCGCCAGACTTAACCCTATGTGATTTTCACTGTGGGGTATTATAAAAGATTGGTGTTTCCTTCAAAGCCACAAAACCTAGCCGAACTAAAAAGCATAATAGAAAATGCATTTGACATCGTAAATGAATATAAATTCTTATTGTTGAAAATTTGTTAATCAGTTTTAAGTCGTTGTATCGTTGAAAATCAGCTGTTAAACAGCTGACTTGCGGAGACAAGTTTACCACTAGACCAACGCCCGGTGGGTTAATAATAATAATACGCAAATAATTTAAAAAAAACAAACCACCTGAACTGAAAGTTTTCAAAATTATCATGTTATAGTTTTGTCCGTTAGCTATTCAACTTAGTGGTTATGTATTGTATATTATATAGTTTTAAGAATAAAATAAAAGTGAAAAAAAATATTTTGTTGTAATTGGGTAGTAGGCCTATTCTTCTTTTTTAAAATTTATTTATTTAAAGTCGCATCAACTGCTTGGCCATTAGTGACAACGGTGGATTATATTGCTGTAACTGTGGGTTTGACTTTGGAAATTTTCAGACCCTGGCCGGGAATCGAACTCGGGACCCCCGCGTGGTAGGCTAACGCGCTAACCACACCACTACGCTACGAAGGCGGCCGGGTAGTATTCTTATTTTATCAATTACTCAACATTTAACATATTTTCCTGTAGTGTACGTACCGTTTGTTCATGTGCCGTCAGTAGGTGTTGCCCTGCCAACTGATATTACCTGACAGTCCGAGAGATTTCAACAGTAATCAATAGTCGGAAACGTGAAAAATTATTAAAATTTTTATAAAAAGCAACTAAAAATACTACGGTACGCTATAGGAAACGGTTAAAAAAATTTAAGCAACGGAATAATAAAAAACTTCACAGATTGAGAAACTTAAAATTCATTTAAGATAACAGATCCTGTGCTAGTAAGAACAGATCAAAAGGACAAACAATCCTGGAATCTTTGGAAGCTAGAAAATCACACACTGGATTAAAGATATCACGGAGGTATCTTAAATAAGGAAAATATAATACAATAGACAAGAATATACAAAAACTATAGACATGGTCAACGAATTCCAGGGGTCAATCAAGAAAAGCCAAGAAGAACATTAAGTCAAAACGATGACTGCTCAAACGTAGTGGGCAGCTCGAAACATTAAGAACAAAAAACTAACAATAACTATTATTTCAAGGGAATAACTAAAGAACCACTGAAAATGTGTTTGATCTATGGAATTGTTACATTAAGATTACAATAAAGAATATCGTAATAACAATTATTTATATTTGAAAGTGCACAGAATACAAATACTTTTTAATTTCAAAACTAATCAGAAGTATGAAAGGGAAACATCCCTGGAGTAGAAAGTAGAAAAAACGAGAAGAAATGAACGAAACGACATTTACGGATAACTCCAAACACGTTCAGTTTACAGACGTATCCCAATCCAGTAGGCGATGCTAGCAACTCCAATTCCAACATCGGCCTCTAGTGGAGTCAGGAAACCACATCACGTAGCCTCTCGTAATAATGTCTAGCGAAGCCTGCCTTTATTAAACCCCCTTCCTGTTTGTTTTGCCCCATCTAAATTAAAATACTTTAAAGATTACAAATTAAAGGATTTAAATAAGTAAACACATCGAAAAATAATATTATTTGTCTCCCTGAAAGTGATTTACATTACAATTTGCATAACAATTCATTTAAATATTTAAATCGGAGGTAAAGATTGTCAACTGCAAATAAAATTTCAAAAGGTAATAGCTCATCCTAATTCTGTATTGTTTTTGTATTTTCAAGCCTTATCTAAAAACAATAACTCTTTGAGTTTATACAAATAACAGAACTACATAAAAAATAACTATTAAAACATCTGGTGTGAAACACTCACACGACTTTCTGTGGCCAAAGTAAATAATGAACTATATAACCGACGTTTAATCATGAATAAACAATGTAATATGAAAAACATAACCTAATTTTAAACATGAGTGAAAATCAATCTCTGTTCGACTTAAAAATACGAAAAATCACTAAATTGACGCTTTACTAGCTTGGCAGAAAAAAAAATGTTTGAAATAAAAGTTGCAGGTTTTTCATTTCCTACAACTTGTATAGACTACACTTTTGTCCTAAAGTGCATATAAGGCTGCAATCTTTAAAAAAAGTATTTACCACGAAAGCACAACCTTTCAGCAGACAACGCTTACCCTACCTTGTGGAATATAAAAATGTGGTAAATGAGGCTATTTTAAAAAGAAAAATGTAGAATCCGTCTTTGAAAAAGATTGCACGAATAACTACTACTTCCAATCGACCGATTTTACGAAAACGTTTGTTTCGCGTCCCCCCCCCCCCCCAGATTACATAACATAAGTTCTAAGTTTCAACTTTTTACGATATTCCGTTCTTCAGATATTTTCTCCATACACGCGCGCGCGCACCTATTTGTATAAGTTGCTAAGTTAGTCTGCTAGAAGGTTCCAAACAGGATGTTCTAAAAACTTCTTTAGTTACCAAAATACAAATAACAACATAAACATTAAACGGTGAGAAAGCGGTTATATCTATATAAAAAATAAAACATACATCAAACTAAGGACGAAATATTTGTTCTATATACCTAAGTTTGTCCATAACAGGCAGGAGAAAGGTTAAATTATTTGCACTCGATCTGCTAATCCAGGGCTAAAGAAATAGTTTTGTTTCTTATCACATAGTCAGGCAATTATACAACAGAAACATTTAAGAACAGAAGAGGTAGAGGTGTAAAAGACACTAGTCAGAGTTATCTCCTCTGAGAGTAATGAATTTCATCATTATACAGCCAGACTCTGTGGAGAATGAAGTGAAGGTGTCATTTGCAGGGGTTAAGTAAATAGAGGGTAAGTAGCAGGGGGTTGTAGAGAGCCTGGCATTCAGATAAGGATACTTCTCCACTCAGTGAGGAAAGCATAGTAAACCACTTCACTCCTCGTTTTACTTAGTAAAGCCTCTAGAGGTTCAAACCAACCTTTCGGCTGATGACCTAAACAACAATACCTAAGTACCGAAAATTCAATTTTTGTATTTTTCTATATTTAAGAAAATCGATAATAAAACGATTTGTTAGAAAGGTGAAGGCACTAAAAGAAGAAGTCATATCATATTGATTTATCGGTTTAATAGTAAGGCATTATAGGGGAAAACGAAGAAAATGGAACAGGAAAGAGAATTATTACGAACTGAAATCGGTTATTGGGTCATGGGGGTTCAAAATGAAGTTATAGGTACATAGGCACCCAAGATATATTTGATTTTTTTACAACAAACTTATTTTTTAAAGTATTTTTTAGTTTTCAAAGTTATGTTCACATGAGGAAAAATAGAATTTATGCTTTTAAAACGTTACGTTACATATAAAAACAAGAACATTTACAGTTTTCTGCATTTGAAGCCAAAAGACGACTGATCCAGAGAGGTTATCCATCATGTATTTCCAACCCATTGCCTTTTCCCCGTTACTATTTTTACCGTGGTACACATACAGAAAAATCAACAAAAGGAAAAAGCAGTCAGTCGTATAACAGATTCAATTAGTCTATTTCTGATAAGCTTAACAGTTGAATAGACGTCGATTCGATCGCCCTCTATTCTTGAATATAGACCGAATAAAAAGAACACCTACTTTCTATTGAGTTATCAGATAGACGTGTTAACAAAAAAATAAACCCCGAGACTATAATACGGAAATGTATCATTGATGAACATCCGACGATTCTTTTCACCGCAATTTTCTAATTTATAACCATCTTTTTCACCGCTAATGTCCTTTACTTTATACGCTGAAATGAAATTATATTTTATTGAAACTTTTATAGAGTATAAGCATTATTACTTCGAAGACCAATGCCATTTTTTAAAACCTTGAGATTCCAATAAGTAAATTATTAGTAAAAACAATAGGCACTCTCACTGAATGACGTACAATAAACATTTAATGTACCGAGAAAACAATTACAAAATAAAAAAATAAATAATCCATTATCAATCAATAATCGCCACGAAAGAATTCCGTTGTGTTTGAAGAGCTCTATTTAAAAAACGACTTAACGGAAATTTTTGCCCCTTCAGTAAATTAAAGTCTGTTCTTTCCTGCATCGATTCGTTTGACTTAATGTATTTAAAAATTTGTCGGAGATAAAACAATCTACGCATAAAAAGTACCCAGTTCTTAGCCGGTTTCCTCTGAAGTATGCTTTTGAATTTAAAATTAAAAATAAATTAGAAATGGGACTTGTGATTTAAATATAAAATTGTATTTAATTTGTTGAGGCGCAACTGGTCATCAAAGCGGACTTCTTTCGTGGGTGTACTATAGTTTTAAATTGAATCTCAAAATATTGATTCCCACATTTTTTTTATTACGGTAGGCCACTTTACAATGAGCTCGAAATTTCGATGTATGATACAGTGGAGGGTCAGTTATCCGAACTAATTGAGACCAGAGCGGTTCTGATAATCAAATAGTTCGGATAATCAAAAACGCTAAATACTGTAATTTGATACACTATACCGTAACAATGTAATATAACCTAAATGTTAAATAGGGTAACAAAGTCTAACATAAACTTTAGTTTAAAAACACCAATATTATTGCATTTATTGCAAATGTTTATTGCCTACTAAAGATACTAAATCAAGCAGAAGAGTACATATTGTCAAAACTGAACAAATTAACGAAATGAACTAAGGTAAATAAACGCCTACCGCATTGGTGTAGTTAGTAACGTGCTCGTCGCTCATCATGCGGTCGAGGGTTCGAACCCCACTCAGGCACGGCATGTTTTCATACGTTACAAAAAATCATTTCATCCTTACAGTTACACCCCAACTTTGATATCTTGTTTCAAGTTTGATCAAGTTTTGATATCTTGTTATTTTATAATAACGAATCGTACTACTGGTGACGTAAAACTCTAGCGAAACTAGGAAAATATGCTTTAATAGAAATCTCTTCACAAATCATATCAAGATGAAAACGATCACATCTATTAAGTTGTGCAAGAATAAAGTGATAAATAACAAAAAAAACTGTAGGTACGATAGAAATAAAATTGTGTAAGTCTTTCCTCTAAACGTTAAATATAAACCTCAGTAAATGTGATGACGTAATGACTTATTATTAATAAAACAATACACGTGTACGAATACTTTCTACAAAAAATTAAATTCCGTCCCAGGTTTTCTGCAAAAATATTATGAACAAAATTCATAAATAATATAACAGCCCAGTTTTATCTAATTTTTTTATTTTTATTTAAAGTTAACAACAAAAACTGCACAACTCTGGTGAAAACAACAACGTAACGCCCTTAGGGGCCATTCATAAATTACATTACACTTATTTTCGCTTTTGCTCCTCTCTCAATTCCCCCAAGCCAACCATTCTCATCACATCGCCTGTAAAAGAGATTCTCTAACCGTACTTCTAAAAATTAAGAATATACTTCAATTCCATTTCTTATTAATTCATTTATTTCTAAAGGGCTATAAATAAAATTACTCTAACAAAGTGTTGCGCACAAACTTTTAAATGTATTAAAACGATAAACGGAATGACTTTGGTTAAAATAACACTGTATAAACTTGAAAAAATTAATTAAATCAAAAACATTTTATAAGATATAACTTATTAAAAAAATGTCAACATAATAGCTAACAATAACATCATAACACGATTACAAAATATTTTCTTAAAGAATAATTAAAAGGTAGATGACCTAGCCAACAAAATCTGACATATAGCCTCAAAATTCTAAAAGGCGTTCTGACAGTTAAACCGAAATTTCTAGGTTAGGTCTGGAAATATTTCTCAAAAAACGCCAAAGATTTATGATCTTACGTATCCAAGTCAGTCACGAAAATCAAAATTGTTAATACGAAATAAAATAAATAAATACACTAGAATAATAAAAATAATAAATATAACTGATGGACTTACATTTAAAACAAACAAAATTGAGTCCTTGGTAGCTTGTTATGAAGCACAAAATGATGAAAACATAGGTGGCTTCATTATCTTAATTTCTCCAAATTGTTCGAGCTACAGTTTTTTGAATATGTATTAAACTTTTACATGAAACGTAATATTAAATTTTCTTAGGTAATCCAAAGAAAACTTTTGTTTTTTTTTAGAAATTGGTGCTTAATTATTTACTTTCTCTTGCCTATCTGAATGTATAGAAAGAAAAGTATTGTTTTCATGTCGATTTTTCGAAATCGAGTTTTCACCGAATCTACGCGTTTTCACACCCCCAGAACCCAAAAAACATGTTTTTAGCGATTGGTCTGTGTGTGTGTGTGTGTGTGTGTGTGTGTGCGTGCGTGCGTGCGTGCGCGAACAGAATATTTCAAGAACGGAACATCGTACGAACTTGAAACTTGAAACTTAAGTTAGGTACCATGAGAGGATTCGACACGAACATTTTCATCAAAATCGGTTGACCGGAAGTAGTTTATTCGTGTCATTTTTAACTTTTTTGCGATTTTCTCAAAAACGGCTCCTTAGTAATGTACCTTAGTATGAATTTTACGACAAAGTGTATAATCAAATATATAGGAAATTAAAAGATCTACAACTTTTATTTAGAGCACTTTTCTCTACAGAGCCTAGTTTATCGCGAAAGAGCGGTTCTCCGTATTTTAAAGCCAAACTGAGGTTGATTTTCATTTTGCGTCTTTCACTCATGATTAAAATTAGTTTAAGTTATTGAGGTTAGTTTTCTTGTTTATTTAAGTTTTATTACTAATGTTAGGTTATATTGTTAATTATTTGCATTGGCAAGAGAAAGTCGTGTGTATTTCACCCCAGATTTGTTTTGCAGAGTAATATAGTAAAAAAATAAAATATCCTTGAATTCGTAAAGTTAAAAAAGAGGGGTTAATTATAATATCTCATTAATAGCAGTAATAAAATATGACTAACATGAAGTGCGTTGCAATAAATCTCAGTTGTAAACAAATATCCAATAAAATTCTGTAGCTTTCATTAACTGTCTTTTCGATTCAGATAACAAATTAAGTAAACTCAGACTTATAGATTATTTTATAAATTCAAAAATGGGCGTATCATGTTATCTGGGATACTCCCATAACACTTCCAGTAAATGTTTTGATGACCCAGATAATGTTGAACTAATATTTGTCAAGCTAATAACTCTAATACGAGGAAAATATTATCGATTAAACGATTAATTCGGTAAAGGTATTCTCTGTTACAAACGAATGTACTAGCGGATCAATTGAAAACTTAAATCTGTTAACAATGTAAGGTATACTGTAATCTCATACATCAAAACTCAGCAAAATAATAACGTACTGCATGTTGGAATTAAAATATGTTTTATTTTTGACCACCTCCGTAGCGTAGTGGTAGCGCACTAACCTACAGCACAGATGTCCTGGGTTCGATTCTCGGCTAAGGTCTAAAAATTATAAGAAATCAAAACCCGGCGTTTCAGTAACAAAACCCACTGTAGTCACCAATATCCAAGCTCTTGATGCGACTTTAAATAAACTAAAATAAAATTTCTTCTGTTTTACGTAATAAAATTTATAAATAATTATTGTGGTGGGTATAATTTATACAAATTGTCCCCATAACAGGTAGGTGGAGTGTTAAATTATTTGCACCCGATCAGCTAGTTCCAGGGCTAAAAAAGTAGTGCGTATGTAAAACACAATATTAAATTAAATACAGTTGTTCAAGTTTGGCTGAGAATCTATTAGTTATTATTGTTCATAAAATTCAAAGGAATAAATTCAATATATAAATTCTATAAAAAGCATATAATAAAACGTCTAGGTTCCATTAAGTACTTTTTTTTTGGTTTAACGTCCATTAAGTACAGTAGTAACAACCAATGAATGAAAACACTTACTCTTTTTCGTTCATTTAAGTATTTTGGAAGAACGCACCTGAAACAAACAAAAAATTATAAATTTCAATAAATCAAATAAAAATAAATTAATATAATAATTATTATAAATATCAGATGAAAAATTCTGTAACTAAATGAACCCACCGGGTTGGTCTAGAGGTAAAGTCGTCGCCAAAATCAGCTGTTTAACAGCTGATTTTCGGAGACGAAGGTTCCTGGTTCAAATCCTAGTAAAGGTAATTACTTTTATACGGATCTGAATACTAGACAGTGGTTACCGGTGTACTTTGATGGTTGGGGTTTAATTAACTATACTCTCTCAGGAATGGTCGGCCTGGGTCTGTACAAGACTACACCTCATTTACACGTCATACACATCATCCTCATCTCATTGGGTCATGGGGTTACTTATTGTTCTAAACTGAGCAGATTGCAACGTACACAAATTAGGAATTTAAAAAAAATGAAACAATGTAAAATTATGTAAATAAGTATAAAGAAAAGAAAATCTGAAATAAAAGACAAATCTGAAAACCAATTCATGAGATTTCTGATTGGCATCGAAAATAGATCTGTGTGGTATGTTCAAAAGAACCAATGATAATTAAAAATATAAAACTGTTTCAAGACGACGATAATAAAATAAATTTAATTAAATTCTATTACAAACCGATGTGGGTTGCACATTACATAGAAAGTGTAAAAATTTGTCTCAACATTAACTGCGCAATGTTGTAATTGTAAATGCATGTACGGTATAACATTCCATTGAATAAATTAGATAATGCCTAGTGACTCTAATACACATGAACTGCATGTATCCGTACGAACAGTGTTATGGAAAAAGTGGTACTCAGTCTATCTTCGCATCAAGATATCAAGTCATCATCAACTCAGAAGAAAGAGAACTACTCATTGTTTCAATGTTTTGTAACACGGCCGTTTGCTTATTTGGAAGAGCAGATTGATAAGAAATTTTTTAAATAAGATTATAAAAAGGTTCCAATTAAAACAAAAATATTACAACAATTTTTTAGGTACGAAATGAAATTTTGAACTAAATGAGAAAATATTAAGAACATAAAGTATTTTTTAAAGGCTAAAGTAGAGTACTACAATATAAGCTTAATTTAAAATTCTTGGATTAAAAAAACCGGGATAGTTTGTTTCACGTCTGGAGTTTTCCCAGAATAGTAACAAAACGAAGATTAAATACACAAATCCTCTTTAGTTTGATACCAAATTAATAAGTTAAACATTTTGTTCTAAAAAATGTTTCTTTTTGATTTCAGGAATTACAGCGGTACAATTCACGTAAGTGATGTTAAAGGTAATTAGAAGGAGGGTAGGGAGTTTTTTTGTAATGAAAAAACGAACATATAAAAAACGTATTCAGATCAAGAAAACTCTACTCTATTTCTACTGTGCACGTCGTACAATTGGATAGTTCCATATATCCAGATTATGAATTTGGATGATTATTTAATGCATCGTGAAATTTACTAAACAATGACGCTGCTAGTTCGTTAAATATCAAAATTTCAAAATCGTCGTAGAGGGTTCTATTGCTTCCATTATAGGGAATGCCAGAAACGAAACATTAAAATTTATAATGAAAGATCTGCACCAACTCTAAATTACACTTTGTGGTAGTTACAAAAAAACTGGACATCATACGTTCAAATTGGTTGTAAAAATGTTTTCTAAAAAAAAATAGGTCCCGGGTTCGATTCCCGGTCAGAGTCTGGAAATTTACACAAGTCAGAACCCACAGTTACAGTCACATAATCCACTGCACCAAACAGTTGATGTGATTTTAAATAAATAAAAAAATATCAACAAAATTTTTATCAGTTTCACTTTTTTCTTGACAATATTACTTTTACAATCTTCGTGATATATTTAGAGACTAATAATATACTAAAAACGGACATAACCACAAATATGAATAGACATCCTTGTGAATATAACTTTCTGATTTGTGGCAAAGACCTGAGAAAGTTAAGAAATCAAATTTGTTTGCGATACTAATAATTCACTAATAGTTCTGTATGGAATTATAATGAAGTGATATATGTATAAGATTAAAGAATCGGTTGATTTACATTGAACTATTTCTCAGCAGTAAAATAGAATAACTCCAGCCTATATGTCAGATTGAATTGCATGTAGAAGAGAATTATGGTGCGTAAATGCATGGGCGGATCTGAGACTTGTTTCAACACAGTGTGCACAACCCGACCGTACTCGTATACTATTATTTTTATTACCAGTATTACGCGTAATAAATAGTATTATATTAGGATAGTTAAATTTCCAGTAAGCCTAACTGAAGGACAAATAACTACCATTGCAATGATCATGATGACAATCATCATCACATCGTCGTTATCATCAGGATGATGTTCGTGTCGTCCACGCAGTCGCTGTTCTGATGTAGACTCACTGACAACGACGTACATATCCGCCATTGCGCAATACACTTAACTAGTTACTGCCCATTCACCAGCTTATTGTAACATAAATTAATAACATTACGTAGGCTACTATCCAAATGAAAATACAGGAGAAAAGTACCACGCTTCAATTATTTTCAGTTTGTATTTTTAAAACCATGTAGTGGACTCTATTATAGCCATACGAACAGGTTTATTATGATAACCTGTCTAGCGTTTGAAATTCAAAAAGTTTTAATACTAATAAATATTGTAATTTTCATTTAATTTTATACCCAAAAATATTTTTCCCGTAACAGGCAGATGGAGTGTTAAATTATTTGCACTGTCTTTGCTAGTTCCAGGACTACACAAATTAGTTATGTTTCTTATCACATGTTCAGCCAATTATATGACTGAAACATTGAAAAACAGAAGAGGTAGAGGTGTAAAAGACACTATACTCAATTCCATGACAGAATATAGTAAAGGAATGCACATGAACTCGGTTATAGGTCTTATTCTTAAGACAGTATGTAATTTTTTTTTAACCCGACATTTCCCTTGTATTATATAAACAGCTTCGAGGGAGGTGGAGGGTTGTTTGTTGACGTCGGATCAAGTAGCCAGGCAGCGGGTTTTTGGTTGGTAAGGCGGTTGCGGCCTCCTTGGGGCTGGACGAGGACGCCTCAATTGAGCCCAACTCTACTTCCCCCATCGTGAGGGAGTGAACATGAGTTTCTCTAGCCGCCTCGGATAAAAAAGGTCTTATTCTTAGCGCGATCCGCTGAAGCCATTAGATTTTGTTTGCAAAATACTTTTGCATGACCACACGAAAAAAATAATATAGTAGACTATATTAAAAAAAATTAATAGTAGGTATATAAATATCAAATATTAATATTTTTTTTGTTTACAAGTTTGCCACATTACAATATTTTCACATGAAATAGAACAATCAGTAATTTTGATAAATGTTAATTAACATGATTACTATTTCAACTGTTAATGAAATTTAAATTAGTAATAGTTAATATTTAAGAAATACAATGATGATTTTGAAAGAAAGAAAGCATATCAGTTAGAAAGACGATGATAACTGTAACAATGACCATTAAAACCTATAACCTAAATCGAAAACACTACTTCTTTTCAGTCTTAAAAACCCGGTGTCAGATTCAGATCCAGAAAGTTTGGATGATGGTTGAGTCTTTCTTCATTATTTACAGCTGAATTTCGCTATAGTTTGTTTCACAGTGTCTATATTAAGATCGGCATAGATATAAATATTAATATGAATTAAAATGTTTACGTACTATATAATAAGGTATCCTTTTATTTAGTTCACCTCTATACTGCAGTTCTTTTATACCGGGCAATTCTTCATCACTCGATGAATCACTTTCACAAATTGTTTATAAGTAGTTTTATTCACCGCGTTTCAGAGACATGCGTCAACAAACCCATGCGTTGTTCACGTGATATTAGTACTGCCGGTTGCCTAACTGACGCCGGCTATTGGATAATGAACCGTGCTTTCGTAAAAATAATTCCTCTCTTTCCTTCTAAAAATTTAACAAAGTTTCATGATCTATATCATTAAAAATAACTTACACTGTATATTACGCTAGGGAGAATGCAACGAGGACTGGTGTTAGAAGAATGCAAAATGACCTTGGCTATGCGTCCAATCAACAGCTATCACGTGATCGATTTGTTCACAGCGTGTCTCCAGACTCGGTGAATAGACTATAGAACTTCACTTACGGAATCAATACAGCGCATTTTACTCTCTTTATTTTCTACATGCTTCATACATTTTTGCCAATTTTCTGCAGTTACATTGTTCATGCTTATTTCTAAAAGTTTCTTTACTTCATTTAACTTGAATGTTTTGTTGTGCATAGTTTATTTTAAGGATGTTGGAAACGATTCGTTGAGATTAGCCATAGCAATACACTGCGGATACCAGCATAAATAACTTTCAAAACGCACATCCTACATTTGTTACGAATGGATGAGTAATGTTCGTATTGCTACAAGAAAGTAGTCTAACAGAACGAGCGGTTAAATTGTTTACGTTCATCAATCACTAATTAAAATAGTTCCGGTAGCTACGGAATATATTATCATCGGTGTCAATGCAGTATTTCTGAAAAGAAGTATTCGCAGTAAGGTTGGACAGCACACGCTCTCCGTAATTTCACAAAGGTTGTTTACGTTCACTCTTAACTTTAGTGAAATGCAGTCTAACAGTTATCACCTCTGAGAGTAATGCATTTCATTACACAGCCAGACCCTGTGGTGAATGAGGTGAAGGTGTTATGATACAAGGTGGAAAGTTATGCTTTTCAGAGAGTACGACATGCTGATAAGCATACTTTTCCACTCAGTGAAGAAGCCAATGATAAATCACCTTACTCCTTGTTTTACTTAATAAAAACTCTAAAGAGGTTCAAACCAACCTTTCCGGCTAATGATCTAAACAACAACACAACTAAAAAAAATATGTTCAGGATTTTAAATTTAATAAATAAAATATATTTTAAACTTAATTTAAAATATTTATGTTCTTAGAAAAACAATATTGTTACAATTTTAGTGTACTTGAAACTTTTATTGGCAACCTTTCATCACGCACTTGAGTGACGTAGCCACACCGTATTTTCAACTCTCTTTTCTAATGTAGCTATCCAGTAATACTGGTGAACTGATTTGTAAAAGCAGTATTAAATTTTCAATCATTCAAACATCTTCGCTATCAATCTTCAAGATAACAGTGACAATTTATGTGATCATGATGTGCAACACACGTAATACACAACTCTGTGATCGCAATTTTAAATGTGAATATTTTACAGTTTAACAAATTTTTGTTCAAATCGTTCTACATCGAAATTCCTCTCACGTGATTTTTTAATAATTTTTCGTATCTGTTTATTTTTCTTTGTTGAATAAATTGTAGATTTTGATGGTTTTTAAGTATTCAAATTCCCACGAGTAAATGAACTTTTGTCGTTTTTCTTAACTCCGTTTTTAGCGATAAATTATACCAAGGTGCGAACCTAACAATGTAAAAACATTTACCGGGAATGCAAGTCAGGTCCTTTGCAAATCGAGCGTGTTACTCACTAAAACACTTATGTTATTAAATACATTTATTTTAATGAAGAAATGGACACCTTACAAATTGGTATTTTGCTATTTAAACGTCAATTATTAAATATTTCATAATAAACTTATTTAGTTAACAGAGAAGCTTAACAGTATATCACTTCATTTACTATACTACTTCACTCTATAACTTTCAAAAGCTTTAAAACTTTGAAGAATAAGTACCTACTTAAGCTGTCAGATTCCAAACAGTTTGGCACTCTCATTACTACATTTTCTAAAACTCATAAGGAACGTTACTTTTAAAACCCAAACAGGATTTAATGATTATTTTCTACATTAATAATCCGATATATATTTTTTGTATTGTGAGACAGAACCCAATTAAGGATTCATACAAAAATTTGCATATCACAAAAATCAATATTTTCTTTTCGAGCTGAATTTCGTTTAGATAATTATCATTTATAAACAAATTTAAAAATCTTTAGACAGTTTAGTCAAATCACAGCAATCAGATATCTTACTTCTTGCTCTTAAGTGGTTAGAAAGAGAGTTAATAAATCCTACTTGTAATTAAAATTCCTCAAACCTGACGAATTTTCAATTTTATGCTCTTGCGAAATTGTTTTCAAATTCGGTCTCATTGTCGAAATCTACATTTAACACCAATGGTTAAATCCCCTAATAAGGTAACTCGAGTGGCTTAAAACCTTTAATAACATGTTGCGTGTATAATTTTTGTTTCTGTCCACCGTTTTGTCAAAATTGCTTTCAGCATTTGAGTTTTTACATTTTGTCTTCTAATATGTTCCTACCCGCCTCCAGGGTTATTGAGAAAAGTTCTTATAACTAAATAAAAAATGATCGTCTTGGTTATTTTTTCGACGATTAGCCCGGTTATAACCATAATTGTTGTTATTTAGGTCATCAGCAAAAAGGTTGGTTTGAACCTGTAGAGGTTTTACTAAGTAAAACGAGAAGTGAGGTGGTTTACCATTGCCTTCCTCATTGAGTGAAAAGTACGCTTATCAGCATGCCGGGCCCTCTGAAAAGCACATATTTTCCACTCTGCAAATGACACTTTCACTTCATTCACCGGCTGTTTAATGAAATTCGTTACTTTCAGAGGAGATAACTCTGATTAGTGTCTTTTACACCTGTACCTCTTCTGTTCTCAAATGATTCAGTCATTTAATTGGCTGATCATGTGATAAGAAACACAGCTATTTATTTTAGCTCTGCAACTAACAGATTCAGTGTAAATAATTTGACACTCAACCTGTCTGTTATGGGCAATAACCATAATTATAAAGTTGATACGATAGCTCACCCACACCCTGTAATATTTGCGATCCCTCTAAGACTAGCAATTGCGCCCACAAGTTGTTAGTTTATTTTTTTTTAAATTGAATTTAAATGATACACAGTATCAGAGTGTATACAAACAAACTAAAATGAATACTGTGTTACCTAAAACTACAGTGAGACATGGTAATTTCAACACAAACATAACTGATAAATCTCATAGAATAAATTATGATTATGAAACGTGTATGATCGTGCATATATTTATGGTTATTAGCCTAGATAACTATTTCATGTTAAAAATGTGAAACAAAATTTTATATCAGAAATCTATTTAAAATGTTTGTTGTAATAAGTTCAACATAATAAATACGTTTGACCTGAATAGAACTCAACAAATTCGTGGTAAAAATTATTCTAGATAATATTACAGGAGAAGAAATGTATTCACTGTATTTAATTATAATTTTTGTTGTTTAATTGTATTGTCATCTGATGGCGACATTAAGTGGCGAGTTAAAACCTTTAATTTTTGGTGGCCCTGAAAAGGGCCGTTTAATAAGCAGTGGTCGTCTTGGAGAAGCGTCGGTCGTAGTAGTCGCGGCGGTCGGAGGCTAGGCGACACGGTGTGTCGTCGTCCAGCGGAGACGTCATCTTCTTCCCTCGCAGTAGTGCGTCGATGGCTGCTTCGTCGATCCGGTGGGCGTAAGGCTCGGTCGAGGGACCGCTGTGGGCATCGCTCGCGTCAGCGGGCGATGACGGTCCGGTCGACGGCGAGCGGAAGCATCATCTTTTTTCTCGCGGGGTCGTTGATGAGCCTTCGTTGGAGTACCGTAGCCGTGTGCCGATGATGGATGTCTTGTCTGCTGTCTGGATCGGAAATGAATTTCTTGGCTCAGTGTAGCGCTCTTTATATAGTTGCCGAGAGCGCTGTGGTAGAGGGCGGTTAGTGGTCTTGGCCTTGATGGAAAAGGTCTCTGTCGGTAGCCACTACAAGCCTACCACCCCTCTCGGAACTATTGGCGGCTCACTCTGTCGCTACGTCGGAAGCTTTGATAGCCGGCAGCACAGTTCCTAATAAAAGGGGGCAACGGTGACAGTATGTATAATAGAAACATGAAATTTACAGAAATTAGGATTTACATGGGATTAAAAAAAGAATTTTATTATTGTGACAGGTAAATTCATTCGGGATCCTGGTTTAATAAATAATAAACAGACTTATGACAACTTATTACAGTAATTTATCGACAACTTAATAATTAAACTTAGCCTACTAACAAATATAATTTGATAAATAAAATAGATTACGCAAAATAAATATATTACAAAACTTAAAATTAAACCACCTTGACAAACAATAGATTACTGTTCTTCAGAACCAAAAGAATAACCTTTTCTCAAACACTTGCTACCACAATTAACTTAACTCATAAACGGTCCCGTAGCAACACTATTTAGAACGGTCGGATAACACGTTTCATTCACAATTTACACTCTTGACTGGCGACTACAAAGGCGCTAACAGTTTTTATACCTACGGTCTGACAGACCTAAACCCTTCGAATACTTTCTCCGTTTTAATAGAACATTGCAAAAAGAATCAAAATAAAATCAAACAATTTTACTATATTCTATTTCCAGGAAAAAAGTCTCATTCACCACAATGCACTAGCCTCGTTTAACACACTCTATCATACACAATATTTCTTAACATCACAAAATAAACAACCTATTCTTAAATAGATAACCTATAAAATCAACATTTCTCGATTGATCTCGAACTACGTTAGATTATTTCCGGTTTGAGATTAAGACAATTATTTTGTATTATTATTTTTTTAATCCCTAATGAATGTAAGTTACAACCTATTCAATTCAGAACGATAAGCAACTCCGTGACCCAATGTGATAAAAATGAAATGAGGTGTAGTCTTGTACCTAGGCCGACCATTCCTGAGAGAGTATCGTAATTAAACCCTAACCATCAAAGACACCGGTAACCACTGTCTAATATTAAAATCCATATGAAAGTTACTACCGTAACTAGGATTCGATCCAGGATCCTACGTCTCCGACAATCAGCGGTCCGCCAGTTGGTGACCACTGTTCTACTACAGGATAAAAATGTCTAAATTACACAATATTGAAGTAAACCGTTATTAACATTGATTTTAAGAAAAAAAAATACCTGTAGAATTTACAGTCATACAAATGAAATGACAATAATTATGTGATTTGTAATTTGATTTTAAAATTCAATATTAATAATTCATATTTGCTTACTCATGTCCAACAAATTCTAGCCTCCGTCATTAATAATTTTCAAGTTTGGACGGTTTTTAACTTTCATCATAATAATTTTCCATTTTAATTATTTTTTAACAAAGTTAAAAAAGTTGTATAATTTTTTGTTACTTTTAATTAACTTTGTGTTCAGTTATTATTTTTTTATAATTACTGTTCATTAAGTTAAACGTGAAATATTTATTTAATTAATTAACTCTTTAGAAATACACGAAAATAATTAATGTTATAACACATCCAACGACTCGAATTGTCTCATTCAAAAACAAACATAAAATATAATATTATAAAATATTTTACAAATTTACAGGAACCACACGAACGGAAGGTCATGCTGGTGTAAAATAAAATCAGATAACATCTGAAAGGAATACAGGAAGTTTCGGGATATGGGATTCGTTAAAAAAAACAGAACAAGACTAATATTGTGAGTTATGGAGAGAGGAACGTTTATTTTCAATGAAAACTACAAAAATTAATATTTAATATACAAACGGTGAAAGTAGATTAAAAAAAATTTTTAAATGTTGATAAAATTTTAAAAAGTGTCATGTACCTAGAATATGTCCTCAGACAAAATAAACACAAAACTTGTTCCTGTAAGGTTGGAAGAAGTTAATTGTTTATTGAACGCGGATTGACACACCAAACAAACTAAGAAATTAAATAATAAAGCTGCAGAAACGTTTAGTATTACTCGTGTCTTTACCATACGCATTAGGAAAGAATGGATTCGTCGAGCTAAATTCATTAATTCGAAATCGAAAAGGGGGCCATTTCGAGCAACATTATTCTTTTAATTGAACCTTATTCTTTTAATTTTTCATTTTTTTCGGAATTTAATTATGATATAACAATAATTGATAAGCTTCTATTGTACAACTACGAAAAAATTTATTTCATTCTGTTAAAATCATTTCAACATAGAAATTCTGCAAAGTTTCCAAATGAAACTACTCGGGACAATCACAGGATCGCTTTGGTACAAAACGAAACATATTACAAAAAGATTTTCAACAAAAATTCAACACAGTATTAAATACCAAAGAAGAATCAAATTACCAGAAATCATCTTGCCATCTTACTCTTAGAAAATTCAAACGACACTTGCCCACTGAAACGAGCACATCCTACGGACTTTTACGAAGTTTCCCCATTGGGGGTACAAATTGATTCTGGTTTTAGTGTGTAAAAGTTTAATTTTAAAATTTACAAAAAGATACATTTATTTTTCACTTACTTAGTTTATACCAATTTTAACACAATCCCAAATAATTATCCATTAAAAACACCACTTGCTTTGCATGAATGTTACCGCGACTGATGCTGGGATGAAAATTATAATAATTTTAAATGTGAATTTAAAAAAAATGGCTTAGTCAAACATTTTAACAAAATTATTTTAAGTTAAACGAAAAAAATATTATTTTCGACCTCCAATTTTTGTGTTTTATGTCAGATATAGTTAAAACTAAGAGATTACAGTTTGAGATATATTTTCCTCAATTCCTCAGGTTACATACAACCCATAAGATGCCATCAAATTTGCTTCTTAATTAAAACCTTAAAAATTTACTATGGTCTCATTTCACCGGGGTAAATGAATTCCGGGCGAAATCTTTCAAAGCTTTTCCGAACCTATATTGTATGAACATTTTTTCTTACTTCTATATATCCAGTAGACCACTGAGAGATTACTGTTGAATTTGAATCACCCTAGATAGTTTACTTTATCCATTATAGTACGCGACGCATATTACTTTTACTTGTTATAAGTATACGTGGCAATGCTGGACAATGAAGGACGAGTTGGATATGTTAATAATGATAGACATTGAAGCGCACAATGATTTGTCGCACACTTTAAAAAGCAATATTTAATTTGTGAGTTTAGTTTTACGATAATTGACACATAAATATTCAAAAAAAAGTTTAAAAACTTTGAGGAGGTGCGTTAAATAGAGCCGAAGAAAATCAGGTAGCCATAGAATTTTTTAATATTTTTTTCTTTAAATTCTACTTATCTTAATAATAGAGTTAAGTGAATAATGTGAAATAACCCGAGAAATTTATTAAAAATTATTATTAAATTCCAGTAATTTTTAAATAATAAAACTAAGTAAAATATATTTCATAAAATTTCAATTTAACTAAGATAAAAACACCGTTTAAAATAATGATATATAGGACAGAATTTTAATATTGTTTCAGAACGTTGCAAATGTGGAAATAAGATCAGAAAAAAGAAACGGGAGAAAGAAGTACGGAGGAAGAGCAGAGGAGAGAGAAAGAATGAAACGCTTTTTGAAGTTTTTATATGCTACAGATTTTAATCCCAGCATCAGTCGCGGTAATATTCATGCAAAGCAAGTGGTGTTTTTACATCAGAAAACCGACTAGCATATATTTCATCTTTTTGTTTAAAACAAAATTATGTATTTGCAAGCTTAAGAGAAATTAATGGTGTACAGAGGAGTTCTTGGTTGCATTATAAAACATTTGCATAAATGGGTATGTGAACAACAGACACCTAAACAAGAGTGAAGATACATAACTCAGTTTTCACAGCTTAGTAGCACTACGTACTTACATGCTGGTAGTATTTCTCTCGCGCACTTCGTATGTGCACTTTGACCTAACATCAACAACCGTATTACATAAAATTCCCTTTAACACTAATCTCTTGTTACATTCACACAAAATTTATTAAATTATTTACCATTATTTCATTTCATTCCGAGATAGAATTATAGTAAAAAATTTACATAATGAGTATTACACAATGAAATAAAATTTATAGAAAAACTTTTTTATATTTTACAATGAATTATTGAGAAAATGCACAAGACGATCTTTGCGGACATTTTTTAATAAGATATTACTTTTTACACACTTTTAATTCAAGTAGGTTAAAATAATACATCGTTTGATAAAAAAAAATCAGAGATATTTCTATTCATTATGTAAACATTTTATACGTTCGTCGGCAATATCAACACCTTCTTTATTCGTGGGAAGGTAATATTGCATATCAAGTTTACCATACTATTTATTAGATATTTTGGTATGTCCATGCCTATTTATAATATTCACTATTGCTCAAATACTATGTCAAATAATTAATGTATTTTTTTTTCTCTATTGTATAGTATAGAGGCCCTTAGTATATAATAATAATAATAATAATATATTTATTTTTGCTCAATAATAAAATACAATGCATTTACATATAATATTTCATATAACTACACATATTTACAACTAACATGTTTGTTTAAAATAATTGAAATAAATATTATACACGAATCATTTTTTTTTGTAACAGTGTATTTCTTTTACAATCAGTTTATAAATACAAAAACTTTAAGTAAAGACGATAAAATCTGAATAATGCTCTTAGCATTAAAATAAAAAGCACACTCAGTAGTGTGTTTCAACAAGACTAAATATGAAGAAAAATATATAACTTATGTACAAAACTTAACTTGATGAACTGCGAATCAACAAGTTGAAACACAGATTTGTTGAAGCGGGAGATGATGACGATGATAGAGATGATAATGATGTCAGTTGAAATAGAAAAGAAAAAATGTTTAAATGATTAACAAAATCGTAGAGGTAAGTCTAGTGTTTTAAAATGTTTCCGTTGTGAGTATCTTCGCTGTTGTCGAGGAGGTTAATTGCTAATGGATTTTGATGGTCTTCTAGTTTTTGTAAATGTTTTTCGCTATGTTGTTTAATTTCTTCTTTTATGGAGGGCAGGTTTAGGTCATTGTGTAGTATTTCATTGGTTACGTACCATGGGGCTGCAGTGATTAGTTTCAGGCATTTTGATTGGACGCGCCGCAGTATTTCTATATTTGATGAACTAGCTGTACCCCATAGTTCTAACCCATAAGTCCAAATTGGTTTTAGTATTACTTTGTATACGAGTACTTTATTTTCAAGGGAGACTTGAGATTTACTGCCTAACAGCCAGAACAATTGAAGTAACTTCAGCCCAAGTTGCTTTCGTTTCGTCCATATATGACTTCTCCACGTGAGTCTTCGAGCTAGATGCAAACCCAGATACTTAACTTCCTCCTTCTGTGGGATTCTGTGGATTACTGAATGAAATAAATAAATGTGCAAAACATTTTATTACGAACAAAAATACTACCTGCCTTACAAAGAAAATCTTAACTGTAGGCAGCGAAGGAAAATTATGCAACTTAGCTTTGCATTCCTCACAAAATAATAGTTTTTTGAAAAAATAAGAAACAAATAAAAACACAAGGGAAAACCATAGACATACAAACACGCTCTCACACATTCACACGCAGTAACTCGGTGAACCAATCATCACTGCAGTATTGAAAAACGTTTACAAACATTGTACGTGTCATTTAATCTTCCCGGCTGAAGGAAAAAAATCCAAAGCTTACGTTTCTCCAATGTAAAAAATGACAACTATACCCTATGTTTAATCATAAGTAAACAATGTAAATGAAAAACATAACTAATTTTAATCGTGAGAAAATTACGCTAAATGAAAACAACCTCTGTTTGGCTTAAAAATACGTAAAATCACTAATTGACTTTAAATTAGGCTCTATATAGAAAAATGCTTGAAATAAAAGTTGTAGATTTTTTAATATTATATAACTTTGATTACACAATTTTGTCGTAAATTGCATACTAAGGCCGCAATCTAAAAACAATCCATTATTTTTACCGATATTTATAAGCCAAATACAGAAATTCACTAATTGACGATAAACTAAGTATTGTAAAATAAAATGGTAGAAATAAAAAAGTAGGTTTTTTTTAAATTTCTACAAGTTTGATTGTATATGCCTTTACCATAAAATTCATATTAAGGGCGAAATTTTAAAAAAATACTAAGAAAAATACACCCTCACGAATTTCAGCGGACATGGCGCTTGCCATTACTTACACTATCTTGTAGAGTACAAAAAATTTTAGTACAAGAGGCAAGTTTACACAAAATCGTAGGAGCCATTTTTAAGAAAGTCGCAAAAAAAGAGAAAAATTGCACGCATGAACTACTTTTATTCAGGTTGATCGATTTTGATAAAAATATTCGTGTCGAGTACCTAACTTATGTTTGAAGTTTCAACTTCGTACAATATTCCGTTCACAAGACATACAGAACAATCTGTAAAATTATGAGGCCTGAAAATGTGTATACACCGGTGAAAAATCGACATGAAAACAATACTTTCCTCATCTATATATTTATATTGGGCAAGAAAAAAGTAAAGTGCACCATCTTCCCTCAACCTAAGAGAATAAATTGACTACTTAGGTGACGTAATGGTGGTGCAAAGCTGCACGCAGTTGATTGGAAGGCTGAAGGTGGTGGGTTTGAATCAAAGCTATATGCCAAAGTTTAAATACTCTTAACAGTAATTAATAACGACCAGGTGATCTGTTGACGATTCTTAACTCCAAAAATAACAATGAATACAAAAATCAATTGATATGTAAAGATAATTAAAATTACTAAACTCCAGACTGATTTAAATACATGAAAGTTGAAAATCGTTTATGTTAGAGAATAACAAATAGCGTTTCAAAGTATATCTGAAATGAGATCACGTACAACAATTTATTTTCTAGTTAAAACTACAGTACACTACAGTTATGTAAAAGTTTGATAAAGTGTGTTGTATATTTGCTCAAAATTTAATTTCTTCTGGAAGTTGAACATTTTAAGTTGGGGTTTCTTAAAGTGTTTTAAAAAAACTTAAAGATTAATATTGAAAACTGAAGCTAGCAAGTAAATTACGTAGTAAATAAAAGAAATCGTAAAATAACTTCAGACTCTTTAGGAAAAACAGAACTTTTAAGTCAAACAGAGGTTGTTTTCATTTAGCGTAATTTTCTCAAGATTAAAATTAGTTGTTTTTCATTTACATTGTTTACTAATGATTAAGTACATAGGTTATAGTTGTCATTTTTTACATTGGGGAAACGTAAGCTTTGGATTTTTTCCCTTCAGCCGGGAAGATTAAATGACATGTACAATGTTGTTTGTAAACGTTCTTCAAAATTGCAATGATAATTTTGTTCACCAAGGTACTGCGTGTAAATGTGTGAGAGCGTGTTTGTATGTCTATGGTTTTCCCTTGTGTTTTTATTTATTTCTTATTTTTTTCAAAAAACTATTATTTTGTGAGGAATGCCCAGCTAAGTTGCATAATTTTCCTTGCCTGCCAACAGTTAAGATTTTCTTTGCAAGTCAGGTTGTATTTTTGATCCTAATAAACTGTTTTGAACATTTTTTATTTTATTTCATTCAGTAATCCACAGAATTTCACAGAAGGAGGAAGTTAATTATCTGGGTTTGCATCTAGATCGAAGACTCACGTGGAGAAGTCATATATGGACGAAACGAAAGCACCTTGAGCTGAAGTTACGTCAATTGTTCTGGCTCTTAGGCAGTAAATCTCAAGTCTCCCTTGAAAATAAAGTATTCGTATACAAAGTAATACTAAAACCAGTTTGAACTTATGGGATACAGCTAGCTCATCAAATATACCGTAAGCGTATATTTGCTATTCACATGAAGCGTATCGTCATAGATTCGTACTGATGTCGTCTACAGCGAGGCTTCATAGCAATTACTACTTTTTCACATGAGGTACTGCAGGCGTACGCAAAGCGGCATGGAAGCGTACGATAGTTGTCAGTCGAACACAGCGTACTGTACTGGACTGGACGGTTATGGCTGGTGAAGAAGATGTAATTTTGTATTATTTTTATCATCGCCGACGAAAAAGAATACAAAGAAGATTTTGGGTTCGTCCATATATTGAAAGAAATATTCATAGAAGACTATACGTTCAGGGAGTTAGTGGATGCAGGCAGACCAATAATTATTACTAAACATAATACCAATATACGTAAATGTATGACTCCAGAATACTAGTTTTTTTGTACTTTCTACTAATTTTTATTGTATTTCTTATATCAGTTTTCTTTCAAACGAACCATACATATATTTTCACTCATATTCCACGCTTAGTCTGTTATATCCTTCCTGGAATATTCTGCCATGGTGTGATTATATACACAGAGATAGGGTTCCACCACTTGCACTAAGGTTGTCATTTCAGCCATTGTTTAAATTATTAATTATACTTTTCGAATACTAGTACTACAAAACCCTCTGCAAAAAACTAATAAAAAGTCTGCAAAACCCCTCACTGTCACTGTTGTAAAACGAACTGCAACGCGGATTTCACGTATACTAGGAAAAAATGTCTACAGCAGTACACCTAGCGGCAGACAAGGCGATACGCTAGGCATCATGCAGCTTGTAATCTTTGACGATGACGTGACGCTACAGCTTAATATAAAAAATGTTTATGAAATTCATACAAAAATATGTTGCACTGCAAGGAAGCGTACTGCTTTAGATATCTTGGCGGTGACGAATCTATGACGATACGCTTACAGAACGCTTCATGTGAAATCGGCCTAAGTGAACTAAGTGTATAAATTATCATGTATAAAAAGATCTTGTTGCAGAATTGCAGTGCCGTAAAAGCCGTTTCAATTTTGTTCGATTTTTTATTTCTCTAGCCTACATGAATATTATAATTTTGTTATATTCAGTTCTTTATTATCTATTTTATATTTCCAGTAGTTAAGGTATATGTTTTCCGTATTTTTTTTAAGTTATTCTAATCTGGTACAGAAATGTATTACCTGATGCGCATGGTAAATTACTTACAGGTATTACAGTATTCATACAATCACTTTGTCTAGACTAAGGTTACAACATTACATTTATATCAAATACCACACCCCACTTATACAGTAACACTCAGTTGCATTCTCGTACCCTGTTCACCACACCCTTCCTGACATTGCTACATCTTTCAACATTACAGATTAAATTACAAATATCGGTACTTGTATCATCCTCTAATACAATTCTTCCTTTTACATTATAAAAGAGAAAATTGCAGAAGATGAGGAATACATGATATCTTCTACCGAAAGACTTCTACCGTTTACGGATTAGGCGCTACGCCTGTTCGAGCCTCAAACCACCTTTCCCTTGGTCTACCCAAGCTTCTTCTTCCAATTGGGCAATATTGCAATGGTTGTAACCCTTTCACTTGTCATTCTTGTGACATGATTTTTCCAACAAGTCCTGTATCTTCTCATTTTCTCTACGATGGTTTCGTCTCTATCCAGTTCTCTCCTGATGTCACTACTACGTATCTGATCTCGCAGGGAACATCCCTTCATCGATCTCCTAAATCTCATATCAAGCAGTAAGAAGGCAGCCCACTCACCAAACTTAACCTCCACAGCGCTCGAATCGCGGCCAGGGAATTCTGGATATTACGGGCAACTCTCAAAAAGCCTCGGGAAGGACTGGAATTTCGGATCTTCAAAATAAAGAGTGAAATAATAGAATCAGAAAACCGGGCGACAGGATTTTACATGATTCATAGAAAAATATAATAAAATATAAGAGTATACGATATGTTTATTAAATAAAGATGTAAACAACAAACATATAATATGGCTACATGGAGATTTATACAATACTAGGTTATTAATATAATGAGCTTTTAATTCTTTTTTAATGTTCACCATTTTTCCACTGCTTGCTTTTCTTTTTTCTTTAATTTCTTATGAGCACTTTTGCGGTGCACACCGCTTCATCAGGTAATACCATAAAGCTTCTAGCAATTTTGTTAAGAATTCATCTTCTTTTGTCAAAGTTCGAATTCAGTCAGTGCCTGAATCCAAACTTTGACATCGGAAGATGCATTCTTTACAATAATAATTACAGAAGCTTTATATTACCTGATGAAGCGGTGCGCACCGTGAAAGTGCCTATATGAAATTAAAGAAAAAAACACAAGGAAAGCGGTGGAAAAAAGGTCATCATCATCATCTGTCAAGGATTAGGCTCAATGGCCTGTTCGGGCATCCATCTCTTTTTAGGTCTTCCCAACCTCGCTTCTCTCTAGATTTATATTTCCATTCTCGCAGAGAAAGTCTGTGAGCTGGCATGCGAAGAATAGTAAGACCAGATTTTCTTAAATATTCTTAACGTTTCCAACAGTGAATGAACATTCAACTCGGCGCGTGTAGCTTCGTTACGTACACTATTTAATCGGGTACAACCTTTGACTCCTCGCAAAAATCTTATTTCAGTAGCCTGGATACGAGATTCATTTCTCTGTAATGAAACCCATGTTTCACTCCCATAGTTTTGAGTGGAACAGCCTCTGCTCAATAAAATTTCATTTCGGTGTCCTTTCTTGTTTTATTTCCTATTGTCCTGTGAATAGAACCGCATACAGCGCTGAATTTTTCCAGTTTTTCACTCACGTCATCATCTTTGTCATAGGAAATCTTGCATCCTAAATATTTAAAATCTCGAACTTGTTCTAGAGATCGGCTGCTCAATGTTTGAGCGAACCGGCCATCTTCCCTTGAATGCTATAATCTTTAATTTTTGCGCCGATATTCTTCTCATGCCAAACTCTGCGCTAATGTTGTGGAACTTATAAATGGCACATTGGAAACTGTCTTCTGTGTCAAAAATAATAACAGTATCATCTGTGTACAGCAATGAATTTAGGAATACGTTATTCCAAAGCTGAATGCCTTAGTCAACCAATTCATTCCAAATTGTTAAAATCTTATCAAGGTAAATATTAAATAGGGTCGGAGACATTGAACAGACTTGTCGTACGCCTTTATTTATTTTCATTTTCGCTGTTTTCATGTCACTGCCAAAAAAAATATTTACTTTTTATTAACGGTTAATTAATAACGGTTGTGGAAAAAAGGTAAATGCTAAACATTCTTTAAAAACTAATTTATATTAATATGGGTTCTGCTGCAATGATGCTAACTAATCACTTAAAATAGTAGAATTATACTAGATTAATATTGTTGTTACGCCCACGCTGCGTGTTGCCTAATTCCTACCTCAGAAGAGTTGCTACTTTGAGATTTCAGCTGGAAATCGAACCCGGAACTTTCGATAATCAGTTGTTTTACCAATAGCATCAAAATATAGCATACTTATTTATTTGTTATTGAATTATAATTTCTATGAAGGTCAAAACAGATAATTAAATTACCTTAAATAATTAATGAATTAATTATTCTATACTTATTCTAAAGATTAAAAAACCATTAAGAATAAAAGAAGACTACACACATATTTTTCTTTCAACAAAGGCAGGCGTTATATAAATTAAAATGAAAAATAACCTTAATTTTTCCACTTTATATTGTTCTCATTTTTCCGGGTTTATCATTTCACCCATTATGCTTCATCCTCTTGTATAGTTCCTTTAAGTGTAGTAGTAGAAGTAATTTACTGCGAAAGGAGTGTGTAATGAAATAAAGCATTGCACTCTAACCGTTTTCAACGTGCTGAATGCAGATAAACAAAGGAAATGAAGGTTCAGGAGCTGAGGAAGAAATGAAGGCAGTGTGCGGTAAGAAGAATAAGAACCCTTTCTCTCAGTTTGTTCTTTAACTGGCTACCGCCTACCATGACCTAAAATTGTTACCGACCATTTTCAAAATAAAAAAAGAAATTTCTATTTCAGTAGAATAAACATAACTTTTAAAGTAATTATTAAATGATTAGTAAACAACAAACATATCTCAATTACCGTATTGACGACCTAATACCAGTATCGACCTCAAAATGTATCGAAAAATTGTATTCATGTATTCAGAATAACAGGAGATCATTACCGAATAAAATACTTATACACCCTCATGGGATGAATTTTTATGCCTTAGGTTTGAGAGTTTCACAGCTTAAGTTGTGCTGATCACTAATCTTTCGAGAGGGCTAAATACATCATAAAAATTTAAAAAAAAACACACGGTCGTTACGTTTTAAATATTTCTTTAAAACACGTTGTGTTCGCTCTTATACTTCTTTTGTTGAAAGTGTGCCCCTAACGAGCTGTAGTGTCTAGCGAACTAGTCATTCAAATAACGTAGCTTGTAAACTACTTAGACGCGCGGCCACCCAATTTAATACGTTAATGCTGTTCTCATTATTAGTTACATTGTATAGTATAAATTAATGTCATCAGCTACAGTAGTACAAGTATTATTTTTAACTCCTTGCCCTCTACCTCTTTTAAGCCACCCATCCATTCAGTTTTTAAAGACAGAACGAAGCAAACCTTTGACAAAGGCAGTGCACAAATTTGATTTATAATTAGACATATATCAAAATAACTGTATACTAAGCCTAAATGGTGTAAAATCAGAATTGTTGAAATCTCTAAATATGTTTATTTACATATTATTACATATTACAATAAAACCATATCACAAACTTCCATTCATTTCCCACAATTAAGCATACCTGCAATTTATAAAGTTGGTGCGAAAGGGCTAACTCACAGAAACGTGAGATGCAAAAACTAAATTTTATATCTGACAGAATACAAAAAAATCACAACTTAATGCACAAACATCAGTATTAAAACACAACCATACAAAAAGTTTGAACTAACACTAGCTTAAATGGCTTCTTTGATCGAACAAAAATTAATTTTTTTCCCTAGAACTTAAATTCTTTAAACACGTCAATGGCATTGTTTTATATATGTTTTTTACCTTATTATGATCGATTATGGTCCGGCGGTTTCACATTACCAGAGATATTGGTGTAATAAGCATTTGAATACGTTAGTTGTAATTCTAAGATACATTCAGAATACTACATAAATCGGAAAATCCAAAATGATTGCCACTTCTAGGTTTTTAATTACCTTAAACCCTACACTATTCATTTATCTTTCCCAGTTTCAACAATGTGCTGCTCATAAGAGAATACCGAATTTAAATTGAAGCAAAAAATTAAACCTTACGTACAACATTAACAGACAACTTATCTGCTAAATTATAACAACGTTTTAGTTGTGAAGGACTTCGTTATATATGGTAGCCTAAGAATACAACTGTTTCTTTAAACTTTTCAGATGATATGGTAGCTGGAAATTGAACCCGAAACCTTTGACTTTATGATAGTGCACTCCACTAATGCGCCAAGAAGACAATAGATACTTTAAAAAAATCTCTTTTTTATTCAAAGTTGAGGTAGGTGTATTATAGCATAAGTACAACAGTAGTAATTTGAATAAACAGAATAATTGCACAAAATAAGTATGGGTGGAAAATAAAGGAAAACGATACAAGGATGCTTTAGAAAATTTACGTGAAACTGTAAATTTAAACATCAAAGGTGAAAATGATCATTTACACCGACAAACGTTACTTTTTGTTACGTACTTACCATTGTATTAATTCCACTTTACGGAACATACTTAAACAAAAGTTTAAACTTTATATACATACACAAAGTTTAAACTCATATAAAGTAGAAAATGTACTTTCTTGTTAATAGTATTACAGTGAAGAAATTTCTAAGCGGTTGTTGCCTTCAGATGGATTAGATTAAAGGGCTTTTAGTGGAAACTCACTTTACTGAAAGTAAGCAATGTTGTCGCTGGGACCAGATGTTCTCATAAGACTTTGAAAATCACCTTCGTTATACGCTTACCAAAATGTCTATAATATATAAATTTCACGTAGCCAACTTGTCAAAATCTAATGGTAATGTGCACAGTTCTCTGTTTTTAAATTTAAATAAGTTCAGCACCAAAAGGAAAACCAAGAACTAAATATAGGCTAACTTACTTTTTATTCTCAGCTTTTATTATGTCGTTGGGAAATAGTTTATGTTAAGAAACAGTCGTACGGTAACGAAAACTTAACAGAAAACAAAAAATTCTATCACAGAACGATGATTGCAGTCAAAATGAGATTCCTGAAAAGAATTGTAGGTAAAACTATACGTGATTGAGTTAGAATATCATAAATTTTTCCAATAGGGATATTTTAGACCACGTAAAGGTTAACTTAAGACATTTCTGGACACTTTTTTGCAGCCTACCCTCTCCACATTATTGTACTGTAGCCCATCCCTTTCTTCTTTTTCCCTTTATCCATTATTCTACTTTTACTCTTCGTTGAAGCCCTTGAAGTCAATAATACTTCTGAAATTGTACTTCATTCATTATGTTTTCTCAGAGTAATTCAGTTTTATATTATTTTTATCCCTTATTTAAACTACTAATCCGACACTTTAGCTCTATTTTTTAGTGTCTTAAAAATTGTTTTATCAACGTTTGACACCCATTCTATAGAAGTGTCCGCAGAATTTAATTTTAGTTTTCGGATTGTCTCCATTAATAGTTAATTATTCTTTTACAGTGCTTATTTTCCATGTAACCTGTACTGTCTGTCTACTATCTTCGAACCCATATTCTTGCATAAGATCTTTCTTTCAAATTCCTCTACTTTTTTTAGACCAGCCTTCCCGATCATTCTAAGGCATCCACTCGCGTAAAGACACACATTTGTTTTCATAGTAATGTCTGATCTTGGTTTGCCTCGAGAATGCTTTCATATTATATTGGTTGTTAGTTCTTAATATCATACCATCTTTTATCACCAATTATTATTCGCTTCCTTTTTCTGGTCTTCAGTTGTGATATTCCTAAAAAACCTACAACTATAAAAAAAATTTTAATTTTTTTTTATTGTATCTTTAAGTGAAGCAGGACTGTTTTGATGTACATACCGTATTTCCACGATTCTAAGACGCACCTTTTTTCACAATTAACTCGAAAAGCGAGGTGCGTCTTACATTCAAGGGTGTCTTGCAGTCACATTCACTTGATATCTTTGTACAGGCATGTTAGTACTCTAAACTACGTATGAGACATCTACTATGCATGCTAAATTATCTTTTAAAATAAAACTTTACAAATAATTATCGGAATTTCTAGATGCGACACGCACATAAACGCAATCTTTGAATTTGAAACGCAGCTTGTGAATTTCCAGCGCCAAGTGTTAACTTACGAACTGAAAATATCTACACTCTTGATCAGATAGGTAATACAGACGAAACTTCAGTCTATTTCGATAGACCTTTCACATCGACCGTGTAGTTTCTAGGCATAGAAACTACACGGTCGATGTGAAAGGTGCCAAAGAAGTACAATAAAAAATTACTGGGTACGAAAAACTGGGAATAACAGTTATGTTATGCATAACAGCCGATGGAAACAAACTTCCTCCTCATTTGATACTCAGAAACGTGATTCAAGAAAGTTATTATTTCTATCAATATCGTGTTAAATATAAATATCTTTCAGCGCCCATTTAGGTAATAAAATTTCACTTTATATTAGAAATAAGATTTTGATGATTTTGTCTAGGTTTTTTTTTTAATTTGTACTGCCAAAATAAGCTTCGTCTTAGAATCGAGGATTATAAGGTATATAGTTTTTCGAAGGAAATCTGTAGATCCGCTTTTTCTGCTTGTTCTTTTAACACATTGATCTGTTCTATGGCTGTTCACGTGTTCCTAGAAACATTACGTCTTATATTATAATATTTATAGACAAATATAATAATAGGCTGCCAGCGTAGCGTAGTGGTTAGCCTAGGTAGTGCTTTAGTCTACCACGCGGAGGTCCCGGGTTCGATTCCCGGCCAGGATCTGGAAATTTCTACAAGTCAAATCCCACAGTTACAGTCACATAATCCATCGTAGTCGCTAATAACTAAGCAGTGGATGCGACTTTAAATAAATTAATTAAAAACCTGTCACCGGATGGCTACATTAAGTGGCGAGTTAAAACCTTTAATTTTTGGTGGCCCTGAAAAAGGCCGTTTAAACGGTGCTCGTCTTGGAGAAGCGTCGGTCGTAGTCGCCGTGGCGGTCGGAGACTGGGCGACACGGCGTGTCGTCGTCCAGCGGAGACGTCATCTTCTTCCCTCGTAGTAGTGCGTCGATGGCTGCTTCGTCGGATCCGGTGGGCGTTAAGGCTCGGTTGAGGGACCACTGTGGGCATCGCTCACGGTAACGGGCGATGACGGTCCCGGTCGACGGCTTACGGTGTCGGGTCAGCGAGCGGAAGCATCATCTCTTGCTGGGTCGTCGATGAGTCTTCGTTGGAGTCCGGTAGCCGTGTGCCGATGGTGGACATCTTGTCTGCTGTCCGGATAAGAATTAAATCTCTTGGCTCAGTGTAGAACTCTTTTTATAGCCGCCGAGAGCGCTGTGGTATTGGTGATGACCTTAGCGACAAAGGCCTCCGTCGGTACGCCGCCACAGGCCTACGGCCCCTTTCTGAACTATTGGCGGTTCCCTCTGTCGCTACGAGGGAAGCTTTGTAGCCGGCATCACAGTACTTAATCAAAGGGGACGACGGTGACAATACATATAACAACAATAAAGAACCTAGACAGACAATACTTTAAAGAAAATTATGAATATTTTAGTTATATAACTAAATCATAATGAACATTACAATCTTTTTGATACGTGTTTTTCTTTGTTGGTAAGAGAAAATGAAGGGATAACATTAATTAATATACCTGCGTATCGATACTGGGTAAGTAGCCATTAAATAGATTACTACAAATATGTAACTCTAGTATAAACCGTCTAAACATAATTAATTAAAAACCATTAGTAACATTGATAAAATTAATTACCGTTTCAGTTTCATTAAAATACATGAGAGAAATTGGTTTTAATAATGTCTCGGATTTCATAAGAGTTTCAATGTATTATTATAACACTGGTACGAAAGACAAAAGCGAGTGACTCACAGGTGAAGAGAATTGAGTGTTTTTGTGGTCGTGCGTTTCAAGAGAACGGTGATCCAACGAAGCGATGAAGCGTTTAGAGATGCTGTGTAAGTTGATGTCTGTGGTCCACGGTTGCTTAGCAACCGACCAGCGGGCGACGAGGATGTAGCATCACGTGTTCAATCCCCGGACTGAAGCCTTGTACACCCTTTTCATCATCCTCACCTCCCAGCTTTTCGCTTGATCCTCTTTCAAGTGTTATACGGTACCGATGTCGGTCTATTCTCAGTGGATACGATCATCTCATCTTCCACTACCAATATTATGTCCTCATATGAAGTCACAAGAAACAATTAGATCGTAATATTACAATCGTTCTTGATAATATTGATAAGCCAAAACATACTCTGTCCTTCTCCACTGATCTCTGTATTGAATCCCATCCGATCGTTAATTAATTAAGATCAAATTGACTAATAACAGATGATAATAATAATTAGTGTAATTGGATTATCCTCGTTCCCTTGATGTTGTAAACAACTTGACACCCGACATATAGTTACGAACTATAATACGACAGATATAATACATAGTAACCAATAAATAACTCATTAATCAGTTAAAATTTAATAATCTCAAATTCACGAGGTTATAATGAACTTGAATCAGCAAATAAATCAAAAAATCAGATTTATAATTTTCATAAGAAAACCATTTTATAAATTTTGAAATAATTTAAAAATTAAACATCTCAACATTATAGTAACTTGAGTCACAAGTTTGCCCTTTTTTGCAACGAGGGGTAAAGGGAAAAAGCATCAGTGCGCATGCGCGACTGCTTTAATTTCAGTACAACAAACATAACAACTTATACTATACCCAGAGCATAATACAGTATATCGCGGAACCGTTTTGTAGGTTAACTGTACGAATATAACTGTTTGTTACCGTAAACAGAAATCTTAATTTCTAGAAAATGTGGGCAGACTATTCTCAGTGCTGAACGAAATCTAATATGCAGTGTAATAACTTTGTGAAATTAAAGCTAAACAAAAATAACTTTCCCTGCCTCTTAACAAAAGCCATGAGCGAGTGGCTAACTACTGTGATGTTTCTCTTTTCACAATTCTAAAAATAAAGAAGGAAATTGAAGACGTGAAGAAGCTATTCTTCAACAGTTCTTTTGAAACCTAGTAAAAAAATTAAACGGTTAGGTGATACTAGGGAAACTGATAGTGAAGATGCCGGTGACAGCGATAGTAAAGAAGCCGATTCATTCGTAGAAAATTTTGTTACAATAGAATAAGGTAGCTGGTAATTACAGTAAATCAAACATTTCTAGTCACGTAATTATTAGGGCCTACGCTATAGCCAATATTACAGGTCACATTTATTTCTTATAAGGTTTATGTAGAAATCATTTTCTCGGAATAAACCACAGCTTACAAAATGTATGTAGAAACTGCACGGTAGTGAAATGTACGAGTAGTATCTCACAGTTGAGGTTGGCAGTACTTTCGTATTTTCACTTCCCTTCTTCACAGCCAAACCATACGCAAAAGGCAATCTCGTGACTTCAGTATCTATACTTTTGAATTATATTATGTACAGTCCATTCGAAATAGCATGATAGTATGTCTCTGAATGGTGGTAACTTTTCTGAATAAAAAGTCCCTCTTCGAAAATAAAATTTCCCTTTTAATTATTCTTAAAAATATAATATACTAATCTTATTTTTGCAATTTTTAAAAAAATTAATGAAAATTTTCGTCATAATTTTTTTACTGGCATTTGTTAATGTTGCATTCAGTAATCCATGCGTTCAATACACAAGACAGATAGGTTTTACGCCTGACAGTTTTACATTTACTGCTAATACAGACGATGATATGAACGAAATACACTAGATTATTAACATTAATGAAAACTTACAAAAATGTCAACGTTAAAAAAAATACAAAAATATATTTTAAACGAATTTAAAAATTAGCATTATAAAAATTTATTTTAAAAACTTGAGAAGTTAACGGTGTGATAGTTCTAATCTTCTGAGATGCAATTTAACGTAGCTGTAAGAATAATGGGTAGTGTATTTCTCTTGTTTCGTCTTAACGATAACAATACTAACTTTACATCTTTCCGATTTCAGAATGTTTAAAAACGAGGGAAAGAAATGCTACATGCGCCCTTTAATTCAGCAAAACACAAGCAATAATACTAAGGTTTTTTGCACTTAAGTTAGTGTTTCAGCAGGAAACAAAGAACCAGACTCAGATTCCATCTACTTTCGTTCTTTCTTTTTAACTTGAACATTTCTAAAACAGTATAAATTAAACTTCTGTTTAAGAAAACACAAACATTGTAGGTCAAATATTTATCTTTCCGTGTATTTTCTTTCTTACTTTATTGGTTGAGTTAAATGTTTTCCACGTGGCAGAACATTTGTTATTACACTGACGCACAAAAAAGCAAGAAGATGAGCAATCCACGTCACAGGAAGACACGTAAAGTACAAATTTCACCAGTTTAATTATTAATGAACGATAATTAGAAAAAGTTTTTAAAGAGCACCGGCGTTAAATTGTTTTTGCAAATATTTTGATTAAATGCGTTCGTTGTGATTGATTGTTATTCGTTTTTTATGAGTAAATTTGAATACAGTAAAAGCATAAATTATCCGAACTAAATGCGACGAAAGGGACGGATTATAAAATTGTTAGGAAAACCGAACAATATACAAAATCTGTATATTTTACACATAATTTCATCTAATAAAAATGTGGCAAGATTTAAAATAATTACATTACATAATGAATTTTATCGGATAATTGACAACCGCGTACGCAGACAGCACACACTTTTTAGCCTTGATGCGATGCAATAAATAAATGGCTATATTGCTTTCTCCGGTTTCAATCCACTTTATTTAGATATCAATTTAGGAATTCCAATACAAATTTTTAGAATTACTACAGATCTTAGCGTAAGTACAGAAACAATATTTGAACAGAAACAATATTTTGCCCCTCCCCGTTTCTCCTCTTAGAAGCATGTTGCCGAAATCCCAGTGCCTAATTTTTTTACATTTCAGTTGAAGAATAAACATGCTGATTTTCAGACGTGTACCAATTCAGGAAAGAATAGAAAAATAAAAACTGTTGTATTTAGTAGAAGATGAACAGAGAAGAAGTCGACGAATGAAAGTTAAAGATGACTTTTTTCTCTGTAATTCTTTATTTATAACTGTAAAATTTTACAATAAGCAAATGTGAAGATTATAATTGTGTAAATGACATGATAGGCATGAGAGGGGTAGGGCCTCCTTTGGTGCCTCCCCAAGAATAAAATTTGTATATTAAATTAGCAGGTCTCTCCAGCGTCTTTTAAGGCGTCTAGCGGGATTAATAGGAAAATGGAACATGGCAAGTGAACGCACAAGTGGAATCTCGTGTTTGTGTGACTTGTTGTGAAAGCGTTTGTATAGGTATTCGATTAAATTTTGTACAAATGGTGTTTTCAAATCTGTATGTAAGGTTTTGTGGCTAACGTAAAGGGGTGTTTTTGCTATAAGGCGCAATGTTTTTGACTGGAATGCTTGAATTCTGCAATGCTTGAGTTGCAGGTTAGAGGGTTTGGTTGAACCACAAATTTAGAACCCGTAAGTCCATATAGGTTTATAGAAGATTTAAAAAGAGGTTATGAACAATCAAGGGATTACAACGTTGGCGGAAATTCGAACAAATTAAGAAGAAAACTTAGTGCAGAGACCTGCCTCACAACAGAGAACTTCAAAATGACTAAGATCGCTTTGTTAAACCTACTTATGTCAAAATTAAAAATACTTGTACTAATGATTTACAAAAATAAATCTTGGAACTCTATCGAATTAACAAAGTACAAGATTTTATAGATTAGCTCTAAAAAAATTACAAACAAAATATAGAAGAGAAGGTAAAATTCACGAAAAAAGAACGAACGATACAAAAAAATTTCATAAATTTCACAAAAATTTAAGTACACAGCTATCTAGACATGTTTTATCAATACACGTCAACAATACATAATTATACTAGTTAAAAACGTACATTAAAACAGGTACAAGCTGTCGTAATATGGTACCTACATTTAAAATGTCATATATAAATAAAAACATTTAAAATTATTTTTACCATGTGTACTTGGAATGGCTCTCATATGTCTGTCAAGGTAATACAATTATGCAACAATGTAGCTACATAATACGATGTACAACAAAAATTATTGTCAACTATTTAAAAAGAATATTTATGTTTTAAATACTTTTACAATCACAAAACTTCAGGAAAATAATGCAAAAAATAATGTTAGACTTCAGGAATAATTTATTGCCAGTAGTACAACAAAATTGTTACAGTGTAAAGTGTTAAGTACAAACATTAAGTTACTGATTAACTACTAAGTACCGTGGTTAGAAAAGTTTTCCAATAATCATTAGTAGTGATCAAGAAGGATAAAGTAATCCTTAAATTTTAGGATTACTAAAGTTTATCCATTCAAACACTTTTCTCATTATTCACAAAACATCAACTAGAAAACGAGGTGTTGAAATTAATATCACTTTATTTTAATGTGTAACTTACGCGATTTTAAATACTATTTTCATTATTATTAATATTGGAACAGCTGTTTTACACACTAAACCATTAAATCCAAGTCAAAACGCCATTTATCTCTGTTAAAAAAAAAATCTTTAAACCTTAGATCGGTAGTTCCCAGACGGTGGTACGCCAACGTAGACAAAACCCTTATTTACAAAATAATATTTAAAAAAATCTGGTGTGAAACACTCACACAACTTTCTCTTGCCAATGCAAATAATGGACAATATATTCTAACATTAGTAATAAAACATTAAAAATAAACAAAAAACTAACCTCAATAAGCATAATCTAATTTTAATCACGAGTCAAAGACGCAAAATGAAAATTGACCTCAGTTTGGCTTAAAAATCCGGAAAATCACTCTTTCACGCTAAACTAGGTTCTGTAGAGAAAAATTCTATAAATAAAAGTTTTAGATCTTTTAATTTCTTATAAATTTGATTATATACCTACACTTTTGTCGTAAAATGCATGCTAATGCTGAAATCTTTAAGAAAATCGATTTTTTACACGTTTTCGTAAAAAAACAGAAAATCGCTAATCACTGCTAAACTAAGCGTTACACAAAAAAATTTTATATCAAAAGTTGTAGAATTTTAAATTCTCTACACTTTTTATTACATAAATTTTTGAGCTAAAATGCACATTAAAGCTGCAATCTTAAAAAAACTATTTTTGTACGTGAAAACAGCGTCACCAAGAATTTCAGCAGACATGGCGCCTACCCTATCTTGTAGAGCATAAAAAATGTATTAAATGAAGTGATTTTTAAAAAAAATCGTAGGACCAGTTATTGAGAAAATTGCAAAAGAGTGAAAAAATGACACGAATAAACTACTACTTTCGGTTGACCGATCTTGATGAAAATGTTCGTGTCGGGTCCGGTAGTAGTATCTAACTTAGTTTCAAGTTTTATGTTCGTACGATGTTCCGTTATTGAGATATTCTGTTCACACACGCACGCACGCACGCACGCGCGCACACACACACCAATCGCTAAAAACATGTTTTTTGGGTTCAGCGGGTCTGAAAACGTATAGATCCAAGTGATAGCAAGAGAAAGTAATTAATCTCTCACTTCATTTAATCAAAATTTTGAAACTAATCCGATAGTGAGAGACGGTATTAAAAAGAGTAACATTTGCACAAGTAAGAGGAACCATTTGTGGTAAGAGGAAGTGGGTTCACATTTTTTTCTTTTGGTTCAACGTCCGACTGTTCTGCAATTACTGCTAATGCAGACGGTTAAGGAAGGATGAAATGATTTTTGTAACGTATGAAAATATGCCGAGCTTGAATGGGATTCGAACCCAAGACCGCATGATGAGAGGCGAGCATGTTACCAACTACGCCAATGCGGCCGGCAAGCGACTGCTATTCCGCGCAGAAAACGGCCTTTTATAAGTATAAAATATAGTAAATTAACCTACCTGCTGAAGTGGATTCACAGCAAATAAGTTAATTTACTATATTTTATATTTATAAAAGGCCGTTTTCTTTGCGGAATAGGCAGTCGCAGTGTAGCAAAATCGTACACCCCTCCCTCTCGCCTATTTGTGATATACTCATCAGAGTATGTCTGAGACCCCTAACGTAATCTCTCTTGGGTTAAGGTAGTGCTACGCCTAGATTTATTAAAATTTGAAGTGGTACTCAGGTATAAAAGGACTGGAAACCCCTGCCTTACATTCATCATTTCCATAGCTCCTCATCCTTCCACATCTTGGGTCATCCTCGCTTCCTTCGTCTAGCTGGAACCCTTGGACGAATCTTCTGTTGCAACCTGTTCTTCTTAATTCTTCATAGATAACTGAAGAAGATGAGTTGTATTTCTTCAATCTTATTGATTATAATCGATCTATTTATTAATTTCTACAAACACAATAAACAAGGAAGCTTTCAACACTTGATACGTGATTAGCCTACTCCACATAATCGGATGCAACAATGTAAAAAAATTATTTATTTTTACAATACAATACAAAAGAAAACCAATATAATAAACCGACATACTCTAAGCTGTAATGTAAAAGCGTCCCATGGTGGGTACAATATGATATACAATAATACCAAACAACATTTTCCACTACGATTGTTTTTAGATGCTTCAACATTCAAATATTTGTATGGTATCCAGATAAAACGACATGCGAATTAAAAGGGTATTGATTAAACGGGTACTGTATTACATAAAAAAGTTGTAGCATTTTTAATATGCCCTAACTTTAGTTTTCATGTAAAATATTTTTGCCGTACATTAAATTCTAACCACGTAATTTTCGAACACAACCATCTTGATGTCACAAAAAATACAAACAGCTGAACCGAGCACCAGAACTAAACAGACCAAACCCACCCACCGGGTTGGTCTAGAGGTAAGGTCGTCGCCAAAATCAGCTGTTTAAACAGCTGATTTTCGGAGACGAAGGTTCCTGGTTCAAATCCTAGTAAAGGTAGTTACTTTTATACGGATTTGAATGTTAGACAGTAGTTACCGGTGTACTTTGATGGTTGGGGTTCAATTAACCATACTCTCTCAGGAATGGTCGACCTGAGTCTGTACAAGACTACACCTCATTTACAAGTCATGCACATCATCCTCATCTCATTGGGTCATGGGGTTGCTTACTGTTCTGAATTGAACAGATTGCAACGTACACAAATTAGGAATTACAAAAAAAACTTAAAAGTTAATTAAAACAATAGCCAAGTATTTTTTTTTGTTATGTGAATCCTGCTTCAAACTTTATGTAACAGGTGAAATTTTGAAAAAATAAAAAAAAATTTGTAAAAGCATTTAGCCTAACCAAGAATTTCCCCAGAAATACAGTCAATATAATTATATAGTCTTAATGAACCCAGTAAATATAATTAAGGAGGTAAATCAAAATATTGTCAAACCCGTTTTTGAGAAAATTGCATTTTGTATTTCTGCATTGTAATAAAATACCCTTAATTTCGAGGCTACATAGATACTTCAAAAAATCATCCAGAGTTTATAAAGGAAACCAGAGTTTTCAAATTGATCTTGTATGGAATGAACTTAACTGAAGTAAAAATACAAAGCATATGATATATCGGTTTACAAGCATATATTTCGGATGTCGATCAAGCAAACAGAAATTCTTGACTAGGTAAAAAGTTGAAATATTTTTGAGATGTAATTAGGGATTTGGACAAGCAGCCTACATTTTATTACAACTCATCGTCGAAGGTGAAATCGAAGATTTGAGAACCCAATCAAGGTGTAATATCTTACATGAGAAATTTAAGAACATGGTAATTAAAAATAAACCGAATAGTCAATTTCGTGCACGTACTGACAAAACTAAAATTGCCACGTGGATCGCCAACATCCGGAAACAGGGCATAAATAACATATTAACATAATCCTTGATGCCATCAATCTTAAAAGCATTGAATGGGAGAAACCTAGTGAAACGTTTAAATTATAGACGTTCATTTTATCCTAAAACACAATAGTTTTTTGATATTTTTTTCGTTCGGTCACTGTAGTGGTATCGTTCCTACACGTAGGCCATTGCAATGTGAAAGGTCATGGAACCTTTGTATTAATGGGGTGATAAATTCAATAGTAAATAAATTAAATGCAAATATCTGTTTACTATATCGTTGAGAAAGAATAACAATTAATATTACGTTTTGTTTCTTTTGTTATCTATAAAACACAGGCTATCAACTATTTCGGGGACGAATTCATAAAAAAAAATATATCAGTCTAGATTAATAATTAACGTATTTTGTAGTAACCAACAATAAACACATTTTTTATAAATTTAGGTGCGTAATATATTTGTATCGTATATTAAAATGAAACATATTACAGTAATTCAACAATAAACTATTGTAACATTTTTTACAATATTTTTGTTATGCCGTACCCTCTGAAAAGTATCTACTTTCCACCCTGCAAATGAAACTCTCACTTCATTCACCACAGGGTCTGACTGTATAATGAAATTCATTTCTCTTAGAGGAGATAACTCTTGATTAGTGTCTTTTACACCCTACCTCTTTTGTTCTTAATAGTTTCAGTCATATAATTGGCCGACCAAGTGATAAAAAACAGAACTATTTTTCCAAGCCCTGGAACTAGCAGATCGAGTGATAATTTAACACTCTACGTACCTGTTATGGGCATAGAAAGTAACTTTTTGTTTTATTTGTGTCAAGAAAAGAACATTTTTAACAATTGTTAAAATTATTTATTTTTTTGAAATCAAACATGTTAGGCCTACAGTTATTCAATAAAATATTGTAAGATTTTTTGTTTTATTTGTATCAAAATAAGTAAATTTTAACAATTACCCAGATCATTTGCTGCTTGTGGTTTTGACAGCGTTAATCTAAATACGGATTCGGATCTGTTTACTCAGCAGCTGATCACATTACTAAGTCGCTTGCCCCTGCTAGTGTTATCTAACTTCTCAAAATGAAAAATATGTAAACAATAACTCTGATATCAGAGTAATCAACGTTGAAATATTTTATAAACACCATTACAGAGTTTTTTGAGAATCCCGAGAATGATGTTTAAAATTCCTGAATTACTGTTTTAAACCGGGTTGGTCTACGTAAAGTCGTTGACGCTGGACAGCTGTTTAACAGCTGATTTTCAGAGACGAAGGTTCCTGGTTCAAATCCTAGTAACGGTAGGTTACTTTTATACGGATTTGAATACTAGACAGTCGTTACCCGTGTACTTTGATGGTTGGGGTTTAATTAACCATACTCTCTCAGAAATGGTCGCCCTGAGTCTGTACACCTCATTTATATGTCATACATAAATATAATTCTCATCTTATTTGGTCATGGGGTTTGTAATTGTTCTAAATTCAACAGATTGTAACGTACATACATTAGGAATTTTTCAAAAAATATATAACTTAGAAATATTTATATAACGCGTGGATGAGGTTTAGTCTTGTACAGACTAAGCCAACCATTCCTGACATATTATACTTAATTGAACACTTTTTCCCTAAAATGCATTTTAACGCCGCAATCTTAAAAACCCATTTTTTTCTACGAGAGAACAGCCTCACCAAAAATTTCAACAGACATGGCGCCTACCCTATCTTGTAGAGCTTAAAAAATGTAGTAAGTGAGGCGAATTTTTAAAAATGTCGTAGAAGCTGTTTTTGAGATAGTTGAAAAAAGTTAAAAATGACACGAATAAACTACTACTTCCGGTTGACCGATTTTGATGAAAATGTTCGGGTCGGGTCCGATAACCCCAACCATCAAAGTACACCGGTAACCAGATTGTCTAGTATTCAAATTCGTACCAAAATTAATAATGTTTTAAGAATTGCTAAGTATACGAGGGGGTACCCAAAAGTATCCGGAATAGCTCTGCTGTGGGCGGAGCTTGTGCAGTACAAATTCCCGCCACTAGGCTGCTTGTAGCGCTACTCATTGCCAGTTCAATGCCATTTTGTTCGTTGATCTAGCTTGTTCTGTTCTCGTGCAGTGATTGTTCTCGCTAGTGCTGTTTTGTGCTCGTGTCGTTTTTCATGATGGCAAGTTTTAATGAACAACGTGCGGCTGTGAAATTTTGCTTCTTGCTCGGTAAAAACGCCGCGGAAACAGTTGTAATGTTGAACACAGCTTACAAAGACGACGCTATTGGAAAAACCCAAGTGTACGAGTGGTTTTTGCGCTTTAAAAATGGCGACATGTCGATTGAGAACAAACCTCGTTCTGGACGACCGTCGACTTCCCGAACAGACGAAAATGTTGTGAAAGTGAAAGAAATTGTACGAACAGACCGACGACAGACCATTGACTTTTTTTCTTTAAGTGTTAAGAAGACTACGAAACAGCATTCGTCGTAAAAGACCTAATTTGTGGCAGACAGGGGACTGGTTTTTCCACCACGACAACGCGCCTGCACACACGGCAATCTCGGTTACCCAGTTTTTGGCGAAAAACGGCATGGTTTTGCTACCACACGCACCGTACTCACCCGATCTGGCTCCGTGTGATTTTTTCTTGTTCCCACGCATGAAAAGGGGCATGAAAGGTCTCCGATTTAACAACGTTGATGATGTCAAGAAAAAAACGACGGATGAGCTGGCAGCCATCACTGAAGAGGAGTACAAAAAATGTTTTGAACAGTGGAAGCACCGGTGGGACAAATGTATTAGTCGTAATGGAGAGTATTTTGAAGGGGATAAGGTTCTTTTGTAAAAAAATTAAAAATAAATAGTTTTAAAAAATAATTCCGGTTTCTTTTGGGTACCCCCTCGTATGTCTTAATTCATTGTTTCGTTAAACCATTATTTTATAATGTTTTAAATCAAGTATATTTCTGATTATATTTTAAACGTTGGAAGATAGTTAACTAAATTGTTTTAATCAAGGATGGATAAGAAAGACCATTTTGTACAGCACTTAGTGATTTGACAACAGGTATGTAACCTATTTTGTATTTGATAACCGTGTTAGTATGGCTATTTAGATCCCGTTTATTAGTTACAACGTCGTGTTGCAAAGTGAGCCATTTAGCCCTAATGGCTTCAAGTAATCGCACTAAATTTTTATGACGTAATTCACTATACACGTACCACCATGAGGTTTCTATTCCTTGTTAGACTTAAAGATCCTCTTTCATTACTTCATTACTTTATTACGTTTCTAAGTGAAGTTCCTTTGTCGTAAAATAGTAATAAAAATGTTTTATTTTACTAGAGTGATTTAAAGTAATTTCTAAATGTGAATATTACTTGATGTGAATTCTCTCAACACTGCGCCCAAATTAAGTTTTGTTCCATCTTAAACGATTAAATACAATAGATAGAAAAAATTACTGCATTTTTCTGAGAGTATGGTTTGCACATTTCTCATATAATAATGCTGTATTATTCTTCAATAGGTGTTAGAGTAAGCGAAGAAGTAAGCCCATGGCTGAATGGTTTAACGTTGCCATACAGGATGCGGCGGCAGTGGGTATAGGTAACATGAGTGCAGCATTGAATAGAAATATCTGAAGCATCAAATTTATTATCACGTAAAGTAATCTACATTATAATACGAAAATCCAACAAATTTCAAATAGGAAATGGAAACGTTATACTAATGCACACAACGGAAATAGAAGACTAACCAGGCATTCGCTTGAAGTGGCCAAGGAAAACTGTAAGATCTTGAACAGGAAAGTCAACATTACACTAAAATAATTGACTAAATCTGCTATTAATAGTTTTCAGTGTCCATATTGTCAAGTCAACTTATTAATTGCCTGATAAAAAGTTTGCACTTCCATTTACAAAAAAAAAAGAGAAAACAAATCATATAAAAAATATGTAATATTTAATTGTTTGCCTAAAACGGGCGGGTGGAGTGTTAAACGAATTGCACTCGATCTGTTAGTTCCAGGGCTACAAAAAATAGTTATGTTTCTTATCACATAGTCAGCCAATTACATGACTGAACTATTTAAGAACAGAAGAGGTAGAGGTGTAAAAGAAATATGCAGAGTTATCTTCTCTGAGAGAAATTAATTTCACTACACAGCCAGATCCTGTGGTGAATGAAGTGAAGGTGTCATTTGCAAGGTGAAAAGTGGGTGGTTTTCGGAGGGCCTGGCATGCTGATAAGCATACTCTTTCAACTCAGTGAATAAGGCAATAGTAAACCACCTCACTCTTCGTTTTTACTGAGTAAAACCTCTAGAGGTGCAAACCAGCCATCCAGATGTTGACTTAAACATTTTTAATTGTTACCAGAATTCTACTTTTTGCTGGTATTCTGTTGTTCTTAGATTTGTACCGTCATAGAAATTTCAGTAACGCAGATTTAGAGTAAAACACTACATAGCCCAAGGCCTAGATTTAGAACTGTCACTACATTTAATTGTCCCATGTCTAGTCTATTACATTCTGAGCAAAATTACAGGCGATGAAGATGTGGCTTTACGAATAGGCTGGAAAGAGAATCAATGGCAAGTTTCGACAAAAGAAAGGCAAAATGTACCAAGTGTAATACGAAACACAATGATTTCATTGTGAATATTTTCGTTAGAAAATATTGAATAAGAGGAGACAGGAAAGGCTGAGGAACCGGAACTTAGAAGGGTTAATGAAAGACATGAAATTCAATAAGCATGTACACAGTAAAGAATGTTTACTGAAAGGAACACGGTGACAAGGCGTAGCCTTTAGAATATGAATGAATGGTCGCAAGTAATAAAGTATTTAACGCTTTGAAGAATATTTTTTAATTATTGAAGTTTTAAGGGAACGGCGTATCTAATGTAATTAAATGCACTAGTAAAAGAAATCAAAACATCTCTTGTGAAACATTGACGCGACTTTTCTTGCCAATGTAACTAATGAACCATTATGTTTCATCAAGAATAAACAATGTAAAATTAAATACAAAACCTATTTTTAATCATGAATGAATGAAGCTAAAATAAAATCAATCTCTGCAGAACTTAAAAATACGGAAAATCACTAATTGATGCTGAACTAGGTTCGGTAGAAAAAAATCCTTAAAACATGTAAGTTTTTTAATTTTGCCCATAACAGGCAGGTGGAATGTTAAATTATTTGCACTCCTGCTAGTTCCAAGGCTACAAAAAATAGTTCTGTTTCTTAACACATGGTCAGCCAATTACATGCACTTAAGGACAGAAGAGGTAAAGATGTAAAAGAGATCAGTCAATTACATAACTGAAGCATTTAAGAACAGAAGAGGTAGAGATGTAAAAGAGATAAGTCAGAGTTATCTCCTCTATAACTAATGAATTTCATTATACAGCCAGACCCTCTAGTGAATGAAGTGAAGGCGTCATTATTTTGCAGGGTATAAAAGATGCTTTTCAGAAGGCCTGACATGCTGATAAGCATAATTTTCCACTCAGTGAGAAAGGGAATCGTAAACCACCTCACTCCTCGTTTTACTTAGTAAGGCCTCTAGAGGTTCAAACTAGCCTTCGGCTGATGACCTAAACAACAACTTTAATTATATATATTTTTTGTCGTAAAACGCATATTAAGGCCGAAATCTTTGAAAATTCATTTGCTAACGATTTTTATGAGCAAAATACAGAAAATCACTAATTAACGCTTAACTAAACGTTGTAAAAAAAATGTTTGCAATGTTTCCTACAACTTTAATTGAATACTTTTGCTTTAAAATATGTATTAAGGCCGCAATTTAGAAAAAAAATTATCACGAGAGTACAGTCTCTCTATGAATTTTAGAAGACATGGCGCTTACCCTATCTTGTAGAGCATAAAAAATAAAGTAAATGAGGCGATTTTTTAAAAAAATCGAAGGACCCGTTTTTGAGAAAATCGCAAAAGTGAATATTCGCGTGAATAAACTACTACTTCCGGTTGACCAATTTTGATGAAAATGATCGTGTCGAGTCCCCTAGTAGTACCTGCTAAAGTAACTGAACTTCCAAAATTTAACTTCGTACGATATTTTGTTCTTGAGATATTTTATTCACGCACACACATAAGTACAAACCCACACAGACCAATCGCTTAAAAATTGTTTTTTGGGTTCAGGTGCCTGAAAACGTGAGTTTCCGATGAAAAATCGACATGCAAACAATACTTTATTCCCCTATATGTTCATATAGGGCAAGAGAAAGTATAATTTATTTCTATACTTTTTCGAAAATGGTTTATTTTCTAAGGCGTTGTTAATCGTGCAGTAGATTCTGTTGATGGAATAATAATTATAATTACTAATAACGCACATTTGAACAACAATTAACTAGGCCTACGAGGTACATTTGGCTTTACCGACCAACTGAACATCGTTAAAAGAAAAGAATCCGCTTAACTAAAAACTGTATCATTCCGAAATTGATTGAAATTTACGCTGGAATTTAATCCGTGTAAACTAATTTAACTCTGATACTAAAGTTTAAAAGTCCTTGACTTGTCGCGTAAAATGGTTTTTCAAATTTAAAATTTAATTACATATACACATAAAACTTGTGTCGCAGTTAATTCTGCTTTTAAAGCGACATTCGAACACATAATTAATTAACAATAGGTAAGTTACTAATAATGTGGCATTGAATGTATCATTATAACGAATCGGTAGTATTATTCTCTGGCACCTATTTTCCATTTTCTGTATTCATTTTACCAGCAGTGACTCTTGTGAATTCAATATAATAATTAATTCCAAGGTCGGCTTAGAGAATGCAGTTAGTTTCTGTAGCGTCTTCATTTTGAATTAGATTCAAATCGGTATTATAATCATAGTGAATTATACACAGTCGTTCACACAAATCTTGCTCCTAATTCTCAACGGGACACAAATAGTGCTTAGCTTTTTACGTTATTTTAATTTATTTATAAAATTCGTTATGAATTTTTATACAAGCAGTAATATAAAATTAATAGTACTGTGACGAAGTAAGGTTTTTTTGTACGAGGAAATCACAGAAACTACCCAACCGATTTAACTTTCTCTTACCCTGTATGAATAAATAGGAAAGAAGTATTGTTTTTATGTCCATTTTACTAAATCGAGTTTTCACCGGAAGTACAAGTTTTCAGTTCCCCTGAACCCAAAACAACATGTTTTTAGCGATTGGTCTGTGTGTGAGCAAAATAACTCAAACACGGGATATCGTACGAAGTTCAAAATTGGAACTTAAGTCACATATCACAAAAGGACCCGAAATGAAAATTTTCATCAAAATCGGTTAATCGGAAGAAGTAATTAATTTGTAGAATTTTTGGTGTTTTTGCGATTTTCTCAGCATCTTACGATTTTTTTAAAAATCGCCTCATTTACTGTATTTTTTATGCTCTATAAGATAGAGTAAGCACCATGACTGCTGAAGTATTGAAGGGGCTGTGCTATCGTAAAAAATTTGTTTTTTTAGATTGCGGCCTCAACATGCTTCGAAACACGTCATTTTTTTTCAAAGGCATTCGGGAAGTTTAGCTCTTTTGCCTATAAGTGTAATACCATCGCATACTAAGTGCCTTATACTTTATAACAAAACTGTATATAAATAAAAATATATAAAATTAGGAAACCTACAACTTTTACATTAAGTATATTTTCTGCAACGTATATTTTAGGTATATGTTCTTAGTTTGGCGTCAATTAGCGATATTATGTATTTTCATTTAGCGTCATTCACTCATGATTAAACATAGGTTATATGTTGCATTATTTACATAGGTAAGATGAAATCATGTGAATGATTCACACCAAATTTTTAAAAATTATTTCACTGTTGGAAAGCTCATAACTTTTCGAGTAACATAGACCACTGAGTAATTTCTAAATTCTGAATTTTTTGGTGATTAATACAATTAAGTAATCTTTTATTAGTTTGTTTTTTATAAGGCATTCAGGAAATTTAGTTCTTTTATTTATAAGTATTATATCATCGCGTACAATTACATACATTTTATTCTAAAGTATTAAGCAGTCAGGTATCACGTACAATACAGTACCCTACTGTCCTACAATATGACATCATATAACCTATTTACTCTTTCCTTTTTCAAAATTTTTGAAAATTATATCCAGGACAGATATTCAAAAATAATGTCACATCCGATTTCTGCATAGAAAATTAAGTAAACCTTTCAAAAATCACTGATATCATACGATTAAAAAAATAAATTTAACAATAGATTGTTCCGTTTTTCTCAGGTCGTATTTCTCCCCCACTCCCTGACTTCCCCCTCCACTGATGATCCATACTGATACTCACAAAACTCCTGTTTCCAACAGTAATTGAATAGGTGTCCGGAAGAAGGGCCTGATACAAAATTTTGAAAACGTGATTTTCGATGGATTAAGACCTATTTAATAATCTAGTAACTTATAACAGATTTAGTTCTGTAAGCTATCAACAGATGTCACTATAACCAAAAATTGAGAAAATTTTAGTGGAAGAAGGGCCTATGTTGGAGGAAATTCATTACTCTAATTATTTATATGGCCAGCAGCATCCAGTTCAGTTGTTTTTTCATCTTTATCACAAACTTTATCATCTTTATTGTGCATTTTATCATCGTTTTCCAAACGTATTCGGAACAAACCGTGAATATTAAATTTAGCTCACTTCGAATACTGAAAACGGTAACTAAAAATGAAACCGCGAATACTGAATGCTTGAATACGGAGAGTTGACTATATATTATAAATTAGCCTATATCATTAACTATTTCTCTTAAATAATAATATATATTATTACAGTAGAAAAATATATTTTTTATTGTAAAAATGAAGTGATTTTATTATTCGTGAAATGGAATAATGGCCTATTTTGAATAACACCAATTTCATTTTTCTCTGATTTTAACATGCTCTCCTGTGAAATTTACTAAATGTAACATAGACCCTTGTTCCAGATACTTATTTAATTTATTTTATTTTAACAGCTGTGATCTGGCTTTCAATGTGTAAGGTTTTGTGATTAGTTAAACACTTAAAGATTCATTTTCCGTGAAGGGCAGAGAGTGACAGGTTGCTATTAATACAAAAATCAAATTAGTAACAAGGCTGGTTAACTAATTTTATTGCAGTCATAAAATTTAGGATGAAATTTTGTAAAATACAGTAAAACGTTCAAAACTCTCCAAGGCGATCACATTGCAACTGGCCAGTATTTTTGGAAAACTAAAAATTATTACCTACTATCTGTGAATGTTTAATCTTGCATATATCAACTACTAAAACCGAATTTAAAGCGACCAGTCTAGTCTCTAATGTACGAAATACATTATAAATACATTAATAAAGTTTATAATAAAAATGCATAATAAAATTTGGAAGGAGTTTAGTTCCAAAAACAGAGAACAATAAATATAGTACTCGAATAATGGATTAGGAATAATGTGCTAAGAAAGTGTGCCAAAATTATGTTACCAACGATGCCCTTGTAGAAAGTGCCAAATGACGTGATCCCAAAATTTATACTTAGGACATTCGTCATCAATAAGAAAATATACACTTAGATAAATGAACAGTATTATTAACCCAACACAATGAAACAAGTACTGTGTTAAATATCGTGTTGGTCCCAGATGACATTAAAAAAATAAGTAATAAATCAAAACCAAACAAATGCAGTAAGGAAGATTTATAACAGTATAACTTAATGCAACCAAATGCTTTAACTAAAACCTGTTGAAAAAATTAATCTAGTTTCTTTTAAATGAATACCAAAATAGTATGAAGGAAAATTTACATAGAGTTACAAAAGGAAAACTGCCATAAAAATATGGCACCCCATAATTTGGAGCCGGAATACAATCATGGAAGTCAAAAGGTGACTGTATAATAATCAGTAATTGAAAGCAACGCTACCTATGGAGGAGAGTTGTGCGAGATTTCAGATTGAAATGCCAAACGCCTGGAAACAATGGAGATGGACTATTGTTGACGGATTTGTGTAGTCACGAGATTTGATAGACTTAAAAATGAGATTATCAAGGCAAGAGCAGGAGTTGATGTCAGAATTGTGAAAATAATAGAGTTTAAATGTGGAACTGGTACGGGAACATGAGGAGGATGCCTGAAGATAAATGGCTTCCTCAGATGATATGAAGGTGAGTGCCAGAGACGAGGCGTGGAAGAGGGCGATTGAGGTTGTCCTAGAGGGAGATCGTATGTCAGGTGATGAGGTTTAGAGATTTGAGGGAGGATGACAGGCAGAATAAGGTTGAATGGAGGTTAGTATTCTAGAAACGCTGAATGGTGTAATCCACTCACACAACACACACATACAAAATAAAAAAATAACTAAAATGTAAAATTTCCAAAGATTTTTCAACGAACTAGGTTCTTATCTTCAAAATTACATTACTTTCAACCTGATCCGCTTTGTTCACCGCACTTAAGAACATTTTGACGAGATTACAGTCCATATAAATGAATTACCATTGATTTCACAAATTTGATAAATTTACCAGTTTATACGTCCATCAGCACCACAAGATTATCTGCCCTAGAAAAATATCTTGCACAATGTTTTTTACCAACTTCTTTTGTTTTCCACCCGCATCTTAATTTCTAGATAGTTCATCTAATGTTAAATAGTATACAATTTTTATTCTTCGACCTCCTTTTTCTTTTCCCTGCCTTTTACTGATCCTTTTAACATAATTTTAATTAAGTCTCTTCATTCATTATTGCACTCGATCTGCTAGTTCCAGGGCTACAAAAAAATAGTTCTGTTTCTTATCACATGATCAGCGAATCATATGAATGCAGCATTTAAGAACAGAAGAGGTAGAGGTGTAAAAGACTCTAGTCAAAATTATCTTCTTTGACAGTAATAAATTTCATTATACAGCCAGACCCTGTGGTGAATGAAGTGAAGGTGTAATTTGCAGGGTAGAAAGTAGATGCTTTTCGGAGGGCCTGGCAAGCTGATAGGTTACTTTCCGCTCGGTGAGGAATACAATGTTAAACCACCTTACTCCTCGTTTTACTTAGTAAAGCCTCTAGTGGTTAAAACCAGCCATTCGGCTGATGACTGAAACAACAACACATTCATCTTGTGTCCAAGCCAATTCCATCAAATTTATCTTCCAATTCGTAATACATTCCTCACCCTGTTGATCTTTCGACTTTCTCTAATCCATATCATGTTTTGCCTCCGGAAAAAACCACATTTCAGTTATTTCAATAAACGTTTCTTTAGATCTAATTCCATCTTATTAAAGTACTTATCAGAAAAGCGTTTCAACACACAACGTCTATTTTTAATAATATTATTCGCCAAAAAAAAAAGAAAACAATATAAACGACATACTTAATGTGTTAAAACATTTACTAAAATTTTAGTGTTCCGAATTAAATATTTTAAAAACATTTTAAAAACTTGATCAATTTTTCGTTCGGTGTTTTGTTTGCAATGTTTTCGCTTTATTTTTAGATGTCAGTGAATTAGTCACCCTAATATTTAAACGAATAATAAACAAATAAACAAAAACCGACCTAAAATACTCAACAAACATCACAGAAACTTTTTAAAATATTTCAATAAAAACGTACTAACAATATAAAAAAAATCGTTTGAATAAAAAGTTACATTGACTAAACGAAACTGGACATCTGCATAGAATGAATTTCATGTTTAACAAAACAATTTAACGTTTTTCTTTAATCTGTTTTTGCAATAGTAAAACATATATGAACAAACCTGCGTGGGTTTTTTGCGCATTATACACATATATATCAACAGAAACGGATTTTAATGTTTTTTACTTTCCGTAATAAAACGTATATACAGATATAATAACCATTATAAAAACACATAAACAATAAAAAAACAATAAACTAAATAAAAAAAGTATAATAAACTTATTTGTTTACTCTTCTAAATATTTACTTTACTGTAAAAAAAAATTTAATAATCTCTTCTGTGAATAGGGAAACAATCACCGGTGCAAAACCAACTAAAAATTACCATTAGTAAATTTGGATATGTTTCTGTTGTGGAAAAATCAGTCAAAATCCGAAATCCAATGAAAAGTAACGCGAAAACTCCTATCCACTGAAAGGCACCTGTGAAATTTCTCACAATACTTTGTAAACTAATTCGTTGATAACCGAACCAAGATTACATTTATATGAATATTTTTATAAAAACGTACATAAATAGTGACCCTTCCCAGAAAAGGAAGACTTGGAAAAATTAAATAAAATACACAGAAGATTTAGTCAAGTTAACCTGCTATCTGTCTTTGATCCAATAAGCAAATTCCATAAAATGAGGCCGAAGAAAGTGATTGACAAACTATTGGGTGAAACCTTGTTTAGCAACTAAAAGAAAAGGAGCCGGCCGCATTGGCGTAGTCGGTAACGTGCTCGCCTCTTATCATGCGGTCTTGGTTCGAATCCCATTCAGTCACAGCATATTTTCAAACGTTACAAGAAATCATTTCATCCTTCACCATCTGCATTAGCAGTAATTGCAGAACAGTCGGACGTTAAACCAAAATAAAAAAAATACAGAAAAGGAGGTTGCAGGATTATGATCGAAATTGCGTAACAAGGAGAATGAGACTTATAAACTAATTAAATGCCAAAAGGAACTAAAGAAAACAAGAGATAAATGAAACAAGAGACAAGGAACAAGAGATAAATGGATCAAAGAAATAGGAGACCTAGAAACTATTAACATTTCAAGAAAAAACATTTAGTACCTATTAAGATTTTTGTAGAAACAAATTAAAATCTTTTGTAACCTTTTCAGTTACGAAGGTGCAGAGTTGGGCAGACCTGGACTGAAGAACGAAAACAGGCTTTTAGGGTTAAAATGAAGGAATGTCATTCTCAAAGAAAGCAGCACAGGAATCCAACCAAAAGCCAAGAAATTGACTACGTAAATGGTGCGTTCTTCAATTGGCTCGTTAAATTTAAAAAAAAAGAAAAAAGAGTGACATAAATATTATATTTTATCAAAACCATAAGAAAAATTAATTATCAATTTACCATAGTACACTTTTGTGTAACCTGAACTTGTGCAAAAACTTGAAGTGTCTTTTTATATTATTACTGATAGTAAAAATAAAATGTTTTGCTCTTTTAGCTTTATAGTCCAGTTATCAGAAGATTACACATGTTAATGTCGGCAAAGCTACACACAACATTTTCTCTTGTTGAAAAACTAAAATTCTGTTGTAGATATCAATAATAATAAGTATTATTATTTTATTTCCACTAGTTCCATCTTTAAAAACATCATATATACTTTAGATAGCTCAAAAGATTATTAGTAAAAATTTTTTCATAAATAATAATGATTAGTTTGGGATTACATTCTTTTTCTTTCTCTACATTCCAATGTGCCTTACAGCATCGGAGAGACCAGACTAGTTCCAACTCTCTCTTGTCCAAAATCATTCTTTTTAAATCTCACAGTTCGTTACCTCTCTTCTTACTGAATTCCATTAGATACTTTTCCCAGTTTTTGGGCGCTCCGATATTCCTTTTTCCTCAGGTCTTGACTCAAAAATTTTCTATGGCAAACGTACATCGTGAATTCGAGTACCGTGGCCACACCATTTTATCTCTTCTCTAATACATCTAGTATTTGTATATACTAAATATCTTCTGGTGATGATATTTCTAACACTATCACGCCTGATTTTACCCACTGCACTCCCAAGGAATCTCATATTGGCAGGAGTCAGCTCGCTAACAATTTTCTTGTTTACTGACCATCTTTCAGGACTGTAATGTTAATATTGGTAGGTGTACAGATTTATAAATTCCAATTTTAGTATTTTGCTATACTTTTGTTCCTCACTATTGTACTGTTTAGATGATACACCGCACTAGCTTTTTAAATTCTGGTGCTTATTTCCTCATCCTGACTTCAATAAAAGCCAATTTGCGCTACTATATACTTATAAATTTCCACTAGTTCCATATTTTCCCCTTCCCGCCCTATTTTTATTTTTTCCAATACCACGTAAAACGTGTCATTGGTCAACCTGGGAAGAGATAGGCATCGTAACATCTTAAATAAACGGCAGATAACTAAATCTGAAGTTGAAACAGACCAGAAGGAGAACAAACCAGCATAATTTATAATGATAACTTGATAGACATTAAGTCAACAAATTTTATGAGAATCCGATTAAGTGATAAAAATAAAGTACACAAAAGACAATAAAATGTACTGAATCGATCTATTTAAATAAACAACATAAAATGTTAAAATTAAGACATATATTTTCATATCGGTATTGTTTATAACAGTAATAGACTGGGATAGGTACATACTGTTTATGTGTATGACGCATACGCATGAATACATGGGTTGCAAACAATACACTGATGTACTGAAATTTTATTACTCGTAAAATAACGAATATGGGTTCGAGCGCCATAAATATAAACGATAAATCACATTTCAATTTTCTACAAAGCGCGCACACAGTGAATTCAACACATTACAACGACTAAACGTTCAGGTAGAAAAGTGTACATAGTAAAATGAATATTAAAATAGGTGGCAAATAGGCTTACAAATTCTTAGTAACACGTTACGTAATTGGTTTTATTTTTAGAATAACAATACTGTTACGTAATTGAAGAAATTAATTACTAATTATGAGACACTAATAAATTAAAACAAGATTTCCCTTTCTTCATTAAATTTACTGGTAAAGCATCATTATTTTTCTTTTTACTTATTAATAAGAAAAACCCTTGTGCAGCGCGCGCGCGCACACACACACACACACACACACACACACACCAGAACGTTTATTTAATATCACTGGGCGAGAAAGTATGACTTCAATATTCTCAATAACTCGTTGGGTTTAGAAATTCACATGACATCACTGGTGAGCTCAAGTTTATTTAATATCCCCGACTGAAGGATGAATTTAATGGTCTCACTAATTTATTAAGCGTAAAAATTCACAAAAAAATCATGTAAGCTCAAATCCTGTTGGAATTGAAGAAGCTCTACCTGAACGAACTGTAGAGACCAGTAGACATTTAAAATTCAGTGGACACTAAAAATAAAATTATCAGACTTAACAAATGTTGAAGAGTCATGGTGTTTTTTTTTTGCATGACGAGAGATAAGAACTTGATCAAGGACGTCCATCAATACAAGTATGATGTATTATATACAACAGTGGAGCGCACACCGTTGGCGAAGAGGGTTATCTGCTAACTCCATTTCTTGAAAAGTTTAATTCAGTTCAAAAACTGAATTAACTAGTATAGTTCTTGTGGAGATGGAAAAAATTGTCATAAAAAATGCGCCTTTATATTCATTGATAATGGTAGTTTCTCTGGTAGATAAAAGTTAATTATCATTTATCCAATACTATAAAAAAGGCCTAAAAATGGAGTTAGCAGGTTAACACTCTAAATCTACGGTACAATAGTACGGCTGACAGCTAACCCTTTCACAGAATTGGTGTTACTTAACAATTTAGAGCGACCACCTTCTGAGGACCAGGACGCAGAACAATTTCATGGATGGCCAACCTGAGAGTGTGGTTTAACAAAAGCTCAGAAGAACTGTTTCGGACAGCTACCGATAAAGCTATTTAATGTAATTGAAGAAGTTCAAGATTCTTGATGGAACATGAAGAATATCATATTTTTAGTAGTTTTTTAATCCCTAATACTTGTAACTTTTTTTGTAATCCCTAATGTGTGCACGTTGTAATCTATTCAATCTGTCTAAGTACCTCTGTCACCACTGTCTATATCCTGACGAACTAGAGTCTGCAGATGCGATCTAGCTAATAACAGCCAAGGTCGGGTGTGAGATTGCCGCTTTGCTAAGTCACACTCTGTTCCACCGAACTTCAGCTGACTTTTTGTTAGGCTGTCATCCACAGCCGGACCACAAAGCGACAACGCAGGATACGATTAACGAAAGTCAATTGGCTCTTTGCTGTGATCAAGGTCACTATGCTCCACCTTCATCTGCAGTCTCTAGTTTGTTAAGCTATAGTATTCCAATCCGTATGAAAGTAACTACCTTTACAAGGGTTTGAATCATACAACCTTCGTCTCCAAAAATTAACTGTTCAATAGCTAACTCGCGGCGAAGACTTTGCCATCTAGACCAACCCGGTAGGTTTTAGCTGAACTTTTTTTAGTCTCTCCTTAAATTGCAATATTCTTAGTTCCTGTGTTAAATTTACTAAGATGCAGCTAGCTCTACAGCTACTCATACTTGTAATGTATAAATAAACACTTAATAATCTACCATTTTTTACTGCTTCCAGAATTCAGAAGAAATCTTTCGTATTACTATTATGCAATTACTACCTCGAAGCCTAAAACGGTATAAAAAAGAGTTGGCTCCCTTCGTCAATAGTTGTGAGATCAGGTTGGCATACAATCATGAGTGAGACTATTAGACAGTGATAACAGTGTAAATATATTACTTACAATGTACGCTAAGGGAAAATGTCTGCGTACAGTACATATTGTATTCAGTTGTACGTAAAATGTAATTTTTAGGTGAAAAATAATTGTTCTTGTTAAGTTAGTTTAAGCTTTAAGTTTTGTAATTAATTTAATTGTAATTTTGTAAATAAATAATTGTTATTTGTTTAAAGGAAGTCGATTAATTATAATTTATAATAATAATAATAATAATAATAATATTATTATTATTATTATTATTATTATTTATTACATCTAGATCCCGAAAGTATCTTACCTTAAGTGTTAAAATATTAATTGATAAATTCATAAACACTCTTATGTTCTAACGGTTATTAAAAATTAAATTTCTAGGGTACAACTGAATTATTTACGTAAAACGAGTAATTTTATATTTTGAGTACTAAAATTCAGTTGTTAATTTTTTACCGTATTTATCTCTAATCCTTCGTTTCCAATTTATTGTCAATTAGTAACTTACTAATTTAAATCGAATTACTTAAATTTTAACACATTACAGATTTATGTAGGTATTTTATCGAAAACTTACAAACGCACAAACACAAGGTATTTTTAAAGAAGTTTTCTTTTTAATCGGATCTCACGCGCTTTTATCCATTTTTCTTTTTTGTTACTGAAAGGTAATGCATACAGACACACGCAACTTATCTATCAAAGCCTGCTAGGCCTAAATCTCTTTAGTAATACATAAGTGAATAAGGCCTCCTGTATTTTTCAGATAGAAGAAAGATTTATATACAAACAACAAATACGGTTAGATAAACGTAAAGTACTTTGTATTTTTTAACAGAATTCAAAATTGGTGTTCTGTTTTCTCAGAATTGAATAAATGAGATAACATTATTGAAACAATAAAACAAAAACAAATACTTTTAATTCATCTATCCTTTCATCCGCTTAACAGCCTACACAATTCAAATTAATATGCATGGAATAAGAAATTCGTTAAATCAGGTTGCCAAATACATACGAAACTACATTATAAATATTTACAAGACCATGTGAATAGGACAATTTCTAACATGCAGCAACCAAGATTTGTTAAGAGGAGACATCTTTGTCGTCTATCTTAATTAAATTACTTTAATCTGGATGAAACTCATTCCAGAGATAAAGTAAATGAATATAATGAAAGCTTGAAATAATTTATAGTTGAAAAACAAAATGAAAAACTAGAAGTGTTAAAACTAGAATCGCCAGACTACAATAATTATTCAAAAGAACTGACTTGTACAACAAACACTAAAATACATATTATCAAACAATTTTCATCATATCAAAATATCATTTCGGCCGCCCCCGTAGCGTAGCCGTTAACGCATCGGCCTGCCACGCGGAGGTCCCGGGTTCGATTCCCGGGCAGGGTCTGGAAATTTTCACGTGTCAAATCCCACAGTTTATGTTACATACTCCACCGTATTCGCTAATGACGAAGCGACTTTAAATAGATAAAAAAAATATCATTCCTATTTCTATAAATACAGTAATATCTACATTAAAGCGAACCAAAAAATTGGAAAAAACAAATAAATTTGTAGTTTTTTAACCATAAAAATCTGGTGTGAAACACTCACACGACTTTCTCTTGCCAGTGCAAATAATTAATAATAAACCTAATATTAGTAATAAAACATTAGAAATAAACAAAAAACTAACCTCAAAAACATAACCTTATTTCAATCATGAGTGAAAGACGCAAAATGAAAATCAACCTCAGTTTAGCTTAAAAATACGGAAAATCGCTCATTCACGCTTAACTAGGCACTGTACAAAAAAATGCTTTAAATAAAAGTTGTAGATCTTTTAATTTCCTATAAATTTTATTTAATACACTTAGGTTATGTTCGTTGTCGTAAAATGCATTCTAAGGCCGAAATCTTAAAAAAATCGATTTTTCACACGTTTTCGTGAGAAAAAAACAGAAAATTGCTAATTACCGCTAAACTAAGCGTTATACAAAAAAATGTTTGAAATAAAAGTTGTAGAATTTTACATTCTCTACAACTTTTATTATATAACGTTTTGCGCTAAAATGCATGTTAAAGCCGCAATCTTAAAAAGAAAATGTTTTTACGTAAAAACAGCATCACGCAGAATTTCAGGAAACATGGCGCCTACCCTATCTTGTAGAGAATAAAAAATTGAGTAAACCAGGCGATTTTTAAAAAAATCTTAGGACCAGTTTTTGAGAAAATCGCAAAAAAGGGAAAAATTATACGAATAAACTACTACTTCCGGTTGACCGATTTTGATGAAAATGTTCGTGTCGGGTCCGGTAGTGGTATGTAACTTAAGTTTCAAGTTTCAAGTTCGTACGATGTTCGGTTCTTGAGATATTCTGTTCACACACAGACACACACACAGACCAATCGCTAAAAACATGTTTTTTGGGTTCAGGGGGTCTGAAAACGTATAGATCCGGTGAAAACTCGATTTCGAAAAATCGACATGAAAACAATACTTTCCTTCCTATATGTTCATATAGGCAAGAGAAAGTAAAAATTGTATAATTTTTCATATCATTTTATTTTTTACCCACCAAAAAGTTGGTCTAGAGGTAATCATCATCGCGAGTCACATTGCTTGGTTATTAGCAACAACGGTGGATTATGTAACAGTAACTATGAGATTTGACTTGTGAAAATTTCCAGACCCTGGCCGGGAATCGAACCCGGGACCTCCGCTTGGTAGGCTAATGCGCTAACCACTACGCTACGGAAGCGGCATATTTTGTTCTTATTACGACGTCCAACAGTGTTTGTTTTGTTTATAAACAAAAACTGAGGTTTTCTCAAAGTGTTGAAGTGATGTTGAAATTCAAAACTTTGATCAAGTTTCCTGCATGTTCACCTATTCCATATACATGACCCATTATTTCATAAACCTTTGGAGGTATTAGGCTGAAAGTTTTGAAGCATAATATTAACATTATTATTATTATTTAATCTAAACTACTAACCTTCCCGTAGTAATAAGGTATTATTTTGAAAAATGTTAAAAATTAACTGGATTTTTAAATATAGCTATTGATAAAATTGAGCTATTATTGCAAACATTTTTGAACTATTATTATACCTCAAACATTACAAATATAACTTAATTAATAATTTTATTACCATGCTTGTAAATGATTATTTAACTTTTGATATGCCTACATAGTTTCAGATTGTGACTTGCAACGGTTCATGAGAAAACGGGTCATAAGAAGGTTCCAATTTAAGTTTAAAGGAGATCCCAATTTTATTTTGGCCGTCCCTTCGCTCGGTTAAAACATGTTTTATCGTTTCGGAGATATTGATTATTTAATAACAAAAAAAATTTTTGGGTTAGATTTTAGATTCAATTGCTTAGACCGTGAATCAGGGCGGAAACGGATGATATAGTAAATAATAAATAGGTAGTTAATGTAACAGCCAACATACCCTATGTGATTAAGAAAATTAACGGGGTCGGAACAGTAATATTTTTGAATATATATAGAAACGTTTTCTACCCTTTTGACAATATATATATATATATATATATATATATATATATATATATATATAGTTATATATATTATAAAAGCTGTAACATAAATGAATTTAGTAAGAAAATATATGAATTTACATTAAGATATCAATGTATCTCGTATTTCCAAAAAAACCTGAAAACCGATCAACAAAGGTTATAACAAGGTTTACTAACCCGTTAACAGCCAATTTCTTGATCTTTCAATAAGATTTCCATCAAAGATTAATTTAAACTTAACAAATTATAAAAAAAGAGCTCTAAACTAAATGGATATCATAAATATTCTATAAATTACACGTGTAATGAAATTTTACCAATGAAAAAACCTCCCCTGAATCGAATTAACAGCGAAAGACAATTTGGAGAAAACTCAAAATTTAAATCTAACTTTCCGTTCTTTTAGACTCAGTGATTTAATAGCACAAAGGATATTTGAACTTGTTCTAATTTTTAGAATCAATATTTTGTTCTACACAAGACCGAGTAAAAAAATTATTTAGTAAATAATACTTAAACAACAATCACTATCTTACTGTTAATTCTAATCATTAACTAATTACAAAACTCGAATGGTTGCATTGTATTATGAACTATAAATTACTATAATATTCTCTAAATTTTATCGAGAATATTTATTATAGAAACTTAAAAGAAAAGAAATGCTATCAAAAAAAAACTTGAGCATAAAAGATGAAGCACCAAGATTGTAAGACGACCATAATTTTTAATTAAGAAAAAGTAAATGTGTCACGGGGTAAAAACTGAATTATGCATGAGACATCCCTGTATTATATAATAAGTTAATTAACCTACTTATTAGAATAACTATTTTATAGAATCAAAATTGATTAAGCTGAAAAAGGAAAAAATTCTTTTAGAATAAAACTACAAGTTATTTCTTTCAAGTTGCGGAGATTGAAGTTTGTTGAGGGTGGGATAAAAGAAGGAACCAGATAGTGGATAGCACGAACGCTAAAGGGTATTTTGTCGGACAAGTATAGAGAGGGCGTACGTTTGGTGGTAACTAGGGACGTGTCCAGAATATGTAAAGAACTTTAACATTGTAATACTAAAAAGACTATTTGAATAGTCTAAATAGAGGGAGATGAAGGTAGAAGATGGCGTTAGTCGGTTAATAGTTGGAAGGACTTAAGACTATAGAGCTATCTAGGTGCAGAGCTTTCTAGCCGTACTAGAGCAAAGGCATGGTTGGATGTAGCTGGTTAATCGTGTTATCTGTGACCGCGCGTACCTGTTCTGAATAATCTCCAACTACACCAGAAGCGAAACCAAAAGAGAGCGCTCCCGACACCTCCACCACCTTAAATCCTTTTGCATAAACATCGATTCTCAACTAACTTAGAATTTAATTACTGTTTTAACAAAGTAATGCTATTTTATTATTAAATCGGTATAAACAAGCTACAATATTTGCATAGTGCAAATTTACTGATTAATTAAAGTGTAATTTTCACTAGTATATCCAGAGTAAAATTCAAAAGTTCAAATCAGCTCAGACCGTTAAATACTAAATGTTCTTTTATTTACAAAATTTTGAACCTAAAAACCGTTTCACTTCTATATTATATTCTATTTAAGTACAAGATAAATAAAAACTTTGGTGTGAAACACTCACACGACTTCTCTAGCCAGTTTAAATAAGGACAAATATAACCTACCTAAATTTAATCATGAGTGAATGACGCTAAATAAAAATTAACCTGTTTGACATACAAATACAAAAATCACTTAATTGACGCTAAACTAGGCTCTGTAGAAAAAAGTGCTCAAAATAAAATTTGCAGGTTTTTAAATTTTCTACAACTTTGATTATATACGCTTTTGCCAGACATGCATGTTAAGTCCGCAATCACAAAAAAAACATTTTAACTTTACTAAGAGAGCATAGATCTCCCCAAGAATTTTTAGCAGATATGGCGCTTACCCTATCTTGTAGAGCATAGAAAATGTATAAATGAGGGGATTTAAAAAAAAGTCGTAAGAGCCTTTTTTGAAAAAATAGCGAAAAAGTTGAATTTCACATGAATAAACTAGTACTTCTGGTACTAGTTTTTGATGAAAATGTTTGTGACGGGTCCCCTAGTGGTACGTAATTTAAGTTTTAAGTTTCAACTTTGTACGATAGTACGTTCTTGATATATTTTGTACACGCCCACAGACATACCAATCCCTAAAAACAAGTTAATTAGGTTCAGGTAGCCTGAAAATGTGCATATCCGGTGAAAACTCGATTTCGAAGAACAGACATGAAAACAATACTTTCCTTCACTATTTAATCATACAGAGCAAGAGAAAATAATAAATACTTAAGACAATTAATGTAATAATTTTTGTAGTAAATTGACCTGAGATTGAGGATGGTTCGATGTTACATCTTCTCAACAGTGTTAAATGCCGCAGAAGCTTGGACGTTAAAGAAAACTAATATCAGGAGTATAGATGCGTTTGATTTGGCTGTAAAGACACATGCTAAAAATACCCCGGACAGATAGAGTACCCAACAAAACAGTCTTGCGAAGAATGGGAACAGAAAACGAGCTTGTTTACACAATTCAAAAAAGGAAAATGGAATATCTGGGTCATATTATGCGTGGACCAAAATATGAAATGCTTCGCTTGATAATACAAGGCAAGATTAAGAGGAAGAGAAATGTGGGAAGAAGAAGAATTTCTTGGTTGAAGAATCTTCGCGACTGGTTTCGTTGTACCTCAGCGGAGCTGTTCAGAGCTGCGGTGTCTTACGTCCTAATAGCCATCATGATTGCCAACCTTCAGTCGGAGAGGGCACGTTCAGAAGAAGTAAATATATTATAACTTACCAATACTGTTCTATGACTGCAAAACAAATTGTTGAAAATTACCTGAAAACAATGAAAATATTAAATTAGTATAAAATTTAACTCAGAGGCTAAATTTTAAGACTAAGCTGCCGTACTGCGAGCATTAGAGAAATATAGTACTCGTTTGTTTAAGTACAGGCTCGTTCTTGTGTTTTAACGCTGGCCCGGAACCATGCAGGAAATTTAGAATATGTTAATAAGGTAACCTTTCAAAATTTTTAATAATTATTCAGTAGATATTATGAGTAATAATCTTTTCATTTAACAACATAAATAAAATTTCAACACATGCGTAATAAAAATAATAGATTACGCAAAATAGAGGATTTAACATGTTCGTACGTAAATTTAAAGGCTTTCTCCTCTTTGAAGAAGAAGATGTCTTCTTCAAACTATGTTGTACCTTTTTTAATATAAAATAGTGGTTTATGGCAGGAAAATATTTTTTACAGGCGAAAATGTGGGTAATTTCAAGTTGTTAAAGTTGTTTCAAGTTGTTCAAGTTGTTGTGTGATAGATTACAGGAGTAATAGGATTCTAGGGTGTTATTGTTTCCCGTTTATACCCAGGCTGGAAGATGCAACCCGGGTTCATATGTATGCAGGCATTTTCGTTCTAACTTGTATTGATGGACTACGATCTGATAAGTGTTCAACCCTTTCCGACCCCGAGTACTTCCAGCCCGAGTCTCAATAGGTAACAATAACACACTAGAATCCTATCATTTCTAAAAACTAACATTAAAAACTTTAAATTACCTGCATCCCCCCCCCTACAAACAAATACTTTACCGCCTTAAACGGTTATAATTATTATCTATAATAACCACGTTGTTTAGGTGATCAGCCGAAAGTTTAGTTTGAACCTCTAGAGACTTTACTAATAAAACGAGGAGTCATCTGCTTTACAGTTGCCTTCCTCACCCGGTATATAAATAAAGGATATTTCTAAACCAAATCTAAGAGCTATAATTCTGAAAATCAGTATTAGTACTGTTAAAATAATAAGTACCTAGAGAAATTAACGAGTGGCGTGTTACCAAGAAAAACAATAAACCGATTTAGCGTGAGCAAAATTCATAAGTTTAAGTAAGTGCTAAATAGTTCTAATTAAATGTACACTTATAAAACTCTTTAAAAATATAATCAAATACAATTAATTAGGAATTAACTAGAGTTTATACATTTAATGATGAATTGACAGATTAATTTTTGTGATAAATGTTTTAAATCAAGAAACTCATAACGAATAAACCATTTCATCAACAAAACGTCATATCTTATTTAACAAATCATTATAACGTTAACGTACAACTAATATTTGAATGAAAATCCGGAATCAGTATTGAGGATGTATTTATGTATGGGGACGGATGAAGGTTTGATTAAGAAGGGTGAAACAAAGCAATATCAACAGTGCTTGTGATTACTTCCCTTACAGTATTACGCCTACCGCTCAACCTCTGTTACAAATTTCTGTCTCTAACTATTGTAATCGAATTTACAATTCGGGTAAGAAGATTGGTGTTCCTGATTACCACCTACAAAATGGTCATTTGACAGGAGCTTAAAAGGGAGATCGATTCAAATACGTATAGGAAGGGGTAAAGGTACGTTCAAAATAAAAAAAAATCCAACTGGATATAAGTAGTTTATATTTTCTGTACTTTTTCAAGCAAATTTAGATTGCACTTTTTTTGTTAGGCCTTCAATGGAGCAAATCTATTAAAGATGAAAGACTGTTTTTAGGAACTTTTCTTCTTTGCCCAAAACCCTTTTATTCTTTTAGATCTCTGGAATCTCTGATCCTCCGTTATGTTGTACTTTCTTTGAGTTTAAGTTTTGATTTCTAATTCTGTTTTCTTGTTTTTAAGAGTAGTTTGCCTCCCAGTTCAAAATTTGTTCTTCCGTTATTACCAGCTCCTCAAGGCCTTCCTCTATTTCCCGTAGCCAATTTTTCTTAAATTTATTTGTTGTCCTGATATGCCATTTCATTAGGAAGAAGTCTATGTTTTCTATCCACTATATGATTTTTGTTTATGATCATTTTTTGAATTCTTCTTTCCATTCTCTGAAGTTCTTCTGTTCTGTTCTTGCTTTTAATGTTAAATACTGTTACATACATGATTTTAATATATATTATAATATATAAAGATATGCATTTTAATTATATAATATTCCAAAATTTCAAATCCCTCCCCCTTATTAGGCATTCGGGGGGTGAAAAATCAGCCATTTACTAAATTTATTGTAACTAAAGACGTAGCCTATTCATTGTAGAACCTTAAATTTATCTTTAAAATCAAGACACATTAAATTATTTTAATCTCTAGTGTTGGTATCATAATATTAAATATTGGCCACCTCCGTAGCGAAATGTTTAGCGCCGTAGCCTACAATGTCGAGGTCACCGGTCCAATACCCGGCTAGAGTCTCGAAATTTTCATAAGTCAAAACCCACTGTAGTCGCTAATAAACTAGTCACTAGTAAAACAATTTTTTTCATTAGGAGTTACGAGAAATTATACATTTTCACCACTCCCTGGCTGCATACACTTACTAATTGTTTGCTGTCGTAATGCCGAAGACCTTGATGATCACGCAATATTTCGCCAGCGCCTCACAAAAAGAACTTATATGTACTTATCGTTGTTGGGTTGCTCTACCTACTGTTGTGCTTAATTATACACAGTTGGCCAACACCGTTCTGTTACTACATGCGTGAAATTAAATTAACTACTTTTAAATTATCATTTATTATGCACATTTTTCGGATTATCCGAACAAGTCCCGGTCTTAATTAGTTCTGATTAATGGAGTTGTTATGAGGTTCAAAAGTCACTTCAATCATTTGGTCATTAGTGACTACAGGAGCTTACGGAACTGGTATAACCCAACTGGAACCACGTGGCCTCTGAGATGCGCACACTGCCTGTGTAAGAAAGAGCTATTTAGAAAGAGATGGGAATACTGTGACACACTCAGTACAGTCTGATTGAAAATTTAAACTAAGTTTCGGAAAATATATTTAATTTGTGACACTACAAACTAAACTTCTCGGAAAATAAATATTAATATTTACTAGAAATCAACGTAATATTTAAGATGATATCGAACTAGAACTTATGACATTCCGAATTAACTACTCACGCTGAAGGAATAGACTACTAAATAACATTGTTGCTGCTGAGATATTAGGCTTATAATTAGAGTGCGGACTGTACCGGACGGCTCCACGGTTGTTCAAGGTCAGACTAGACTCCTGTGCTTCCACCATTGACAGGCCACTTGGTTTGAGTTAGGTTGTACGTGGGTTTTGGTTTGCAATAATTTCAACTATCCGAGAGTTGAACTCGAGTACTTCCGTTTGGTAGGCTAATGTGATTACTACGCTATGGAGGCGGCCAAAAATATTTCGCTCGAGTCTTAAAATTAAAATTCGATAGCTTCCTTAATGCAGAGGAAATGCGATGGGCAGAAGATCTGTAATAGTCTAAGGCCTGAAATCCAGAGCTTCCATTTAAACAATTAATGCTGTTTGTTAACCACTGTAGTCACTAATGACCAAGTTGTCTATGGAACTTTAAATAAAGTAAATGAAATAAAACAAAACAACAGAAAACACCTCTTTTTAAAACACTGACAAGTACAAAGAGTTTTTCCACCAAGTTATTTGTAAAACTACTGTTGGTATATTGGATAAAAAACACAAAAAGAAAAGAATGGATGCGGGTGGTCAAAATAAATAAAAAATGGAGAGAAATTATGGAGAAAAACGGAAAGAAAGAGTACGGGGTTAATCAAGGATACTTTTGATAAAACGGCGGCGGTGTTGTAGCGCTGTTCAACAGTGAAGAGAGCAAACTAATTTTCTCACCAAAACTTGTGGTTTTGAGTGGTTGCTTTTTTCGGTAAAACTACTAGACAATAAATTTCCTGTCTAGTGACTTTTAGTTAGTTATATCTATACCATATTTTCAAGTTTACGAAAAGTTTTAATCAATTTTAATAAAGTACATTCTCTGAACTTTTTTATAAATTTACTAAAAGTTTATTTTGTTACACTTTCTATTATACTCTTGGATATACAATAAAATGAGTATGGTATCAATAACAAAACATTTTTATTTTGACAATAAGTAACCTAATATTTAACAGAACAAATTATTTTGTCTTAATTTCCAACAAGAACTATACACTATAACACAATCACTAGAATTGATGAAAGTATTAGGCGTGAAAGGAGGGGTCACACCCAGCAGTATTTCCTCCATGATAATGTAGGTACACTGCTACGGAGATGAACTTGATGAAAAACAATGGCCGTGTCGACGATGAAGAAATTGAGAAGAAATGAAGGTGATGGACTTCTTCTGATAGTGCTCATCCGTTCTGGATGTTAGCGATCTACAATCTGTTGGCTGCTAGATACTTCCCTGTACCACGCCCTCAGGTTCTGCAACCAAAAATTTCTGATGGAGATGAACTTGATGAAAAACAATGGTAGCATCGACGATGAAGAAACTGAGAAGACATGAAGGTGATGAACTTCTTATAGCACTATAAAAAAAAACGGACGAGCACTCATCCGTTACGGATGTTAGCGATCTACAATCCATCGGCTGCAATTCTGAACAACTTGTTAGATATTTTCTTGTACCACGCCCTCAGGTTTCACAAACAAAATTTTCTCCTTCAACCCGGGCCGCGCTTTCCGTGTATCTTCTGAATGATGGATTGAAACAGGGTGTATCTGCTGCTACTTTGCATTAAGTTTCCAAGGTATTGGAGCTTGAAAATATCGATGGTATTTAAGTTAGTCGTTATAAATAAAGTCTCACTTACTAAAGTTACAATTGGTCCATGTTTCGCAGCAATAGATAAACATTTTTTATTTGAAAGAAGTACACAAGGGTGTAGATTATCCGAACGTCAGTCATCCGAACCACCAATCATGGGAAAAAATACACAAATTTACTCACGCAAAGGCCTCATCTGCCCTAAAAACTGTAAAGTTACGATGCGAAAAACAGCCTGAATTTAGTGCTGATGAAGCATAGCTACTAAACAGAATGAGAGATATTGCTGCTACAATTGAAAGTTTAAAAGAGATTCAATATTTAAAAAAAAATAACTGTATAGCATGTTCAAGTGCGTTAAATATATTTCATAACCGAGTTTACCGTAGTTTATTTCGTAATATATTCAGTTTTGAAATTTTTTATTTTTCAGTTTGATTTTATAATCTTTAGTAGGCCTAATCTATATTTTCAATAAATTCACTAAATTAATGTTTTTTTTCAACTAAAGTTTTTACCCGTTATTGAACTATTTGACATTTAGGTTATATATCTTTTTTTAATGCGTCCTGGAGACTCCAGGAGGATTATAGGACATGTTAGTTATAACACCTGAAATACATATAAGAATCACACAATGTATCACTACTGTCAAGAAAGAAATCCTTGTACGCTATAAAAAGTTTCACCGATCAAGTAATTTTTCAAATTCTTTTTAAAGGAATGCAAATTAACACAACATTTTAAAAATTGGGATAATTTATTCATGAATTTTCTCCCTGCATAAGTAGGTTTTTGTTCAAACAATTGTGTGGAGTGATTAGCCACATAAAAATCATTTCTGTTTCTCGTGTTATGATTGTGAACATTGAAATTCTGCGTAAAATTATTTTGCCTAACATACATAATCACCTCAAAAATGTAGAGAGAGGGACTGTAAGCAATTTAAGCTCCTTAAATAGTGGCCTGCATGAGGTTAGCTGGTTAGCTCCCACCATACACCTAATAGCTTTCTTTTGAATTTTAAAAATCCTATTCATAAATAATTACATTATTACGGTACGGTGTATCAAATTACAGTATTTAATGTAGTTTATTATCCGAACTATTTGATTATCAGAACCACTCTGGTCCTAATTAGTTGGAAAACTGACGTTCCACTGTATATGGAAACATCTTACCAGAACCTTCTTGTTACCAGAAGGGATAGGCTAGAGGGGCATATCTAAAGACATTCAGGTATTGTGCTGTCAATAACGGAGGGTAATATTGAGGGAGCGAATTGTAGGAGGAGGCAAAGGTTAGAGTATTTAAAGCAAATTACAAAAGATGGCTCGCCCGTTGGCGTAGTGGTTAGCGCAACTGGCTTCTACGCCTAGGTTCCGGGTTCGATTCCCGGTTAGGTCTGGCACTTTTACATCACTCACTTTTATTATCATCATTACCCACCGTCTGCATTAGCAGAAATTGCAGAACAGTCACACGTAAAACAAAAAAAAAATACAAAAGATGTAGGGTGTTGTATATAGAAATGAAACGACTTGCGCAAGATAAAAAGGCTTGGAGAACTGCATCAAACCAGTCGAGACTGATGACAAAAAAAATTGTATTATATTTAATATGCAATCATTTAAACAAAAACTTTGAAAATAATTAAATTTTTTGTTTACAATTAGTTTAATTGAGATGGAATTTAATTTACTAACAACTGTTAGTCAGTCAATTAATTAACAGAGAACATGTAATAGTCAGTTTAATAAACTGTTATAAAGAGAGAAGATGGTAAAGACGTTTGATTCAGTTACTGTTTACTCCGACGCCTTATGTTTTCTTTATTACTTACTTTATTTCTAATACCAGTTTTCCGTAGTCAATATTTTATTCAAGCTGTTACGCCGCATTAATTACATTATGAAATGCTTAACACTATCTCTGATAAGAAATTCAATGTCATCGTTACTGTTTAATTTATTAAAAGAAGCGCTTTCATTTAATAGACTACACGTAACTCGTCAAGGATAATTAAAACTGCTAACTTTTTTAATTTGTCTTTCACGGTGTAATTTTATTAAAAAAACAGCTACAAACGTAGCAGATTTCACATCGAAAAACGCGATTTAAATTTTCCACCGACGTTGAAAATGTATATTTATTTACTAAATTTAACTTTTATTATACGATCTCAACTTAGAGGAATTAAAGGGAAAATAGATTAAAAAGTAGTGACGTAAAAAATTAAAAAGTGTAAACAATCTGCTACACCATGACCATCACTTGACTCAACAGAGCAGGAAAGTCGCAATATTTTCAATCCGAGCGAAATTCCCGGCAAGTAGACAAGAAATTTTGTACCATTAGATAAATTTGATACTTCAGAATATACTCTTACATCACAGAACGGAAAATAAGACTTCGTTTACAGAAGGAATGTTATAGTGATATTTTCGTTGATAATACTTTTATTGTCGTTGATTTATGTCATCAGCCGAAAAGCTGGTTTGAACCTCTAGAGGCTTTACTAAGTAAAACGAGGAGTTAGGTGGTTTACCATGGCCTTCCTCAATAAATGAAAAAATTTGCTTTTCACCATCCCAGAGCCTCTGAAAAGCATCTACTTTCCACCCTACAAATGCTACCTTCACTTCATTCATTTCATGGTCTGGCTGTATAATGAAATTTATAACTCTTAGAAAAGATAACTGTGACTAATGTCTTTTACCTCTACCTATTTTGTTCTTAAATACTTCAGTCATATAATTGGCTGACCATGTGATAAGACACAGAACTATTTGAATTTGAATTAGAATTTCTAAAAACAAATAAAAGAGTCCGTTTTTTGGTAAATATTGATAAAAATTATTTCACGTAAAAAGACATACGTGGAAAATCGTCACAGAAATTAAATACACATTTGTTAGTCGATTTAAAGGGTTTCCCTACTACACTAAAGTTTACTTACAACTACTTTAATATAAAATTACGTAATTGCCTAGTTACACAGCACTCACGTTTATAAATTACTAATTATACTTAATTTACGATACTTATGATTAAGTATACTTATCTACGAAGAAATACTATTATTAATATATAGGAACACCAATTTTTAATTTACATTCAACAACATACTATTCATGGTAAAAAAAAAAAAAATAATTTTTTTTATAAAATAAAGTTAATTTTATGTGATTACAGATTTATCTCTATTTTCTTTTCTTTTAATGGTTTTAAGTACCTACTCAATGACAGAGTAAACCGGATTAGGCTTACTGATTATTCCTTTTTTTAAATATTAAAAATCTTTTGTAACTTATCTATTTCATGCCGTACTCTTGGTGGTACAGTATTTTAGTACTTAATAGCACTGTAATATACGCCGGTATCGTATTTATATAGGGTGATTCAAAAAGAGCGCCGGTTTTGATATATCAAATTAAGAGATTTATTTTATTGAAAAACTGAAAATAAATACATCAACAAGTTCATCTTACCTTCCGATTTCATGTATGAAAAATGATGTCATGCATGTGTCCTCCTCTACTGCGCTGGCACGCATCAACTCTGTCCATGGAATTGGATATTACTGCACGACAAGTTTCGACTTCCATTTGCCCGATAACCCGTCGAATTTCCTCCTTCAAGTCATTGATGTTTCGGGGTTTATTGGCATACACCAATGACTTCAGATGACCCCAAAGATGAAAGTCACAAGGCGTCAAGTCACACGACCTTGGTGGCCATTGATGGTCGGAATTACGAGAAATGATGCGATTCTGGAACCGTTCACGGAGCAACAACATTGTTTCTCGTGCAGCAACTGAATTTTATACGGGTGATATTGGAGATCGTACCGAAGAATTCTCCGTACAGAAGACATCGTAAACCCAATTGTTGAGAACGGCGACGTATTGATTTTGCTGGGCTAACAGCCACACTGTCACGAACCAACGCAACGTTCTGCTTAGTTCGGCCAGAACGACGACGTCCAGAACTTTTAAGGTCGACTGTTGAACCCGTCTCAAAAAACTTTTTCATGAGCCTGCGAACTGTTGATTCATTCGGTGCTTCATTACGTCCTAGAGTACCGCGAAGTCGCCTGACAGTAGCCGCATAACTCTCTCCACTCTGGTAAAATGTTTTGACGATTAACACTCGTTGTGCAATAGTAAACTTCTCCATGGTTAGACACAGACTGCGAGAGTACTACACTGCGAACAAGAGAAACTACAACTGAATCGTCAATCGGAATGTTCTCCGAAATAGAAATGAGGTCTAACAATGTTGCCAACCGATAAACAAAAATTTACCAGCCGTTTAAAAACCGGCGCTCTTTTTGAATCACCCGTTATTTCTATGTTTACCTATTGGAAATAAAGATTTACAACAAAATGTTCATTTGTGATTTAAGAGCTTCATATGCCACCTTCGAGACGCAGTAATTAACGCACTAACAAGAATGTCCCAGGTCCGATTCCAGGGTAGGGTCTAGAAATTATCACAAGTTAAAACCCACTATAATCGCTAAACACCAAGATGTTGATGCGACTTTAATTAAACTAGAAAGAGTTTGATAAATAAAGATTCTTAGAGAAGTTATGAATATCAGTTATTTTTGGGTAGTTACTCCTTCGACGCAATGGAACGAAATACAAATACTTTAGTTTCTATTTTCAATCCCTAAGGAACAAATATACTACCGAATCTCTCTAGGTAATTGCGAAAGCCAGTCCAATCAAGGCTACTGTATTTATACACAGAGTTTCTGATGAAAATAATCAAAGAAATTATTAAATTTTTGAGGTATTCTGCAGAGGTTTCAATTGAAGTTGCATCGCTTAATAACCAATGCATCAAAGTATGTCCCTAATGACATACTTCACCATGACCTCAACATGAAGGCAATAATAGAAGAAATTCAGATCTACAGTACACAACATCAGTTAACATTAGAACATCACGTGCAATAAATAATACCGGCAATACATTTACTAGAAAACAGCAACAACATACATCGACTGAAACGACATACATTTTTGGATCTGCCTTATCGACAAACTAAATTATACGATCTCAAAATTCAAGCCGAAAATCAAAAGTATAAAAATATCATGTTTAAAAGTGGTGATGATGAGCTTTGCAACATTTAATGAAATAATTATTTTATTTATCATAAATAAAAAAATATTTTATATACGCTACTTTCATTCAAAGTAGCATATTAGTAGCATATTAGTATGCCTATATTGATAAATATTTAAAGTTTATTTGTATTTTTGGTAGCAATTTTTAAAATTTTTATCTATCATTTTGTTTTCTCCGTCCATCTGTCACACCCAGATATCAGAAACTACAAGAAATAACAACAAACGGTTTTCGGATTCGTAATCTACACAAAAAGTTTGTGAACCATGATTGGGTTTGAAGGTTTCAACCGGAATCGGTCCAGAACCGGAAGTACAGAAATCAAAGTCCGAATTTCAAAACAAAAACAGACTCATTCGATACCTGTTAAAAAGTAGATACAGAAATCATTGGGTTTTAAGTTCCGGTTTCAACCGGAAGTGGCCCGAAACGGGAAGTCAAGAAATCAAACTCGGAAACAAAAATAGTGTCATTCGATTCCTCTTAAAGAGTAGATACACAAATCACTAATGGTTTTTGTCATACGTCAAAAGTAAGCATTTTAAAAATTGCCACCAGCTATGAGACGCGTCGGCTCATGAAAGGGATTTTTTAATATAATTTTTTGTAATAATTATTGTTGATACATTTAAATTATTTTACATTTAATTTATTTTGTATAGTTGTTTTATTTTTGTGATACGATGAAGTTACTGAATTTATCCTCAACATTTTTCGCTTAATTATTTAGTCCTTGTTACTCATCTCAGATTTGTTTTAGTTGATTTGATTGAAATTATTGCAAATAAACTTAGTTGATAAAAAATTCGCAATAGCTACAGTAAATAATTTTTAAAGAACAACAGTTCATTTTTCTCTTTATTTTAATACTCACGAAGGAAATTATTTTGCTCTGTTGAAGGTAAACTTCTTAGCTACTATGTGCATTAAATCTGTTTACTTTTCTTCGAGAACTGACGGTAAAACCGTAATGATTTTCTTTCAATATTATTACCTAAACTAAAAAAAAAAAACAAAATAAAGCAGAACCGTTAAGGAAAGTCACGTGAAAATTTTATTAATATACGGTTATAAAAAAACCACTTACTCAGTAATAAATTTTCAGTTATTTCCCGTAACAGCTGATGTCACTTTACTTTATGTGTTTTAAGTAATTTCATTCAAAGTAAATATTTTATTTTTCATATGTATTATATTTAATACTTGATAAACTGGATAAATAAATAAGCTGTGAAAAATCAGAAGTTCAGTAAAAGAAAACCGAAGGAGAGTAAAAATAAAATGAAGGAAAAGGAAATCTGTGCAGTGTTAGAAATATTTCAACATTACAGCTTTCTTTAGCAGGCGCTATGGGAATAAAAGAAAGCATTTGTCACGAGACTACGCCATTTTGCAACGGCGGCAGTAGTGCCCGGGTAGTACACTCCAGGCGGTTGTAGATTACTCACTTAGCTGGCTGGGGACGACTTTTGAATTTTAAGATGACGAATTGTGTTAGGACAGTAGATTTGTTATTCATTTTACCTCAACCTACAACTGAAAAAAGAGAAAGAAAGGGGAAGTTAGGAATTCCTTTATAACTATATTAACAGGAAAACTCCCAGAACGAGAATACGAAAAAAGGAAATTCAACATAAGAATTAGGTAAGAATGAATAGATAAAAATATTATAATGCGACATCACATTTACATCCTTAATTCCGACACGGGTTTAACACCATAAACCCAAAGAAATGAATTCTGACGAAAAAATAAATACAGAACTCATAACTTTTTGTTTAAAACATAGGCTAATATAAAATGTTTTTACTTCCGTACAATTACCATTAATAAAACACATTGTAACTTTAATAATTCAACTGCTTAAATTAATTCAAAATATCAAAATTAGATAAGCCTGCAGGTTCACTAAATTCCTAAACGCCTAATTTCGATAACGTTGTCTTTCATTATTGTAGGACTTGTATATAGTAAATAATAAATGTAGTAAATAAAGCGATTTTAACCAAAATCGTAGAAACCTTTTGTGAGAAAACCGCCAAAAATTTTAAAATCACACGACTCAAATACCGATTTTGATGAAAATGCTCGAGTCGGGTTCGCTTGTGATACCTAAGTTCCAAGTTTCAACATCGTACGATATTCCGCCCTCGAGATATTTTTCACACGCGCGCACACATACACACCAATCGCTTAAAACATTTTTTTCTGTTCAGGGAGCATGAAAACGTATATTTCCAGTGAAAAAATCGACAGGAAAACAATACTTTTTCTCTACATAGGGCAAGATATAGTGAAAATAAACTTATGAATAAACTAAAAACTTCTACTTGTTTACTGTCCAGCACATGACAGAAATTTCGTACAATAATACAAAAAATGAACAAACTTTTTTTAACAAAATTCTAATGAATTATTTGTGAAGCATATAAAAATTTATTTGTTTTGTTTTCAGACGGCTGATTCAAATAAAAAACAATTTCTTTAATTCAATCTTTATTTGTAAAGATAGTTACAACTATACGGATTTGAATACTAGACAGTGACTACCGGTGAACTTTGACGGATGAGGTTCAATTAACGATACTCTCTCAGGAATGGTCGGCCTAGGTCTGTACAACAATACTATACCTCAGTTACACATCATCCTTATCTCACTGGGACATGGTGTTGCTTACTGTTCTGAATTGAACAGATTACAACGTACACACATTAGAGATAAAAAAATTCAATCTGAAAATACTATTTCTTTTAAATATATATCAGGTATTGGTTTAAAAACATAATAATAATTGAAGGGCTTAGTGGATGAAGGTGCTATGTAACGAAAATATAGTTTTGAGAAAAATACGATCAAAATTCTAAGGATCCCATAATTTTGTGAATTGTCTGACTAATTTTTGCACTCGCATATTATTGCGCCTTCATAAAAATGTATATTACGTATTATTGCATTTAAGATCTTCAACTTTACTTCTTAATTTGTTTTATAATTTCCTTATGATTGCAATGCCTTCATATATTAAAAATTTGTACTGCAATTATCTTCTCCTAGATAGGATGAACAGTATTTACTGTAAATAACACAAAACAAGTTTCTTATAAGGGAATTAGAAAAAATACATTACTTTACACTTTTACTAATAAAGATAAATATCTATTACCATAGTTAATGGTTGTATTCTAAAACGAAACTGTCTTTCATAATGAAGGAAGAAAAGTGCCACGTAATCATAACACCTTCACTAAAAAGCATAAATTTAGCAGTACATAGCACATATCCACTACTGTTTTCTTAAAATGTAGAGATAAGAGTATTCTGTGTCGTCTGTATTACTAAATGTACACATAGCATCTTTACCAGTCACAAAAACTTAATTTTTGAAAATAGTTACAAAGCACCTTTATCCTTTTAACAATTCAATTCTCGATGTTGTAGTACTCGCTATTTTTATGTATTTATCATAATTTTATATACACAAATAAATAATAATAAAAAACAATAACAGTGTATTTATTTACCATTAAAGTTTAAAAACAAGAGAAAAGAAAAAAATACAAAATAGCACACAGAGAATATAGCAAACCAAACCAACCATAAATTAATTAAACTAAGAACATATAATAATACACTAATTCACTTTGTGTTCCTTATTTAAAACACTTGCCAGCATGACTTATCCGGTCTTCTGCCTGGTTGGTAGACCCCTTTACCATTGCAATATAAAAAGAAAGAAAAAAGAACAGAATATCTACACGCACAAATCTATTTAAAACAATATATACAAAGTTTCATTACACAAGGAAACAAACAAGTCCAATCGAAATAACTTTAAAAAATCCTTCGTTACGCCATTTACTTTATTAACGGTACAATACCACAGGACCCAAAACCCAGCGCACCGAGAAAAGAGAATTATCATAACAATCGTACCCTTAAACCTTTTAGTACTCTTAAATGTCTTAGTTATTTAAACATTAAATTCCTTTACTAGCTGGTACTTGTACGATAAAATATCTTTATCAAAAATTTATTTATTTTTCAAATAACTTTACTGTTAATATATTTTAACCTACATCTTACTGATTATCGATTATCGAGAGCACAAATGAATTATGGTTAAAGAAAGAAGTGAAAAGCAAACATCTGAAGAAAGAGAAAAAAGAAGAAAAAGAAGAAGGATAAGCTTGAGAAACAAAAGCGTTCATTTTGAAAAGTTTCCATTTACGTTACAAAATGGAATTTAAAATCCATTCATTTCATAGTTTTTATTAAAAAATTTATTACTCCGATATCCCTTAATTTAATATTTTATCTATTTCTTGTAGATTCAAAGAAAAGCAACGTGGAATAAGTTCAGAATGTAATGGTATCGTATAACTAGTTGTGTGCAATCAATAATCCATCATAGTGAAAGACGTCCTTTAAACCTAATACCGTCAGACTTATTTATTCTACCTCATTTTATTCACGTGTAAAGAAATTTAAAATTCATAGAAAATCCAACTAGCTGAAAGAGAAGCTGAGTACCTAAGATAGAAAAGTAATAAACATTCTAATGTCTTTAGGAAACTGAAGAGTATAAAGTTATTATGGAAATATCAAATATCAGAGTCTCTAGAGAGTTTCACAATAGTAGTATATTTTTAAAACAAAAATTGTATTCTCCAGAAAATCTGTGCCCTATTATTCCGAATATCTTTAGTAATAATATGAACATGACACTCTAGAATTATTATTCTATAATAAAATTAAATCGATAAACCGATTTAATTTTTTGGTTAATTTTTAAGCATTTTAATTTTAGATCTATCTATATTTGAAATACGGGTATCCAAAAAAAAAACCGGAATTATTTTTAAAAAGCTATTATTTTCATTTTTTTACAAAACAACCTTATCCCCTTTAAAATACTCTCCATTACAACTAATACACTTATCCCGCCGGTGCTTCCACTGTTCGAAACATTTTTTGTAATCATCTTTAGAAATGATTGACAGCTCCTCCCTCGTATTTTTCTTGACCGCTTCAATGTTGTCAAATCTGTGTATTTTAATGTCCCTTTTCATGCGTGGAAATAAAAAACAGTCCCACGGAGCCAGGTCAGGCGAGTAAGGTGCGTGGGGCAGCGGAACCATGCCATTTTTAGTCAAAAAATCTTTTACCGATATGGCTATGTGTGCAGGTGCATTGTCGTGGTGGAAGAACCAGTCTCCTGTCTGCCACAAATCGGATTCTTTTTTGACGAACACTGTCGCACAATTTCAACTTACAACTTCCAAATTATCAGTCGACGGTCTGAGAGCACACGCTCTCGAATTTTTTAAACATTTTTGTCGATTCGGGCAGTTGATGGACGTCCAGAACGAGGTTTGTCATCAATTGACATGTCGCCATTTTTAAACCGAGAAAACCACTCGTACACTTAAGATTTTCCCAAAGCGTAATCTTTGTAAGCTGTTTTCAACATTAAAACAGTTTCAGCAGCACTTTTACCGAGTACAAAACAAAATTTCACAGCTACACGTTGTTCACTTAAACTTGCCATCATAAAAAACGAAACAAGAACAAAATAGTGCTAGTAAAAACAATCACTGCAGATGAATATTGAACTCGCAATGAGTTGCAATCACTGCACTGAACTCGCAATGAGTTGCACTATACACGTCTGTGCGGCAGAAATGCGTGCTACACAAGCACCGCCCACGGCAATGCTATTCCGGTTACTTTTGGGTATCACCTCGTAGTTTATGAATAATTTTGATGCTGTATCCATTGCAATTATAACTTTATAGGTCAACAATGTCGGAAAGCATTACGGAATGAATCAATTTTACAGAAAATCGTGCCGCTTACTTAAGCGTAAGACAAAAACTTTTATATCAAGATTTTTTTCTACAGAGCTTAGTTTAGCGTCAATCAGCGATTTTACGTGATTTCAAGTTCTACAGAAGTTGAATCATTATGCATGATTAAAATTAGGTTATGTTTTTCATTTTAAATTGTTTACTAACGATTAACACGTAGGTTATATTTTTCTCCCACCGGGTCTAATGTCTAATGTCCAATGTCTAATGTTTGGTCTCAGCGTAAAAGAAATAAACTATAATAATTTTTCGTTATTTACATTGGCAAAAGAAAGTCGTGTGAGCGTTTCACATTAGAATATTTTAAAGTATTTCTATACATTATCACACACATGGAAAAGTAACAATCTTTTGAAACCGAAGAACCCGTTACCTGTTCATGGATAATTAGTTTAATAATTCACTTAAGTGCGATGCCCAGTCTTGGTACATCTGAAGACCTTAGTGGATGAAGGTGTCCTGTAACACTTTTTTCAAAAACTTAAAATACTTAAATTTTGTAATTGATTAAGATTTAAACTCTGTATCTACAGCTTAAGGAAATACTAGTGGATAAGTGGCATACAAGTGTACATCACTTAATTTAATGTTCAGTAGTGCATTAAAGTGTCAAGATTACTTGGCGCCTGCGTCCACCAGAATGATCTGCAGTCTTAGAAACAGCTTTTTGGAAAAATAACAGTTAACTGTGGTATTATATATTTATCTTAGGATAAGGATTTTTTTAAAAGGTGTTATTTGGTATTTCTTAAAAATATTCTTTTATGAAACATTTTGTCTTCTATTTTCTAAATACCTACCGTTTATCCATTCTCAGAGAATAAAGTGCGAAATAGAGATTTTTAGAGGACAACGGTGACAAATGCATAAGAAAGTTATGAGAAAAGTGGTACTGAAAAGTAACGTTCAAAATAATTTTAATTGCCTAATATAAATATACGTTAGGTAGGTAATATGTAGTTACCAAAATAAAAGAAATGAAGCAATTCATAAAAAGATGGAAGCTTCAGTATTTTGATTTCATTCGTCTCAAAACTATATTTTTGTTACATAACACCTTCCACTAAGTTCTTCAATTAAGAAACTATATCTACGGTTATTTGTATTATGAAGAACAACAATAATGTATTGTAACGATAAATCTTGAATCAACATATTCTATTGATTCAAATACGTACTGTCTGTGAAATGATTAGATCCTGGCGAATGTAATTCGAATTCGGTTATTTAATTAACATCAAATCTACGAAGGAAATCAGAAGTCCTCCACCGTATAACATGTATGGATTACGTTGGATTAGGTGATGAAGACGAAAGTCGGCAGGGGGGGGGGTTATTCTGTTTGTAAATAGAGTGTATATAGTAATACAAAGTAGATGATGGTTTTGGAGTCGACTGGAACAGAACAGAGTAAAGGAGGGTTAAAGCATTGGAGCACAAGAGAGGATGGAATCAACACGGAGTGAATTGAATCATATAATGTATAGTCATCACCAAGGGGAATCTACAACTGGTGAGAGAGAAAGAGAGAACAAAAGGGGTGGTAACACTGAAAGAGAAAGAGTAAGTTAACGCCCTGCAATGTAATACAATACAATACTCCCAGATCCATTAATTATCATTAAACTACTGCAATAATTTTTGTGTTAAAACCGACACACACAGTGACATTCGTTTGCAGCAGCGTCTCTATGCAACAAAATATAATGCAATACTATTACTACAAATCCAACAACGCCACGTTTATATTGAACAATACTATTAAACCAACCCAAACCGCGTCATTATTTCATTTTTATTGATTCCCGTGTTCCCGTATCGGTCCCAAAACGATAAACAGAATAATTTTTTTATTTATTACATTAACTATAATAAATTCATGAGTTATTAAACAATAAAACACTTTGGAACAGTGTGTGTAAGCACAAAAACAAATAATCACAGTGGGGGTTAGATTTAAAGCGTTTTGATAATAATGGATTAATTAGCAGATTCATTTGTAAATCTCTAAAATACGTATTTTCAGTTACCGTCCATTTTACATGTACACTGCGGTACATACTTTATGAATAATAAATATTATATTTATTTAGAATATTCATCTAAATTAAATTTTGAGTCATATTCTCAACGTAGGGATTGCTTTTAACCGATAGATACGAAATTTATATTAATTACAACCAAAGAGAGCCTTAGTGCAATCATTTAACAATACTAAAACGTTATTTTATATAATAAATGTGGGTATTTAAACAAAAATTATACTGCAATAAAACAATTAAAATTCATCTAATATATAAATAAATAATACATTTTTATATAATTAATTGAATATAAATTTATGTGTAATTATATATAAAAATTGGAATAAATAATTGTTACTGTATTAAAATAAGTGTATTATTACTTTTATCCCTAATGTGTGTACGTAGCAATCTATTTAATTTAATAACAATAAGCAATACCATGACCCAATGAAATGAGGATGATATGTAAGACGTGTAAATGAGGTGTAGTCTTGTACAGACTCAGGCTGATCATTCTTGAGAGAGTATGGTTAATTAAATCCCAACTATCAAAGTACACAGGTAACCAATGTCTAGAATCAAATTTGTATAAAAGTAACTACCTTTACTTGGATTTGAACCATGGAACCTTTATCTCCAAAAATCAGCTGTTAAACAACTGACTCGTAGCGATGACTTTACCACTTGACCCCACCCGGTGGATTAAAATTAAGTGTAACTGTAACAAGGATAATGGATAGCCGATGAATGAAATACTCGTATGTTTGAAAGGAGTTCTTGGAAGTCCGGTCGAAACTAGTTTGAAATAAGAGAAATGGATCTTTGTTAAATCATTTCTACTATGTCGTAGATTATTCTGGTAAAGCGGAGACTGGGTTAAAAGAGTCTCAATTATTTGAGAAAATATTAAACTGCAGGTACAAAAGCAGTTAACGCATTTCTATTAAGTCAGTTAGTACTTTCTCATTGGAAAACAGGTGAGAGATATCGCGAGTGTTCAGAGCTCAGAGATGAGAATTTTAAGAACCGAAAGATTTTTATTTGAGTTAAACTACAAAGCACTATTTCATTGAAAAAATAAGATCGAAATAGTATTCGCAAATAAAGTCTTACGAATTGCTGAAGAGTATCAGGCCTGTAGGTTTAGGCCAGTTAGGACAGCCACGGAAAAGAGAGGCAGTTTAAAATAAAAATTCATCTTTAGAGCGTTAAAATAGTATTTTCATTACCTTAAAACAATAGTGTCCCACTAAAATAAGTTAAAATGGTGACACCAGTTATAATCTCAAAATAGATTTTGATAATTGGACCAATGTTCTACTTAAAACTACAACACAAAACAAAACTCCATAATAGAATCATTGTCACATTCACGAACAAAAATCTACCACAAAGTTTAAAGAGAAGGGATTAGTAGAAAGAGTACGGACCGAAAATGAAGTTCTACCACCGGGTTTTTCCCTTATCAAAGGGAAACAGGACATTTACATCTTTACACGTACAATTAACCTAAATAAAAAATACGAATAGTTTAATAGATTAAAAATACAGATACACAGTACAATAAGGTTTTGGTGACAGCTGTCCATTTAATAATTCAGTGGGTTGAATCTACAACGAACGCATCGATTAAATGGTGGGTTTATCAGGACTAAAACGCCTCTATGATGACGTCACAGACCAGACACTACAGAATAAATTATATTAATCACAGAATGCGGTTGAAATGGAGTTGTCAACATAAGTATGAAAGACATAATCTAAATCGTTCGATTTAGGAACAAATCTTTATTTTTCTGCAAAATATCGTTATCAAAAAGTAAAATTTCACAAATTGGTAATAAAGGTTACTTATACTGAAATTAGCTACAAATTCTCTTTTTTTTGTTTTTCGTCATGGACTAGGCCTCCCGATCTGTTCCAACTCCTGGCCCCTTTTTCGCGGCGTACCCACATCTCTTCGTCCATCCGGAATGTAGTTTAATGTTCGTTTCGCCCATCTACTCTCACACATTCGTATCAAATGTCGCTCCTATATCTCTTTGTATTAACAGGTTAACTGCTATGAGAAATATTTTTATGTCTCAATTCATATTTTCAGATACATTTTGAGACACATATCAGAGTCTCATTTTCGTTGTTTTTTACTTTTCTGGTAGTGAAAATTATTCTGACATCACCTATGTCCTTAGTTTCTTTTTGCTCAGATGGTATTTAATTTTGTATTCAGCATTTTGTTTGCCCTTTTTAAAAAGAGAAAAATTGTGGTTCCTCCAGATGTAGTGGTTAGCGTGCTCGCCTACTAACAGAAGATCCCAGGTTCGATTCTCAAATAGGGTCTGGAAATTACCCGTCAAAACCCATCGTTTCATAAATATTCGCTAATAATCAAAATGTTGATATGACTTAAAATAAAAAATCAGTATTTTAAAATCATACAGTATAGTAATACAGTATAGTAAAAAATCAGTTGAAATCAGTATTTTCATATGTAAGGACACAATTTGTTGTTTAAAATTATGCATGAGAACAACCAAAATTAGTTTGCTAATTTATGGGAGACAGTTTTAGTCTCAATATAGAGTATTTGTCTCAATTTTCTTTTGTTTTAAAAATAAAAGAATGAAATTATTTTTTTTCTTATAAGTTATTGATTTTTATATACTATATTGCATAAAATGAAAAAAATTATAGCATTTCTGGCAAGACTACTCGTCACTCGAATAGCAGTCAACCTGTTAACCAACTGTTTTAAAGAGAGAGGAGAAATTTAAATGGACCCGGGGATTTCCTCGTTTTTAATGTGATAATATCTAACTACACCTCTGAATTCTTTTCAAGAACCGCTTTTCCGATGTATGGATCTGTGTTTATTTTTCCTCCCGAATACTCAAGACTTTCTGCCGTACATCAATACTGGAACAGCTAAAGCCTTGTGAAACTTCAACCTTTCCTAATGTTTCTTATATAATTGTTTAGTTTTCCATGTCGCAATGTTACGCCTATCATTGATATTTCAATGACACGTTGTTTTTGTTAGTTTCATAAAATTCCCCTTTAGTAAACATTCACGGTTGCGATTGTTACTAACACTAGGAGCAAAAATGAATGAAACATTTTGATCTTAAACTATTGTAAAATGTTCTGGTTCCTCAGAATGCCAACCAAACCTCTCATTCAACTGTTTTCTTTCCTCGACTTCTGCTGTTTGGTTACTTTTGTCAGGATCTAATTAGTTTTCCTAAGAAATGTACTCATTTACTCACTCTATTTGTTTTTCAACCGCCATTAAACTTTTGGAACTATGTGTCAAAATTTTTTTTAATAAATACTATTTGTTTCCCTCGTATATGCCCAATTTTAGACCACGTAAGGTGAGTTTAGACGTTTTTGGAAGCTCTTTTTGCAGCCCAATTTCACAACATTCGCTCACTGTAGGCTTTCTCCTTTCTTCTGTCCATTGGAAGTAATGTTTTTGCTTTTCACGGAAGCTCTTTAAGTCCGTAATTAGTACCTGAATTTGGTTCGGTTCATTAATAAGTTTTTTGGTGTATTCCGGTTTTCTCAAAACCCTTTCTAATTTCTTTAAATAATTTATCCGACACCTTAGATCTATTGTTTATTGTCTTAATTTTTTTATACCTACTATATAAGAACGGTACACATAAAAAATTATGACTACCATATTTCGAAAAGTTTATTTTTTAATGTAGAATAAACGTTACGGAAAAAGCTTTACGCGTTTATTTAAGTAGGCCTACAGTAATATAATTTAACAACCCTGTAATGTGGATAAATTAACGAAATATTCCGATCAAATATCAACTAAACGAACAACGCTAAAAAAACCAGAATCACAAAATTTTACCCATTTCACCACTTTTATCAAAACATGTAAATTCAAAACTCATTCTCACAAAATAAATGTTTAATTACTTCAACAACATGCTGAAACTAAAATTTTACAACCAACTTTTATACTAAAAAAAAATAGTAATACAGTTTACAGCTCTCTAGAGAAAATATAGAGAATTATAAACCACTGGTTTATAATCTTGATATAAGGGAATGTTAATGACTTTGTTAACAGTTTGACCACGGTGGAATTTCAGTTCTATTATTGTTAACTAACTGCCGGTTGTAAACAAATAGCCTACTCAAACACACTTCGTCTCATTCGTTTACTTAGTTACATTAAATAATACTGAATAACCCTTACCAGAAATTTCACAACTCTTACTGTTTACAGCACTGCTGTTTATATCAAATCATAAAACAAAAATTACAATAAACAATAAACCATTAAAATGTTCATAATACAATTCACAAAATTTAAGTACAGTAACAAAGTAATTAGGTCATCGTATTAAATTTTCTTTATTAAAACCCGACGCGAAGTTAATCTGAGATCATTTAACGGAAATTTTATAACGGCTGTACCAAAAAATTTTCTTTTCCCCTACGTAGCCATACTTTTTAATGTTTCTGCCGAACATCATAAAAGTTTTTAGAGAGAAATCATTGTTTTCATATGTGAGTGGCAGTATCTTATTTATAGTCGAGTTTAGATTTAACATTTAAGTAACTTTACCCGGTTAATGTTTAGACAACAATGAACGCGAATTTTTTTCTGATGTAAAAACCGCGCTATATCGAATTGAATAAAATTTTTACCTTTATTATTATTAATAATTCAATTATTAGCAATTAAAATCTTTCGCACACTCATTTTTATTCTGTTTACAAACAACTGAAGTAATAACAGTAAGATTACACCCTTGTATAGATACTAAAGTCACGAGATTGCCTTTTGCATATGGGTTAGCTGTGAGGAAGGGAAGTGAAAATTTGACAGTGCTGCCAACCTCAACAGTGAGACACTACTCGTGCAATTTCTAAACATTTTGTAAGCTGTGTTTATTCTGAGAAAATGTTTTCTTCAAAAACCTTATAAGAAATAAATATGACCTGTCATTTTGCCTATAGCTTAATTACACGACTAGAAAAGTTTGATTTAGCCTACTGTAATTAACAAAACGTTTAACAAAATTAATTAACAAAAATTAATTAATTAACAAAATTAATTAACGAAACTGCATGACCGAAACTGCATGACCGCAGTTAGTGCGTATCCGGGAGCAGACATCGCGTCGGACCACAATCCGTTATCAGGAAAGCTCCAAATTAGACTTAAGTCGTCCAGGAAACGCACCATGAAAGCCAGGATTGACGTCCGCAAATTGCAGAACGCCGATCTTTGCGAGAACATCCGGGAAGACCTGAAAAGGGGTTTAGAAAACATGAACACCAACGTTGATGTCAACACCCAATGGACGGATGTAAAGAATCTATTAATTGCAACGGGAAAGAAACACTTAAAGGTCAACAAGCAGCAACAACACAGACCCTGGATGACGGAGGAGATTCTTGATCTTATGGAGCAACGGCGTGGTTGCAAGACGCAAAACCGCTCCCAATATAAAACAGTTCACAAAATGATTCGCAACAAGATCCGAACAGCCAAAGACCAATGGATGAGCCAACAATGTGCTGAGATAGAAGAGTTACAGAACAAGCATGACTCTTTTCATCTCCACAAGAAAATCAAAGAGATGACAGGCAAACGGCTCAGACAAAACGTTGGAGTGCTCGTGGATGGGGATGACAACATAGTGGCCACCACTTCCGAACAATTAAAGGTGTGGGAGCGTTATGTTAGCCAACTATTTGAAGATGACCGGGCAGCACACCCAGCACACCCAGCCGTGACCACCACGGTAACCGGACCGGATATTCTCAAAGAGGAAGTAAAACGAGCCATCAGTAAGATGAGGTCGGGAAAAGCACCAGGACCAGACGAGGTGCACGCAGAACTACTCAAAACATTGAATGAGGAAGACCTGGATTCCCTGACGTCTTTGTGCAATAAAGTATATCAGACTGGCGTGATTCCAGACGAATGGCTTAAGTCGACGTTCATTCCTATACCGAAGAAGCTCAATGCAAGACGCTGCGAAGAACACCGGACGATTAGTTTAATGAGCCACGTTCTGAAGATTTTCCTGAAAATAATACATGAACGGGTCTACCAAAAGTGCGAAGAACAAATGACGGACACACAGTTTGGATTCCGAGGAGGCTTCGGCACGAGAGACGCCTTGTTTGCCATGAATGTCCTCGTTCAGAGATGCCGAGATATGAACAAGAACGTATTCCTGTGCTTCATTGACTACGAGAAGGCATTCGACAAAGTACTACACGACAGGATGCTAGAAATTTTGCAACGAGTGGGCCTCGACGATCGCGACATAAGAATTATCGCCAACCTATATTGGAACCAATGTGCCAAGGTGCGAGTGGGGGAGGAGCTGTCGGAGGAAGTGCAAATCTGCCGTGGAGTTAGACAGGGATGCGTGCTCTCACCGATGCTCTTCAACTTATATTCGGAGGCCATTTTGTCGGAAGCTTTGGATGGATGCAGAGAAGGCATTATAGTGAATGGAGAGGGCATCAACAACCTGAGATATGCCGACGATACAGCGCTGATTGCAGATAGCGAGGAAGATCTCCAAGTGTTGCTGGAACGCGTCAACACAATTAGCAATGCATACGGACTACGGATGAATATACGTAAAACCAAGTTCATGGTGATCGGTGAGGAGGAGGTCAACGCAGGAATCACACTCGCTGGCTCCGCCATTGAACAGGTGCACACGTACAAATACCTTGGGTGCTGCCTAAATGACAAATGGGACTACGGTCAGGAAGTTAAAGTGCGTATCGAGCAAGCCAGAGCGGTGTTCACGAAACTAAAACATCTATTGTGCCAGCGTGATCTTAGTCTCAACACGAGGCTCCGAATTCTGAGGTGCTACGTACTTCCTGTACTTCTTTACGGGCAGGAAGGATGGACACTAACGAAACTTCTAGAAAGGAGGCTGGAGGCGTTTGAGATGTGGCTATACCGCCGCATGCTCCGTATATCGTGGACCGACAGAGTACGAAACACGGACGTACTGACTCGGATGGGCAAGGAGATGGAACTGCTATACGACATCAAGCGACGAAAACTGCAGTACTTCGGCCATGTTCTTCGAAACGGGAAATACAGACTTCTTCAGCTGATAATGGAAGGAAAGATAGCAGGAAAGCGCCGGCCGGGTAGAAGGAAAGCGTCCTGGCTGAAGAATTTGAGAGATTGGTTTGGTCTCAACTCCACGTCACTGTTCCGAGCAGCTGTTTCGAAAGTTAGAATAGCAATGATGATCGCCAACCTCCGACGCGGAGACGGCACTTGAAGAAGAAGAATTAACAAAAACTACTTTATTTCACTGGAACAAATTTTTTTACGAACGAATCGCCTTCTTTACTATCGCTGTCACCGGCGTCTTCACTATCAGTCTCAATAGTATCTTAAGACATAACCGTTTCCTTTTTTACCAGGTGTCAACAAAACTGTTGAAGAATAGCATCTGCACGTCTTTAATTTCCTTCTTTTTTCAAATTGTGGGAAGAAAAACATCACAGTAGTTAGCCATTCGCTCATGGCTTTCGTTAAGAGGCAGGGAAATGCTTTTTTGTTTAGCTTCAACTTCTCAGCATTTTATTACACTGCATATTAGATTCGCTCAGCACTGTGAATAGTCTGCACACGTTTTCGAGAAACTAACATTTCTGTTTACGGTGACAAACAATTATATTCGTACAGTTAACCTATAAAAGGTTCCGCGATACACTGTATTATGCTCTGGGTATAGTTTTAGTTGTTGTGTCTGTTGTACTGAAATTAAAGCAGTCGCACATGCGCACTAATGCTTTTCTCCCTTAACACCTTGTTGCAAACAAAGGCAAACTCGTGACTCAAGTAACTATAATAATAAGATTAATATTGACATTTCATTGTCCAATGTTAATTTCCCTATACGTTAGATTTGTTAGGAAGCACGGTATAAGACAATCGACATATACGTCATCCTTCCTTTGAATCAGCCCTTCCAACATTTCATCGACCGTGTTTTTACAAACATGGAATATTTCTGTAATTACATAGTCTAAGTACCTACCTGAAAATTACATGGAAATTTTAACTGGTATGTTTGTTTAGTATAACCAACAAAAATAATGGGCCGAGTGCATAGTAAATATGTGTAGGAAGATAATTACGAAGGCAGTATATAAATAATGAACATGGTTACGTTTATAAACAAAAGCAAACATTTAACATGGAGTGTACACACATATACAGGGTATTATGTACTGACCGCTATAATTCACAAAAAAGTTGGCTAACATTTTAAAATGATGTTTATAATTTAAATGAAGCTGTTAGTAAATTATCCTGTTTTAATTAGGAAATTTAAGGCATACGATTTTTTTATTTAAAATTTAAAATAAACGATTGAAATTTTTATACAGACTTCTTTATCTAGACTTCCTCTTCACTAAAAATTACTGATTTATAGAAAGTCTTACGCAAACTTTCTGGAGATACGGCATACAAATTTTAGAATCAGTGAAACGTTCTAATATAAAAATCATTCAAACCAAAATTTTTAAGAATAATAACGGGTGCAGCAAAAAACGTAAGTTAAAAAATTGATCATACGGATCTTCAAATTCCTTTTGTTAAAGAAGTCAATTAAAACTAACAGGTGGTACAAGGAAAAAGGAAAATTTGAAGTAACTCTCAAAAAAATATTTTTTGTCTATAATTTTTATTACGGTACTCTACATTGAGCTGCACAACTTCCATAAATGATATTTAAATGGCGGTGGGGAATTTCACTTTAAGATGCCAGTGGTACATTTTCCGTTTAAAACTATGGGTATTGCCCGTTATTCAGACCAATAGGTCTCATAAACATCATAAATCCAGATTGGGCTTAAAAGAGATTTGTATATAAAAATGTTGGATTTAATATTAAAATACATATAAGAAAAATGAAACGCATGATAAAATGATTGTCTTTTAAAATTAAAATTAAATAAAATTTTATAAATAATCATCGGAATTTCTAGAAGCAACACGCACACAAACGCAATCTTTGATTTTGAAACGCAGCTTGTGGATTTCCAGTAGCATGTAATTAACTAACGAACTGAAAATATCTACACTCTTAATCAGATAGGAAATACAGACGAAACTTCAGTCTATTTCGATATGGCTAGAAACTACACGGTCGATGTGAAAAGTGCCAAAGAAGTACAATAAAAAACTACCGGGTACGAGAAACTACGAATAACAGTTATGTTATGCATAACAGCCAATGGAAACAAACTTCCTCCTTATTTGATACTCGATCAAAAAAGTGAATTCAAGAATGTTATTTTTTCTATCAATAACGTGTTATATTTAATTCTGTTCTACCGCCCATTTCAGGTAATGAAATTTCACTTTATACTATAAATAACATTTTGATGATTTTTTATATACTCTTTTTTCAAAAATTTGTACTCCCAAAATAAGCTGCGTCTTAGATTCGAGGACGTCTTAGAATCGAGGATGTACGGTAATAATTGTAATTGTTCAAAGACTCAAATAATTGTTCGTATGTCTGAAAAAAGTTACAAAAAATAAATAAATAATAAACAATATAGCCTAGACAGAAAGTAAATATGTGAAAATAGTCTGCACATAAACTGAGCATTCCAAATCGTAAATAGTAACATCCTAGAACACGTGGATTCCAACTTAAAAATAAGAAAATGGAAATAAATTTACTGTAACGAAACCTTGAAATATGTACATAGAGTAGAGTAAAGTAAGTACAGAACTTAAAATCGTGGGCAAAATGCCCAGAAAATGTAGGCGTGCACAAGTTATAACCAGTGTTCAAATTAACATAATTATTTGTTTAATAAAATAAGATATGCAAGGAACAAAAGAGTTAAACACAGACCAACTATACTTTAGACATAAATTATTTGCAGTTTGATTTTTTATTTAGACATGAGCGCGTGGAAAAACTGCAGCAGGCGATTGTAAATGTGTAGAGCACGATCGTAAATAACAATAAAACAGTAATGTAGTTGAATAATTAGTTTTAAAAAGAAGACAAAGTAGTATATAATGACATAACTGAATAACTTTTCAAGTAAGTCGTTTTACAACAATCTTTATTTAAGACTACTGTTTAAAATCTGGTGTGAAACATTCACACAACGTTCCCTTTTCAATATCAAAAATCTGATGTGAAACATTCACATAACTTTCTCTTGCCAATGTACATAATACCATTTATAACCTAGGTTTAATCATACGTAAACAAAGTAAAATAAAAATCATGACCTATTTTAGTCATGACTGAATGATGCTAAATGAAAATTGACCTCTGCTGGTCTTGACTTTGAAGAGGAAAATAAAAAAAATCACTAATTGACGCAAAACTAAGCTCTTTGTCGTAAAATGAATACTAAGGCCCCAATCTTAAAAAATTCTATTTCTTTTTTTATATTTTAAATAAAAGTTGTAGGTTTTTAATATTCTTTAACTTTGATCATCTGCCCATATCAGGCAGGTGGAGTGTTGAATTATTTGCACTCGATCTGCTAGTTCAAGGGCTACAAAAAATAGTTCTGTTTTACATCATAGAGTCAGCCAATCATATGACTGAAGCATTTAAAAACAGAAGAGGTAGAGGTGTAAAAGACCCTAGTCAGATTTATCTTCTCTGAGAGTAATGAATTTCATTATACAGCCAGACCCTGGGGTGACTGAAGTGAAGGTGTCATTTGCAGGGTGGAACATAGATGCTTTTCGGAGGGACTGGTATGCTGGTAAGCTTTGGCTAATTTTTAACTTAGTGAGGAAAGCCCTGGTAAACCACCTCACTCCTTTCAGTCAGCAGATATGGAGCTTACCCTGGTTTGTAGAGCATAAAAATGTAGTAGCTTAAATGAGGCAATTTTTAAAAAAAGTCGTAGAAGCCGTTTTCGAGAAAATTGTAAAAAAGGGAAAAATTGATAAATCGGTCAACCGGAAGGTTGACCGATTTTGATTAGGGCAGTTGGTCGTGAAACAAGAAAAGTATACTGATAATTGAATATAGCCTACATATATTTTATCGGTAAATAAAAAATATACATAACTCTGTAAATAATAACGGCCGCCCCGTGGTGTAGTGGTCAGCGAAACTGGCTACTATACGGGGTCTCGGGTTCGATTCCTGGTCAGGTCTGGCAACTTTTCATCTGTTTACCTCATATCATTACCTAAGCACAAGCTAAGGCTTATGTAGGCGTCATCACTCAACAAAATAAATAAATGAAAAAATGTAATTAAAAAAGTTACCTATAGGGCAAAATTACACAAAAAAATACGTTTAATATTTTTGAGTGTTATCAATTTTAAAATTACAATAAGGGAACGTGGGTATTTTGTTCCACGTATTGAAAAACAAGATTGTTATCAAAGCATACAACGTTTGCGGATAGGTCAGCAGCCTAAAGGTAAATGGCCTAGTAGATAAATAAACCCAAATACTGTGTAGTATCGACATCACAGCTATAGGGCCTTACCTGGCTAAACAACCGGTAGTCAAAGATTTTGTTTTGTAGTTCAATATTCACAAGCGAAAATGCCGATACGATAACATGAGGTCAATCGTTAAAAACAATAAAAAAACATGTAGAACAAACAATAATTTAGCCTGAATTTATTTCATTTTAAAGTGAAAAAAACATTATTTACAACAAGAACCCAGCTCCCAGGAAATTCAGCAGACACAGCGCTTACGTCATCTGTATAGCATAAGAAATGTTGCATGCCGGCCGCATTGGCGTAGTTGGTAACGTGTTGGGTTCGAATCCCATTCAGACACGGCATATTTTCATACGTTACAAAAAAATCATTTCATCCCTCACCGTCTGCATTAGCAGTAACTGCAGAACAGTCGGACGTTAAACCAAATAAAAAGAAATGTGGTAAACAAGTTAAGTATTTAAAAAATTGTAGAAGTCGTTTTTGAAAAATTTGTAAAAATTAAAAACTCACAAGAATAAACAAACGATTTTGATGAAAATGTTCGTGCCGGGTTCCCTAGTGGTACCTAACTTAATTTCCAAATTTCAACTTTTTACGATATTCCGTTCTTGAGATATTTTGTTCACACTCAAAATCAGTTGTTAAACAGCTGATTCGCGGCAACGATTTTACCACTGTACCAATCCGTTGGGTTAACTTGGTGTAGTAAAAATTTTATATTACAGTATATCGTTTGGAAAATTTGAGAAAACGGAAGAAAATTCTAATAATTTCCAAGGAGAAGGGTTATTTTAATAGTTATAGTTATGGGCCGGAAATAAAATGTTTTAATACTCTTAATAAAAATTACTTATACTTACACTAAAATGTTTAAAGAACGGACGAAAGATTGCTAAATTAAAGTGATGTGGATAAGTTTTCCTACCATTAAATTTTAAATGAGAAAATTTAAGAAATAAACATTTATTATCCAAGATAAGGAGTGAAGTCTCGATAATCACTTTTACAATGAAATCAGAACAGAAAAAACAAACGTAGTTTATAGAAAACTAAAAAAAAATTAAATTAACAGAAACGCAGAAATTAAAAGTAATTGTCTTCATAAAAATCCAACCAATAATCAAAACGCAAATCGGTAATTTTGTACAAGAAAAACCGAAACTCGTTTAAATGTAATCAAATAATAAGACCGTGTAAGCATTATCTAACTTGTTTGAAGTAATTACAATTAACTTAACGTGATGATAGTAGACTATTTGGTAACCTATTTGTGCGTCTAAAACAGTTAACCGTAGTTAAGTATCCAAGTAGGCAATTTCAAGGTTTTAAAGGAGACCCTAATTAAAAGTTATACGTTGAGTTCACTAGTCGTATACAGAGAAACAGAGAAAGAGAGCGAAAAGCAATTCCAGAATGTTACATTGCATTACACATTAAACCTGTTAAAAGATGTGTCATGGGAATTTGAGAGAAAACAAAGCAGAAAATAAATTGTGGACCGTTCAATTTGTTCAGTTTTATTCCTAGTTGTTTTATTCTTTAAAAGAAATACAATTTTCGAACAATTCGGAGAGAAATTCAATTCCGTTTTTACTCAGAAATTAATATTCCATTTCAACGATATAGTTGTTTGTATAATTAGAAAAAAAAATCAATCCGTTATGATAGATATTGCTATAAAAAGTTGTTCAATTCCTTTTAATTTCCATTTGATTGGTACACGGTAAAGAGAACGACAAATTCCTAGTCAAAGAGTCAAGTAAAAAATTATTAGTATAAAGAAATACATTTCCTGTATGTTTTATGGTTCAAAGTATCAAAGGGTCATAAAAAGTCACTGATACTTGTAAACGAATCCTTCAACTCATAAAATATTTTATTTGTTCAGTCGGTATTGAACACGTAACCTATTATAAGTAAAATTCGGAGTATGCTCAAAATTTTGAAATTTAAGTTTAACAAATCTTAGCTACAAATTTGAACATTGCCATGATCCAATGATAGCAATCATTTTACGAATAATAACAAGGTCCATGGTACGTGACAAATGATACAATGCATAAGGACACTTGTAAATCTTGCGACGGAAAATTTTTTCAGTTAAGTGCAAAATATCAAGTTGGAAATTCTTTAGCACTTAATCTATTTGCTAATAGCGAAAACCTAACAAGATTACAACCAATTAAACTACTTGATCTACCATTCAGATTTACTGAATAAGCTTTATCATTAATTTAAGTTTATATTATTAAATTTCATCGGCATCTGCTAAGTCTCCAACGCCTTCTATTTTCATTTGTTATTTTGTACTTTTTTTTTAACTTAAATTATTGGATAACCGAATCAGTAATTTCAGAAAACCCATAAGTCAAAATTTTACATTTTTTCTTTAGTGCATTTAAGGACTAACTGAATGTACAAACACTATCCCTACAAAAATCACATGAGTCTGGCTTTCCTTAAGTAATATATAATAGCACTAATAACACAAAGATAAGGCTTAACCTTAAAGGTATCCTAAGGGTAAGGGTACGGATAAGAGTGCTTCCTTCTAATTAAAAAATGAAAAAGGATAATCTTTGAAGCTTAAGCTCTGCTTTCTAGTGGAAGCGGCTATAAAGAGTTTCTATGCAAACATTTTTAAGGGAGAAAACTATTGTTAGCAACGACAACGAAGAACGTATATGTAGCCCTGAAAACCAACATTTTTCTTCCTTGAAGTTATGAATTTCAATTTTTATAACTGCAAAAAGCTATCGTAAGTCACTAATTTAAGTTAGTGAAATAAACAAATGAATATTATTGTACAACACTTTTTTCTGGTTTAACAACGTATTTTACAGAAAACAACGTAAGTTAGCATTTTACTCCAATTTATTTCAGGACCACCTTAATTCAAAATTTTCAGCGGTTTTATACAAGTGTCTTATTTTTAAAAATGACAAAAGTATACATTTCATATTAAAGGGAACAGCCCTCTAAACAATTTATATTTTTTAACATTGATTTTTATTGAAACGTAGTAAATAACCAGTTTTTACTGTTACAAAATTTTTACAAAAATTAGGTTTTTGACTTACAAAATTAAGATGGGCTTTTTGAAATGACCGATTCATGTTATTCACTTTTTGTCTACATTTAATGTTTCGAAAATTTTGTAAATAAATTTGTTTTGCTTTTAGAAGCAATACACTTAGATATTGTCTTACAACAAAATATACATTTTATGTTATATAAATGACGTATAATAAAAATTCCCAGTGCTCGCCTCTCATCATGCGGTCCTGGGTTCGAATCCCACTCAGGCACGGCATATTTTCATACGTTACAAAAAATCATTTCATCCTCATTACACACAGTTATACCCCAACGTCGTCGCTAATGACCTCGATGTTGATGCGACGTTAAAAAAAAAAAAAAAAAAAAAAAAATCCCAGTATTTACTTACAGTTATTTTAAATTGATATATATAAACTCGGATGTTAAAAAAGAATTCTAAAAAAAAATTGTACTGGTTGCCAAAATTCTAGCTGAAAAAAATTATTATAAATTCTTTAAATGCATTTATTTAAGGTCGCATCAACAACGATGTTATTAGTGACCAAATACAAGGATACATAAATATTTACATTTGCTATTTAAAATGCAACATAACAAATTACATCGATCCAATGAAAGACATTAAAAATAAAAAAAACCTATAATTAAATAAATTGAAACGTAGGCTATCATAGGAAGAGAAACTATAACAAAAATGTGTTTTAAAACAACATTCGTATTTTAAAATTATTTAAGAAAACTTGCATTGAAGGAAGAATTCATGATTTAAATATAATAAAAGCAGAGTTATAACAGAAGATTACCGAACAAATCAAAGAATGGATAAAGATAAATAAACTAAAACAATATAGTAAATGTTATGTCCACAGCAGAGAGATGGAATGTTAATTTATTTGCACTCGATCTGTTAGTTCCAGGGCTACAAAAAATAGTTCTGTTTCTTATCACATGGTCAGCCAACTAACTGACTGAAGTATTTAACAACAGAAGAGGTATAGGTGTAAAAGACACTAGACAGAGTTACCTCCTCTGAAAGTAATGAATTTCAATGTACAGCCATCTGGCTGTACATTGAATGTGGTGAATGAAGTGAAGGTGTTATTTGCAGGGTGGAAAATAAGTGCTTTTCGAGGCCCTGGCATGCTGATAAGCGCAATGTAGTTTTCAACTCAATGAGGAAAGCAATAATTGCAAACCACCTCACTCCTCATTTTACTTAGTAAAACCTCTAGACGTTTAAACCAGCTTTTCGGCTGATCTAAATAACAGCAGAGCAAATGTTACATTGCAGTCCGTCTATATAATGTAAAATTTACAATCAATAAAAAACTAATTAATTAACTAACATAAAATGAAACAGTTTAAAGTAATAACTTAAATCAGATTTATGACTTCTGCTGATTACAAAATGTTTTTATGTGTTTTTACAATTATTTTTTAATTCCCTGTCATTGTTTTCCAATATGTTTGATAATTGCAACGGTTACGAATTGTTGAAGGTGTTTACATTTTGAAATTATGTGTGTTAGTGTTGCTGGTGAACCACTGGTTATTATTTTGAATTTGCAGTTATATAATTTTGCACAGCTATCAAAACGTTTAATTAAAATCTTAAAGAAAACAAAACAAATGACACTTTAATGAATAAAGAACATTAATTCCCAGTGGAATAAATTCTTGAGTTAATAATCTATGTTACAAACAATTTGCATAATATGTTTCTTATTTGTCCGCAACAAATGTAAAACAAAGAATCAGTTATCGCAATACATGAATTTTCAAAGGATGATGGGAGATTTTAAAAACTCCAATTAGAATTTCAAAACATGTTTTATAAATCAGGACTCTACAATCGCTGGGAATAGGTTAAGCCCTAATCAATTCTTTAATGAGATGAAATAAAAATTATTTATGCCGGAGGGGTTAGAAGTCCAATCCTGTGAAGAGAGATAAAAGAAAACTGCCCAGCACAAAAACTGTACGCCTTTCCGTTTGTAATTTTGACACAAACAGTAGTTTTAAAAAATGCCACGGATTATTAAAATTTACATTTTTAGTTCTCATTATTTTATTTTACTGTAACTCCGCCAATGGGTTTTTTTAATTACCACTGGTTGTACACCCATGGCCTCATCTCACAAGTGATGATCCACCTCGTAAAAAAAACCACAGGGTTTATCTGGGCTGAATGGTAGTACCCTGTCAGGGCCCCTACCTAGGAACGGCCCCGAAGACGGAAGAGGCAGTTTTTTCCTAATAGTAGAGGAAGCGGAAGAGCCTAGAGAGAAACCTGGAACTAAACTGTCTTGCATACTTGGATGCAGTACGGGGGCAGCCCCCTCCCAAGCTTAACCTGCGTAGCGTTTGTAACGCGGCAGAATATTTTTAAATTACTGGCAGAAACCAAAGAAGCCTCGGAAAAAAGATGCACAAGAAGGATTTAAGGATGTAAGGCCTCGCTGCCCAATCCATGAAGTGAAGAATGATGAAAAATAAAAAGTTCTCGTTATGTAGTGAGCTAACGTTTCTGATATAGCAAAAGTAAAAACAAATTTTTCACAGCGTAAGTTAAAGTAAATAAATATAAAGAAAAGTTCGACGCAAAAGTTCAATAATATGATAGAACTTTAAATAGATTTTTATCAATTTGATAATCTTTGAAATAAAATTAAATTTAAATAATGATGTCTAGAATGAAATTGGAATACAACATAATAAAAAAACGAAAATATACTTTGATAAAAGAAAACTGATTAACAAAGGAGATATAGAAAATGTGAACTTTAATTTCAACAGCTTTAAGAAACTGCTTCATCACGTGTGATATTCAATCATCCTTTTAGGATAATGGGAAGAGAAGTTGAAGAAGATGATGAAAATGATGATGATAAAGTCGGAGACCGGTTTGATGTTGAAAGGAGCTGATTGGATGACGATGGATAAATTTCTGATTTGATGTGATGTGGCGGAGAGGGTTTCTTCTGAGAAAAGTGGGAAGTGGTGGTAGTAAAGAATAAAGAAGGGTTAGATATTCTCTGCTGAACTTAAGATTGTCTAACTGAATCAAGTTTTTGGAGTTAATATTGATCGATGAGGCTGTGTAGTAATAAGAAATTTAAATAGGCCGTATTGATCATACTTCCCCCACCGCTTTAAAGTTTCCTCCACAATCCTTCCTTAGCACATCCTCATACATATGTATGATATTGACGGTTTAGTTCCAATACACATCGTTTATCGTTGTCGACAAGTAATTTTCAAAGTACTGTACTTCATTATTCCCCAAGAAGGAGAACAAGAAGAAGAACAAAATGGTCTATTCAACAAATGATCAAACTAATTTACTGGCTAAAAAGTACCGCACCAATACACTCAACGACTTTACATTTCTAATTGAGTTATATGTCTTCTTTGATTAAGTTCTTGATGTATTAACCTAACTTCCTTAATTTGTTTCTATTTAGTTGTGACTTCGTGAAGTTTGTATATAACATTAAGTACCTAACTAATAATCTATAAAGAAAATCTGTTCTTACCAAAATACTTTTACTCTAGTTTAAATCACAAAGTTATAAGGACACCATTTCTAAAACTAAATTTTCATTTGTTCTAAGTTATTTAATAAAAACTCAATCTTAATATTTTCAGGTTAGAGAGCATTAGCTTACAACCTTGGACTTATAAAAAAATCGTTAAATGTATTTTTGTCTTAACCTTTTCATATTTACAATTTAAGTAAAATTTAAAGATTTTCAATTGTTTTTGAATTTACGATTAACTATAAAATTTTCTAGAAAAATTATTTTGCTGACCCTTTATTTTTTCTCAACAAAAAAGTATCTTCATGAAATATATTGTAAATCCTTTACTCTTACATTTTTCGAATTTCTTTCCAGGAACAAAGGTCACTTTTCATTTATTTCCTTTCTACAAGAGAATTTCCCGAAAACAGTTTACTAAAATATTAATTAAATTTAGAAAATCAACAGTCCTGGATTGAACAGATTTAAACTGTGTCTCCTTAATCAAAAGCAATACGTACAGAACAAAAATAAATTTAAAAAATCCATCAGTTCGGAATCTCAAGCGGACTAATTTTTCACGATTCTCTCCAGGCACTTGATAAACGGCTACAGTTAGATTAATTTAGCATGAGAGTGCAAAAACAATTCATCAGGAAATTATTTTTCTGTAGTAATTTTTTAATTTACCTTTTCTACATTTTTTAAGTAATCATATTTCAAACTGATTGGTTAATAACAAAAGTAAATGTTTAAAATAAATCAGCTGTTTCATCATAAAAGAAGATATTCCCTACCGGTGAAACACTGCAGGGAAATATTACATTAAAAATTTCCCATTGCTACATCATCGTGTAGATTTACTCTCATCCTATTTAAAATCATCTGTATTCATTCCTTGACATTCATTTGTCCAAAGAACATCATAAAACCTAAGATTACTAAAATGACATCCAATAAAATTACCGACAATTTTATTTGAGATCTGTAGGAAATGTTTACCTACGTTGAATATTTCTACAGTCCAGCCTTTCTTAGTTTGCTTCTACAGTAAACAAATAATAACGTCACTGAGCATGCGCATTATATAAAAATGTGTACACGCTGATTAAAAAGTAACAACAAAATACTTCCAAAAGTATTTAAATACAAAATACTTTTATAAATGAAATTGTCAGGCCAACATCATATCATGACTGATGTTTTAAGTACTTTAAGTACTTATAATTTAAAACATAGTTAACTTAATATGATGCGACATCCATAAAGTCGTGGACCCTAGCGTGCACCCTGTAGTAGCTGGCTTTGGTTTGTTAACAGTAGGAGCAAATTAAGGACGGCTAAACTGTAAATGATTTCTGAATCTTTAGAATTTGTCTGAATCTTTAGATTCAGACAAATTTAGATCTTTGATTTATAAATCTTTAGAATCTATCATATTAAGAAAGTAGGGGATTCCATTAAAATCAGATGATTTTTAAGAATGGTCAAATTTTGGGTTTATCATTTTAAGTTTACATATTTAGGATTACACATGAAAGACAACTCTCTTGGAACGCTCATGTAGGCACTATTAAACGGAAAACTCTGGACGACACACAAAAATTATTTTACTTAGTACTCTCTAAACATTCTAAATTACCTGATTATTTTATAATATACTATTCTTTATTTACTTTATTTATTTTTTTTGTTAGTTATTGAAACTTCTGTAATTACAAAAATCCTATGATATCACTCAAAATTACTATGATAAATTACAAACAATGATAACTGTTTTACGTTGTTAATGACCTCAAAATCCTTTTATCCAATATGCAAATTTGGCGGTTCTTCATTAAAACGAGGCCTACCTTCCTCTACAACTATCCTTTCATTTTGTGAACAGCCTGTGTAGTAATTGGATGATGAGTTAAAATATCATAAACTTCCTTACGAGCGTACCGTTTCTCTACTCGACTTTTACGTTCATTACAAGTCGGGTTTACCGGGCGTAGAACGGCACTACAAATTGGAAAATTTATAAGTGGGTCTGAATGCGTCTTTAGGGCACTTTTTAATGGAAGATGTAGCGACTCGGACTTTAAATCGCGTACATAATCCAATTCATCGAAATGTACTTAACACACGCGACCATCAGAAGAAAATGAATCGGCCCGCTTGCAAGCATTTATCCACTTCAATCTAATTTCACTGGTCTGTGGAAAACGGTGAAACTAAATGCCCAACTCCTTTTGATGCCGTGATAAGAACACATGTAAATCGCACAACACACCATTATTAAAGACTAGTAGGCCTAAAGTATTACAGACAGACACCGTACGCACCGTACGTACGTTAGCGTGCGTCGGTTGTCGCTGGTGACCAGATGTCGTCAGGGGGCGGGGCTTGTCACTGCGCATATTGTTGATGATCCCTACCGTCTAGCAAAGTAACCGGGAATTTTACTAATAAGGTCAAATAAGTTCATATAAAATTCATATCTGCATCAAAGTTCATATAAGTGGTCTTCGGCGCCGGCCGCATTGGCGCAGTTGGTAACGTGCTCGCCTCTCATCATGCGGTCTTGGGTTCGAATCCCATTCAGGCACGGCATCTTTTCATACGTTACACACAATCATTTCATCTTTCACCGTCTGCATTAGCAGTAATTGCAGAACAGTCGGACGTTAACAAAAAAAAAAAAAAGTGGTCTTCAAGCCAGCCCAGTCAATCAGCTGGTAGAAAGTCCTAAAAGAAGTTAAGTAGTTAATCGAGCGAATTGGTATCTCACTAAGTGACAGCCAGTCATAAACACTTTCAAATGAACAACCCTATTCGAATTTAAACCAAACCGAGGACAAGATTTCCACCCAAAAAGCAGGGAATAAACTGGGTAGTTATCAATAATGTACAGTTTTAAAGACAAATACTAAAACATGTAAATAAATTTAAGTTTACATGAGTTAAAAGAAAATAAATCAGAAGGAGACCCAAAATTTAATTTCACTGTTCTGTATCAAACAATATTTGTCGATACTTTAGTTATAAAATTATAAATCACACCGTAAAAAACAGTTTGCATGAAAAGTAAGCCAATAAAAATATCGTTATCACGAAAAATTATTTTAAAAGAATATTGTAATACAATTTTCTATCTGCAATGAACTTTTTATGCGTAAATAATTCAAGCCTCAAGTTTTCTGTTCCATTCGACGATCATTAGTTTGGCACTCGATCTTTAATAGTCGCGCCAACCAGTAAGATGATACCGGACAACTACCAGAGATGCCTGCCAGCTTCGATCTACTACGTTTGTATCAAATCGGTAATTCATGTGTTTAATTTTGATAAAATTTTGTAAAGTTGTCTTTTTAAATTTTAAAATCAAATTTGAAAAATTTCGCACAAAATTCAAAATAGTAATTCATCATACAAGTGCTTAATGAATAAAATTTATACATACAACACAAAGAAAATCGACAATGAAGCAATAAAATGTGTTTTAAGTCAATTAATTTCATTATTAACTTGCATCATAAAACCCCTAAACAAATACGCGCGCACATTAAACAAAAGTCGTAATAATTTTATTATAGCAGCAGTTAAACAGCCCTTCTCCAATAGTAATACGAATCAGAAATATAAGCTTACACAAAGCCGCACTATTTAACAGAAACATTTGCCAATTCACTACAAATTTTCTCCATTACGTCTCAAATGTTTTACAGTAAAATATAGTCCTTAAACATTAAAATAAACGGAGCTAATAAAATTTAGTATTTTCCTATATTTAAACAGTTTACAATGTACTGCACTAAGCTATCAAATGGATACCAAAATGGTGCTTCTTTTAGTATTTAAAAGAGAATAAGGAAACATTCGATTTTCAGGAAAGTATGTAAATAGACCATTTCTATTATTTAATTTTTCACTAACAACAAAGATGCCAGCGATATGATGGCGAAGTTGCAAGAGGTTTACAAAAGATGGGGTCTCAGTATAAATGTAGACAAGACTGAACACCCTACTATTGGTGAGGCAGGAAATGATATTCAGCCGGGTATGGGTGTAGTGAAAAGCTGTGGAAGTTTTAAATACCTGGGAGTCATCTTTGATACGAGTGGAACAAAGGCAGCGGAAGTAAACAGCAAGATTTCGCAAGGGCTAAGGGTTATACCATGCGTTCTGAAAGTCGCTGTGCACCAAGTGACATGACAGGGAATAATTTCATGGCTAGGTTGGTAGCTCTGTGCTGTTCAATTGTTGCCGAACACGTCGAGGCCTGTCAGTCATTGAGTTGAAGTTGTATATGTTTCATTTATTGCAGTTCTGTTGCACGTTTTTTGTTGTTGGACGCGATGGTTCTTTCAGTAGAGGAGCGCATTTTCCTCGTTGAATACGTATTTCGCGAAGGTGACAAGTACAGTGATTTAGTGAAGCGCAAATTTTCTGAAAAGTTTCCAGATTCAATTATTCCTCACCGTAATGCAGTACGAACACTGATAGAAACATTTCGGGCAACTGGCTCTGTTGAGGACGCTGAACGTAGTGGTAGGCCCCCTAAGCTAGACGAACAAAAGCTGCTGGATATTTCTGATTCTATGGCACAAAGTCCAAAAAAATCAATGCGTAAGTTAGCACAACAGCATAATATCGGACTTGCTACCGCACATAAAGCTGTCAGACAAGAACTTAAACTATTCCCATACAAAGTGAGGTGTGTTCAAGAGCTGAAACCTTCAGATAATGACAAGAGACTAAATTATTGTCATTGGTTTCAACGTTTCATCAACCAAAATTCCGAAGACATCCTTGACGTAACGTTTTATACAGATGAAGCGTGGTTTCACTTGGGAGGGTACATAAGTTCACAAAATACTCGAGTATGGTCGACAACTAACCCTTGCGCTTTACATGAACAGTCCTTACACGAAGCAAAAATTGGAGTCTGGGTTGCTGTGAGTAGAGCACGTATTGTTGGACCAATTTTTTTTGCAAACACAATCAATAGTGAACGTTATTGTTCTGATATTTTAGAGAACTTTACGCATCAAATAACACAAGTGGAAATGAATAATGGTTGGTTCCAACAAGACGGGGCAACAGCACATACATCTAACATCTCAATGGCTTTCCTGCGCAACGTGTTTGGTGAACGAATAATTTCAAAGAATTTGTGGCCTGCAAGATCTCCTGATCTGACTCCCCCCGATTTCTTTTTATGGGGTGCGGCGAAACAAACTGTGTATTGGAACAGACCACACACGATTGACGAACTTAAAGCCGCAATAACGGCATACATTTAAGGAATCACTGTTCTTCAGTTGCGAAAGGTGTTTGCAAACAAAATGAAACGAGTGCAATGCTGTATTGATGCCAATGGAGGTCATTTCGAACACCTTCTATAAACAATGTAAAAACGGTTTAACAATGTAATTAAGGTATTGAATAAATTTTTTTCCAAAATGCTTAGTCATTTCTTTATACATATTTTCATAAATCCATAGTCACAATTCCAGTGCACAGCGACTTTCCGAACGCACGGTAGAGCGGTTAAATTCTGTCCTTTCGAATGTTAAAGTATGGATGGAGACGGAGATTAATATTTATCATGCTATCCTGGAGTGAGTGTACCTATGAGGCAGAAGAGTGGATAATGATCAAGAGACAGAAGAATTGCCTAAAAAAGGTGGAGATGGGTTTTTAGAGACGAAGAGGTGGTGTGCGCGTATCAACCGAATTCCGAAATTAGGAGAAGAACTGGCATTCTAGGAAATATCATGGATACCATATTCCGGAAGCAATTAAAATGGTTAGGCCATTTGCAGAGGATGGAGGATGGTAGGTGGCCAAGAGGGTATGGGAGTGAACGCCAGCCGGTTGAAGAAGGATGGATAGGCCGAAGGTGACATGGTTGGATGGTGTGCAGGAGGCAATGTCTTCGTGGAGGCTTTCTGATGTGGCTGGTAAGAAAAAGAGAGGTGGTGCTTAGGAAGCGAGATACAGCTGGGACTGTAAATCCTTGCATGGATATATAGGCCTATATTATTATTATTATATGCGTATGGACCCTGATGGATCGCGCAAAGCATTCCGACTCATTTTTGGGAATTCTTTCTCATTTTCCATACTTCTCTCATTCTCTCCCCATGTGTTCGCTTCCTCTCCTCTGTCCACTTCGTCCCTGTCCTCCTAAGGACCTCATCTTCTGGCATCACATTCCACTCGTTTATCCTGTTCCTGAATGTGTTTCTGTCTCCAATACCTGTTGGGTCTATTTGTGCCTTATGTAAGTCTATTTTCACTTGTGTAATCCATGGTGTTGTTGATTTAACTTTTTGTATATAAATAAGAATCTTGTTAGTGAGTCGTGTTGGGGGGAGTCTACTGATGTGCCCATAGATAGATATTCTTTTACTGACCTGTTACAGCTGCTGTATCACTGTTTTACCTTTTCTTTGTATACAATCCTACTTTTACTGACATATTTCGGTCGATCCACCATCATCAGAGTACACAAAATTGAAACTAAACTTTTCTAAAATTGACAAATTCTGTAGGTTAAACATGTCAGTAGAAAGAAGGATTATACACGAAAAAAGGTAAAGAAAAGTGATACAGCAGCTGTAACACGTCAGTGAAAATTTAATATTTTTACAATAGGATTGAATATAGGTTGCAGGATGCATTATTAAGATTTATTTATAAACAAAACATTGTCAGTCCGTCCGAGCAAAAGATACAATAACTTAAAATTCATTTTTAAAAAATTCAAAAATCGCCTGGTCATACATCAACTGAAGTGACGATAAAATCAAATTATGAACAAAAGTTTATTTTATCCAGAGGAACTAAAGTTTATAAATTTATAAGTACCCGACTAAATTTTACCAGGAGAATAGAAGAAATTTTATTACAAATTTGACGTGAAATATTGCATACAGTACATGAAGTCAATATACTTTTGAATATGCAATTGCATACAAAATGTACAACTGCAACTCAGATCTCCATTTATTATGTAGTAGTGTATATGACCACACGCGTACATCAACAAATGCAGAAATAAGGTCGTATTTCATATGTTTTTCTCCGACATATGCATAAATTGTAGTCACAACTTCTTCTATTAACATAGCACGGTGTTCGGAGAACATGTGTGTCAAAGAATTATAGACATCGTAGATCTGCACGGACAGATCACAGATGTACAGTTTAGGACAAGAACAACTGAAATTTAAAAAAATCTAGTGTGAAACATTCAAACGACTTTCTCTTGCCAGTGCAAATAATGAACAATGTAACCTTACTAGTTGTAACTATAACTATAACCTTACAGTGTAACCTTACTAATGTTTTATAAGTAATAAAACATTAGAAATGAAAAAAAACTAACCTCAAAAAACATAACCTAATTTTAATAGCTAATTAGTGAATGATCCAAAATGAAAACCAACCTAATGTTGGCTTAATAATACGGAAAATCACTCTTTTCACGCTAAGGCTCTGTAAAGAAAAATACTTAAAATAAAAGTTGCATATATTTTAATTTCCTATAAATTTGATTATATACACTTTTGTCATCAAATGCGCTAACGCTGAAATCTTAAAAAATCCATTTTTTACGGATTTTCACGAAAAAAACAGCAAATCACTAGTTACCGCTAAACTAAGCGTTATACAAAGAAATGTTTTCACTAAAAGTTGTAGTTTTTTAAATTTACTGTAAATTTTATGATATACATTTTGCGCTAAAATGCATATTAAGGCCGCAATCTTTAACAAAAAAACATTTTTTTCAACGAGAGAGAACAGCCTCCCGAAGAATTTCAGGAGACATGGCGCCTACCCTATCTTAAAGAGCATAAAAAAATATTAAATGAGGCGATTTAAAAAAATCGTAGAAGCCGTTTTTGAGAAAATTTACCTCTACCTCTTCTGTTCTTAAATGATTCAGTCATTTAATTGGCTGACCATGTGATAAGAAACAAAACTATTTATTTTAGCCCTGCAACGAACAGATTGGGTGTAAATAATTTGATACTCCACTTGTCTGTTATGGGCAATAGTAAATATAGTATACACAATTTACTTCTGTTTGCAAAAGCAGTAGTACAATAGCTAAATGTTTTCATCATGAATAGTAGTTCCAAACTCCCATAAGAAATGCATGGCCAATACTAATCAATGTCTCAACTAACTACGTCATCAAGTATTCTTGAAATTTATTTGTCTAGTTTTGATCGTAATTTTTCCGATGCGGCTTAAATTCAGGTGCGGCTTGTTTTCGGAATAATACGGTATTTGATTTCTGTTAATCGGAAAATTGGAAATAATAAAGATGGATGATGGGAAATCTGAAAACAAAATACTTAGAAACAAAACTGGAAAAAGAAAAATCTTTTCTTTTTACATATACCTATAGATATAGGGTGATTCAAAAAGAGTGCCGGTTTTGATGTATCAAATTAAGAGATTTATTTTATTGAAAAACTGAAAATAAATACATCAACAAGTTCATCTTACCTTCCGATTTCATGTATGAAAAATTATGTCATGCATGTGTCCTCCTCTACTGCACCGGCACGCATCAACTCTGTCCATGAAATTGGATATTACTGCACGACAAGTCGACTTCCATTTGCCCGATAACCCGTCGAATTTCCTCCTTCAAGTCATTGATGTTTCGGGGTTTATTGGCATACACCAATGACTTTAGATGACCCCAAAGATGAAAGTCACAAGGCGTCAAATCACACGACCTTGGTGGCCATTTTTTTATGCTCGTGCAGCGTGACAGGTGGCACCATCCTGCTGAAACCACAACTCATCAATGTCCATTCCATCCAAATGACGCCACAAAAACTCCCTAATCATCGTACGGTATCGGTAACAGCCACACTGTCACGAACCAACGCAACTTTCTGCTCAGTTCGGCCAGAACGACGACGTCCAGAACTTTTAAGGTCGACTGTTGAACCCGTCTCAAAAAACTTTTTCATGAGCCTGCGAACTGTTGATTCATTCGGTGCTTCATTACGTCCTAGAGTACCGCGAAGTCGCCTGACAGTAGCCGCATAACTCTCTCCACTCTGGTAAAATGTTTTGACGATTAACACTCGTTGTGCAATAGTAAACTTCTTCATGGTTAGACACAGACTGCGAGAGTACTACACTGCGAACAAGAGAAACTACAACTGAATCGTCAATCGGAATGTTCTCCGAAATAGAAATGAGGTCTAACAATGTTGCCAACCGATAAACAAAAATTTACCAGCCGTTTAAAAACCGGCGCTCTTTTTGAATCACCCGTTATATTCTCAGTTGAAAAATAAGTTAAATAAAATATCAAACAAAAACGTTGGTGCATACATTCTGATGTTCGTGTTATTATAACATATTCGTTCATAAAACAGAATAATTTATAAGTACAAAAATAAGACTTCCACTACAACAATTTTTATATAAAATAGTTTTAAAGTTATTATAACATAGTAAAGGTATATGAGTTTATAGGTCCATAACAGAAACAAGTACACCAGATGGCGAACTAAAATTAGTACGAACTATTCACAAAACTCAACGTTGCATGAATAAGAATGATGAGAAATAGGGGAAACCAGTTCTAATTTTTATGTTTCTACCACAGAGTAATAATGCCAACTGTTCTTACCATTCTAACAGTGAAGATAATTTTTAGTTTATGTGTGTAATTTGATTCATGTTCTACGTTTAAAGGTACAATACTACAGGATATGATTCGTAACTGGAGTATACTGTAAAATTTATTTTGTAGGACTTCAAAGCGCAAAATATTCTATTTTATATCGTACAAATTTTCCCATAACAGGCAGGAGAAGTATTATTATATACACTCGATCTGCTAGTTCCAGGGCAACAAAAAATAGTTCTGTTTCTTATCACATGGTCAGGCAATTACATAACTGAAGCATTTAAGAACAGAAGAAGTAGAGGTTTAAAAGATACTAGTCAGAGTTATTTCTCCGAGAGTAATGAATTTTATTATACAGTCACACCCTGTGGTGAATAAAGTGGAGGTGTCATTTGCAGGGTGGAAAGTAGATTCTTTTCGGAGGGCCTGGCATGCTGATAAGCATACTTTTTCACTCAGTAAGGAAGGAAATTGTAAACCACCTCACTCCTCGTTTTACTTAGTAAAGCCTTTAGAGGTTCAAACTAGCCTTTTGGTGTATGATCTAAACAACATCGCACAAATATTCAAAACTGTTCCTTAAGACAGAAAATAATATTTTCAACGACTAAACATAATTAAGATTTGTATACATCCCGATTTACAAAAACAATTACAATGAAAGGATTTTTTTTTAAATTGTATTGTAGAATAAAATATTTTAACCTTATTTCTAATAAAATAATTTTTATAAATTCAAAAAATCTTTTATGTAACTTACGCTTATTTTGAAAAATATTTAAATTTAACAAAATTACAAAACAATTTTTTTAATACATGTATTTAAGGTCCGCATCAACAACAGTGTTATTAACGACCACAATACATATATATAAATATAAGTGTTTACATTAGTGATATAAATTGTATAAATAGAATGAAAAATAATAAATTTAAATAATAAAAATAAACCGAGCAACCTACAAAAATTACAAGCCTTTCAGTCAAAATTCCTACGTTTAATCACCTGCGCACCTTTTTATGTCAACAACAAAATTCTACATGACGACCTTAATATTCCGTTCATAAGTGAAGTAGTTAAGTCCAGCTACAGTGTTTTTCACAGAAAATTGCATGATCACCCCAAAGAATTGATCACCAAACTATCAGATGCATCACTACCAGGGAATCCGCAACGCATGTTGAAACGTCAATGGGCCAGAGACCTTCTATAAAGTGATTTATTTTATTTTTCTTTCTTCTTTTTTTCCTTATGTTATTATTTATCATGAACTTTATTTCATAGAACATATACCAATGGGTATCACTGTTCTTTTTCATTTATTTATTATTTTTGAAACGTCAATGGGCCAGAGACCTTCTATAAAGTGATTTATTTTATTTTTCTTTCTTCTTTTTTTCCTTATGTTATTATTTATCATGAACTTTATTTCATAGAACATATACCAATGGGTATCACTGTTCTTTTTCATTTATTTATTATTTTTTCCCTTGTCATCCTTTGTTTACTTTCATCTAATTTGCTCGTTGTATCTTAGTATATAGTTGCAAATAAAGTTATTCAAGTTAAAAAAAAATAATAAAATGGCTGAGTAGGAGGTACGGCGGATTGGTTATTACCTCACGCAGGCATTGACGGGTCTGGTTGCTTTCGGGCGTATCGCCACAGGTTCAGACGATCAGATGAAGCAAGCTATCTAGATTGTGAGGCGGAAGGGGACAACGCAGTACATGCGATTTTCGACTGCAGAAAATGGATTCCGGAGAGGAAGATTCTAGAAGCCCAGCTTGGGTGGCCGATGTCTCCAGAAAATCTCGGTGATTTTATGATTACAGAAGAAAGAAAACTGGAAGACTATTGAGGAGTTCATTCACAAGGTGAAGAGCAGAGAAGCTCAGCTGCGTTATTCTCGAAAAAAATCACCCAAAAAGGGGAAAATGTGTGGTAAGAAGAGATATCGCGCTGAGATAATGTTATCCAGCTAATAAAAATCACCGGCTTGTAGTGAAGTTATGACTAACTGCGAAACCGCGGCAAGTCGGGATGGGATACAAAGGAACTCAGAGGTTAAGGCAGATAGTAGCCTTCGGCAGAACTCCGCATACCGCAGGTGAAGACCTACCTGGGTACCGGTAAATTCAGTTTCCTCTCGTATAAAAAAATAATAAATTTAAATAAAAAATATGATTACACAAATCGAAATGTACAGAATATACAGAAAGAAAACTTTTAACAAAAAAAAATTTGTTAACAAAACATTAAAAGTAGTATCATAGCGTATAGAAGAGATAGCGTATCTCTATATACGCTATATAGCGTATAGCGTATCTCTTCTATACGCTATGGTAGTATTTTAAAATTATTTACAAAAAATAAACAGAAGAAAAAACATGATGTAAATATAGTTCAACAAATAACTATTTAATTTTAAGAACTCTCGAATTTACATTGTACATTCCCGGATCTGAGATTATTTAAAAGTATTTTTCAAGAATTTTCTTCTCTTTTGCTGATTAAATATGTTATTAATTTAGTATTATATAAATCTAATCAAAGTCTACACACTTAAGTTCATGACGCTGAGAGGTGATCAGTCACATGTTTACTGAAAGTAAACTCATTGTATTCAACTACTCGAGGCGATTCAGAGTAAACCAAATTTTAAAAAAGAACACCACAATAATCCTATTATAATGAAACAAATACAATCTGTTTAATGAAATATCCTCCCACCTACGATATATTTTTATTAACAATTATAAAATAACAATGAATATCACTTACTATTTCCCGTACACTTGAATAGTTAAACAGAACTCACCTGAAACAAAGAATAAAAAAATTAATTAAAACTTTAGTGGATGTAGGCTATTTAAAGGTAGCCTACATTATTAGACAGCGAAAGATATAAAATCCAATGAATGTAATGAGAATAATAGAAACAAATTTTAAATATTGTAATGATCGCTTCCGTGGCCCAGTTGTTAGTGTGCTAAGCTGCAAAGCGGGAAGGTTTCGGGTTTGATTCCCGGCAAGGGCCTTGAAAATTAGTACTCATTCAAACCCATCATTTCTAAACCCAAAGTAGTCGCTAATGACCAAGCTGTTGATGCGAATTTAATTTTTTTTAAATCTATCTTTGGGACCAGTACAATCGCCATGTCCCACCCAAAATGAATCCTGGCCCAACCACGCACTCTGATATGTGTACTTCCTGAGCTAGTGATGAAAGAGTAAAAAATTGTTTTTTTAAGGTTGCGACTTTAATATGGATTTTTAGCGCAAAAATGTATATAACAAAAGTTGAAGAAAATTTAAAATTCTACAACTTTTATTTCAAAAATTTTTTTGTATAACGCTTAGTTAAGCGGTAGTGATTTTCTGTTTTTTTTCTCACGAAGACGTGTAAAAACATCAATTTTTTTAAAGATTTAAGCCTTAATATGCATTTTACGGAAAAAGTGTGTATAATCACATTTATAGGAAATTAAAAGATCTACAACTTTAATTCGAGCATTTTTCTCTACAGAGCCCAGTTTAGCGTGAAATCAAATCAAATTTAATCAAATTTATAGGAAATTAAAAGATATACAACTTTAATTCGAGCATTTTTCTCTACAGAGCCCAGTTTAACGTGAAATAGTGATTTTCGAAAATTTTAAGCCAAACTGAGGTTGATTTTCATTTTGCGTCTTTCACTCATGATTAAAAATATAAGGTTATGTTTTTTGAGGTTAATTTTTTGTTTATTTCTAATGTTTTATTACTAATGTTAGGTTACATTGTGCATTATTTGCATTGGCAAGAGAAAGTCGTGTAAGATTTTCACATTAGATTTTTTTTAATAGGAAATTGTCAAAATAATATTTTGGATTTCGATAATGAACAGAATTCATATAACAGTGCACATGGGGTATACACGTGTTTAACTTACGTGTATCTAGGACAACGCTTATCAAATACACTTAAAATTATTTTCTTCGAGGCCATTAGTACTACGTTCTATAATTTTCTATAATTACCTGTAAAAAGTAACAAGAATATAAAGGCATTAATTATTAGTTGCAGAATAACGTTCGGTAAATGAATGCGCCTATTTACGTTCCACATAGCGAGTGTTGTGTGCTTTACGCAATAGTACGCAGCTAACATTCGATCGATTAAAAAACGGTACTTCTAAATATGTATTTAAATTTCCAATATATAATATACATTTTAAAATAACTTTCATAAGACGACACGTCCCATGGCTGGTGGCAATTTTTAAAAAGGTTTACCTTTGACTTATGGCCAAAACCATTAGTGATTTCTGTATCAACTCTAAAAAGAATCAATCAAATGACTGTTTTTGTTTCAAAAAAATCTGGTGTGAACACTCAAACGACTTTCTCTTGCCAATTCAAATAATGACCAAACCTAACATCAGTAATAAAACATAATAAATAAACAAAAAAATTCATTTCAGAAAACATAACTTCATTTTAATCATTAATGACTGATGCAAAATGAAAATAAACCTCAGTTTGGCTTAATAATACGGAAAATCACTCTCTGACGCTAAACTAGGCACTATAGAGAAAATTTTTAGAAATTAAAGTTGTAAATCTTTTAATTTTCTGTAAATTTTATTACTGTATATATACTTTTGTCGTAAAATGCATACTAAGGCCGAAATATTAATAAATTAATTTTTTTACAGATTTTCACGAAAAAAAAAACAGAAAATCATTAATTACCGCTAAACTAAGCGTTATACAAAGAAATGTTTAAAAAAAATTATAAATTTAAAAATTTTCTAAAACTTTTTTTATATAATCTTTTGGCCTAAATGCATTTAAAGGTTTCAATCTTAAAAAAAAAAACATTTTTTCTATAAGAGAACAGCCTCCCCAAGAATTTCAGCAGATATTATAGCGCCTACCTACCTTGTAGAGCATTAAGAATGTAGCAAATGAGGCGATTTTTAAAAAAATCGTAGGAGCCGTTTTTGAGAAAATCGCAAAAAAGTGAAAAATGATACGAATAAACATCTACTTCCGGTTGACCGATTTTGATGAAAATGTTCGTGTTGGGTCCGGTAGTAGTACCTAACTTAAGTTTCAAGTTCATACGATGTTCTGTTCTTGAGATAGTCTGTTCACACACAGACACACAGACACACACACACAAACAGACCAATCGCTAAAAACATGTTTTTTGGGTCGGGGATCTGAAAACGTGTATATTCGGTGAAAACTCGATTTCGAAAAATCGACACGAAACCAATACTTTCCTTCCTATATGGGCCTATTCATATAGGCAAGAGAAGGTAAAAATGTATAGTCCGTTTTTGAAAAATCGTACGATTGATTTAACTACTACTTGATTAACCGATTTTGATTAAAATGTATCGAATGTCGGGTTCCTTGTGGTACCTAGTTTTAGACCAGTAGCTTAGAATCTGCTGACAGGGTTTCTTTCTGGATTTATATTCCGGTAGGTTGGCCATATTAGGACTTCAAATTCAACATAAGACACTAGGTCCCAGGTGACAAATACATAAGAAAACCGTAGAAATTCAGATCACTATTGCAAAACTGTGATTCGACTCAAAACAGAGGGCAACACAAAAACAACAAAAACCCGTAAATTTACTGAGCCGATGCAGCGCTTGTCGCTTCAGAGTTCAAGGTACTCTTTCACCTATCAACCCTAAATGAGCGTACCAACAGCTTGGAACTTAAGTTCCAAGTTTCAACTTCGGACGCTACTCCGTTGGGAAAAGACAGTCTTAGGTTTACCACCAATTTTTTTCTACTGATACATTTAGTAAATACTTGTAAAAAATGTATGTAAGATAATAAAGAATCTTGGGAATGATAACAGATCTTCCACAAATTATAATATTTTACCATTTCCAAAATTTCAAAACATTGTAACAATTCCATCACTGTATTGTGTAGTAGACAATTTTACGTGGTATACTGTCGGGGTTTCCCAGCGTGCACGACATATGCTGCCTCCACAAATGACAAATGTGGAGGTCTGTAATAAATCATTTCAAGCGAACAGTTTTACATTTTTTAAGTTTAATATTTATTACTATACAATAATTACAAAGGCATTCAGATATGAGTTATTCAAAAAAGTATGACACGTTTAATTTTCAGTCAATTAACACCACTTTTACAATTTTTTAGCAATGAATTAAAAATAAATAAGTCAAACTTGGTATTCGATAGTCTGAAGTTAATTTAAGAAAGTAAAACATATAAAAATTGTTTCTGTATTAAAATATATTTTCAAATTCATTAGTTTTAAATTTTCTGTAATACTGCAAGCAGTTAAGCTTCGTGAAATTAATAAATATCTTCTCTTCTTCGGACAATCAAGGATTAGGCTACCGCCTGTTCCGACTCACAACAGCGATGAACTATTAAATTATTGCCATATTTTGCGTGGCCTCCCAACATCTCTCCTACCCACCGATTTGTACTGCAAAACACTGAGGAATATCCTTTCCTCAGACATTCTCTCTAAGTGCTCTTTCCATCGATTTCCATATTCTACAAACCTTCCCATTCAGGTAGTAAACATCCAGATCCGTTCTAATGTCCTCATTTCTTAGTTGGTCCTTACGACTGCAACAATTTGTTTTTCGCAGGAATCGCATCTCCGCCACCTGTACTCTACTCTCCTGTGGTCTGGTACTAATCCACGACTAACTTCCATAGAGTAGGACTGGGGGCAGCCATTACCTTGTAAAACTTAACCAGGGTTTCTTTTCTTGTTTTCCTGCGTATATTTAAATTAATTATCCAAAAAATATAATTTCAAACGTTTCCATAAAAAAGTCAAAGGCATTTGCTAATAAATATTCTACCAGGTCTAAAATTGTGGTGCATGATGTAGTGCTCGAACAAGTACTCTATATAAAAGCAATTATTTAGGTTGTGACATTGGGTTTGATCAAGAGTTGGACATTAATAAATGTTTATACATCAATTATGTAGCTATTTCCGTAGCTACTTATGATGCTGAGTGCTGGAAAAAAAGCTCCAAGAATAAACTTAGTCTTCAAAGATGGACAGGTTGTAAAGGTTAAAGGTTCGCTGTATCTCCAGAGTCAAGCACGTGAGGAACAAAGACCTCAGGACACGATAGAAGACAGAATAGAGACCAGGCAGCTGGTGTGGTATGGACATGTCCCAAAGAATGCAGCGGATGTTTTTTCTCTGTTTCAATTACTATAGAAACAAATTTATAAACCCAAATTTTTAACCAAAATAAATCCTTTAATTATTTTTTCTCAAGTAATTCTATGTTACAGTTAAAATGAAAACAACTATAAAAAATAGGAAACTTCGTTTAAATCTGTAGGGTAAAGAAAGGCAGTGTAATTTACTACATTGACTTAACAAGGTAAAAATATTTGCACCATTTTGAAAAATTGCGTAGTATAATCAATATAATACATCACTGACAACGTAAATTATTTAACATGGATTATTAATAATGAAATTTCAATAATATCTTCATTCTAACTAGCCAAAAAAAAGATAAATCAAGCGGAAAACGTATAAAATCATACACGACTGTTAAACACCGACTAAAAATTCAATTCACCGCCGGAAATATTTCACAATATAATGCGCTAAAATATAACAATACCGTAGAGTATTTTATATATATAGCAGAATCAATTTAGGTTACACAAAATATGAATAAACCATTTCCTTTCCGCTAGTTCGGTTTGTGCAGAACAATTTTTATACCAATAAATTAAATAATCATGAATAAATTCCATGTGTGCGTGTATAAAGTTAGATGTGCGTGTTTGGTAGTAATCAATCAAATATTTATGAACGAAAAAATCAAAATAAATAAAAAATGCTATTATTAAACGATGCGTATTAATTGACTACCTTAGACTTAAATTTTTCACGTTTTCTTTCTACATTCCTTTGCAGAATATTGATAAAAAAGCTTTCGTTATTATTACAATAGAACAACATACGAGCTGAATTAATATGAGTAAAATTAACGGAAAATTACCGTAAAAAATTTAATGGCTTTTCATTTGAATACTTGGTTATTACTTTGTTCAATGTAACAGTAACGGTGGATTTAAACGTTGAGATTGAACCCGTGGAGTTTGAGCTAACCAACTTCGAGATAATCACTACATTCCTACGTAAAAATTGAATAACAAAACACACAGTGACTATATTATTCTTCTTTTTTTTTGTAGTGACTAGTGGAGTAACTAAATACAAAGTAAAGGAAATATAATAAAGATTAAAAACCAAGAACTGGTACAAGGGAAGCGGAATCCGGAATCTTGAATGACAGACATAAAAGAATTGACATCTTATGGTACTAATTCACAGTGAACAGCGATTACCAGCTTTGAAGTACAAAAAGTAAACCAGTCGAAGTATTTAATCGGCAGAGTTAGGAACTAAATGAGTGTACAGCAGTTTCGGTCTGTGCCTTCAAAAACAGATGAAGAGTTGCAAAAAAACTGAGAAAAGTAGTATACTATTAAGTATTCACGAGACTCCCGAGAGTAAAAAAATGTAAAATACACACATACATGATGAGATAAACCAATCTTCAACCCAACCCCCCGGAAAAAACAAACCGCGTCGAAACCGCAAATACAAAAAAACTAACGTACACAGAACATGCAGGTGCAGTGGACTGGTTGACCCGCGTCAACCTCTTCACCATTTGGGCTCGTACACATGAGGCGACTAACGCCGCGTTAATCGCGCGATTGCAAAAACAGACGTGCATACACTTCAAGCGTAAAACGCGCAATTGCAATAGAAAACGGTACACAACGTAGCTGTTCATTGCTGGGGAGTTCGTGTCATTACAAAAATGAAAGTTGAAGAGGTAGCGTGTTTACGCACTCTGATATGTGCGACGTCGCAGGCAGAGAGAGAGAGAGAGAGGAGAGAGAGAGAGAGAGAGAGAGAGGAGAGAGAGAGAGAGAGAGGAGAGAGAGAGAGAGAGAGAGAGAGAGAGAGGAGAGAGAGAGAGAGAGAGAGAGAGAGAGAGAGAGAGAGAGAGAGAGAGAGAGAGAGGCAATTTTGGATACATCCAGTTTTACGAGATAAACTAACGCATAGTTTATTTGTAACACTGTATCCAAAATTACGGGAATACGAACCGAAATTCTTCGATAACTTCCCAATATCCACACAAACCTTTGATGCTTTATTACAGTTGATAGAAGACGATATTTCGCCCATTATGAACAGTGAAAAATATTCACTTACCGAGAACTTTATTTTTTTCCATAGAATTGCCGTCTTCACTGAACAGTTCCACTATTTCTTCCCAAAATTTATTATTTTCTCTCTGTTTTTATATTCTGAACTATGTTTATTCCAGAGAGCTGGTCTTTTCGCTATTTTGTCAATGAAACGTTTTGTATCAAATCGTTCGGTGTTCATTTTGTATTTCGTACAGCGCTTGTTTGGTGATTATATTTGCAATAACGGAATAACGCCATAGAAACGGAGAAAAACAAACAAACGTTAGTTTCAAAACGCGCGATCAGATGTACAAAGCAATTTACAATAATGTACTTGAACGCGCGCGATAGTGGATAACTGAATAATGGATAACTGTTGCAGTTATCCATTTTGACTTATTTTTGCTGGTGTTTGTTACTTTCAATAAGTACTTGTTTTTTTTTTATTCTGTTCTTTTCCATTCAGTGTAAGTGTCCGTAAAATGTTGCTCCATTCTGAATGTGTCTATTTGTTTCTGTGTTTGTAGATTTATGATTATGGTTGTTTAATTTATATTCCATCTTCGTTAACGGATCTTTCTTATTTTTTAATTTATTTTATTTTAGTGTGTCCACGAATGATGTGGCTTCCGTTGAATACAATGTTTGTAGGAGTACAACTGAGTTTTAATGTCTGAGTTTCGCATTGAAATCAATACTAAGTGGTTCTAGGTGAGTCTGTAGGCCTTACGAAATTTTTCAACTCGTTCTTAGATTGCTGCCAGGTGTTTCTTATGAATTTAAAAATGTATATACACTCAGGGATTGAATGAACACAAAGTTGAAGGTAGTTGGGGGATTTGTTGAAGTTAGAAAATATTTTTAGAGAAATAGTTATATCGCACAACTGAATTAGATACGCTAACGTTACAGAGAGAGAAAAAATTAAACATTTATTGGTTTTCTGTTCATAATGGAATAATTAAAAAAGAAAATCACAAATAAAAATAGACAAAAGCCTGTACTTAAATAAACTGCTGCAGTGCAGAAAATACACGTGTATGTTTTAACATGCTTTCAAGGTTAAAAACCGTATAAAAAGATTATAAAGTCATCGGTATATAAAAACACCCAATAATAGTTTTTAACTACTGTATCAATGTAACAATAGACTGGTGACTATTATTAACTTAATAGTTATGTGAACACCTAATCACGAATACACTTTGGCTTTTAAAACAATAATTTTAAAGAGGTAGTTGCAAAAAAGTATCTTAATTCTTTATCATAATTTTATAAACAAAAAATTATACCTAAAAATGTTTATTTCACATCTATAAAACACTTTAATCTTCTTAACTAGGTAAACCCCTGTTCCTAATTCACATACTATGTACATAACTATCTTTTCTTAAGTCTTCCAAAGTCATTTTTCCCCTTTTAGAACAGAAATATCGGACTTACAAAGGTATCCTTTAAGCCGACTCATTTCCATGCGCTGTCGTCATCCTTCACGATATTCTTTTACCTTACTCGTTCAAGGTGTATAGCCTATATCCAGTTCTAACTTTACACCTTCATTTTTATTTTATTCAGTCAGGTACATACTTTCGTCCTTCGCAAAGACCTCTTCTTTGCTGTCTGGGTATCCCGTTCATATCTATTCGTAGTTTTTCACGCCTTACTTCCGTACAACATAATAACTGGAGTTTATAGAACCTTCGTTTCTTACCTACCTCTAATTTCCAAATTTCTTATGGTCCAAAAAATCCTTTGAAATTTGTACAGATTTTTCACTATATTTAAAACAGAGTTAAATCTAACATCACATCTTAAGTAATAAATGAGAGAAACTAGTTTCAGGAAGTTATTATCTACTAATAACTTCGATTGAATCTGATTTTACTCATAAATTCCATTATTATTGTTTTACTACTGGAAATTTTCAGGTCAAAATCATTACACATTCTATAGAACTAACGAACAGCTTACTGAAAATCATCTGCTGTTTCCTTAACTGTAATATTTTATCACAAAATTCACACGAATATAAGTTTTTATTATTTAATCACTTTAAGCTCTGCAGACCACAAAATCATGTATGTTATTAATTCACAACAGTAAACACATCCTTTCTTCACACACGTTTTCAAAAACATGAAATAAGTTACGGTACCACTTTCTGTTTTGGTCAACAACCGAAAGGCTGGTTTGAATTTTTAGAGGTTTTTACAAAGTAAAACGAGAAGTGAGGTGGTTTACTATTGCCTTCCTCACTGAGTGGAAAAGAATGCTTATCAGCATGCCAGGCCCTCCGAAAAGCACCTACTTTCCTTCCTGCAAATGACACCTTCACTTCATTAACCACAGAGTCTGGCTGTATAGTGAAATTCATTACTCTCAGAGGAGTTAACTCTGTTTAGTGCCGTTTACACCTCTACCTTTTCCGTTCTTAGATAGTTCAGTCATATAACTGGCTGACTACGTGATAAGATACAGAACTATTTTTTATAGCCCTGGAACCAGCAGATCGAGTGTAATATGTACCACTTAATATGCTACAAAAATTTGACGTACCATTAAACAAGAAGTCCCATAACGACCAAAGATATTTGAAAATAAGACCCGGTGATATTTCACATTAATTACATACAGAATTAATCGCCATAAATATTGAACCGAAAGATTTACATAAATCGAAAAGTTTTGCCTTGGGTTTACCTTGTTTTAAGTTATGATGATAACACATTAATGATAAGTTTACAGAGCTGTAGTGCGACTTTTATTTCAGACATAATTAGAAAAACATATGCGCTATCACGCAATAATTTTAAACAGAACGAGCTACTACAGAACGAGTAATGCTATCTTCAAATTAATAATAAAACTATCTCAATAACCTGCTGGTTGTTATTTATAGAAGCTTTCAAGAAATTTTTGCATTAAAATGTGTTAGCTTTAAAGAATTTCATCGAGGTAACGAAGAGCACTTGTTGTTGTTTAGGTCATCAGCCGAAAAGCTGGTTCGAACCTGTAGAGGTTTTACTAAGTAAAACGAGGAGTGAGGTGGTTTACCATTGCCTTCATCACTGAATAGAAAAGTACGCTTATCAGCATGCCGGACCCTCTGAAAAGCGCATATTTTCCACTCTGCAAATGACACCTTCACTTCATTCACCACAGGGTCTGGCTGTATAATGAAATTCAGTACTTTCAGAAGAGATGATTCTGACTAGTGTCTTTTACACCTCTACCTCTTCTGTTCTTAAATGATTCAGTAATTTAATTGCTGATCATGTGGTAAGAAACAGAACTATTTATTTTACCCTGCAGCAAACAGATTCCGTGTAAGCATTTTAACACTCCACCTGTCTGTTATGGGCAAGAATAACACAACTGTATTAATTCTACCAATATTTTCATGAAATTATTGCAATGGGCTAAATATTCTGTACCTCAGTAAACACAGGTTTAATGCCTGAAGATCCCAGTAAATAGTCAAACTGATTTTCCTTGAGATAAACGGCTTCGAGTAATTCAGATTTCACTGAAATCTGAGACGAA